>JARGCU010000034.1:15573372-16192080 GCA_029227775.1 Morpho helenor | reverse complement strand
TGCCGGGAATCGACCCCGCGACCACGGGCCGAAACCCTGTCGCATTTATCAAATTACAAACACCTTCGGTTGATTTTAAATTAGAGGCTTTAAATAGCCCAGTAATCTTTAACAGGGTCTTTACATCAGGGATATTTGCAAAATTTTTGATTTGTATTAATGTTTGTAGATAATTAATTAGGTTTAACGATTTACTTGACTTATCATCATTTTTATGCTCTTATCCCACTCTAAGTGGGGTTGGCAAAATATGTTTTAATTATGTTGTGATGTGATTCGGCTAGGCATTACGACCGGCCGCCTGCCTGACGTCAACTTTTAGTCGTCTTTTACGACACCTCGGTAGGAAATGAGGGTGGTCTATTCAACTTAGTGAAGTACCAGATGGCGGGTCAACCTACCTTAGTCGTCTTTTACGACACCTCAGTAAGAAATTAGGGTGGTTATAATAATCCGCCGGATACCACACGGCGGTAACGATTAACTTGACTCATCATCCTCCTGCCCTTATACCAATCTCGGTGGGGTCGGCACAACATGTTATAAACATGCTGTCATATGATTTAGCTGCGTCTTCATGACCGGCCACCTGCCTGACGTCAACTTACCTCTGTCGTATTTTACGACACCTCGGTAAGAAAGTGGGTGGTCTATTCTACTAAACCGGATACCACACAGTGGGTCAACTTATCTTAGTCGCCTTTTACGACACCTCGGTAAGAAATGAGTGTGGTACTGTTTTATTCAGCCGGATACCACACGGTGTTAACGATTAACTTGACTGTTTGTATATAAAATACTGCAATCCAAAGAACGCTTTGCTTCTTCAAAGTGATTTAACGGCGATTCAAACCTACGCCAAATAGATTTGCAGTTAGGTAAATAGAAACTAGAATGTAGGGAATTATTTGGTTATTTTTAACAAACAAATTTATTTGCATTGACATAGATTTTAAAATATTTACAATTATCTTTTTACTTTTTCCTTCGGAATACGAAATAAGAACGGTTTTTTCTTTAATCAGACAGACTTTTGCATTTATAACATTGCTAGTTATAACCGCGAGAATACTCAAATACTGCCAAATTTCAACGATATTAGTTCCAGCGGATTAGCGGGAATAGCCATATTCCAATTTCCGCCGAGTTCCCAGCTTTGGGAGACTAACAGGTTGTTTGTTTCTTTTAATAGCTCTTGGTTGTATAAAATTTCTATGAATAAACGTGAACACCACGGACTAAAGGTCGGGTATAAGTGCAAGAGCCACAGATAAACAAGCTACCGAAAGATGTCTAGCAGGAGATACGAGCCCGCATCGTCCACGGACCGTACATAAATCTTTCTTGTTGCGTTTTTTGTCCGCCACATTGTCTTTCGTTCGAATTTCAAACGACATGGAAAAGGAATGTGTTTTTTTTATTTCCGTATAGATGATAGGGGAATGAGTCGTTTTGAACAAATAAATGAGTAAGGAGTGAGTTGTTTATCATTATTTTGCTATTAATAACACACTTCTAAAATTTATGACGTAAATTTCTTCTGGTTTGTTTAAAATTCTGGCTATTTACCAATAAGATATAATCATTCACAACCAAAACTATAGTAAATATTATTTCATACAAACATGTAGCTTCAGTTAAAGCAATATAATATCTTGGCCGTAATAAAAACATTTAAATTTCAATTCGCAACGATAATTATTGATAATAGTATATAACAAAAAAGTCCTTTAAGTTCAAATAATATGTTGTAATGAAATTTCCTTTGAAATATTTACACTAAACTGTAGAAGCAAAACTAGATTTATATATGCCTTATAACTTCCTTACCAGTACAATTTTACCATGTATATAATGTTAGTAATGCCCTGACAACTCATAATTTCGTATTTATGTGTTTATTTTGTCGTTTTTATTCTTTCGAGTGCACGCTGCTTTATTAGAACTTGCGCAATGGTCGGTACACTTCTGCACAAAATAGTCAATACGGATATATCAGGGTTAGTCTTTTTAATTTGAAAACATTTTAAATTTGTCTTTAATTAAGAAAATTAGTTAATAATGAAACGCTTTTGCTATATAGGAAAAAAATAATGTAATAGTTTGCAAAATATTGTTAGCTAGCTTTTACCCGTAACTTCGTTCAAGGTCGATAATAGATGGCGCTTTTGAATTTCATCCTATTCCTGTAGAATTAACAGGATTTCTATAGCGTGTACGTTATTCCGGTGTATAAGGAATAATTGTGTTACATTTCATCGATATTAGTTCAGCGGATTCGCCGAAAAAGAATAACAGACATACATCCATACTTACAAACTGGCATTTATAATATTACTAGGATTATAAAATTAGGCGTTACTTGCAGAGATTCATGATATAGAAGTAATAATAATATAATCAGCGATAACAGAAAATATTTAAAGGGATAAAGCATGAACCTGTAACTGACAAATAACACTAATCTAGAATAAAATGTGTACACTAAGAACCATTCCTTCTTTAAAACAATCGAAGCTAAATCCATAGAGATTTAGTATTACTGCATTATTTGCATTTAAAGAGATATTAAGCATTACATATTTGTTTCTATTTCGCGATCATAGCAAATAATCCGAAAAGTAAAGCTTAATTTTATAAATTATCCATACCTACATAGACCGTTGGAAAACTAATGACAATATTATTATGCTATAATCCGCAATAAAAGGAAATATATGTAATGCTAAATGTAGAGTGTACTATTCTTCTCGTACCTGATACATGCAGAATATGTAAAAACTCATGCACTACCCGACACCGATAACACAACAATACTCAAGCACTGCACACATTCACCACCACAATCTCAATAATGTTTTGCCCGTAACCAGAAGCATCGTCAGGAGATAGACTCCAGCACAAAATTGCAGACAGTTGGATTTGAAAATACCTAAAATACTTGTTCACAATAATTATGTAGCTTCGACTCAAGCGTCTTCTTTCCTCATCTTTATCTGTTTAAGCCTACATTCCAAGTATTATTTCGTCGACAGTCGAGCGACCTGCCGGGATTACAGGATTAAGACATTGGCCTCAGGACAGCTTAGTGAAATCGCTTCCGACTGTCAATTCGACTTATTAAAATTTCACGGAACGCTGATTATAGTATTATCCTCCATTAACTACATAAAGTAGTTCATCTTTAATATTTAAATGAGTTAATCTTGTATGTATATATATTTTCGGAATCTCGGAAACGGCTCCAACGATTTTCTTGAAATTCAGCAAGTGGGGTTTTGGGGGAGAAAAATCGATCTTTTTTTTATGTCAGGAAAAGTCATTATGGGTCATCACCGCCCGTCGGGGACGAGCGGCGGGAATGTCGGACTCGCACCGACTAAAAACATGACAGTGCTCCACCACGCTGCTGGTGGCGGGGGGCAGGGTACCTATGAAGACATTGCCCTCATCCCCGCCAGCAGCAGCTCTGTACCCCGGAGAGCGCCACCTCCGGGTCGGGGCCTCTCTAAAAGTGGCCCCTCCCTCCGCTAATCGATGCATCGGGAGCACCAGATGCATCGACCGGGGACCTTGTCAGGAGGGTGTCCGATAAACCCCGTTCGGAAAACTGCCGAGTACGTAACGACCTAACTCGCCATCTCGTTCGCACCTACCCATATATATACTTCCCCCTTTTTGGAACCGCAACCTTTTATGCTTGTCTGGCTGGGGTAGGAACTATCAAAAATGTCTGGCTAAAGGGAAAACATCATCTTATTCTTATCCCAGTAATATATATAAAAATCAGCTTTTATACTATGACGTAAATAGAAGTCAAATTTCATGAACTTTAAGGGTGTCTGGCAGGGGGTTTCCACTATGCTAAGTGTCTGGCATTGACTGACGTGAATATTATTCTAAAGGTAATATCAAAAAATCAAGCTTTATACTATGACGAAATTAATTCGGAATTTTGCAATCTTGAGTACCTCGTATCTCCCAAAGCCACTATGATCCAATTCCATAATCTACCATCGTTCTTACCCGTGTTGGGAGCATGCACTGACAAACTTTCAACTTTTATAAAATGACGAAGGTCTGGCGCTCACGGGATCTCTCTCTATTACAACAACTGATATCGCTTTTCGATTTAATTAATTAGTAAATAATTAATTAGCAAATTCTTTTAAAGTTAATAAAAATTAATAAATTAGTATGCAAAAGTAAATAAACAAAACAATTAATTAGTATACAAATATAAAGACAATTTCTGATATTTGTGATCAAGATGTTACAATAAATTAAACACAACTGAGTTTCTATATCTGTGAAGAAAATATTTATTCCGTTTAAATTACATTGTTCATTCAAAGGAAAGATATTAATTGGTTATACGGGTAAGAAAACATTACCTGTAAAGAAACGACATTTAATGCTATTTATTATTATTTCTAAATATCAATAAAAATATTCTTTCTTCTAGATAACTTTTAGAATTGTATTTATTTAATTTTGTAATTGGTTTCAAGCGGCCATGACGCCATACTTATTGGTTTATGTCTATAGACCTTGCTGTAGCTCTATGATATGAGTTGCGCGGGAAAACTAAATTTTAAAGATAAATATTATTTCTACATACAAATATAATAATAATATATAATAATGTATGGGACACAAACGGTCGTCCGTCCCCAAAGTAAGTAACTTAATACTTGTGTTATGGGTGACAGACAACTGGCGAATATATACTTATATAATTTTAAATACATACTTAAATACAAATATACACCCAGGCTCGAAGAACCAACAATTTTTTGTAAGAAAAATGTTGGCCCTTGGTGGGAATCGAACGCACGAGCCGCGGAGCTGAAGGCAGGGTCACAGGGTCACTACCAACTGCGCCAACGAGCCAGTCATTAATATTTTATATAACATCATCTTCCTGCCTTTATCCCACTCTAAGTGGGGTCAGCACAACATGTTATAAACATGCTGTCACATTTTACGACCGGCCGCCTGCCTGACGTCAACTTACCTCAGTCGTATTTTACGACACCACGGTAAGAAAGAGGGTGGTCTATTCTACTAAACCGGATACCACACGGTGGGTCAACTTACCTTAGTCGCCTTTTACGACACCTCGGTAAGAATTGAGGGTGGTACTATTCTATTCAGCCGGATAACACATGGCGTTAATAGTTTATACAACGTTTAATTAATATTAATATAACAGTCAATATTAAGGAATAAGTGAAAAAGACTTTCCCGCGTCATGGTACAGATAATGTATGTACATGTAGGTACTAGGTAGGCGCAGCGCCCACGAGCACCTACCGCCATTGTGTCGCACAAGAATATTATACGCATAATGGCCGAGTGAGCGCTGCTTGTTTACGACTGCACTGGAATAAGACCTTATCTTGATCCCCGAACGATCCGCACATACTCATGTTATCCTAGTCCTAGTATCTCGATCAACGGATATTCTCATTCTCTAAGCCGTGTGGTATCTGGCTAAGTAGAATATACCACCCTCATTTCTTACCGAGGTGTCGTAAAATACGACTAAGGAAAGTTGACGTCAGGTAAGTTAAATTGAAGTTGTAAGTTGAGTAACGCCTAATTCTAAAAATTATATCCAACATATATAATTACTAGTTTATGCCAGCGGCTCCGCCCGCGTGAAAAGATTAAAACCGTAATGAATTTTGATAACCATAAAAGTTGTTAAATTGGGTTAAGCTGGGCATATGTTGTCGCGGACTTTTATTTAGAACTTTCAGTGGGGAACAATTTTAGTAGTACATGATTTTTGAATAACTTTCACCGTTTACTTAGCGCACGCAAGGAAAGCTTTGAATTTTACCGTTTTCGTACTATTTTTTACTGCTGCTCCTCTCCTATTCATCTTAGCGTGATGTTATAATATAGCCTATAGTCTTCCTCAATAAAGGGACTATCTTACACAGAAATAATTTTTCAAATCGGTCCCGTAGTTCCTGATATTAGCGCCTTCAAACAATCAAACAAACAAACAGTCTTTCAGCTTTATATATTAGTATAGATATCTAATATTATAAATACGACTAAAAAAGTCTGTCCATCTGCCTGCTACGCTTTTGCACCTAATCTACCGGAACGATATTGATAAAAATAGTAGAATTGAAACGTATATAGCGAGGTAATAAATTCCCCTTTTTTTTCTTCGGGACCAAAAATAGAACCTATATTTCTAAATTGAGGGTATTTCGACATATAAGTGGAGACGTATTAAGTTACAGTTAGTATAAAATAAATTTAAATTTATTTATTTATATTGCTCATATATTTATATGCTTTCGAAAAAATATTGCAATGTATTTCATCAGTTTCTAGATAAGCTAGGGTCAGATTGACCCTAAATGATAATTCCAAAGACAACGGTTTATTCACCGCTCACACAAAGAGTTATTGTTATTTTAAACATTTTTCATATCGCACTGTTTAATTTAAACATTACTATAATGAGCACGCGAATAAGTTGGTGGAATAACATACTAGATCACTAACCGAATAATATAATGCAAAAGAATATTAAGAATAACAAAATTCGGCATTGCCCAAGATTACTTCTAACTGTAAATATTTTAATTTTACTCTTATATTAATAAAAACTAAACTAAATGATAAAATTTTATTTGCAAATCCTTATTTTCTAAAGTCGCATAATATTGTCAGTACTTAAGTAATTTTTTTAAACAATATAAAAAATGCAAATTAAAAAAAGGCCGGGTAACATGTGGGATTTGAACGAGTATTTTAACTTATTAAGTACATCCGTTCCCCATTGAGCTATCCCAACTTTTCAAAAAACAGCAAATTTAAGCTTCTCTTTCTATTTCTATTTTAGCAGTTTTTTTGTAAAAATCAGGAACAAAACAATATTTTTTTTAAATGAAACCTAGATAGATAGATTTTTCGCCAACAAACCTCTCTACGTACTAAGTTTCATGAATATAGTTGAAACAGTTTCCAAAATTCAGAAAATATACATATATATGTACAAGATTAACTCATTAAAATATTAAAGATTAAAAAATGTAATCCCAATATAATTAGGATGAATGAAGTCTGGCTTAAGTCTATTCAATTTCTTTTTGAATTTTTAATCCAAACCACTTATTCTATGAGATCATAAATATTTTGATAACAAACCTAAAGCGCTACCACAGTATATTAAATAAACAACAAGCGTTGTCTATGGTCTATGACAGATGATACCCAGAGTATAAACAATAGAGTGTAGATAGGGCGGATAACGAATTGATTTATTGTAGACGCACAGTCTAAATCAATTATATTGACGGCTGATACGCGCCAAGACATGTTATCGCGATGGTAAATAATTTTGGGTGTTTTAAAATGTCGAGTTAGTTGTTAATAGAGAAGTTTAAAAAGTTTACACAGTTATCTTTAATCTGTTAATGTAGCTGCGTTTAATACATAGAGTTCTTATACTAGAGTATGGATACCATAGACAAGCATTTAGGTAAGAGTGTCGAAATAACTATAAATGAGAAAGAAGATGACACTCGTTTACTTATCTTTATATTGTCTTTATTGTCTACACATAAATAAGAGAAACCGATAGATATAGTCTTATTCGCTTTCATTTTTATTTGTTTTGTATTATGGCACATTTTAGGCTAGCTTACCTATAATTTATTATTGTCGTGTCATAAGCCATGTGGTATCCGGTAGAGTAAAATAGACCACCCTCTTTCTTACTAAGGTGTCGTCAGAGACGGCTGAGGTAAGTTGACCAGACGTGTTGCATCCGGCTGAGTAGAATAGACCACTCTCTTTCTTACCAAGGTGCCGTAACAGGGGAGTAAGGTAAGTTGACTCGCCGTGTGTTATCCAGCTGAGTAGAATAGACCACCCTCTTTCTTACCAAGGTGTCGTAAAAGTCGACTAAGGTAAATTGACCCGCCGTGTGTTATCCAGCTGAGTAGAATACTCTACCCGCGTTTTTACCAATGTGTCGCAAAGGGCGACCAAGGTAAGTTGACATCAGGCAGGCGGCCGGTCGTAAAATGCCTAGTCAAATCATGTGACATGAATGAACAGTAGGGACATGAAATTTAATTAAACACTTTTTTACTGGCCCGTTGGCGCAGTGGGTAGTGACCCTGCCTTCAGCTCCGCGGGTCGTGGGTTCGATTCCCGCCGAGGGCCAACATTTTCTATAAATGAATTTGTTGGTCTTTGAGCCTGGGTGTATATTTGTATTTAAGTATGTATTTAAAAATATACAAGTATATATTCACCAGTTGTCTGTCACCCATAACACAAGTATTAAGTTACTTACTTTGGGGACGGACGACAGTGTGTGTAAGTGTCCTATATATTTATTTATTTAAAAGATTTTTTAACTTGACATATATAATATCAAAACGAAAGACACTTTTAAAGGTCACAAGATTCAACCATAAAAACTCGTCCAATTAAAATTCCTTCTCAGTTGTATTTACATTGTTTCTTGTGTTATTGTATTTAAATTTAATTCGGTTGACGGTCAGTCATTATATGCATCTGGCAGGTGATGTGATAGATAGGTACTAATATATTAACCGTTTAAGTTATTAAGTAAGTAAGTAGCGGCCTGTTACTATCCCACTGCTGAGAATAGGCCTCTTCTCTCCGTTTTTTTTTTTGGAGAGAAGGATTGGAGCTAAGACCTACCACGCTGCTCCAATGCGGATTGGTAGGTTACACATATCCCCAGAATTCTCTAGAGATATGCAGGTTTCCTCACGATGTTTTCCTTCACCGAAAAGCGTGTGATAAATTGCAATTATCAATTAGACACATAAGTTTTACTAGAAAACTCATTGGTGCCTGCCCGGGATTTGAACCCTAGACCTCCTCGAAAGAGGCGCACGGTGTTACCACTGGGCTACCACAGCTTAAGCTTAAGTTATTACTTTATGGTAAATATGTAATTGTTTTGTTATATAGGTAAATGATTGTAAAGATAATGGTTAAATATTAAGAAAGTTATTTTAAAAATTATTAAAAATTTAATCGTGACTGCATTATTGTAATGCATGTAATTTAACAGCCTGTTATAATCACAGTTGGTTTTTGAGAAAAGGATTGACTCAGTCGCCTTTAACACATCGGTAAGAAATAATGGTGGTCTATACTACTCAGCCAGATACCACACAGCGAGTATAGTTATCTTAGTCGCTTTTTAGGACACCTCGGTAAGAAATGAAGGTGGTCTATTCTACTCAGCCGGATACCACACGGCGGTCCTCATTTTAGTAAAGGTTAGAAATGTATATGAAGTATCGTCCATTCACTGGGTTCCTATGATATTTCTTTCATTGTACACAAAGATAAAACCTAACATTTGAAGAAAATACTGAGATTCAAATATGCAAACCTGTTTGTTGGTTCTCTCTTTTTACATCACAATTTACATGACTTATATTACGCATTACAACCAGTTTTAACATAATTAATATTAGTATATGGAATTACTAGACTATATTTTAATATAAAGAAAAAAAATACATCAGTTATTAAAGTACTTAACTACGCTCTAACAAAGAGTTCACCATTCCCTGCAACCTCAGTAAAGAGTATTTGGGTCACACGCTACCGTTCACAGATTATGAAAATATACCATAAAGCAATAGACATAGCCATAGATATAGACAAACATTTTCATTCACTTACTTTCACACAAGCACTTTAAGCTTTTAAAACCGTACTAATCTGATAAGTGCAAATTCAAACGAACGGAGTAAATTGATGGAATTAATTTTTGGTTTAATCTTCTTATTATTTTATTAAAAAAAGATTATTCAAAGTTGCTAGATACTTTTATCATAAATCAACTCAGACACTAACCCTATATAATTATCGTACAAAAGAAAAACTTCACTAGTACTAATATACAAAAATAAGTAATGAAATAAGAAAAAAAAATGCCCGACGCTCTAAACTTCTTTCAAACCTCTAAAGGAATAAAGCAATCAAAGACTTTCTTCATTGTTCTATCGGCTAGACGTCAGGGTTTATGACTCGTAATATAAAAACGTTCGTATATTTACCGATTAAACGAATTCTATTTGAGAAATTGATAAAATTCTACATTTTATCATTTCCAATTATTTTCTCGCTTCAAAGTAATACTGTGTACACACTAATTTCCGTCGGAGACGAATGTAAAATACGATTGCTATAAATTGAATCGGGACATTCAAGGAGCGAATTCAATAAAGCGTCGAGCACACGAATAAACGTTTGACTACGATAATTCGGAGACGCCTTTCTAATTCCTGAACACGGGTGGGATGGATGTGAGCTGCATTATTTAGAAAATACCAAACATTCGGACGAGTCCGCCAGCTACCGTGTAACGCCATCTATTGGCAAGGAATGTAAGCTTACGGAACGTCACAAATTCCCCCGCGTGACCCCCCCTGCCATAGTCCGCGCTCCCTCGTTCATTCACTTGTCTTGTCTCAGTCTCGGCTCGGCCGGTTAGTCCCTCTCCGCGCGTCGCAGCGGAGTAACGTGTACTCGGTGTGTTCGTTTCCGTAAATATCGCTATCATTTGTTTCAAACAATCGCTCAGCTGACTGTGAGTTAACAATAACTCGCTACCAAAGTGTTACCAAACGGATCACAAAGTTGTTTCAACTCTATCTTAAGTGAACATTACGGAGGAACAACTAAGAAATCTTCCTCTTCGAATGTAAAAATATACGCGTCGCAGAGAACGGTCTCCCAACGCGTGTGACTGATCGATACTTTTAAATGATAACATGGATTCAATTAGGGGTTGTTTAAGACGGTGAATATTTGTGTTGTGTTGTGGTTGTGCGCGGAAGTAGCTGCCCGGTGGAAGAACGGTGAGTTATCGAATATTGATTGGACGTATTTTCGTAGCTGCTGATAAGGTGTTAGGATTTTTTTTTGATAAGTAGTGGCGAGATAGGCAGTATTATATTATCTTGCAGCGGTGCAAGTTCCGAACCGATTATGATCGGCTAAGGGTTCACCGGCGGAAGGTCGCGACTTGTCCTCTAAGTTTATCTTTATTGGAATAATAAAATGTTATACTTTTTGTCTACATTACAATGAACTTAGCAAATTTTGGTACCGCAAAAACTTTTAAATTATATTTTTAAGACGACAGAATAAATTCTGTCATATGTAAATAATATTTTGAAACCGGTTTTATTCGTAAGGAATAACATATTTTATAAATAATAATGAAATTTTAACGTAAAATAAAAATATAATTTTTATAATTAAAAAATATAGTTTCAGCAATGTCAGAAAATACAGGTAGTCTTAAATTTATTTTTGAACAAATAAATATACCAGTAGTACATTATATTCACGAATGACTGTATGGGCATTGATCTTTGCCTACCCGAAAATCGATTTAAAAAAAATAAACTAATCACTCATTACGTTCTAAGTTATATAAGTTTTTCTATCTTCATATTGTATATCCTTATTCCGGATATACAATAAAAATGATGAAATTAATAATATATAAAAAAAACTAGTTATTCTGATATTTATTACTAACAAATAATATCGACAAGATTTAAACATACTTCTTGTATTTCACCCATTCGTCGAATAAGGATGTTATTTATTTTATCTTACTGTATATTTTTACATACTTAAGTGGGTCTCTAGAGAAACAAAAAATATGTTAATAAAATTCGTGTTACTTTACACACGTAGCTCACAGCTCGAATTTCACAATAAACCCGAACAATATTAAATTTCATGAAATAAGTCCGTGGTTTTCCCGCGAGAGTAAAAAAGAAAAATAAAAATTGTTTATGCCCAAACAACCGGATACCTACGTTGCAAAGGCGTTGAGACGCGTACATAAAATGAAATAAGAGTTTCAAATAGTCATTTAAAAACAAAATTATAAAATTATTTCAAATAAATAAATATCATATAGTAAGCCGTGTGGTACCCGATTGAGTAAAATAGACCACCCTCATTTCTATCCGAGTTGTCGTAAAAGGCGACTAAGGTAAGTTGATGTCAGGCAACCGGCCGGTCGTTAAATACGCAGCCAAATCAATTGACATTTTTATAACATGTTATTCCGACCGCACTTAGAGTGGGATAAGCGCAGGAAGATGATGATGAAGTAAATATCATATAGTGTAAGTTACAGTTAAAACAAGCCCTGAAATATCTCATAACATAACTAATGGAACAAACATAACAATAAAAACAGTTTCGTTCCAACTACATGTTGAATTTCATGGAAATCGTTCGAGCCGTTTCCGAAATTCAAAAAATATATACAACATTAAGGGCCCCTTCACAAGTTACTAATAAAGTGTCGGATAGTTAACCGACAAATACACTAAGTAGCATAAATGTCTCTAAAAAGAGACTACAAAAAGTAAAAATTAAAAAAAAATCGCGGCCATTTTAAAATAGGTATTTGTAACCAGCAGATAAACAAAATAACAGTCACCTGATCTACCTGTTAACTTATTAGGGACTTTAAGTGCTGAATAAGCCTATCAGAAACCTGAGAAACGCAAAGTTCCGAGATATGTGTAAGATATGTTCCGAATAAGCTAACTGACAGTTTATTGGTAACTTGTGAAACAGGCCCTAAATCCTTTAAATATTAAAGATAAGAATAGCTTCATTTATTTAATTTAAATTCTATTTATTTTTATAAATTTTATTTATTTACGTAACATAAAAAATGTTGGAAAAAACTTCTTCTTCAATCGGTCCCTCATTACTGAGGATCGTGGTCATATGAAGTCTTTCTTCGTATAATCTGTCTCCACCTGTTCCGATCCATAGTAGCCCTCACCGTCTGATAGAATCTGGGCGAGGAGGTGGCTTCTTTCACTTGGTCAGACCATCGTGTTGGCGACCGGCCTCGTGGCCTTTTGCCAAACATTTTGCAAAACAGCTTTTTGGAAAAAACATTATTGGTAAATAAAAGCGTATAAAGATCAACTTATCCCTATGACAGAGATGTCTGCCAGCTAACCTACGAAGTGAGACAATTTATATTTAAGAAAAAGTTGGTACGCAAATATCACACATTATTTTATGAAATATTATTTTGATTATATTAAAAACTAGTAAAACTGATCCGCCAATCATCGTATGACTTATTAATGCAGTAAGTAATGCAGTTTCTCATTTGCAAGTCGAAAATAACTAACCAGCTTGAGTCATGCCTTTTATTTATGGCTGCCTCGGAGCGCACTTTCGCGCCTTCCTGCCGATACACGATTAGCGAGAATTAATCGAACTATACTAACGAGATTTATAGCTTAACCTAAAAACATCGGTGCATGTACGTCGGGTGTTACTTGCTTTATTTGAAACGCGCTTTAAACTCAATTACGCGTCAACTTTAATGATAAAATACCCTTAATTATATATATTTTTTTATATAAAGGAATAGTGGGATTTATTTTCCTGTATGTTAGTTAATTTATAACGCTGTGTGGTATCCGGCTGAGTAGATTAGACCAACCTTATTTCTTACCGAGGTGTCGTAAAAGGCGACTAAGGTAAGTCGACCCACCGTGTGGTATCCGGTTTAGTAGAATAGACCACCCTCTTTCTTACCGAGGTGTCGTAAAATACGACAGAGCTCCCACTTTCTTACCGAGGTGTCGTAAAATACGACAGAGGTAAGTTGTCGTGAGGCAGGCGGCCGGTCGTAAAAACGCAGCCAAATCATGTGACAGCATGATTATAACATGTTGTGCCGACCCCACTTAGAGTAGGATAAGGGCACGAAGATGATGTTAGTTAATTTATAGAATTAGTCGTTACTTTGCGGAGGTCCATAATACAAAACTAATGAGAATATTATTTTGCTATAATCCGCGATAAAAATAAAAAATATATCTTTAAAAAGTTATCTTTTTTTAACCGTGTGGTATCCAGCTGAGTACACGGCATACGGCATAAAATAAAAGTAAAAAGTAGCGGCCTGTTACTCTCCCACCGCTGGGAATAGGCCTCTTCTCTCCGTTTTTGGAGAGGGATTGTAGATACGACCTACCACGCTGCTCTAATACACTCGGCACAACGTGTTATAAACATGTAACATGTTGGATGATGCATGTTACATGTTGGCAGGCCACTGGTTAAAGCCCTAAACTACACTAAGCTAACTTGCACTTCCAATTCGTCGATATTTACAACTCATAATGAGTTTTTTGCAATTGAAAAAATCATAATGAAACCTTCATATCTTTAGAAAATTCTTGGGTTATGTGTAACCTGTCTATCCACATATAACCAGCTGCGAAGATATAAGCTAGAATCAAATAGTTTCTACAAAAAGAAACAAGGTCTTTTAAGTCAATAGGTTAGCAAAAGATCCCTACTTTCTCTTTCACAGAAAGCCTACTATACTGTTGAGGATTATTTAGACGATAAGAATGCATAGATATAGATATTGTTCGACCCTGTACAAGATAGAAACGATTAAATGTAACTAGTATTAAAAATTGTAGTATTAAAAGAGCAACCGCCGAGTTTCTTGCTGGCTCTTCTCGGTAGGAACAGCTTTCCGAACCAGCAGTAGAGTTGACGATTCAAAAGCACTTGTTTACAACTTTATTTGAATATAGAATAATTTGAATTTTTTATTTAAATTTAAATAGTACTATAGGATGTGAATCTTAAACTTTAATCTTATTTGCTTATGAGTGCTCGTTAAGTGATTATAATATTTATTCACATTAAACACAGATTAGAAAACATTAAGTTATCAAGGTACACATAACGACAGATTTCACAATGACAGTTGTAAATGTTTTAGCTTAAAAAGATTAACTATGGCACAACATATTATCCTTATTAAGAATGTAATCTCTAAAGAAGTTAACATGATAGCTACATGAACTCGAGACGCCCACTTGCGTTATATTGTGTTGAAAAGCCTAAATCTTTAAGATGAGTTAATCTTGTATGTATATAATATATATTTTCGGAATCTGGAAAACGAATCTAACGATTTTCCTGAAATTCAGCTTGGAGGTTTGGGGGAGAAAAATCGATCTAGCTAGGTTTTATGTAAAAAAATTATACCTGTTTTTGGGCATTAAAAATTCATATTAAATACAATATTTTTGCCATAAACTGTCAAGTCAGCGTAGTTTTATTCGGAACGGGCAGCCTCGAGAAATAAAAAAATACCTAGGATCGTCCTCAACTACCATAAATTTTTTGTTTTTTTTTTTTTTTTTGTAAAAAAAAATTCCGAGTAAGGCTCCGTTCACCAGGTAATTTTTTCAAAGAATGAAGTTGAGACTAACAGAATTTATGATAGAATCATTGCTATCAGTACTCTGTACTATGGAATTCTGCAAATTAACGTCCTCTTCCAAAAGTAACAATAAAGTTATTTAGCTGTAATCCGCGTGTGTTAAGAGAATATATGTAATGCTAAGTATATGAAGCAGGCAACAATCAAATACCTGATACATGCAGGACAAGTCACCACACGTATCACAAAACGCCGCCATAACCAATACTCTATACAAGCACTACACACACTCACTATCACAACTTCTCTACGATCGTTTCGCGCCTAAACCGAAGGTGATGTTATGTATAACATCACGCTAACATGAATAGGAGAGGAGCAGCAATGAAAACTATTACGAGATAGGAAAATTTAAAGCTTTCCTTGCGTGTGCTGAGTAAACGATGAGAGTTATTTAAAAATCATGTATTACGAAATTGTTCCCCGCTAAAAGTTCTACATAAAAGTCCGCGACAGCATATGTCTAGCTTTTAAGGTTAGCCCACTTTAACCATTTTTATGGTTATTAGACTGGCTATATTACGGTTTTAATCTATCCACGCGGACGCGGCCGCTGGCGATTGCTAGTAAAAGATATTTTGAATATGAATCCCACGCTCTCTTACACTAGTTAGGAACCAGAGTTCTACCTACTACGCCATCAGGGTTGTTTTAACTATGACAATAATTATGAGGTTATTCACGCGTGCCTTGTTGCAACGAAGCACCAGCACAATAAAGAGCCTGACAAGGATTCATGGCCACTAAAAATTTATGTGACAGTTTCCTTACGTACGGAATAAAACATGTCGCCGATTGTGAATAATATTAAAGCGGGAAACGAGAAATATATTTAAAATGTCCGTGGCTTTTAGTTGATAATATTGCTTTTGAGATTGCAAAGTTGTATATTATATTTGCGTAATTATTCTTTTTCATTATCTGTAGAAATATATGTGAATAAGTGTGGTATCCGCATGAGTAGAATAGACCAACCTCATTTCCTACCAAGGTGTCGCAAAAGGCGACCAAGGTAAATCGACGTCAGTCAGTGGCTGGTCGTAAAATACCTAGCCAAATCATGTAACAATATGTTTATAACATGTTATGCCGACCCCACTTAAAGTGGTATAAGGGGAGGAGAATGACATCCAATAAATAATGAGATATCTTTGTCATATTACACATAAAAAACCGAAGCAGGATTTTTTTTCTATTTTTTTTTTATGAACATATTTTACGCTAGCTCCCCTACTCTAGAAGAATATCTATGGTTGTATCGCTCACACTTATAAACACCTCGTTAAGATCTTAAAAGACTCGATTCCAGACGGAAAATAGAATGATTAAAAATAATCACTGTATTATCGGTGCTTATTATGATTGAACAATGTGTCCATATATATTTCGAGAATAGTTTGAATACATGATTATTTTTTTGCAACAGACCATATAGCATGTTATCAGAATAAATTAACATACGAATATAACTTAAGAATATAGTCATAATTTATGTGCTAATGTATAATGTATAATCGAGGCAAAATATTTATAAATAATGCAGTATAAAAAAGATACGATAACGTTTTTTGTGACTTGTAGTTTTGACATTTATTTATAAAACCAATTCAGTCGTAAAAACAGTTATGAGAACTAGGGATGTGACTTGGAATAGAAAAATCGATTAATAAATAATCAATTTTTATTTTTCCTTATCAAATAAATGGACTTTTAAAAAATCCTTAATTCGTATCTAGAGACAGAAGTTACAATAAAATAATTTTGCTCAATTCGCGTTTGTAATTTATTATTGCGTTTGTAATGTAATTTTATTGTAAGTTCTGTTCTATGGAATTCCGCAAAAAAGCGCCTGCTTCTATAAATCGTATCAAAAGAATCGATTAATAAAAATCGATTCTTTAATTCGATTTTTTAAATTTGCCTTTATGATTATTAATAATTAATTACAATAAAGGCTAAGTGGAAAACTACCAATTAATAATAACAGATGCGCTGTTTGTGAAATTTTATTAAAATGTGTAGTTTGACTACATTGGTTTCATCCAACAATGCATATGTATTCTTAAAAAACAAGAAAAAGAGTAAAAAAAGAAAAAAAGAGGATAATTTAAGTAATCCATTTTTAATATAAATAATCGATTAATATAAAATCGGTTATTTTTCACATCGCTATTGAGAACTGTGGCAAAATCACCGTTACTTTTATATAATGACTGAGCATTTTATTAGTAATCATTCAAATGCTTATAAATGTTATCGTGTTGGATGCCATTATAGTTTTGGTATACCGTAACGTGTAAAGAAGCGATGCAGAGGTTTTTAAGACCATGTCTTTTATTTTAAATTGTCACAGGAATTCAACTTCTATTTATGGTTTTACTTAAGAGCGACACTCTCCCTCAAATCACTGATGTAATAATATCAAGTAGATTTCTAACAGTACCTACTGATAGGATCCCTGTGTCTGAAGTGATATATTAGAAAGATTTCTTAGTCTTCTTGATATGTTCTTGATATTGTCTCGTTCCACTTAAAATACGCTAAAAGCCAGCGACCTCCTGCGATCTTCTTGAGGTCGTCAGTCTACCTAGTATCGGATCAACCGACGCTGCGTTTCCATCATTCCAGCACCATAATACTCAAACACTTATCGTTTCTTAGTTCCGCTCATTGCCGCTTTAACTTCACGTCACGCTCAATATCGATAATTCAAATTCAAGTTCTGTTTTCAATACTTTTGAATCGTCAAATGTTTTAAAAGAAGCTACCACTAATTCGGAAGTTTGCTCCTACCGAGATGAACCAGTAAGAAACGTGGCGATAATCTTTAAAAAAAATACATTTTTATAGATCAGGGCTTCTTAAACTGGGGGTCGCGAGTCTACTGAAAGCAAAAGGCGTCGCAAAGATCTGATACTTTTCAATCATTATTGATACAACTACATGGCTGCAGCTGTCCTTTAAAGAACTTTTCTAACAAAGATTTATTGATATTTCTCCTCCTAAGTTCCTTCATTACCCCTTTTCATTAAATTTAATTAAATAGATTTTATTAAATTTATGATTGGTTAGTTTACAATAATTATAAATAAAATTTTAAAATTAGTATACACACTACGTACAAATAAAAATACAAATAAAAATCATACAAAATACTATTGTAGTTTTATTATAACTATTTTTTGAAAAAAGTGGCAATGCAAAACTGTTATTTACATTGTAAAAAAGTGCGATATTACATCTACATCTACGGTTAATATATATTTCATTATATGGAGGAGGGGGTCGTTTAAAATTTCCTAAGCTTGAAGGGGGTCGCTATATAAAAAAGTTTAAGAAGCCCTGTTATAGATAATTACAAGTTAATCGCAGCTTGGTGCGTAGCTGACTGCAGTTAAGATATGCTACTATCACTCAAATAATCCTCAATTGGATAGTAAGCTTTTTGTAGCAGCATCGTTTTAAGATAATTTCTAAACTTGTGTAGAGGCAAGTCTTGATCATTTTGGCTCTGTTACGGATCTCCCCTTTCCTGATTTAATCAGTTAGAGATACACCAAGTATAGCTCGTTCTATCGCTCGTTCAGCAACTCTAAAGTAAGTAAAGCACGTTTCGGTTGTATAAATAAACCTTTAGACAACTATATACAAGCACTACATACGTTCACTATCACAAAAAAGTTTACAAGTCATTAGGATAAGATTACACTCTACGTAATCGGAAATTATTTGTCATTAACATTTTAAGTCTGGATACATAACAACCTATTACAGAGAACATTAAGAAAGTATTTCCAAAATACACAGATAACAATGTTTTAAATTTTTGTCTGTCTATAACAAAGCCGGGTGGATTAGACGACCCTCGTTTTCTACCGAGTTGAAGTAAGAGGCGACTAAGATAGGTTGACCCACCTCGGCGTGCCAGGCCGAGTAGAATAGACCACCCTCTTACTTACAGAGGTGTCATAAAAGACGACTAAGGTAAATTGACCTGCCGTGTGGTATCCAGCTGACTTGAATAAACTACCCTCTTTCTTACTGTGGTGTCGTAAAAGGCGACTAAAGTACTCGTAAGTCGACCCGTCGTGTGGTATCCGGCTGAGTAAAATAGACCACCCTCTTCCTTATCGAGGTGTCGTATAAAACGACTAAGGTCAGTTGACATTATATAGACGGCCGGTCGTAAAATACCTAGCCAAGTCATGTGACATGTTTATAACATGTTGTGCCGACCTCACTTAAAGTGGGATAAGGGCAAGAGAATAATGATGTCTGTATCGCTATTAACTCGCTAAGTGCGATCGTGTCTTTAACGGGAGTTGCTCTAAAGTCAATCACAACAATAACTGTTGGTTATTTGTTTTCCCACGCGTGGGCGCAGCTATTGAAACATCTCGTACGCTGCAGCAAACAATCCCAGCACTAGTAACAGTTAAATTATCTGTTTAGTATTATCTAACACCTCCTAATTACAGATGAGGCGCATTACCCGTATTTAGTGCTTATTTGAGCGGATATAAACCGGGTTCGATGACCGACGAGCAAACTACGGTACGCTAGTGTTCCCACACGGTAACCGGTTTATGGGATTTTTATATGGGAATTTCTAAAGTACTAGAAGACATGAATATTCTCATTTTTAGAAATATCTATAATATGAAAGATAAAAATGGCGCCAATGACTTTCGCTTTGAATTTTATAGCAACACCGTCAAAACCGTCGAAACAAGAGTATCGCGCCAAATGTTGGCAACACTGTGCCATAGTTGTTTCCGTTGAAGTCTTCCTATTGATAAAACGTGTCAGTGTCATTCAGTCTTTGTTCGTTATTCAAGGGAAGTGTATCTCGCAGCGGGAATAGTGGTATTCTATTATATCATGTTATTGTATAGTGTGTGCACTAACAGTAACTATTTTATTATAATTCGCGCTTAAAGAAAGCGTATTTAAAGCTGAATGCACATGTAATACTTCATACATGAAGGATTTGTAAATCACACAAAACTAAACAACTTGTGTTTAACAAACCATAATCACCACAATACACTAGCATTCGTGTAGATCTTAACGTTACTATTAATCTTAAGGTAACAATCTTAACGTTGTTATTATTCCGTAAACAAAATACACAAGTAGTGGATTTAAGCACACGGCAAAATCAACATTGTAAATTGCCACAGCGCGCAATAATATAATATACAGCAAAATAATATAATAGGACAGGAATTAAAATTAGAATTCGATTTCTAATCCAGTCAGCCAGTCATGGTCTCTACCAAGTGAGCAAGCTTTGGAGAAAGATTAAATAAACTAAGTAACTTTTAAACTACCTAATTGCATTTGCTTAATATGAATTCTAAAATAGCCTGATGGGCCTATTTATCATTTCATATTTATACAGAAATAACAAGGTTGCTATTTAAAGATAAAAAACTAATTAATTCAGAAGTAAACATATTTTTATTTATTTCGTATCGACTCGATACATATTCAATATTTGTAAGCAAATGTAAATTGCAGTTGAACAACCAATTTGTTTGTTAAATTAATTACCTTACATTCGCTTTTTATTGTGGCTGTAGGTAATTAAGGATGACCATAATTTGTTATTACAGAGTAATTTCGATATATGAATTTAAACGTAGAATTACTATAAAAATACAGAGTCGTACGTATATGACGGACGAGGCTCGCCACGATTATTTTTAAAAAGTGTGACGTCAGTATTGCTGACGTCACGAGCAGGGCTATCACCCATACTTGGTGTTCAATACAAACAGCGTAGATGATTTTGATAAACTTTTATTTTCCAAGAGCTCCGTTCGCTGCGGCGGTCCGAGACAGAATAATGCCACGAGCCGGCGCGCGCTCGGCTTTTTATAGAAAAGCTGGATGTGTTATTCGATTGAACAAAGTACCCACCTTTTCAACTAAAACTATTCTTTAAAAACAAAGAAATGTTCTTAATGAAATGTTTAAATTTATTACAATGTAACTAGTAAATATAAATCAGTGTTAATTCTGAACACGTGGTAAAAATATTGACCACGTGTTTTTATTTTAGAAATGAAGGTAGTTATCGACAAATTAAACATCATAATAACAATCTAAATCAAATGGCGTGATGTTGATATTCAAAGTACGGCTACCCGCCGACATATATAATGTTTAGTACCTAATGGTGACACAGCCTTGCTTCGTAATTTTTTTAAAGATATACAATTATGCAATAAAATAAAAAAAAAGAAAAAAAAAAGCATCGGGTGACAGGTGGGAATCGATCCCAGGTCATGAACTTTTTTGGGCCGCCCGTTAACATTAGGCTATCACAGGTTTGCATTCGACATCAACATTTTAGCATTTTTTCACTCCCGAAAACCTGGATAAAACGACATTTCTATTAAATGAAACCTAGGTAGCTTTCTCCCTCAAAACCCCTCTATATGTTGAATTTCATGAAAATCGTTGTAGCCGTTTCCGAGATACCTAAAAATATATATTGTAGGCAGCAACATTTTTAATCAGTGTCTTAATTTATTGTTGCTAGCAACACTTCATAATTCCCTCTCATCTAGAGTATAAAAGTGGTCAGCTAAAAGCTATTTTGTTTGTTTGGTTACAAATGTATTAATTTTGTTCTCTTTTTATAAATCCTACTTTGGATCCTTACAATATATATACAAGATTAGCTCATTTAAATTTAGCTTTCTAATACCAATATCAAATAAAAATTGACTAATTTGTTAAAATTTGTAAACCTAATCTTTTTTTCTTAGTCTTAAGTTATTATAGCTTTAAATCTTTATGATAAGTATATTATTTGCAACTACACTTATTTATCGTGATTCTAATTTATATTACAATATTTAATGTGAAGCTTTTAATATAATCTTATATTCCACAATTTAATGTTCACATTTGCATTATAATTTTTAATGAGTGCATATATAATTTCATCTTATAAAGACGAGATATCGTTTCATGTAATTTATGATATTTATTTGTATAATGGTGAGGTATTTTAATGTAAATATACAATGACAAAAGTATGAAAAAAGATTGTTTTCTGTTATATATTAAGCATTACATAGATTTTCTTTTAAAAAAAAACGCATAATAGTCGTTTGAAAATTGAAAATTTTGAACATTATTCTTCGGAATAATTTATTTATGAGTTAGTACATCATTAGTATAAAAATCCTCATGCCTTTATTCCACTCAAAGTGGGGCACAACATGTTATAAATATGTTGTTACGTGATTTGGCTATGTATTTTACGATCGGCCGCCCGCCTGACGTCAACTTACCTTAGTCGTTACGATGGTCTTTCTACTCAACCGAACACTACACGTTAGATCAAATTATAATACCTTAGTCGCCTTTTACACCTTGGTAAGAAATGAGGTAGTACAATATTGGTACGTATAATTTAAAATCATATTTTTTGATATTTGCGTACCAAAATTTGCTTTACTATAAATTGTCTCACTTCGTAGGTTAGCTGGCAGAGATATTTCATAGGATAAGTTGACCTCTGTACACTTTTTTTTTATTAATAATTTATTTCTAACGTTTTTTATGGTACATTAATAAATAAATTGTCGGCATATGTCCTCAATTTCTCAAAAGCACGGCCACCCAACCGCGACTTAGAACCGACAATGCGATGTTTGTCTCTCAGTTATGGGGCCATTTACAAATCTGTGCGCGCATAAATTCACCGGCGGATTACATGGGCGCGGGTATTCATTTGCATTCATTGTTCCAGCGTATTCATTTGGCACGTAAGGTATGCTCAGATTTATTCTAATATCAACAAAGGCTCACTAAAGTTCAATTTACACGGACGTTAATTTGCCTACCGCAGAATCACCTGCAGTTACACTGAAGTCAGTACAGAAGTTGCAATAGAATTATTTTGCTATAATCCGCGTTTGTTAAGAGAATAGGTATATTTTATGATAAGTGTATGAAGAAGGTAACGTTCACATTCTTTATACATGCAGGACAAGTCATCACACGTATCACAAAACGCCGCCACTAACATTACTTATGGATGCATTACGATTTTTCTCGTGGAGCTAATCATCCTGATGATGCTTCGGTTGCGGGGCGAATTGATCGTAGAGATTGTGGTATTGAGTGTGTGTGAAGTGTTGCTGGTGGCGGCGTTTTGTGTTACGTGCGTCGACTTTTATGGATGTCTAAAAACGTTGCCAGCTGCTTACACTTAGCATTAGGTACATAGATTCGCTAACGGAGGTTTTTACCAATCCTGCATGTATCAGGTATAAAAACGTATAGTCAATTCTACATTAAGCATTATATATATTTTCTATTTACTTTATCACGGGATAAAGCACAATACTTTTGGCAACTGTAACAAACAAAAAATTATTTTAGCATTTGTAATACTAATATGCCTTTTTTTATATATGTTTTTGTTAGTTGATTGTGATCTTTAAAATTATTCTAATAAAACGTGTTAGTTGCCCCG
This sequence comes from Morpho helenor, assembly GCA_029227775.1. NCBI lineage: Eukaryota > Metazoa > Arthropoda > Insecta > Lepidoptera > Nymphalidae > Morpho > Morpho helenor. The sequence goes on along the minus strand of JARGCU010000034.1, from coordinate 16,168,240 downwards.
TCAACATGAATACAACAGATATATATCATATAATTGTTTGCGAAACGGAAATTACATGTAATCACAATCAATCAATCAGTGTCAAAAATTAAGTTAATCCGGATTAATCAAACGAGCCGATGTCGGTGCCCGTCCGCGCCGACACTAATCTTTAACATTATTTTTAAGCTCAAACGCTTTGATTGATACCTACCTGGCCTTAATTATTCTAGAAACGTGTACTGTATAATATTTACATAGATTTATGCCGCCATAGAGCGAAAAGCGTCTAATTTAAACGTGAACTACTTGAACTCAGATCGACTTTTAAGAGCTGTTGACAATTGTTATTGTAAGGTGCGGATTAGGTTATGAAATAAAACGACCGTATACTTTGATGTCTTCTTTTACTCCTTTATAATAGGCTAAATACTAAATCTTATAATAGTTTACAAGTAATGTATAATGATTATTAAGCTCTCATCACACTACATGCGTCATCAAGAAGAGAAAAAAATAACATGAGTTTACATTTTTTTTAATTTAATTTTTTTTTAATAATAAAACCCTTTAAATAAATACCTTAGTTTAAATAGTAAATTAATAAAGAAAATTTCTTTTTTCTCAAAATTTTTACATTGGGATTTAGATTCTCTATTACTTTATACCTGAATATGACCTGAGTTAGGACCTGAATATACTGAGGTTGACAATTTATCACCAGTTTAATTTTTAACCAATAACAAGTAATTTTTATTATAAGTTACAGGGTTAGTATATGTATCGTACGTATATTTTCTTAACTGTTTACTTTACTCTTCACTTTAACTTTAAGGCCTAGGCTATTTTCAAAATAACAACACCGTTTATTATGTCGTAGCTGGTTGCAATTCAAATTACTTTACAGAGTACATTCTACATTTAGTTAGCGTAAAATATATATTCTTTAATAGTGGATTGTAGCTAAATCAATAGTGTCATTACTTTTTTTAAATATATATCAAACTCCACACAATCTAATCATATCTTTTTCGGTCTCCCTCTAGTTACAAATCCATTTATTCATATTTAACACTCGTTTAGTCACATGATTTTCATCCCTCTTCGTGTTCATACCATCTTAATCTACCAACGTAATACTAAATTGTATTTAGAAAATGCTGGCCCTCAGCGAAAATCAAACCCGCGACCCATGAAGCTGAAAGCAGGTTAACTGCCACCTCCGTCAACGGGTTACTCAATTATGATCTCCATAACGCCTAATTATATAAATAACAGTTGCCAATCATCATTCTCATCATTGCCCTGCCCACTCTAAGTGGGGCCGGCCCAACATGTTATAATGTTGCTTATTTTACGATCGGCCGCCTGCCTCTCGTCTATTTAACTTAGTAGCTTTATACGACACCTTAGTATGAAATTAGGTAAGTCTATTCCACTCAGCCGAATATCACACGGTTTTAAATTAAGTTGTCAATGTTATTGTAAATCTTAAGGTTGTCATAAGTACCATGTTCGGTCTTGAACTTAAATTCACTATAAATATGTCGAACAGAAGCTCGCACTTGACAGTATCCATATCTCCTACAAGGAGCCACTTGTAACGAACAACCGCTTGTTAAGTCATAACACGTGTCCCCACAATGGCTGTTTGTTCAATATTCCCAACGTATATCTTGCTAATCGGCTGCATTTTAATATAAACATCATCATCCTCCTGCCCTTATCCCACTCTAAGCGGGGCGGCACAACATTTCATAAACATGGCAGCACATGATTTGGGTGCGTTTTTATACCGGCCGCCTGCCTGACGTCAACTTACCTTAGTCGTATTTTACGACACCTCGGTAAGAAAGAGGGTGGTATATTCTACTCAGCCGGATATCACACAACGGGTCAACTTTTAAACCACTGAAATGGCCAAGCTAAAATTGACTGCGGATTTTTTTTATTATTATTAATATTAAATAAGTCATTTTGGAAGACCCAAATTTTATTACGTACAACATTTAAACAGAATTTCAACCATAACTTTTCCCTAAGGGACTGCATTTTGATTAATAAAGCTAAAAATTGTTTATTTATTTACGATCTCGACTGACCGTTTGGACCGGGCCTGGATGATTGGGTCCGTCAAAATCATCTCAATGCAATAATTTTTTTATTACATGCATAAATTTTATTTTACGTGTTTCGCCAATTCTGTATCAAACCAATCATTGGTAATATTGTACATAAAATCTTTAAATATATTATATAACCAACATACCTACATTCAAACATACGGAATTACATCAATCATTTTCACAGATTATTAATTTTTGTACTTATCTGTTTGTCGGTCGGTTTGTTTGCAATGCGAGGATAACATTGGATTTTCCATAAACTTTTTTATCTGTGTCATACGTTCAAGTCTGCCTTGATAGTAACCAGTAACCAGCAAACTAATTCAACATATATATTTACTTTTAGAAACACATGATATAACGCCCTATCAGAAGAATAAAGTAACATGTCCCATATATAAGCATAGAAAATGTGCCTTTTTTCTTCGGATAGGGCGATTATTTCTTTAATTTAGTTAAAACAAGCGAGCTCCAATACGTCAACAATTCGAAATGTAGAGAGTAGAGTGGAAAAGCTGATTCACCTTTAGGTACTATGTCCTAAGAGAGAATTATAACGTTAGACTAGTAAGTATGAATCTCAGATTCTGTCAGTTGCGACTAGTCACAACTGTTCATGACGCTGTCAGAATATTACCACCTCACGAGTCACGCCCAGCGAGTTGCTAAACCGAGTCCCCGTTGCTTAAAAATCTCTTGAATAAGGGCCAAGTATGGGCTTGAAAATAACAGGCGCTCACGAGTCGCGCCTAGCTAGCTGCTATACGTAGTTCCCGCCCCGATAACGTCGTATAAAGAGCTCATGAATAAGGGCCCTGAATGGGCTTGAAGCTAGCAGACGCTTACGAATCGTGCCCAGGGAGCAGCTACAAGCAGTTCTTGTCACAATAACGTCGTATAAAGAGCTCACGATTAAAAGCCCCGTATGGGCTTGAAACCAGCAGACACTCACGAGTCACGCCCAGCGAGCTGCTACACGCAGTTCCCGTCGCGATAACGCCGAATGAAGAGCTCTTGAATAAGGGCCCCGTGTAGCCTTGAAACTAGTCGGGGTCACCCAATAGAATAAACGTGAGTGTGTGCGTAATGTCGGCTTTTATATTTAGGGAACAAACTTGGACAAATCTCGCTTCAACCTAAATTACTAGAGCGTAACAATTTAAATACCCGGCCGAACAACAATCACAAAATCTAAGCAGTATTGTAAGTATTGAGCGCGTTCATTCGAGCCAATTATAATTGGTGCGTTCAATAAACTATTATCTGGGCCAATTAATACGGCTGCCCGCAAACAGTGCTCTGATTGTGGACTCCGATGTGAGCTCGAGAAACTTTCTAGAGCAGTGGTTGACCAAAGATTTGTAGATAAGATATTTGGATTAAGGGCACATGATTGGCCTAATTATTTTGATTAATTTAGTAAACCAGTTATTCTAATAGGGCTAAAAACAGTAGAAAACTTGTTCTATAAAAGCGGGCGTTATTTCGCAGAAATCCATAGCATAGAAGTAACAATAGATTTATTTTCTCTCAACCGCGTCTGTTAAGAGAATCTATATAATGCAAAGTATATGAGGCAGGCAACATTCTCATACCTTATACAAGCAGGAAAAGTCTCCAGACGTATCACAAAACACCGCCGCCACAAACACTCCACACACGCACACCACACACTCACTACCACAGTCTCTACAATGGTTTCGACCCAAAACCGAAGCATCATCAGGAGGATAAGCTCCACAACTACGATTACGATTTTGTCGTGGATTACAGCAAAATAATTCTATTGTATCTACTGTACTTGAAAACTTTATCATGATCAAGTTGTCGTAAAAGACGAAGAATGTATGATGACCCACTGTGTGGTATCCGGCCAAGTAGAATGGACCTCCCTCTTTATTACCGAGGTGTCGTAAAAGGCGACTAAGGTAAATTGACGTAAGGCAGGCCGGTCATATAATACCCGACCAAATCATGCTGCAATATGTATTGACCCCATTTAAAGTGGAATAAGGACAGGAGAATGGTCATTTTCGTACATTTGCCAACCCGTGTATAATTATACATAAGATCCTCTCTGTCAAAGGGTTGTCTGGAAGAGATCACAACAGTGTGATAAGACCGCCCAATGCACATTCAAATGTTTCTGTTATCTATGTCTTCTTTTCACTTTGTATTTTTGTTTGTGTAATAAAGTTATTCTTCTTCTTCTTCTTCATTTTTAGTAATACGCATTGTATGTTCCGGTGAAGACAATCGATCGTTAGAGACTTTTCACTCGAAGTCCTGACACATTTAACGTCTTGCGGATCCGAAAAGTGCAAAAGCCTTAAACAAATTGCCAGAACCAAAATAGCGATACAAACCTTACGTTACTCATACATAGACAGACGTATAAATCGTCCCAATATTAGGTTAATGTAATTTATATTCAAGTGCGAGTGGCAGCCGTATCGGGCCGGCAATATCAATAAATCATCGGGCGATAAGAGCTAGTAATTAACCGGCCCAATCGATCACAGATACGACACTATCGTTTGCGACTCTTACATGTGTTCTGATAAACACAAGAACTGACTCCTTGGAATGTTGGCCGCAATTATTGGTGTCAACAATATTCTTACATTATTTATATTCAAATTCAAAATATTCTTTATTCAAATAAACTTGTAAACAAGTGTTTTTGAATCGTCAACTCTACCGCTGGTTCGGAAAGCCGTTCCTACCGAGAAGAGCCAGCAAGAAACTCGGCGGTTGCTCTTTTAAAAATATAATTCTTAATACTATTTACATTAAGTCATTACTGTCTTGTACAGGGTCTAAGCAAGCTATATCCACACATTCTTATCTTCCAAGTAATCCTCAACAGTATAGTAGGCTTTCTGTATCAGCCTCTTTTTAACAGTGTTTTTAAACTGATGTAATGGCAAAGCTAAAATTGATTGTGGAATTTTATTATAGAATCTTATACCCAGACCCACAAGCTAATTACGTACTTTTGCAAGGCGCAAAGCAGGAGCCGCAAGCTTATGTCGGTTCCTACTTTGCCTTTTATACACATCACCTATAGTTTTATAATACTTTATATTTTTATGTACGAAAACTAAATTGCTTAAAATATACTGTGAAGCAAATGTAAGAATACCCATTTCCTTAAACTTCTCTCGCAGGGAATCACGCGGGTTTAATTTGTAAATACCACGAATGGCTCTTTTTTCGAGAAAATCGATCACATGCAGACAGACATCTTTTTGGGACTTTGTTTTATAATAAACTACCAATCGCCAGCGGCTCCGCCCGCGTGAAAAGATTAGAATATATTTGATAACCATAAAAATGTTTAGAGTGGCCATACAGCCATAAAGCCTAGACATTGCTGTTGATTTTTATTTAGAACTTTTAGAGAAGAACAATTTTGTAATACACGATTTTTGAATAACTATTAACGTTTACTCAGCGCACGCAAAGAAAGCTTTAAATTTTGTACTATTTTTTGTTGCTGATCCTCCCCTATACATCTTAGCTTAATGTTATATAGCCTATAGCCTTCCTCATGAAATGGACTATCTTAAACTGAACGAATTTTTCAACTCGGTTCAATAGTTCCTGAGATAATGCGTTCAAACAATCAATCAAACAAACTATTCAGCTTTATTACGCCGTGTGGTATCCGGCTTAATAGAATAGTACCACTCTCATTTCTTACCGAGGTGTCGTAAAAGGCGACTAAGGTAAGACGACCCGCCGTGTGGTATCCGGCTGAGTAGAATAGACCAACCTCATTTCTTACCGAGGTGTCGTAAAAGGCGACTAAGGTAAGGTGACCCACCCCGGTATCCGGTTAAGTAGAATAGACCACCCTCTTTATTACACAGGTATCGTAAAATACAACTAAAGTAAGTTGACGTGTCACAACATGTTACAAACATGTAACAACATGTTTGTAACATGTTGTGCCGTAATCGTCACTTAGAGTGGGATAAGGGCAGGAGGATGATGAAATTATTCAGCTTTATATATTAGTATAGATATAGATTTTAGGCTTGCTTTCCTACTCTAAGTATAAGTAAGTAACGGCCTGTTACTATCCCACTGCTGAGAATAGGCCTCTTCTCTCCGTTTTGTTTTTTTTTTTGGAGAGAAGGATTGGAGCTAAGACCTACCACGCTGCTCCAATGCGGATTGGTAGGTTACACATATCCCCAGAATTCTCTAGAGATATGCAGGTTTCCTCACGATGTTTTCCTTCACCGAAAAGCGTGTGATAAATTGCAATTATCAATTAGACACATAAGTTTTACTAAAAAACTCATTGGTGCCTGCCCGGGATTTGAACCCTAGACCTCCTCGTAAGAGGCGCACGGTGTTACCGCTGGGCTACCACAGTTTCACTCTAAGTATAATAATTCTATAGACTGCGGTCCGCCATTGCGCAGAGCTGTCAAACGCAAGACCTGTAAAGGATGATTCACGCTACACCGTGTCGCGACCGGGCCGTGCCACGGCCGGGGCACGGCCACCGTGCGCCGGCCGTGCCAGTCATTCATATTACACCGGGCTGTTTGGGTTTATTATTTGCACGACTTATATCTATGTTAAGTAGCTTTTGTCAGCAAGTGATTTCATCTATCGATAGACTTGACGCCTAAGTAAATATGCAGTTTCACAATTTGAATTAGCAGCTATTGCAATTGCCATCGATGATGAAGTATTGGAAATTATTTTATTTGTTATCTAAATACTTAGGATGGCTTTTGTCGTAAATTACAGGGCAAATTACACACATTCTAAACAATTTGCATTGTCCATTTTGCTGTTAAGCAGCTAAACTCACTAAGATTTGACGTTGACTGCTCTGCGGGCGCCCGGGCGCATATGTTTATGTTACAACGTGTCGGGGCCGAACCGTGCCGGAGCCGGGAAACAATACCCACCGACATTTCAACGCCGTGCCCCGGCCGTGCACGGCCGGGACGCGGCCGGGGCACGGTTAGGCATGAATCACTTCATACCAAAATTATACCATAATGTTCGACCGTGCCCCGGACGGAGCACGGCCCGGTCGTGGTACGGTGTAACGTGAATCATCCTTAATGCGTTGTTCCCGTGCATTCTGTCGTCGACTGTACATAAATAGTTTATGCAGTGTCCACTCGAGAACTGTGCCGTGATAAAGAATATTTTCGTACGCGATACGGCTATCAGCGCTTATCGAGCAATCTGGTACACGCTATACCTTGTAACGCCACTGTTACAACTTTACGATATGTTTTCGTTGACTCAATAAAACACCACTCAATATAGCGCTGATCGATATAAAACGGAGGTAAATATTGTAAAATGATATTTTATATAGCCCGCTATTGTACTGTCGAGTGGAACAGTCCTTTGCGTATAAGAATTATTGCTACGTTATAGAGTTAATACAAAATTCCCGCCATTATCCCACTCTAAGTCGTGGGACAACGTGTTTCAGCTAGGTATTTTACAACCGGCCGCCTGCCTGACATCAACTTACTTTGGTCGACGACTTTTACGACGCCTTAGTAAGAAAGAGAGTGGTCTATTCTACTCACTTGGATACCACACGGCGGGTCAACTTAATATAGTCGCCTATTACGACACCTCGGTAAGGAATGAGGGTGGTTTATTGTACTCAGCCGGATATCACACGGTGGGTTGAATTACCTTAGTCGCCTTTTACGACGCTTCGGCAAGAAATGAAGGTTGTCTATTCTACTCAGATCGATACCACACGGCGGGTCAACTTACCTGTGTCGCCTTTTACGACAACTCGGTAAGGAATAATGGTGGTCTATTCTACTCAGCCAGATACCACACGGCAGGTCGAATTACCTTAGTCGTCTTTTACGACACCATGGTAAGAAAGTGGGTGGTCTATCCTATTCAGCCGGATGCAACACGGCATATAATACAAAAGTAATATAAAAATTATTTTGCTATAATCCGCAATACAATTCTAAAAATAATAGAAAATATATAAAATGATAAATGTAGAATGGACTATCCGTTTTCATAACCGATATATGGTTCGTAAAAACATGTACAACAAATTTCCACTACGGTCACCTCAACACACAAGTACACGCTATTAAAAATAATTATTCTACTCAATTAGCATGTAATTAAAAATAAGTACTCCACTTAATTAGCATAATATATTCCCTCCGCACATCTCAACAGGTATGACAATAAAATGGGTACGGAAATAAAAACTTGTACCTACCTTTAATTCAATAAGTATTTCACGTTTTACCTATAAGGCATTCATTTTTTTAAATTCGTTGAACCCGCGTCCGTTCGCGTTCAATTTTAGTGTTAAAATACTTTCAATTATAAAGAAACTTCCCGTTATTCATGCGGGATAAGGTAAGAAGAATGTAGGACCTATTTTATCCTGTTCCTGAAGAAATAACAATATTTAATCTTTAACTTATATGTATATGTATCTGGAATAGAATAGAATTTGTACACACTACAATCATAGTTAATACAGTAAAAAATATCATAAAACTGGGATAAATAATAATAATGATAATAATTAATACCTTAAACTTTGTATGTTGTATAGTAGAACAGACCACCCTCATTTCTTGCCGAGTTGTTGTAAAAGGCAACTATGGTAAGTTGACCCGCCGTGTGGCATCCGGCTGAGTAGAACTGACCACCGTCATTTCTAACCGAGGTGTCGTAAAAGGCGACTAAGGTAAGTTGACGTCAAGCAGGCGGCCGGTCGTAAAATAATTAGCTAAACATGTAAACACTAGTTTAAGCTATGTTTTAGCTAAGAGAAGGGCAGTTGAATGAAAAAGAGAATAAAAATTGGATAACTACTCAGCCTAATTTGGATAAATAATAAGCTTCAATTGTACTAAATTTCTTGACAATTCTCGACAAAAAATTCAAATTCAAAATATTATTTATAAAAGTATACTTCTAAGCAAGTGCTTTTGAATCGTCAACTCTACTGCTAATTTTATACGTCTATTATATACATTTTTTAATTAGGCTATCAAAAATATAGACATTTAGGACGTGTGCAGAAGATATATGATGCATTAAAAAAATCGAAACTAAATGCTATATTAATTGAAGATGTTAACATCCAGAGCCAGGTACAAAAAGCAATAGCTGTATACAAATAGCAAAAACTTGTGATAATAACACAAATAATGCTAACAAGTTATCAAAAAATGTTTAATAAGGGATTCTAAACATTGATTGGGAATTTACATAACTTATTCTATTAACACATAAGTCTATGTCTATATATAAACATAAGTCACATATAAACATAAGCATAAGTCTTTATATAAACTCATATATCGATAAAGATATTCTGTATATTTTATGTACAAATACAAACTTTCGCATTTAAAATAGTATTGGCATGAGCTTAAATTGTGTTCATAGCTAAGTATCCCATTTGAAGCTTAGGCCGTCGCCAAAAATGTCACTGCCTTTTGTTTCCGAAGCTCCCTTTTTTCGTATCGATCCCCCTCAGGTAACCGGGAACCGATGATTTATTACCCGCCTGTTTGTCCAAATAATCGATCCAAGGCAAAAACGTTCAAGAGAAAACCGCCCCTACGGCTCTGAAGATAAGATTCAAGTTACGGCGCGATCGAGTTCCCATCTCGAGTTAATGGCAGGATAACGAAAATACCACGTGCACCGGTATATTTACCTCAGATTAGAAAAACAAAGATGGAGGCAACGGAAACTAAAACATTGAGCATTTCGTCTCAGTATTTGACACATAATAATAAATGCCGTGTGGTATCTGCCTGAGTAGAATAGACCACCCTCAAATGAGGAGTAAGTCTTACCAAGGTGTAAAACGCGACTGTAGTAAGTTGACGTCTATCAGGCGGTCGGTCGTAAAATAGCCAAACCATGTTGTGCCGACCCCACTTAAAGTGGGATAAGGGCAGGAGTAATTTGATACATACTTCAATAATAATAATAAAATTATTTTGCTATAATCCGCGATGAAGTTAAATAGAAAATATATATAATGCTAAATGTAAAGTGGACAATCCGTTTTCACACCTAATACGTGCAGAATTCGTAAAAACGCATGTACTAACCTACACCACCGCCATCACAATATACAAGCACTACATACGTTCACTATCACAAACTCAACAATCGTTTCGCCCCGCAACCGGATCGAGTCTATCTCCTTATGATGCTTAACACCAATATTACATATTATATTGGCGTAACACCAATATATGTATAATTATTTTTGCATATCAGTCAGTCCGCTCTACTCCAGTTAGCTACAAGGGGCGAGTCCCCGATGGTGATTACACCACCCCAATACCTTCCCTTGCAGCACCATTAATATCGTTCTTGGCCCTTTTGACCCTCGCTGTTTTTACAAAAGCGACCGCTTCGTAACGGGAATTTTGTTAGCCATTTCCAATGTGTATTTAAAATGGAGGATCGATATGGATTTTATTCTTACATTTGCTTCACAGTATATTTTAAGCAATTTAATTTATGTACATAAAAATATAAAGAATTATAAAACGATAGGTGATGTATACAATAGACAAAGCAGGAACCGACATAAGCTTGCGGCTCCTGCTTTGCGCCTTGCAAAAGTACGTAATTCGTTTGTGGGTTTTGGTATAAGATTCTATAATAAAATTCCGCAATCAATTTCAGCTTTGCCATTACAGCCATTTTAAAAACACTGTTAAAAAGAGGCTGATACAGAAAGCCTACTATACTCTTGAAGATTATTTAGAAGATAAGAATGTGTGGATATAGCTCTCTTTGAACCTGTACAAGACAGTAACGACTCAATGTAAATAGTATTAGGAATTATATTTTAAAAGAGCAACCGCCGAGTTTCTTGCTGGCTCTTCTCGGTAGGAACAGCTTTCCGAACCAGCAGTAGAGTTGACGATTCAAAAGCACTTGTTTACAAGTTTATTTGAATAAATTTTAATTTGAATTTGAATTTGATGGAGTTTTAATTCTATTAATGTTCTAGCTAAACCCGAGTACGCATCGCTTTGGTTCACTATGAATTTCCTTTTTTTTACCTCCTACTTTGACAATTGCCCTATACCTACCATTGAATTACTTCTATGCGAGAAAAAAAAACACTTCATAATTTATAAAATAAGGCGTTGATTTAACCGTAATATAGTATTTTTTACAACCATAAAAGTGGTTAAAGTTGGTTAACTTTAAAAGCTAGACATATTGTGTCGCGGACTTTTATTTAGAACTTTTAGAGGGGAAGAATTTTGTAATACATGATTTTTTAATAACTATCACCGTTTACTCGGCGCACGCAAAGAAAGCTTAAATTTTGCTATTTTCGCAATATGTTTTATTTTGCTGCTCCTCTCCTATTCATCTTAGCGTGATGTTATATATACTATAGCTATCCTCGGTAAATGGAATATCTTATACTGAAATAATTTTTTAAATCGTTCCAGTAGTTTCTGAGATAAGCGCGTCCAAACAATCAAACAAACAAATAAAGTCTTCAGCTTTCATATTAGTATAGATAACCTCAATTAGAGACAATATATTTAAAACAATAGTTTTATAATTTTTCTGTAATTAAACAGGTTTTGAAAGTACACTGCGATGAGTACAAATTTGCAATTTGTTAAAACAGACTGTAAATCGGGAACGTTACCAGTACATGAACATATGATGTATTTCATCGATTATACCTCATACAGGCTGTATTTATTACCCATCAAAATTTTAATTTGTTGCTTGGAATGTATCCCGACCTTATACGGTGAACAAATACTAAAAGTTTTTTTTTTTTTTTTTTCGAATTGACAATATGCTGTTAGCCCTAACGGCTTTTACAGCGTCACCGGGCGGGACGGGCGAGCGCAGAAGCATCGCCGAGGTTGCGAAATGCGTAGAGTAGAGCGCAGAAGCTCTACCAGCGTCGGGAACGTCGTCCTAAGGGTGCCTCCTGTGAGGCCGGACCACGGCTTAGGGCGACGTGTAGTGGAGGGCTGATGGTATGACTTTGATTAGTCAATACGACGACGGAAGGGTGGCAAGAAGCCACGACCAACCGATGTCAGAAATCTGGGACCTCGTCTTCGCCGGCGAAGACGCTGTGTGTATGTATTACGAGTTTCTGTGTTTGCGATCGTTATTTGATCGTCAGGGTCATATAGGACGCTTTTTGGACGCCTATATTTTCGGTGGTCAGACCTAACTGGGATGTAAGTGGCAGCAACTGAAATGAGAGGGTTCCGGTGTACCTCGGATTTCTCGAAGTAAGACTTCGAAAAACGTTTAAAGAGGTGAGTAATGGTAGGGAGGTCGAGGTCTCTATGGAGGTCAACGTTCCGCATGAACCACGGACAACCAGTGGCTGTCCGCATAAATCGGTTTTGCATTCTTTGAAGCGTGAGCAATCTGACCTTTGAAACGTGCGCGAACGCAACGCTCGCATAGGACATTATTGGTCTTATGCAAGTTTTGTAGAGTGTCACTTTGTTGCGGAGTGACATTTTACTTTTCTTGCATAACATCGGATAAAGTCGTCCCATGACATACGCAGCCTTATTGCAGACTATGCGTATGTGCTCGTGGAAGGTCATGGAAGGTTGGAAGGTGACACCTAGGTACTTGACTTTCTGTTGCCAGTGAATTGGTGTATCGTAAAGGGAAATTTCCGTAGGTGTGTCTATGTGAGATCGGAAACGATTACCGATAAAGTGCATAGCTGCACTTTTATCAGGGTTTATTTCGATTCTCCATCGGCGGAACCAGCGTCCGAGGCTGTCTACCGCTTTCTGGAGACGTCTAGTGATAACTTGAGGTTGGCGAGATGTGGTAAATACAGCGGTATCATCCGCGAAAAGGGCAAGATGAGTGCGCTCTTTAATAGGCGCCCGTGGAATGTCACTCGTGTAGAGCGAGTACAATAAGGGTGCCAGCACAGATCCTTGAGGGACACCGGCACGGATAGGGCGGCGAGATGATAGAGTGCCGTCTACGCGGTACCGAAAGGTACGATTGGTAAGGTAGTTTCGTATGATAAGTACGAGTCTGTCAGGTATATTTAATAGGAGCAACTTGTGGATTAAGCCTGCATGCCAGACCTTATCGAAGGCTTTGGCGACATCGAAGAATATGACACCTGTAAACTGCTTGGTTTGTAAACCTTGCAATATGTGCTCCGTGAGGCGGTGCACTTGTTGAACACAGGTGTGTTTTGGACGAAATCCGAACTGTTCGTTGGGAAGGAGATTATAAGTATCGACTACGGATTTTAATCGGGCAAGGATAATTCGCTCGTATATTTTTCCTAAGCTATTTAACAAACTAATGGGACGATAGCTAATCGGGAGATTTCGAGGCTTTCCCGGTTTGGGAATACCTATCACTGTAGCTTCTTTCCACTCGTCAGGAAAGGAGCATCCGGCAAGGAGGGCATTAAAAATCAGTACCAGTAGGTGGATGATTTGGTCGGGAAGGCACTTCAGTGCCCTGTTGGAGATGGAATCAGGACCGGGAGCTTTTTTGGAGCGGAGGTTTTTAATTATGGTTCGGACTTCTTCTCCGGTAGTGGGAAGTAACGGCTCGCTTTCGGGAGTCGTTGCGGAAAGATTGTCTGCCACCTTTTCCACTCTGGAGTGGAATTCGGTGAATTCGGATACACTGGGGTTGGGAGAGCATTGGTTTTCCAGACTGTCTGCCAAGCATTCGGCCTTTTCAGCGTCGTCAAACGCAGGTGGGAGATTCGGACGAAGTAATGGTGGGGTGGCTGCGTACCCATCTGCTTTTAGAGATTTCGCCAAGCACCAGTAGGCCTGATGTCCTGGCTTGATCTCCGAGAGCTTTCTATTCCAGGAATCGTTGTGGAAACAGGTTAATTTTTCTTTAACCTCTTTCTGTAATCTATTGAGCGCACTCCGGTTTTCTCGGGTCGGATATCTGTCGCGTGCCCTAGTGGCAGCACGTTTTTTAGCAATTAATTCTCGCAGATCAGCTGGTAGTTCTCGACAACGAAAGTTATCGGGAATTTCCCTAGAACAATCCTTAAGAGTATCAGATAAGTGAGCTGTGAGATGAGTGGTCGCTGTTTTTGCAGTTTCCACTGAATCTATACGGTCAGGAATCTTTTTGAGGTGGTCTGAATCAAGAGATTGGAGACGCTCGCTAAGTTTTTTCCATTCGATAATGGTTTTGTTTCGAGAAACCGCGGTTGGAGGGGGTCCTAGCTGAAGTAAGACTGGGCGGTGGTCCGAGTCTAGGTCATGAATAACTTGTATGCTATGTAGCTGAAGGGTAATATTTTGGATTAGTGCCATGTCGATGGTACTGGCAGTCGGAATGGGATGGGTAGGCCGAGAGTATCGCGTGGGCTCGTCTGGAGCCAGAATATCAAAGTTCAGGAACGGAGAGTTGCTGAGCCTATGTAAAAGATTGCCATTGGCATTTGGAGACGATCGATTCCATTGACTATGTTTTGAATTGAAGTCCCCGCCTAGTAAGACGGCGTCTCCAAGTCCTAACAGAGTCCTAATGTCGCTTTCTAGGAGAGTTTTAGACGGACTGAGATAGATTGATGCTAATATAACCGGCTGATGGCCGGTCATCCCTAACTGACATACTGAGGCCTCGATATTAGTAAGTCGAGGGGGATCTAGAGGAGTGCAGTGAAGAGACTTCCTGTAGTATATTGCTGTGCCTCCAAGAGGGCCTGTGAGTCGGTCATTAACTAAAAGTTTCGTACTAACCTTACTATGGTACCAGCAAGTTATACGAGGAGGCGCACTCTGCAGGATTCCTGCAGAATTCAAAAAACCGTATGCATTACAAACACCAACACCACACTACATAACACGAGCGCTGCACACATTCACTACCACAATATCAACAATTATTTCTGCTCGTAAACATTCATTAAATTCTAAAACACACATTTCACTTAACGTCAACGTTTGTTTGGAAAAATCATTTATAAATATTCAAACACTGAGAAATGTTTTTTTACAAACAACGCTTCACCATCATTATCATCATTCAAATCATCTCTCATCGAGAGTTGTATAATATATTTATGCCGTTTGCGGTTGAGACCCTGGGGCCATGGAATCAAAGTGCAAATTTTTTTTATCCGTTTTAACACCTCGGTTAATTGCCTCTTCAGTTGTCAAGAGGGCAGGCTCCTTTTTCGCATAAAGAATAAGCTTAGCGATTCAGCGCGGAAACGCTGCCAGCATTCTTGGGACCATTCCACGTGGGCATGATTTGTATAGTCCTAGCGTGTAAGTAATTTAAGTTAGATATAATTTGTACAAAAAATTATGCATTTTTTAAATAAATGAATTAATTCCTAGTCAAGTATTAACTTAATACAAACATTAAGAGCATGGTAGATCTATATATATTGCCATCGCTCCCACTCGATGGCTCGACGAGCGTAATCCCTTGCCGGCAGTTCATTACTCTCGCCCGATATCAATCATCTGACAAAAGAAAGCATGAAATATTTTAAGCCGCGCTCGTTGGCGGACCTAAAAATATAATGTCACTCACCTGAAATACCGGGAGAGTGATCAGGGAAATATATAACAATAAAAACGTCTGTATGTACTTATATACCATACTTCAGAAGTTATGCGTAATTTTAAAAATTTATGAAAATTATATTTTGCTATAAACCGCGATAAAAGAAAATATATGTAATACTAAATGTAGTGACGTTGAGTGGAATCCGGCTGAATAGAATAGTACCATCCTCATATCTTACAGAGGTGTCGTAAAAAGCGACTAAAGGAAGTCGTTCCACCGTTTGGTATCCGGCTGAATAGAATAGTACCACCCTTATATCTTACAGAGGTTTCGCAAATGGCGACTAAGTTAAGTCGACCCGCTGTTTGATATCCGGCTGAGTAGAATAAACCACCCTCATTTCTTACCGAGATGTCATAAAAGGTGACTAAGGTAAGTTGACCCACCGTGTGGTATCCGGTTGAGTAGAATAGTACTACCCTCATATCTTACAGGGGTGTCGTAAATGGCGACTAAGTTAAGTTGACGTCAGACAGGCGGCCGCTCGTAAAATACGTGGTCAAATCATATCACAACATGTTAATAACATGTTGTGCCGATCCCACTTAGAGTGAGATAAGGGCAGGGGGATGATGTATATTAAAAGTGAAGTGTTATAAAAAAGATGAAATGTAAGTAATTAAAGTTAATATAAAAATTGTACCTATAGATTTAAGTAAAAGAGTACTCTCAAGACTAACATGTACTTAATGTATAAAAGTCCTGAAAAATAAAGATAATAAATAATAATAATAATAATAAAAATATATGCAATATGAAAAAAAAGGTATAGACATATCTGGGGTATTTTCATTTTATAAGTCCGCCCGTTCGCAACTGAGCTATTAAAAATTTGCAAGTGATAGCGTAATTAACTTATGTCTTCTAATAATATTGTAGCAGTTTTTAATTGCCTAAAACATGGATAAAACGACATTTTTTTAATGAAACGTAACTAGATCTATTTATTGTCCCCGAAACTTCCTACTTACTAAGTTACATGAAACTACCATAATACCAAATAAAAAACTATGTGTATGGATGGTTTTAAGATTCTATAATAAAAGTCCGCAATCAATTTTAGCTTTGTCATTACAGCAGTTTAAAAACACTATTAAAGAGAGGCTGATACGAAAAGTCTACAATACTGTTGAGGATTATTTGGACGATACGAATGCGTGGATATAGCTTCTGTCCGACCCTGTACAAGATAGTAATAACTAAATGTAAGTAAGTAGCGGCCTGTTACTATCCCACTGCTGAGAATAGGCCTCTTCTCTCCGTTTTTTTTTTGCAGAGAAGGATTGGAGCTAAGACCTACCACGCTGCTCCAATGCGGATTGGTAGGTTACACATATCCCCAGAATTCTCTAGAGATATGCAGGTTTCCTCACCATGTTTTCCTTCACCGAAAAGTGTGTGATAAATTGCAATTATTAATTAGTAACTGAAAACTCATTGGTGCCTGCCCGGAGTTTGAACCCTAAACCTCCTCGAAAGAGGCGCACGGTGTTACCGCTGGGCTACCACAACTTACTACTAAATGTAACTAGTAATAAAAATTATATTTTTAAAAGAGCAACCGCCGAGTTTCTCGTTGTCTCTTCGCGTTAGGATCAGCTTTCCGAACCAGCAGCAGAATTGACGATTCAAAAGCACTTTTTTACAAGTTTATTTGAAGTACCCGGTTGACCGAGCCTTGCTCGGTAATTTTATTTCAAAATAAATAAACTTAAAAAAAAAGAAGAAAAATTAATTAGGTAGTAAATTTATAAATTTTAGTACAATTTTTTTTTACATAAAACCTAGCTACATCGATTTTTGTCCCTCCAAAACATGCTGAATTCCAGGAAATTCGTTGGAGACGTTTCCGAGATTCCGAAAATATATATACATACAAGACTAACTCATTTAAATATTAAAGAAAGAATAGATAAAGAATATTTTGAATTGAATTTGAATTTGATATTCTTATGCCGTGCACGGTTCCTGTGTATACGACCCTGTTCGAAGCAGAAGCCGTTGGAGCACCTGTCATGATATATGGAGGAAGGATAAAGATCTGAAGATAACCATTATAAAGCCCCCCGACGTGTGTTGCATTTTTTGTATCCAAAACTACGTTAAATTTATTCTTGAACCCAACCTCTTGTTAGTAAAAACAAACATGATTAATTGTGCTTTGCCTTTAGTATAAGACCCTATTGTTCCTTAGTTGTAGTGGAGTTATGACTTTATTATTAATATTAACTAGTTTTATTAGTTATCTTGGTAGCGACTTACGTATTTAATAGAATTAGGCATTACTTTGCAGAGATCCATAATACAAAAGTAATAATAAAATTAGTTTGCTGTAATCCACGTTAAAGTAAAATTAAAAAATATATAAATAAATATATGGAACTTTTACACACACGATCGTCTGTGCCCAAAGTGAGTTAATACTTGTGTTATGGGTGACAGACAACTGGTTTTCATACATAATACATGCAGAATTGGTAAAAACATATGTACAAACCTCCACCACCGCCATCACAATACACAAGCACTACACTTGTTCACTATCACAAATTCAACGGTAACCACCCCACAACCATCATCATCATCAGGTGATAAACTCCACGACAAAATCGAAAAAATTGCTTTGATTGCTTATGATGCGTGTGGTAATCCTTCATATATAAGGTATGAGAACGGTTTTGCTTCCTACACTTAGCACTACGTAGTTTTTCTTAACAATCGGCATAATCCGCTGATAGTTAAAATCGCAAAATCTTAAATAGCAAAATAATTATATCATAACTTTTAAACGTTTTTCTATATGAGTGAAGAAATTTCGAAATTCTTATATAGGAATAATAAAATTCAGATAAATAATTGTTTAACGTATTTTTATACGTTTTATTTTGTTATAATGTAATTTTATGTATTAGCAAAATAATTTTACCGATAATTTTGTAACGAAATACACAGTCGTCTAAAAGTGCTAATTTGCGATGTTGTAAAAATGAAATTGCTTTATATGCGGTGCAATAAAACGACAATTCTGTTCACAACTTTGACATAGAACTATTCTATTATATAGAAAGTAATAAACGCATATAAACGTAACTCAGTTTCAAACAATGGTACTGCAGTTTATTGGTCTCAAAACAATATTGGCAACTTTATTTGCGCTCCATTTCGGATCATTGTTTTGGATTTAAAAAGCCTTTTGAAAGGTGTGCGACCGCTTTGGCGCAGCGGTAAAAGTGTAGGCTTACAAATAAATTTTTAATATTATGCTGCAACCCGCGATTAGAGAAGAAATCTGTCATCATTCCCTTGCCCTTATCCCACTCTAAGTAGGGTTTTATTCATCATGTTATATAGTCTATAGCTTTCGTCGATAAATGGACTATGTTACCCTCAAAGACGGTCCAGTAGTTCCTGAGATTAGCGTGTTAAAACAAACAAACTCTTCAGCTTTATATATAAGTATAGATATTAAATAGTTGTATTAGTTGATTTCGTAGCGACATCATCACTCTCCTGCCCTTATCCCACTCTAAGTAGGGTCGGCATATTTTATAAACATGTTGTCACATGATTTAACTAGGTATTTTGCGAACGGCCGCCTGCCTGACGTCAACTTACCTTAGTCGGCTTTTACAACGCCTCGAAAGAGGGTGGTCTATTCTACTTAACCGATACCACGCGGCGGGTCAACTTACTTAGGTCGCCTTTTACGACACCTCGGTAATTAAGAAGGTTGGTCTGTTCTACTCAGCCGGATACCACACCGCTTCAGAAAAGAAATCTATGTTAATAAATGTAGAGTGAACTATTAGTATTCATACCTTATACATGCAGGATTAATTTATAGAATTCTATACTTCTGTTCAATTAGCGACATAGCTTTTAATGAAAACATTGGTTACTGAATTTTACGTCAGACTCTTCCCTCTTAGTCTTTTTTATTTCGCACAATATACCTCTAATAGATTGTCAACGAGCAATTACTATATAAAAAGCCACCACCTGTCGGTATTTACCGAGAAATGACAAATTCCTCTCTAGTTACCCTTAATTAATGCGTATCACATTCTTATCCGTACATTTTAAACTATGGTGTACAGGATAGAAGTACCAGGGTAATTTTTTTCTGATATAAGAAATCCAATAAAAAAAGCAAGAAAAGGTTCATAATTCTCCTGCCCTTCTCCTAGAGAACTCTTAGAGAAGAGTGGTTGGAACAACATGATTTAAACATGTTTCAGCTAGTTATTTACCGGCTGCTTACCTGACGTCAACTTACTTTAGTCGCATTTTACGACACTGCTAAATGAGGCAGGTATATTCTTCTCAGCCGAATACCTCACGAGTCAAGTTACCTTAATCGGTTTTTACACCTCGGTAAGTAAAGAGGGTAATTTATTCTATTCACCCGGATACCACACAGCTTCCATCTAGTCACCTAGAAGTATAATTAACAAATATTAAAATGGATTTCATTAGCCGTGTGGTATCCGGCTAAGTAGAATAGACCACCCTCATTTCTTACCGAGGTGTCGTAAAAGGCGACTAAGGTACGTTGACCCACCGTGTGGTATCCGGTTTAGTAGAAAAGACCACCCTCCTTCTTACCGAGGTGTCGTAAAATACGACTCAGGTAAGTCGACGTCAGGCAGGCGGCCGGTCGTAAAAACGCAGCCAAATCATATTACAGCATGTTTATAACACCCATTTAGAGTGGGATAAGGGCAGGAGGATATATATATTAATATGGATTTCATCTCGTTAAATATACGGAATCTCGACAAATATATTAAGCTGTGATGGCCTAGCGGTGCGACCGTGTGAATCTCTAGAGACGATCATGGGTTCAAACCCGGGCAGACACCAATGAGTTTTTGTAGTAAAACTTATGTGTCTAATTGATAATTGCAATTTATCACACGCTTTTCGGTGAAGGAAAACATCGTGAGGAAACCTGCATATACCTAGAGAATTCTAGGGATATGTGTAACCTACCAATCCGCATTGGAGCAGCGTGGTAGGTCTTAGCTCCAACCCTTCTCTCCAAAAATGGAGAGAGGAGGCCTATGCCCAGCAGTGGGATAGTAACAGGCCGTTACTTAAATATACGGATGCTGTAATGTTTCAATGTGAACATATCAACGCATATCCACAATTAATCGCACATCAAATGATGAGAGAACACACGCGATGCTAATCACGTATCCGATACGCCGTCATTCAAGAATAGCCGGCTGAGTCACTAGTGAAGGTGGCCGATGTGCAGCCATTGATATTAGATCGCGAACAATGGACGTGTATCAATGAGATTTGTTATACAGAAGTTGATATTTTATAAATTACCTATATAAGTAAGTAGCGGCCTGTTATTATCCCACTGCTGAGAATAGGCCCCTTCTCTCCGTTTTTTAAGAGAAGGGTTGGAGCTAAGACCTACCACGCTGCTCCAATGCGGATTGCTAGGTTACACATAACTCTAGAACTCTAGAGATATGCAGGTTTCCTCACGATGTTTTCCTTCACCGAAAAGCGTGTGATAATTGCAATTATCAATTAGACACATAAGTTTTAATAGAAAAACTCATTGGTGTCTGCCCGGGTTTGAACCCATGATCGTCTCTAGAGATTCACATGGTCGCACCGCTAGGCCATCACAGCTTTTAGAGGGGTACAATATTGTAATATATGATTTTTTAATAACTACCGTTTAAACTAACTGTTTACTCAGCGCTCGCAAGGAAAGCTTTAAATTTTGCCTTTTTCGTACTATTTTTTATGGCTTTTCCTCTACTATCTTTTCATAAGATTAGCGTAATGATATATGCCTATAGCCTTCGTGTGGTATCCGATTAAGTAGAATAGACCTCCCTCTTTCTTACCGAGGTGTCGTAAAATACGACTATGATAAGTTGATGTCAGGCAGACGGCCGCTCTTAAGAACGCAGCCAAATCATGTGACAGCATGTTTATAAAATGTTGTGCCGACCCCACTTAGAGTGGGATAAGGATAGGAGGATTATTTTTATTTTAATCAGTATGACTACGGAACATCTCGTACAGACACATTATTTGATTAGTAAATAAACCTTTTAATTTTCTATCTATAATCAAGATGGCTGCGTGTGAGCATACCAGCTAATTTGCCATTATTTTTATCTGTTTTTAATTGCGGGCATTTATTTGCCCCTCTTTTCCGTTTTTTCCGGTAATTCTTTAATTATCTTTTTAATTAGGTAAATATTACTATATACGTATAAAAATATTCAACTCCTCTCCCCTTGAGATACATTCAGTAAATTAAACGCAGATCACGAGCGCCTGAACAATAGCAGGGTAGGGCGGGATTGCATCAGTGACCCATTCACGTTATTCCAACCCTTCTATTGATTAAAATATTGAGGTTTTATTTATTTGAACGCAGCTCGATCTTAATTAATTAATTCCTTTTTAAACATCTTTATTTATTGATAGACGTCCGTGTGGTATCCGGCTAAGTAGAATAGTACCACCTCATTTCTTACCGAGGTGTCGTAAAAGGCGACTAAGGTAAGTCTACCCGCCGTGTGGTATCCTGCTGAGTAGAATAGACCACTCTCATTTCTTACCGAGGTGTCGTAAAATACGACTATGTTAAGTTGACGTCTGGCAGGAGGCAGGTCGTTAAATAGCTAGTCAAATCATGTGACAACATGTTTCTAACACGTTGTGCGAACCCCCACTTAAAGTGGGATAAGGGCAGGAGAATTATGAAAATACTGTGTTCTTTTGTTCACAATACATATAAAAGAATATCAAGTTATGAGAACCGATTTATTTACAAAAAAAGTTATTAAAGTTGTAATAAGAGAACCAAAAATGTAGCAAAAAAGCACAATAAGCTAGAAACGTGACCCAAAACGAAGCCAAAAGATCTGTCCTTATGACCGCGGTATGAATTGCTTATTTTTTGTCACACAGATTGCTTTTTCAAATACCTAAATAACTTAAAATTCATGGTAAAAAGAGCTTCAGCGTTATTCGCCTTTTGCGCGGACAAAAGAAGCGTTTTACAATCTGGGTCAGAAATGTTTTGTGCGAACTACCGTTGGGCACATCTCTCGACCGTTGAAATTTAATACGGAAATTATTTAAATTCTACCCGCCATTGGTATAATAATTTTTTACTTTATTATAAACAAGTGTTTGCTTCATAGCTCCCAAAACAGAACATTATAACGCGTGTTTTTAGCCAAAAGATTTTCCCGTTTGTTTCGGACTTTATTATTTGGGCTGTGAGACAGTGCGACTTTTTCGAGAGGGTAACGTGTTCAAACTTTGTATAGGCAACAATCAGTTTTTCTATCAAGATTGATAATTGCAATTTATCACACGCTTTTCAGTGACGGAAGATATTGTGAGGAAACTTGCATATCTGTTAAGGCACACTATATACAATAACACGATATAATAGGAATACCACAATTTCCGTTCCGAGATGCACTTCTCTTAAATGACGAACAAAGACTGAATGTACATGAAACGTTTTATCAATAGAAAGACTCTACCGGAAACAATAACGGCACAGTGTTGCCACCATTTCAGTCAAAAAGGGCGCGATACTCTTGTTTCATGACTGTGTTGCTATAAAATACAAAGAAGAGAAGTCCTATGTCCAGAAGTGGGATAAGAACAGTCCGTTACTTTTTTTGGACTTTTAGATATAATAACTATACGGTTCTTGCAGCTCTTCAGTTCCATTCTCATAAAAATATATCCATAGTATGTAATATTAAAAATTAAAAATTTCTATCTGTGTGTAATATATTCCCCATACATTTATTTTATATATATTTGTTTATTTACCATTTCATAGCTGATATATATAAAATTTGAAGCTTATATGCTGGGCTAATATTCAATAATAAAAAAACAGTTTTTTGTATACGTGGGGTGTTCAAATATACAATAAAAAAATTACAAAGCGTCTGCGCTTTTTTGTACAATAATTTAATCAGTCATTAAAGAATGTTTTTTTAGATTTTTTACAGCTATATATATTTATTATTTTTGTGGTTAAACCCATATGTTAAACCGCAGGCCGCAGTCGTTAACCCGCCGACGTCGCCACGTTTTACGGCGCGCAGCATCCTGCGACATAAAGCAGCGCACTGGTCATCGCTCGGACCATAAAATCTTTGCTCTGAACTGACAGAGCTTTGACCGGGAGCTTTGTTACAACAACTTTAATATACAAGCTATACTTACACCTTCGCATCGACTTAATGGTAGAATGAAGAATCCTGGTGATTACAGGAAATGACGACGGACAGAGACCACGTGGACGTAGCCCGAGACGTTGGACGGACCAGGTCAAGGAGGCTCTTAACTCCCTTATTGTGCTCTTCACACGGCGGAGAATAGGACCATAAACAGTGTGCTATCGTCAAAGAGCCACAATTCTCATCATTGAGAAAGCGATGTAAAAAGAAGACCTTCTATTATCCTCCTGCCCTTATCCCTCTGTGCCGATCCCACTCTAAATTGGTTCGTCACAACGTATTATAAACATGTTGTCACATGATTTGGCTCGTATTTTACCGGCTGCCTACCTGACGTCAACTTACCTTAGTCGCTTTTTACGACATCTCAGTAAGAAAGTGGGTGGTCTATTCTATTCAGCCGGATACCACACGGCGGGTCGACTTACCTTAGTCGCCTTATACAACACTCGGCAAGATAAGAGGGTGGTCTATTCTACTCAGACGGATAACACACGGCACACCTTCTATTAGGTCCAAATTCAAAATATTCTTCATGTCAGTTGATATTTACAAACACTTTCAAATTGTCTTAAATTAAACAACGACAAAATATTAAAACCAAACCTTCCTCGTAAATCATTATATCTATAGGAGAAAACCGGATGAAAATTTATTCCGCAGTTTTGGAGTTTATAGCGAACAAACATACTTATTATATCAAATAGTATTCTACATCAATAAATAAATAAATATATGGGACACTTACACACACGGTCGTCCGTCCCCAAAGTAAGTAACTTAATACTTGTGTTATGGGTGACAGACAACTGGTGAATATATACTTATATATTTTTATATACTTAAATACAAATATACACCCAGGCTCAAAGACCAACAAATTCTTTTAATAGAAAATGTTGGCCCTCGGCGGGAATCGAACCCGCGACCCGCGGAGCTGAAGGCAGGGTCACTGCCCACTGCTCCAACAGGCCAGTAAATGAGGCATTATGCTGTGACATACAACGGAAAGTAAACAGTGAAGTGATTCGCTCGAATCAGCTTTGTCATGCAAAACGGGGACCTGAGTTGGCAATGTCGGGTACATATTGGCGATGGTTTCAAATTTTAATTACGAGAGTGTGAACCGGTTGTCATGATTATACGAGCTGAATACTGCGTGCTATGGACTAGTGGAAAGTCCTAGATTCAGTCCGAAAATTGTGTTCGAAAAGGCATAGATTTCTTTTCATTTAAATTCTAAAGAAGCCGAGTTTCTTGCTGGCTCTTCTCGGTAGGAACAGCTTTCCGAACCAGCAGTGGAGTTGACGATTCAAAAGCACTGGTTTACAAGAATATTTTGGATTTGTGGAGCGTGATAATGGCATGTGTGTTGCAAAGCCAAAATAGAACTAAGCCGTGTGGTATCCGACTGAGTAGAATAGACCAAAAAAGGCGACTAAGGTAAGTTGACCCGCCGTGTGGTATCCGGCTGAGTACAATAAACCATCCTCATTTCTTATCGAGATGTCGTAAAAGGCGACTAAGGTACGTCGACCCGCCCTGTGGTATCTGGCTGAGTAGAATAGACCACCTTCATTTGTTACCGAGGTGCCGTACAAGGCGACTAAGTTAAGTTGTCCCGCCCTGTGGTATTTATTTTTTATTTATTTCTTTTTATACATATATTTAGAAAAGAGAAAGAAAAATTAAAAAAAACACATGTATATAGGCGGACTCATCTCTCTTCCAATCAAACTTTGAGTAATAGAAGGAAAAGGACAATAATTGAAGAAGAGTGTACGGGTCATATAGGAAAAAGAAAAGGTTTATATAAATTTAACAAGTCTATTAATTAATTTTGGTAAAATAAATACATGAAAGATGCTACTAATATATAATTACTTAAGATAAATAATCGGTAGAATAGACTACCTCCATTTCTTACCGAGGTGTCGTAAAATACGTAGCCAAATCATTTGACAAGATACGTTATGCCGACCCCACTTAGAGTGGGATAAGGGCAGGAGGGTGATGAGTGATAACTGTATTTTAGTAAAGGAAAATAGACTGTCAAAAAATTTCTTGTTACACCTGTTTTTTTAACGAGTAACTAAGGGCTATAGCAAAAGGTGCGCTAGTCAAAACTGTGGACCGGCACGCCATAGTCGAATGACAGAAATTTCTTGTCTCACGCATACAAAATATATTCAACCCTCCTACGTTTTTGTTGTAGCCGACATGGAAATTCTGATGACTAAGCGAAAGGGGTAGATTGTGGACACAATGGATTCAGATAATAAATGACACAATTGTTTCTTAGTAAATACCTTTAAAACAAATACCATAGACTATATAAGACTATAGACTATATGTAATTCTTATAGATGAACAGCATAATAATTCGAACACTACTTTTAAAAAACATCGAATTGATATCATTACGTTTAAAAGATCATTTTTTGGTCTAAACTACTATAATATGTATGTCGTTAATCGACATCTACTTTAAAATTTTACTATTTAGTCACAGGATAAATTACATACTAGATGAGAGAGAATATTTTTTTTTTTTTATAAATAACTAGCGGCCTACCCTGCTTCGCACGGGTATAAAATATATAGCCTATGGTCACTCAGTGAAAAAAATGATTAAAATCGATCCAGTAAAGTAAGAAAAACAATTCCCCTCTCCCTATACCATGAAGATTTCCTGCTATATCTAATATCTAAATTCATATACTACATATTTACATTTTTCCCTATATATTTTATGTTTAAAATTAATTACAGAATGTCTTTATATACAACATTCATAGCTTTGTTATCATTAGACAATACAAACATGTTTTCTTTAGAGGTTACTCTTAAAAGAGCGACATTTAGTTGCGCGTCCGATCGCTGCTAAATTCGAAGTGCTATACGGCGAAGCGCGGCCTCCTCGCGGGATTTTAAATCTGTGATATCTTCGAAAATTTTCATTTAAATTACATGCTGTAAACGTCCATATTGATCTATATTAAATCAACAATGTATTTAACGTACTTAATTGGATAAGAATTAATGCTATATTGTATAAAAATTGCTTCGAAAATAAGGCATTATTTTTTGTATAAAAGTAAATGACAAAAAATGCTATTGTGGGTTATCCATAAGAGATAGACATATACCATCGCGGACTTTTCTGTAGACCTTTTCAATGTGTACAAATACTTAGTACATCATTTTGATAAATCTCGTAGGGTTTAGCCTGCGTTTGCAATGTAAGCGGAAAAAAAAGTAATTATTTACGACATCACATTGGAAACCTCAAAAATTACAGTTTTTCTCTACTCCATATTGAATGTATAATAAATACATTCCTATTGAATCACTCTATCTATTAAAAAAACCGCATCAAAATCTGTTGCGTAGTTTTAAAGATTTAAGCAGTCATAGGGATATAGGGACAAACAAAGAATGTGACTTTGTTTTATACTATGTAGTGATAATCCCCATAGCATGATTCAGTATTCACGCGCGATGGCTTATTATTAGCGTATTTCATGTATAACTTTGGTGTTTCTATACCGATTTCAATGATTCTTTTTTTATACAATGGTTAATACTATTCAATTTTTTATTTAGGGATGACTGAGAGTGATATAAACGTAGGAGTAGACAAATATAACCAGAAAGCTTCGAACTGCTAAGCTCTCGGGAGTTACACGTGTTATTGTGAGTCAACCATTAAAGATAGACATATGCTGTTGTGGGATATTTTTTATATAATTTTAAGGAAAACATTTCCGTCATACATGATTTCTGTGTAGCTTTAACCATCAAGGTTGCACACGCGACGGAAGCTTAAAAAATGGAGTAACTTCTCCCGTTTTCCCGACATTTCCCTTCACTGCTCTGCTCCTGTTGATTGTAGCGTGATGAAAAGTATACTATAACCAGCTCAGGAGTATGAAAAAAAATTGTACCGAGTTTCGTTAAAATCCGTCGAGTAGTTTTTGTTTCTATAACGGTTATACAGACAGACAGACAGACAGACAGACAGACAGACAAAATTTTAACTGATTGCATTTTTGGCATCAGTATCAATCCCTAATCACCCCCTGATAGTTATTTTGGAAATATATTCCAGTTACAGAATTGACCTCTCTACAGATTTATTATAAGTATAGATTAATAGTATCTGGCTGATCATTGCTCTGTATTTTAATTAGGAAACATAAAAAAGATGAAACTAAAAAAAATGGATAAATATATTGGGCAGGTGGGGCTCGATCCTTGGTTGTTTCATTCCTCTAGACTGCCCGTCAACAAAGACAGTCTAATTAGGCTATGTTTTCAAATTTATTATTGCATTTTCCAGTGCCTGAAAACAAGAATAAAACAACAATACGAAACCAAGTTAGATCGATTTATCGCCCCAGAAACTCCCTACACACTGAATTTCATGAAAATCGTTGTAGCCGTGTCCGAAATTCAGATTTTATATACAAAATAAACTCATTTAAAAATTAAACATATGGGACACTTATACATACGGTCGTCAGTCATACTTAATACGTGTCGAATTTAGACCCAGACTCGAAGAACCAACAAATTGTTGGCCCTAGGCGGGAATCGAATCCACGACACGCGGAGCTGAAGACCGGGACAACTGTGTCAAAGGGCCAGTCAAGATATACTAAAACCTTATAAGTCATGATTAAATATGATATTGAAACTCTGACTTATTAAATTACGCCGCCTAATATTTCCCATGCAAAACCCATGAGTATATATAGACAGTAGCCCTCGGACACGGAGCCTGTTTGCTGCCCACGTGGTTTTATGTCTCAAAGATTTTTATTGGCTCGGTAAAAGTGAACGTGTGGCCCAAACACAATATCTATTTTTGTTACTCAATAAGCTGACAGAGTTATTCGATGGTATTAGACTCTTTTTAATTTTTATGACAAAACTAGCTGACACGGCGAACTTAGTACCCCTTTAAATTAAGTGCAGTTTAAAAATTTCTAAGTAAAATATGACAAATTAAATTAAATTATATCCTGATAATAAACTTTAATACAAATAAATTCAATTCAAAATATTCTTTATTTAAATAAGCTTTATAAACAAGTGCTTTTAAATCGTCAATTCTACTGCTGGTTCGGAAAGCTGTTCCTACCGAGAAGAGCCAGCGAGAAACTCGGCGGTTGCTCTTTTAAAAATATTATTCTTAATACTCATTACATTTCGTCATTCCTGTCTTGTACAGGCTCGAAAAGAGCTATATCCAGACATTCTTATTATCCAAATAATCTTCAACAGTATAGTAGGCTTTCCGTAGCAGCCTCTTTTTAACAGTCTTTCTTAACTGCTGTAATGGCAAAACTAAAATTGATTGCGGAATTTTATTATAAAATCTTATACCCAGACCCACAAACGACTTACGTAATTTTGCAGGGCGCAAGGCAGGAGACGCAAGCTTACGTCGGTTCCTACTTTGTCTATCATATACATCATCTATCGTTTTATAATGCTTTATATTTTTATTAAATTGTTTAGAATATACTGTGAAGCATATGTAAGAATACCTATTTCTTAAACTTCTCTCGCAGCGAATCACGCGACCTTAAATAATAATTGTACCACGAATGGCTTTTCTTGTAAGTCAATTTTTTTCTGCGTATTTAGCAATAGCAATATTCCATAAGACAATGATTTTTACAATACGATTCGTGATCTGCGAAGATAATATTGAACCGCAGCCTCTTATGCCTTGCAACCACGATACACGTCTAATCTTAAATAGCTCTAATAAGGCAAAAGCTGGCCAAACGCCAAGCGATCGGACGTCAACCTCCCAAACAGTCATACGTGCACCCATTACGCACCGTACAATGACCGTGCTGAACAATTATCATAAAGAGGGAAAAACGTAGTAAATTAATGACCTGCTGCTTTTCCACTGCTGGAAGTAGCCCTCCACTCTCCTTTTGAAGAGAAAGGTTAGAGACTTACCATACTTCTTCAATGCGAGATTTGTAGGTGGGCTACACATATCGCAGGAATTCTCCAGAAATACATAAGTTTCTTTTCGTTTTACGACATCATCAAAAGCGTATTATAAATTGCAAATATTCATAACCATATTAGTTTAAAGAGTAAAACTTAGGTGACCGCTCGGATGTTTAAACAGTAATAATTTTTTTAAAACTTCTGCTCAATTGACGTGTAGACTTTGAGTTTTCACATTTTTACTAAGAAAAATACGAATACCTATAAGTTACATTAAAACCTATGTGCGTAATGTATAAATGCTTTTCGGTGAAGGAAAACATTGTGAGGAGAACTTTTACGGGAGAGTTCTTAAGGGTCAATGTTAAAGGCCACTCTCTTAGCGAGGTGTCGTAATACGACTGAGGTAAGTAGGCGCGAGGCAGGGGACCGGTGGTAAAATACCTAGCCAAATCATGTGGCAACATTTCTAACATGTTCTGCCGATCCATAAAGGGATAAGGGCAAAAGGATGATAATGATGTATAACGAAGTCGATTTAGATGTGTATGTGAATAAGCATAAGCACCAACCCTTCTCCCCAAAAAGGAGTCACGAATCCTTTGCTCGATAGTTAAACGTTCAAACTGTCCACGCCGATCACATATTCCAGGCCATGCTTTCCTGCGCTATTAAGCCTAAGGCAGATTTTTTAATCATATTATTACAGCCGCAGAGCAATTCCCATTTATATACAATCGCTGTAGTAAGCAAAAACGAGCATAGCGCGCCGCCCGCGCGACACGTTCAGGCAATAACATCTCGCTAGCCTACGCCTATTGCCGTTTCCACTGAACCGGAATAAACTGCGCCTATATCGAGACAGCGGGGCGGAGCCTCGGTGATAGCGGTTTGTGCCAGCCATAGATTATTCTCCGTAAATATTTTTAAACAAAACCTAAAAAAACACGCAAAGTGTAAAATAACAAAAAAATTTAGTCATCATTCTCCTGCTCATATCTCACTCTAAATGGGGTCGACACAATGTATTATAAACATGTTCACATGATTTGGTTAGATATTTTGTGACCGGCCGCCTGCCTGACGTCAAATTACCTAAGTCGCCTTTTACGACACCTTGGTAAGAAACAGGGCTCTATTATACTCAGAGGAATATCACACGGTGGGTCAACTTACCTTAGTCACCTTTTACGACACAAGTATTTTTAACAGAATTTCTCAAACTAGTGTTTTTTAAAAGAATTTGAATTAAATCTTTTAAGTATCAAAGCATAAAACTAAATGTTATCAACAAAGTTATTTTTAACCATTTAATTGAGTTTACAAGATAAGAATCTAGTTTATTAAAGCGAATTCCTCCACGTCGGCGAAACAAAGAGTAATAAAAAATCTACCTGTCATTCATCACGGCTATCACTTGCAATTATCTCTTGTAAACATTGTAGAGATTAACTCGTCTCAAAACTAGAACTAACTTATATGTATTTTGTGAACCATTCGCATATCATACTGGTATGTATTCTGAGATAAGATTGATTCAAGGTGTGCGAAGTATGGTGCGAATTGAAGCTTCTCCATCGTAACGTAGACACTTTCTAAGCTGCATATCGTTACTATATATAATTAATGTATAGAAACCGGCTATACTCACGTGTTATTTTATCGGATGAGCCCGACTAGTTTCAAGCCCATACGGGGCTCTTATTAATAATTTGATTAATAAGAATGAATTCCACTCACGATAGTTTAAATTCAAAAGTTACTATATATGTATATCTATAATTATTATAAAAGTATATAATATATTAAATTAAGAATATAATATTATAAAATCCCCAAAGCTGTCTATCTGTATGTGATGGATTTACTCAAAAACCACTGAACAGATTTTTGTACGGCTTTTACTAAATTATAGTGCAATTCTTCCGAAAGGTTTTATTAAATAGCACATTACAGTTTTATGTAAATTGTGTTGGAGAGGTCACGCAGTTTTAAAAAAAAACTCTCCCACTGCGTAACCGCGTAAACCAACAAAGATACGTCAAAGAAATGTTCTAGAGAATTGTAGATATGCTAAAATACTACAAATAAGTCCGCGATAGCATGTCTCTATCTATTATACTTTACTCAGAATAACTACTTTTATTTTCATAATTTCAATTAAATTCATTGATTCACGCGGGGAGCCGCAGGCTATTAATATTATAAATAAAGCACGTCTATCTGTCTGTCTGTTACGCATTCACGGTTTGTCTGTTTGAGAAATATTGATGAAATTATGGAACTGAAGCTTATATGTATAAACATATGAGATAAAAGAATCTCGTTTTATTTTGAAAACAATTAGTAAGTCCTTGGTCGACTGTTATATATATTTAATTTTTTATATAATTTTATACCATGAATGAAAAATGTGCTATATGCGTTTTTTCTGTTATTTAGGGGTTTTTTTTTATCCTAAACTTAATTCTAGTTTATAAGCCTTAATTGTACTAAGTTTTCAATATATTAAACGCTTAAGTGTGTATTACGTTTTATTGCGCTTCGGAGAATAAATCGATGGCGTAATATTTATTAAATTTGGCACAATTAAGGTTCATCATCATATTTAAAGCTCAGGGTAATATACAAATGAAAAAAATAAATTTTTCCTTCGTGAGTAAGCAAAATACAGAATTGAGGGTATCTTAACACTTAGCCTAAGTTTCTGGCACCATTAGTGATGATAAAAACCCCTTCGTTCCCGCTGTTAGTTAAACCGAACATTTATTTTACGACATTGGTACCAAGACTGCGTAGTTTTACGATTAGGACCATTGTTTATTGCGCCGATACCGATCCGTCGTTCGACTGCTGCGGCGATAATACCAGTATCCACGTATACAGACAGACAGTGTTACCACGTAAGGTTTTGTTTTTGCCCCAAAGGTTTTCAAAAATTATCCCTTAAAATAAAAAATAAATAATACTTATTTTAGGGCGCATAGTAAAAAAACTTACAATTTTTTTTTCTACATATATTAATACCAAAAAAATATTGTCAAATGATACAGATATATATCATCCTGTCCTTATCCCACTCTAAGTGGGGTCGGCACAACATGTTTTTCTCTTCCATTCTGTCCTATCTTTCGTCAACTCTGGCGCCACTCCTTTTATATGCATATCATACTTCACACAATCCAACCATCTCTTTTTAGGCCTCCCTCTAGGCACATATCCATCCACATTCAAATTTAACACACGTTTGGTCACATGATTTTCATCCCTCCTCATTACATGTCCATACCATCTCAATCTTGCACTTCTCGACTTTTCTATAAGATATGTCCATAAAATTCTCTGTTAGAAGCCGCACTCGATATCTTATATTTAAATCTTGTATGTATATATATTTTTGGAATCTTGGAAACGGCTTCAACGATTTTCCTGAAATTTAACATATAGGGGGTTTTGGGGAAGAAAATTGATCGATTGATGATAGATATGTTTTATTTTAAAAAAATGTCGTTTATCGCTGTTTTCGGGCTCTAAATTTTTTTTGAAATTTACGTTGAACACAATCATAATTTTTCGCTGTCAAACGTAAAGTCATGCAAGTTCAATTGGGGAACGGGCGGTCTAGAGAGGTGAAAATACCTAGGTTCGTCCCACCCGCCCTATTATTTTTTATTTTTCTTTTGAATTTTTTTTTCTATAATTTTTTTACATCGGTCACCCAGGTACTTAGTTGAAATATACTTTAATCAATTCTATTTAAAAGGTACTAAAATTTATCTGATTATAATATGAATGAAATTTGGGAAATCCCGAAGCAATAGAGCTGTAGAGCAAAGAATAAATACCACAGGAAGTTAAAAAAATCCCTAATAACAGCACTAACAAAAGCATTAAAGCGTACATTTCATGTACGCCTTAATGCTTGGCTAATGACTAATTTCGCCCCAAAATAGGGCAAAATCCCTAAAAGTGGAAACACCGCAGACAGTCCTCAAAGAAAACTGCATAAGGATATGATTGGCAAAAGTTTTATGACATATGCATTCAGCAAGCATTGCGGCATAAATTTTAAACTTTCTCCTATTTGAATAAAATAGTTTATTCCAATTGCACTGTCTTTTGGAAATTCAAAATCAAAATAATACCTATTCAAATAAGCTTTTTACAAGCACTTTTGAATCGTCGAGGATCAATATGATTAATGAAGCTACAGCTGGTTCGGAATGTTGCTCTTACCGAGAAGAACCAGAAAGAAACTCGGTCAATCTTTTAAACATTTACAATTTACATTATTAACCGTGTGGTATCCGGCTGAACAGAAAAGAGCACCCTAATTGGTTACTGAGGTTTCGTAAAAGGGGACTAAAGTAACTTGACTCCGCCTTGTGGTATCTGACTAAGTGGAATTCAGCACCTTTATTTCTTACCGAGGTGTCGTAAAAGGCGACTAAGGTAAGTTGACCGACCGTGTAGTAACCGGCTGCGTAGAAAAGACCACCTTCATTTCTTACCGAGTGGTCGTAAAAGACTACTAAGTAAGTTAATGTCAGGCAGACGCAAAAAAATCACAATTGTTTAAAATTTTGTTCCGACGCCACTTAGGAATAAGATTGGTGATGATTATTATTATAAGTATGTACTTTAAAAAAGCTTTATTAAATGTTGACTTTTCAAAATTTGGTTAATTACGCGATACGTGAAGTGTAAATAGTGTAAGTGTAGTAGTAAGTACTGTGCATTATATCTGCTCCTTGGGACGGGTCGTCGTCGCGACGGAAGGCGTGGCCTAATGTGCTTTTAACGACACGATGTATCGACACGTGGCAGAGCGTCGCCCGGCCGTCACCCCGACGATCACTACCATAGCCTTATATATAAGCTGTATCCGCCACTACGTTTGTCATTCGCGTGCCTTTATCCCACTCTAAGTAGGGTCATGATTTTGCTACGTATTTAAGACCGGCCGCTTGCCTGACGTCAACTTATTTAAGTCATGTTTTCCGACACCTCGGTGAGAAGGGTGGTCTATTCTACTCAACTGATACCAACGGCAACCGCCAGCACGTTTGTGTCAACTCTAATATTGTTACGTAAAGAGGTTGGACTTGAATAAAAAAACTGGTTTACAATTTTGGGTACAATTTTATATTTGCAATCACTAAGCATTGTTATCTAATACAAGACCAAGATTACTTGTATCGCTTCTCTTGATAGCTATTTGAAAAGTGAATATCCGAGACCCGTAATACCGCTTATATAGTGAGTTGGTTTTGTGGCGGGGATGAGGAACACGATTTGTAAACAACGTAAATA
Source organism: Morpho helenor (assembly GCA_029227775.1). Classification (NCBI taxonomy): domain Eukaryota; kingdom Metazoa; phylum Arthropoda; class Insecta; order Lepidoptera; family Nymphalidae; genus Morpho; species Morpho helenor. Next base: position 16,132,983 of record JARGCU010000034.1, on the reverse strand, counting down.
TTCCGAATTTAAACTGTATTATGTATACACTACGAACTATTTTTGCACGTACGTAAACAATATTAAATATTTAATAATTTAATATGGTTTTTTCAAAAAAAATTAACATTGATTTGTAATTTTGCACTTCGAACATCTACTTATCATTGTCCATCGAATGTTGGTGGTTTGAAAGAATAATTTGTATATGATTTTATCACGCAGAGATATTCTGAGCCGAATGTCACTTTCTTACTATTTCAAGAGTACATTTTCACCTAATTATCTACTAATTAAAATGCAATTAAGAAAACAAACCTGTTACACTCGTAGAATTCCATATATGCATCTACCGCATGCTTCCCTCCCATAGCTTGATGCAAACGATGCGTATTACTAGGAGGCAATTAAAGATCTTATTTCAATAGTAATAAGAGTCTTAATTCAATACAGTTTTTCCGGAAACCCGGTAATCGGTGCGCTATATTTACCGGCACATGGACCTACCAAAATAAATAATTTAACTTGAAATTATTCTACCTTAAGTTCGACGAACTGACTTCAGCGTACCCTATTCGGAGAGTTGATTTTAACGTTATTCATACTTCTATAGTTATAAAACAAAGGACACATAAGTTGTCTTTCTGTATGTGGTCGATTTTCTTAAAATCTACTTAACGGATTTTTGTATGGTTTTTACGTAAACGTAGTGCAATTCTTTCGAAAAATTCAATAAAATAAATACCACAAAAAAGTCCGCGACAGCATGTCTCTAGCACTACTATTTTATTGTTCAAAATTTCAAAATACCCTTATTTCAACGCGGGCGAAGCCGCAGACACAATTAGTATATATAATATTGTTGTTCAATGCTGCTTTTTTTTCTTTCTCAAAAGAAAATTAGGAAAATTTTATCGTATATGGTTACCCCGATCTATAAGCTTCGATCTTAGAAAATGTCATCAAAGTCGGTCCAGTGGATTTATCTTAAAGTTCAACAGATAAAAAGTCAGATTTTCCATTTTCGATTTACAGATTTACTATAATTTAGTCACATAACTTATATCTAAACGCAATTTTATGCGTACTTTTTTCCCAACAAATAAATCATTCAGTAACGCATATTCATATTTCAAAGCTAGCACTAGATTTATATAAGGGGTACCCATAAGTAATCAATTATTTTCACAAGATACAATTTCCCATTAGTCCTGCGACAACCAGACAAGTGTAAGCATAATTTTTTTTTGTGTTATTCTTCAACCAGTGTGTTAGTAATTTATTCTCAACAATATATATATTTTTTGTAGCCCTGTAACAAAATGGCGGACTTTTTACCTTCTGAGAGCCATATTCATAATTGGGTACTTTTCCATTTTATCGCCAGTTTAAGTGCCACGGAAACAACAAGCAAAATTTGCGAATTATATAGAGATGTGTTGAAGGTCAACGAGTGTCAAAGTCGGTACAGAAGATTTCCTGCAAGTAATTAAGACCTATCAGATAAGCATCAAACTGGACGCCCAGGTCAATTCGATAATGACGCCCTAAAATCTCTAGAGTAGTCTGATCCAAGGTTAACTATACAGGAACTATGAAGAAGCTTTGGGTCTACCTGGTCCACCATACAAAGACATTTAAAAGAAATTGGCAAGGTACATAGACAAGGTAAATGGATTGCACACCTGTTATCTGAGGCCGATAACGATCTTTGGCGAACAATTTGTAATTCCATGCTAATCAGACTAAGCAGAGATCCATTTTTGGCTTGGATCGTAACTGGAGATGAAAAATGGTTCCTTTATTATAACATAAAGCGATCGAAACAATGGCTGTCCGCAAACTAGATACCTCTTTCACCCACTAAACCAACCCTATCCCTGATTAAGGTGTTATTGTGTATTTGTTGGGATTGTTTAGGTATTGTGTATTAAAAATTATTGAAACCAAGGGGACAGTTACTGCTGACCTGTATTGTCAACAGTAACAACAGTTACAGGGCGCACTCATAGAAAAAAGACCAGCTTTAGTCAATAGAAAAGATGTGATACTCTAACAAGATAATGCCCGTCCTCATGCCGCGAAGATTACTCAATAAAAAACTAAGTAGTTAGCATGGGAACTTCTAACGCACTCTCCATACTCTCCAGACCTAGCACTGTCGGACTACCACCAGGTACAGGTCACTGGATCATTCGTTTCGAAAAAAAAATTGAATTTTCTATCCGATGTCCAAACGCACTTTGCGTTATATTTTGAGTCAAGTCCTCCCCACTTGTTCAAGAGGGAGGTTGAACTTTTGCAGGAACGATGGCAACAAGTCATCGCAAATTATGGTTATTACATAAACGATTAGAAAATAAAAATGTCATTTCAAAAAAACATTTTATCTATGAACGCAAAATAATTGATTACTTATGGGTCCCCCTAATATAATCTAGTTATAACAACCAAACGTTATATTTTACTGAAACAGCGCCACCTAGTTTTGGGAGTAATTTAACATATATGATATTAGTGAATAAAATAAGATATAGCAGATCGACAATATCGATCGTCTCTATTGTTATTAGTCGAAATTTATCGATGTTACAATTTGTTACAGATGCGGATAGCATAGTGCGCTCAAGATGTGGTCGTGGGTGTGGGTGTGGGCGTGGGCGTGGGCGCTGTCGGCCGCGGGCGCGCTGCAGCCGCGCTGCGAGGAGATCACCATCCCGATGTGCCGCGGCATCGGATACAACTTGACGTCGTTCCCCAACGCGCTGGACCACGACACGCAGGAGGAGGCTGGCCTGGAGGTGACTTATACTCTGAATTTACTCTACATAACACCTAATCTATGACGGTTCCAAATTTTTAAAATAGAATAAAAGAAACCAGACTCAATCTCAAGTAGTGTTGTATAAAATTATGCGAAAGGGGATCCATGCGTAAATAACAGACAACAAAATAAGCCAGATGTACGAGTAACTTTCCATTTTACAAATAAAGGCAACAACAATAAAGTCGTCGTACAATCTATTTATGCTTCATATCGCTCGTATTGCGGATCATGACCTGCGGGTACCCCGATTGAATCGTATCGAATGCATCGTATTTCCCTATCGTAACGCCAGCCGTCCGGTCCGTTCCAGGTGCACCAGTACTGGCCCCTCGTGGAGATCAAGTGCTCCGCCGACCTGAAGTTCTTCCTGTGCTCGGTGTACACGCCCATCTGCATCGAGGACTACGCCAAGCCGCTGCCGGCGTGCCGCAGCGTGTGCGAGCGCGCGCGCGCCGGCTGCGCGCCGCTCATGCAGAAGTACGGCTTCCAGTGGCCCGAGCGCATGGCCTGCGAGCGCCTGCCGCGGCTCGGCGACCCCGACCACCTGTGCATGGAGGAGAACGAGCGCGCGCAGGAGCCCGAGCCGCCGCGCGCGCCGCCGCGCCGCCCGCACCACTCATGCAAGGATCCAAAAAACTGCGCGGGCGGCGCGGGCGCTGCGGGCGGCGCGGGCGCGGGCGCGGCGGCCGGCGCGGAGTGCGCGTGCGCGTGCCGCCCGCCGCTGGTGGCGCGCGCCAACGGCAGCGCGGCCGGCGTGCCCGCGTGCGCGCTGCCGTGCCGCGGGGCCTTCTTCACGCGCGAGGAGAAGCACTTCGCGGCCGTGTGGGTCGCGCTGTGGGCCGGCCTGTGCGCCGCCTCCACGCTCATGACGCTCACCACGTTCCTGATCGACTCGCAGCGGTTCAAGTACCCCGAGCGGCCGATCGTGTACCTCTCCGCGTGCTACTTCATGGTCGCGCTGGGCTACCTGGCGCGGCTGGCCGTCGGCCACGAGGAGGTGGCGTGCGCGGGCCCGCTGCTCGAGACGTCGGCCGCGGGCCCTAGCGCCTGCACGCTCGTCTTCATCCTCGTGTACTTCTTCGGGATGGCGTCGTCGATCTGGTGGGTGGTGCTGTCGTTCGCGTGGTTCCTCGCCGCCGGGCTCAAGTGGGGCAACGAGGCGATCGCCGGCCACGCGCAGTACTACCACCTGGCGGCGTGGCTCGTGCCGGCCGCGAAGACCGTGGCCGTGCTGCTGGCCGGCGCCGTGGACGGCGACCCGGTGGCCGGCATCTGCTACGTCGGCAACACGTCCTCGGAGCACCTCAAGAAGTACGTGCTCGCGCCGCTCGTGGTGTACTTCGCGCTCGGCGCGACGTTCCTGCTCGCCGGGTTCGTGTCGCTGTTCCGCATCCGGTCGGTGATCAAGCGGCAGGGCGGCATCGGCGCCGGCTCGAAGGCGGACAAGCTCGAGAAGCTGATGATCCGGATCGGCGTGTTCAGCGTGCTGTACGCGGTGCCGGCGGGCGTGGTGATCGGCTGCCTGGCGTACGAGGCGGGCGGGCGCGAGCTGTGGCTGCGGCGCGTGGCGTGCGGCGCGGCGTGCGGCCCCCGCCCGCTCTACTCGGCGCTGATGCTCAAGTACTTCATGGCGCTGGCGGTGGGCATCACGTCCGGCGTCTGGATCTGGTCCGGCAAGACGCTGGAGTCGTGGCGGCGCGTGTGGCGCGGCGGCCGCGCGCCCCCGCCCGCGCACCGCGCGCTCGTCAAGGGCGCCGTGTGACGCGCCCCCGCGGGGCCGCCCGCCCCGCCGCCCGCGCCGCCGCACCCGCCGCCCGCCTCGCTGCCCGCCACCGCGCCCTCCGCGCGCTCCGGCCAGCCGCTGTCCGACTACGGCCCCGTCTAGTCTGTCGCGAGACAACCGCCGTCCGACTACGCCCAAGTCTAGTCGGAGACGAGCGCGAGCGCATCCTTCCAACGCGGCGACTGACGAAATCCTTCCTCGCGGTGCTCACCCAGAGGACCCGTCGTTTGATTCTGTGACTGACGTGACTGTGCGATAGGTGCTACGTGTCCGCTCGGTGACGAACGTTCTCGACCAGTGCGTGAACTCTCAATGTGAGGTCGACCCGCGGGTCCTCTCCGTGGACCGATCAATGTGCCATTCGACGAAGCGAACTGGGAGTGTCCCATGTATGTATGTGTATGTGTAAGACAGTGCGGCGCCGCCGGTGTGGCGACGGCGCGCGGCCGCAGCCTCTAGTCGTAGCGCGCGTGCGCCCGGTATATACGTAATAGTGTGTAAGTGCGGCGGTGGCGTCCGAGCCCGCATCGCTTCTCGAAGTTTCCAAAATTGTAGTTATCACGTTTATGCGCTTTGTTAAAAACTAATGCCATTTCATCGTAGACTGTAATGCCATTTATTTTAAACCACTTAGTGTCTACTTTCATGATTTCACTTATATTCGATTTAGATATAACAAAATTTTGTCTAGTTTAACCTAAGACGGGAACTTGCCACTCGAGAGCGACCTTGTTCGAAGACGGAAGCAGACATTAAGTGGTATATGACTAATACCAGTGCTGTGGAAGGACGATTAGAATAGAAGACGCGCGCATTAGTAATTTAACTGTTGTTGACACTTGCTGTTTAAATTATCTCGTAAATATGTAATTTGTACGATTTTATAACCTCAAAACTATTTTTAAGGTAATTTATACGAGTAAAGAAGTAATAAACTAAAAATGCTGACCATCTCAAACAATAATAATGTTCGAAGTTACTAATGAGTGTTAATATTCCATTAAAACGATTTAATGTATGTATAGTATAATAAGTTTTCTTTGTATACTAAGTCACCTTCCTGTAAATACAGAATGTAATTATGATGCTTATTCCATGACGAGATTAGATGTTCTGAATACTCTATTGTAAATTTTCTTATATAAGCGCCATCTGTTTAAAGTTAATATAACCGTGATCGCAAAAGGTCGACAGATGACTGAAACATTACTGGTAGCGCCACCTAGCGGCTGGTAGCTGCGATAATACCTCCATCTATTGTTTAGTAGTAGAACTAATTTTCATGTGAATGGCTTTCATGTGAATTCAAGCCACATGTGAAGTGCAATAATTTTGTATTGTATATCTATATAAATTTATAAAACGAGAAGTGTGATGTTCAAGTATACACGGACACCGCGGCCGATAAAATAATATGTAATTTATTTTATATCCTAACTGTAGATAAATAAAGTGACTTTTTTATGTATCAATCATGGTTTTCTTTGTAGTTTGTATCCTCCTACTAACCTTTAATATTTAAAATTTTCAATAATATGTGTACTGTTAAGAATTACAGTTTGAAATATACTTTTTATAGGCGCATTTCAAATTAAATGCCTTATTTATCAGTTAGTTTTACTTCGATTTCGAAAAATAATTTAGTATTGTCATTGTATTCGTTACAGTCAAATTGGGTAACTTTGAATTTACGGGTAACATTGAATAAAACGACTAAAATAATTATTAATTTTTTTTTCAATATCTGTAACCTGATTTAAAACTGATAACTGAGTGAAATGAAAATACTAAATGTTCTAGTTGTCAAATGTCATTTAAAATTTATATTTTTGAAACAAATTTTGACACTTTTTCAAAATTTTCTGTTCGCTGTCTTTTATCAGTGAAAAGTATGTGAGTTACATTTCCGATTTAATTACAGAAAAGGTGTGTAAAACACATGATTTTCGGTTTCTAATGATCAATTGTACGTTGAAATTCTACTTTTTCACATAATTTCATGATTTTGCATCGTTTTATATCCATTGACAGGGAAATTTGTGGACCACCCCTATTTTTAGTTAAATATGGGTAACTTTGAACGGTTCAAAGATACCCAATTGCATTATCTTAGTTTATGGGTAACATTGATAAAGAGTTATTGATTTCTAAAAATATTTTCAAGTACATATTTTAGTACATACAGTAATTACAATAGAATTATTTTGCTATAATCCGCGTTTATTAAAAGAATCTATGTATTGCTAAACGTATAAAGCAGGCAACATTCACATACCTTATACCTACATGCAGGACGAGTCACCACACGTATCGTAATAAAATCCAATCCGGTGCTTTAACAAGGATGAAAGCCTAGCTGTTTAGCTGTGATAGCCCAGCGGTAACAACGTCGGACTCTTTCGAAGAGGTCGCAGGTTCAAACCCAGGGCAGGCATCAATGAGTTTCTATTAAAACTTATGTTTCTAATTGTGAATTACAATTTATCACACGTTTTTCGGTGAAGGAAAACATCGCGAGGAAACCTACGTATCTCTAGAGAATTATGGGGATATGTGTAACCTACTAATCCGCATTGGAGCAGCGAGGTAGGTCTTAGCTCCAATCCTTCTCTCCAAAGACGGAGAGAGGATGCCTATGGTCAGAAGTGGGATAGTAACAGGTCGTTACTCGCGGTCATGGTTTCCAAAAAAGGAATTTACTATTATTAAAAAAGAAAACATCGTTTTCATCTTAAAAGAGCATCAAATAACAAAAAATAAAGATAAAATGTACATTGAAGATGACATCTCATTCATGGAATGGGGTGAATTATTTTTCAAATTCTCTTGCCAACCATTAATGTTTTGATCTCATTTGAATGGTAATTGATTATAGAATTTGTTATTTAGGTTTGATTTTTAATAAATATTTACAATTACAAATAAATATGTATTCGTTACAAAAAAAAATCTACCCATCTGTTGCTAATATTTAGTAAATGGCAATTTTAAGTAAACGGTTGGCTGTTAAGTATGACAAGTTGACTTTATTTGACAGATCTATCTTTCATTCATTCAGAACATAAGTATAATTTTACCCATGATACGAAAATTCTATGAATTTAAGGATTTTTAGTTTCCGAAATAATTCGGTTCAAAGTTACCCAAAACTCAAGGTAACTTTGAACACGCACAAAAGCATATTTTTTTTCCATTTCCTTTCTAGTTACTTAGTAATACAGTTAGTTATTCTAAAGCTCGGTATAAAAGAACACTCATTATTCATCAAAACCTTAAATAAGGTCATCCTATATTTTTATATTTTGAAAAATCTGAAAAAGTCATTCAAAGTTACCCAATTTGACTGTAGCAAACATTTTATTACATTATTTTAACAGTACTGTACTAATAACTGTACAGTCAAATTGGGTAACTTTGAAGTTACCCAATTTGACTGTAGTCTTTTTAACCTGACATATTTAAATTTTTTCCGAAGTGTTAATACGTAATTCAAAATCAAAAAAGTTTTTCAGTCTGTAAATTTTATTTATAAGACGGTTCTTAAAATTATTATAATACAAAATACATTATTGCTATTTCGAACGTTGTTCAACGGGCACCATTACAATAACTTTAAAATAAAACCTTAAAATACTATGGACGTCTGTATTAAAAAACAAAATACTATTGTCGTTTTCAAGGATCTATGAATGACCTTTTTATTATGTCTATGGATATCAAGTATTTTACTGTACTGTTTACATTAGTCTATGGTTTACATACTACTTGCATAAATATAGGCTTAAAATTAAACAGCCTTAACGAGACAATCGCTCGGTGTTGCCATCGTAGATTGTCTTTGTGATTAAATATTAAAAATTTATATTAGGTATTTATTTAATACTTTTTATACAAAAAACATAATTAACTGGTTAAAGGAAAATTTATATTTTAAAAAGGTGGTCTTATTCAGTTATTATTATATAAAATATATAATAACCCTATGATTTTATCACTATACATTAATGTATACTGTAAAGTAATAAACAATTGGGCTATTAATATTATGATATAAAACTAACAATATTTGTTTTTTTTATTATAAACATAATACTTCGGTTATACCAACCGAAGTATAAAAATAAAAAAAATGAACAAAATTTACTTTGTATATTTTTATCTGAATTGGCAGACAAAACGTGGTATAGAATAATGAATGATAGCGGCTTTTAGTTTTTCCCAATTTTCAACTAAATGATACTTAATATTATATAAAATACCGAGAAATTAGTATAATTTCAATAATAATAATAACAACTCACATTGGCAAAACATCTCATTTTTAAAATTAAAATTACTATTCCGATTAAATTAAGGACAATAAAATCGCTTACCAGAAAATATAATCTCATATTACGTATTTCGTTTATATACAGAATATTATTAACTAGCGGCCTGCCCCTGCTTCGCACGGGTATAAAATATATATCCCATGTCAGTCAGTGTAAAAAAAAATGATTAAAATAGATCCAGTAGTTTTGATTTATTCATTACTGCCCGTGGCCCGCAAGCGTTAAATTTGGAGAAAAACAATTCACCTCTCTCTATACCAAGTAGATTTCCTGCTATATCTAATATCTAAATTCATATACTACATATTTACTTTTACATTTTCCCTATGTATTTTATTTTTACAATTAATTACAGAATGTCTTTAAACAAACTCTTGAAAGAGCGACATAGCTGCAAGATTCGAAGTGCTATAAGGCGAAGCGCGGCGTTCTCACGGCATTTTAAATCTGTTATATCTCTGAAAATGTTCACTTAAATTACATGCTGTAAACGGCCATATTGACCTATATTAAATCAACAATTTATTTAAGGTACTTAATTGGATAAGGATTAATGCTGTATTGTATAAAAATTGCTTCAAAAATAAGGCATTATTTTTCGCAAAAAGTAAATGACAAAAAATGCTATTTATGGGTTATCCATAAGAGATAGACCTATACCATCGCGGACTTTTCTGTAGACCTTTTTAAGGTGTACAAATACTTAGTACATCATTTTGATTAATATCGTAGGGTTTAGCCTGCGCTTGCAATGTAAGCGAAAAAAAAAATGTAATTATTTACGACATCACATTAGAAACCTCAAAAATTACAGTATTTCTCTACTCCGTATTGAATGTTATTATACATACAAACCTTCCTCTGGAATCACTCTATCTATTTAAAAAAACCGCATCAAAATCTGTTGCGTAGTTTTAAAGTTTTATGCATACATAGGGATATATGGACAAACAAGAATGCGACTTTGTTTTATAATATGTAGTGATGCTGTACATAATACATATGTACTTGATACATATTCTCTAATCCATAAAGTAAAGACATACTGTTCGCGGTGTCAAAAACATTTTTTCGCTAGGGTCAGGCGCGTACGGTGCTTTACTTATCGATTCTGAAAAGGATGAAGAAATAGTATACGCTGGCATGCGTTAGCGTGTTAATACGGAGCATTATTATGTGAAGAAGCGTGTGGTAGACTTAAACATCGACACGTCAATGGTACGTCACTATGCATGCCGTAAGTCGTGTAAGTGCGACAGAGATGTAACAGATTTCAAACTTAATTACCCCGCGGACAGCGATTTTTGATACTATAATTATATTATTTTTATAGTATAATTAATTTTAGGCTTCCCGACTTTACACGGGTAAGTTGCCGACGGGAAGGGCGCGGTATTATTAGTGAGAGATAAAATGTATATAAAGGTGTACCGCAGTATATTTTCTTATACAGTATAATATATATACGGCAGTATATTTCCCTAGCATCGCTACGATATTACGAATAAAATACAATCACTAACCGTTTCGTAACAACCTATATCACTACACCTACTGGACAAAAGTTTCTACAAAATATATATCTACTTACTATTGCGTTTAAAATTAAGCTACATACTAAACATTGAGTAAACAATTTTACCACAATATATATGTACAATTTACATATTCTATATTAGTATAGGATAAAGTAGTTTTGAGTGTTATTTAAGGGGTAACGTTATATTTTTTCATTAATCTAATTACACTGCCGTTGAAGAATTAGAAAAAGAAAATTGTAAATAGTAATAACTAATAACAAAAATTCACTTACCTACATACGTATCTAATGCATTATTATTTGTGATACCAAAATTAATTATCAAGTTTAGTTTAATTAAATTTAAAGTTCATCTTTAAATAAATTATACCAATATAAAACAATAACAAGAAAGTAACAAATTGTTTATGGTTTTGTAGTGCGAGCTGTTATCTGTGTAATTCACTGAACTTTTAATGTCTGTTGTCTTTAATAGAATGCATAGATAATTTAAATGACTTGAAATTAGTAAAATAAGTTTATTCTGTATGATTGCAGATTTTAAAATAATTGTTGGTTAATCAAAACATACACAACCAAATACATCCACATTTATAACAATAATTTTGTAAATTACTATTAGATCATGTGATCTAATATATGCTATGTGGCTATATGTTAGCTGCCTCATTGAAGTATGAAAAGATTTTAGCCAACAGTATCAAACCTGATAATATATTCAAAATTCAAATTCAAAATATTCTTTATTCAAATAAACTTGTAAACAAGTGCTTTTGAATCGCCAACTTTACTGCTGGTTCGGAAAGTTGTTCCTAAAAAGACTAGATAAACGGGGATTAACTTGTCATTGAAGTGGTTTAGCTATTTCTTTCTCGCAATGTTATACCGGCGTATTGTAATTGGGATTTAAGAAATCAAAATGGAAGAAGTGTATACTATCTTTAATATTTGAATGGTTAACCCATCTTGTATATATGTTTCTGAATTTCGGAAACGGCGTAAACGATGTGCATAAAACTAAGGGGGTAGAGTTTGGGGCAATAAATCGATCTAGCTATGTTTTATTTTAAAAAATGTCGTTTTATCCCTGTTTTCGGGCACTGAAAATATGCTAAAATATAAAATAGCATGCAAAATCAAAATAACCTTTATTTAAATAAGCTCTTTCAAGCACTTTGAATCGTCAAGTATCAATATGATTAATGAAGCTAAAACTGTTTCGGAATGTTGCTCTTCCCGAGAAGAACCAGGAAAAAACACAGCATTATTCCATATGACAATAAAATTTAATTTAGCTGTCGATTGTAAAGTTTTAATAGCTTAATAGGGAACGGGCGGACAAGAATATCAAAGAAATCGGAATACCCGTGATCAAGTCTCAGATATCACCAACACTTTTTTATTGAAATTTTTATATCTTTTACCCGTGATCAAGACCCAGATATCACGAACACTTTTTTATTGAAATTTTTATATCTTTTACCCGTGATCAAGACCCAGATATTACCAACACTTTTTATTGAAATTTTTATATCTTTTACCCGTGATCAAGACCCAGATATCACGAACACTTTTTTATTGAAATTTTTATATCTTTTACCCGTGATCAAGACCCAGATAATACCAACACTTTTTTATTGAAATTTTTATATCTTTTACCCGTGATCAAGACCCAGATAATACCAACACTTTTTTATTGAAATTTTTATATCTTTTACCCGTGATCAAGACCCAGATATCACCAACACTTTTTTATTGAAATTTTTATATCTTTTACCCGTGATCAAGACCCAGATATTACCAACACTTTTTATTGAAATTTTTATATCTTTTACCCGTGATCAAGACCCAGATATCACGAACACTTTTTTATTGAAATTTTTATATCTTTTACCCGTGATCAAGACCCAGATATTACCAACACTTTTTATTGAAATTTTTATATCTTTTACCCGTGATCAAGACCCAGATATCACGAAGACTTTTTTATTGAAATTTTTATATCTTTTACCCGTGATCAAGACCCAGATATCACGAACACTTTTTTATTGAAATTTTTATATCTTTTACCCGTGATCAAGACCCAGATATCACCAACACTTTTTTAATTGTTTTTTTATGTCTAAAAAAACCAAGCAAGGCTCGTTCACGCAGGTACTTAATATAATTACGTCATTAAACGTCATTGCCCCTGGTCGGGGGGCTCGCAGTCTCAGCTGGACACGTTGCAATGTGTGTAGTACAAGTGCTGGTACTGCATGTGGGTGCTGTCCACGTTGCTGTAGGGGTTCTGCAGTTCCTCGCCGTGCATCTGGGCCGGTATCTGGTGGTAGTAGTGATCCTGCGGCTGGTTTTCAGCGTCACATTGTATGGGCGCGTCTTGGTGGGCTTGTTGAGCGTTCTGGAATTAATGAAATAGATTTAGTTGCAATCTTCGCACACTGAAATACTGAACGATTATTATTTATCGATTTTAGTTAACATTATAGGTAAATTGATTTTGAAAAATCTATTATAATAATTATCCTATTTTCTCCTTTTCTTCTTGTTTTTGAATATGCATTGTTCACATAAAACCAATGTAGACAAACTACACGTTTTTATCATATTTTACATAAACCGCATCCTTATTACTTTTGATTCTTACTTGTCCACTTTATTCTAATTAATTTAATAATATTTAAATGGTTACATTCTTTATTGTTATAACCAAAAGAGAAATTTTTCGTATAGTTGCAAAACAATCGATATTTATTTAGTTCATCATATTATTTTGAAGAGAGAAAAAATCAATTATTTAGTTTTTTTTTACTTCCAAGCCCATTCTTAACCTATCCCACTTAGACAATCGGGTGATACCAGTAAGGTATAAGGAAGTCCTTACTGACACCTGATTTACTTAATAATAATAGCTAAATTATCAAAACACGCATTAAAATTTAACAAGAATCGGAAAAATATAGAATTTATAATATAAGTAAGAAGACTAATAGAAACAATACAATTTATGGAAGAAAAGGCTTATTATCACTATGATTATTAATAAATCATATACCATTAATAAATCATATATATTTAATATATCAAATACCACGTAAATCACTGACCTGCATGGGCTGGTACTTGCAGCGCTTGAAGCGGCCGTACAGCGACGAATACGGCAAGTTGTAGTGGATGGCGGCTTGGTTGATGGACATTTGGCCGATCCTGGTCAAACCAACAATGGCATACATTCATGTCATGGAAACGGCGTAAGAAAGTCAATGCAACTCAATTTTGATTAAGTAGTAACATTAATGTTATGCCAAAATCTAGTGCTGCCATTACTATAACGCAAACGATCCCTAAAGACCAAAGACTAGGCCTCCGAAACTCAAGGAAACCCATTAAAGTCTAACATATTCAAGGAAAATCATTTAAAAAAATGCCTATTATGAATTGTTTTGCCATTACAAAAGTTTGAAAAATACTATTAAAAAGGTCGATACAGAAAGCCTTTCTATTATATTATATTTCTATACTGTTGAGGATACATAGACGATAAGAGAGCGTGGTTATAGCTACTCTTCGACCCTGTACAAGATAGTAATGACTGAATGTAACTAGGTATGAGTATTATAAGAATTATATGTCCAAAACAGAGCAACCGCCTAGTTTCTTAATGACTTTTATCGTTAGGAACAAATTTCCGAACCAGCAGAAGTGACTATTCAAAAGCACTTGTTTACAAGTTTACTTCAATAAAGATTTTTTTGAATTTTGATTGATTTTTTAAACCTTTTTTTTTATCTTTTTTACCCAGTGACCATTGTTTTTACATAAGCATGAGCCTTACCTCACGGCTTCTAAGGCTTCTCCCATAGCGTCCTCAGACCATGGTGTGGGGTTGGAGCGAGAAAGTTCGATGCCTTCGCGCTTACAGCGGCCGTACAGAGTACCTACAACATAAAAACATATACGTTTTTGAAACCAACTCAGCATCCGTTACACATTCAGGACTATTGATTGACATTCAGGAATGTTAAATTTTTATTTATTTATTACACAGAATAACTCTAAGGCAAAATGTTAAATAGAATGCACCCACCCTAGTCTACACTGGGTTTTGGTTTGGAAGGACCGAAGAGATTTGAGGGCCAAGGGGAGGGCTTTAGGGTAAACAGTCAAGGCAATATCAGTTTCAAAACATTGAGCAATAATAATGACATTGGTCCTCCCATAGGATTGATCATATCTCCGTGTGAGCTGAGTGACTCAAGCTTTTTTATTCTCATATTCTCTTTTATTCCCATTCTACTGCCTTTAGAACTTCTAACCTAGACTTTTTGGCGAATTGGTCTTGAAGAATGGGATTTTGTGTGGAGCGACAAAAGTCACTCAGGATCTGTCAATCATTCGGTCGGATTTAGTCAGTCAGTGTGAGCCGCTACTAGTTCTTTTTAATCCTCCAATTTCAGGTCTTTTGTTTATTGTAAACACTGTCGAAAAATGCCAAACATGTGACTAAATTCGACTTAGGTCCCAGTAAGTCGCTATTGGATTAAAATCTATGGTGGAAAGCAGTAGATCTTGGTCTGCAATGGCATACTTCTGCGACTAAGTATTCTCGTAGAAAGAGGCGGCAGAGAGGGTTCGGGAGATCTCTTCCACTAACCCAATTGGTATAAAATAATAGCCAATAGTAGGCGAGCGGGACAAAGACGGCGTGTCCAAGACCGTTGACAACTATCCTGATATGGACCTCTGGGCGTTACATAGAGGGGTTCAACGCTCTGAGCTGAAAGATTCCTAGAGGTGGCCGATGCTTTCAAGTGTTCCGAATGCGTCGATTGTCATGCAAGGGTCTGTCCCGGCTCTACCAAGAGAAGCAAAAGATTGCTGACGAGGGAGTAGACGCGATGCATTCAGTTTTCCTGTGCCCTCGTCACCAAACAGCAAGATGGCTCACTAGCCGTTAAGAGTCTCCCATAACTGCTTCCGCCCCCGCGAAATGCATTATCCAGCGTTTCCTCACGTAAAGACAGGTCACTATCGGACAGGTCCACCCCCCAGGTGTAGGTGTGTGCGGGGTCAGAGTGCCGTACCGGTGGGTATGCCGAAGGTGGCGGCGGCGCGCTGCACGGACGCGGCCCCGCAGCGGATGGCGGCCAGCGCGCGCTCCAGGTCGGCGCGGCGCCAGGCCGTGGGCGCGGCGTTGAAGGGCGCGGCCAGCCGAATGCCCTCGCGCCGCGCTATCTTGTACAGCGTGCTGCTCGGGATGCCTGGGAAGACAGACAGGGCTGACGGACAGACAGGAAGCGACACAGACGTTCAGCAGTAGCGGATATGACTCTTACACGGTTATCTGGTCCTCTGCCTAAAGGTGCTAATTATCACTACACATGGTAGATGGGCTATTGTTGACAAAACTGATTCTATAATTACTAGCGCTACTTAGAATAATAAGTTTAATAAGCTGTGGTAGCCCAGCGGTAATACCGTGCAACTCTTTAGAGGACGTCACGGGTTCGAACCCGGGCAGACATCAATGAGTTTTCTGTTAAAACTTATGTGTCTGATTGATAATTGCAATTTATCACACGCTTTTCGGTGAAGGAAAACATCGTGAGGAAACCTGCATATCTCTAGAGAATTCTAGAGATATGTGTAACCTACCAATCTGCACTGGATCAGCGTGGTAGGTCTTGGCTCCAAATCTTTTCTCCAAAAACTGAGAAGAGAGGCCTATTCTGAGCAGTGAGATAGTAACAGGCAGCTACTTACTTACTTTAAAAAAAACTCATAAGAGTTAATGTATCCTTAGTCGTTGCCTCTGGACACCTTTTGGAACTCCCCGATTTAATAGCACTTGTTTTACAAGTTGTTTGAAGATGTTAAATTTTTGAATTTTGTATTCATCTCACCATAAGCCTTGCTGGCCTTGTTAGCCGATATAGCTCCAGCCCGCAGTGCGTGCAGCGCCCCTCGCAGGTCTGCTTCGCTCCACGACTTGGAAGCGCCCTCCTTCTTGGGGGTGTCGATACCGAGGCGGTGCGCTCGCTGCCAGAGGGTAGTCGACGGTATACCGTACGTCGCTGATGCCTGGAAACAATTGGATCTAATTTTATACATGAAAGTTCTGTGAAGTTAGGAACAAAAACCAATCTCTCTGTAGCTTCGTCTGGCAGTCAGTATTCAAGTCCATTCCAAAAATAAGACTAAGGTAAGTTGACCTCAGACAGGCGGCCGGTCGTAAAATGCGTAGCCAAATTATGTAACAGCATGTTTATTACATTTGCCGACCCCACGTGGAGTAGAATAAGGGCTGGAGGGTGATAAATCAATTCCATTCGAAAGTACCCGTACCTGTGTAAAGTCCAATATGAATTGAAGAAGGTACATTGTTCCAACATTTGGTAGATATCTATTTTGAACTTGCCTGATGAGCTGAGTAAATAAGAACAGCTTTTATGAACTTACTAGCGGTATTGGGCAGTTGTTAATAGATGGCAAAAGGTAACAAACAAAACAGTTACTATTAAAAATTTGATACAAAACGTTCAATTACTAGTGCCCTTAACTTAATTGATTCTTGCCGATTCGAAAGTGCTTGTAAAAAGCTTATTTGAATAAAGATTATTTTGATTTGATTCATTAACGCTGTGTTATATTATAGTGTTACTTACTTTAGTTAGGCTCATATGATGCTTCCTGAGGGCCTCCAAGGCTTTCTCCATGTCCTGCTGCGACCAGCTCTTGGGGCTGCCGCGGCTGACGGCCTCCGCTGCTGGGCCGTTGGAGTCGCTGGTGTCGTCACCGCTGAGCTGCTGATGTTCTGATATATACAGAAAATGTATTAGTGATATCTTTAATATTGATTCATCATCATCATCCTCCTGCCCTTATCCCACTCTAAGTGGGGTCGGCACAACATGTTACAAACATGTTGTCATATGATTTGGCTACGTATTTTAAGACCGGCCGCCTGCCTAACGTCAATTTACTAAGTCGTATTTTACGATTCCACGGTAAGAAAGAGCGTGGCCTATTTTACTCAACCGGATACCACACGGTGGGACAACTTACCTTAGTCGCCTTTTACGACACCTCGGTAAGAAATGAGGTTGGTCTATTTGGGAGTTAGAAGTGTTCGTGAGCCTGTACATAAATGAAGCAGTATATATTTAACTCACTTTCTTTTAGATTTCCCGTCTCCTAATAAATTGATGTGTGATTTAAATTACCCGATAACTAGTAATATTTTTAAATAATTTATAGAATTAGGCGTTACTTTGCGGAGGTCCATAATACAAAAGTAATGAGAATATTATTTTGCTATAATCCGCGATAAAAGAAAATATATGTAATGCTAAATGTAGAGTGTACTATTCGATCTCATACCTGATACAACATACACACAATACACAAGCACTGCACACATTCACCACCACAATCTCAACAATTGTTTCGCCCCGACAAACAATTTACGAAACAATTGTTGAGATTGTGGTGGTGAATGTGTGCAGTGCTTGTGTATTGTTGTGCCATCGGTGTCGGGTAGTGCATGAGTTCTTACAAATTCTGCATGTATCAGGTATGAGATCGAATAGTACACTCTACATTTAGCATTACATATATTTTCTTTTATCGCGGATTATAGCAAAATAATATTCTCATTACTTTTGTAGTAATATTTTTATTTAAATTGTATGATTTAAAAGACGATTAAGCTGTGATAGCAAACGGTAGTGTGACTCCCTTCTATGAGTCATGGGTTCAAATCCCAGGCAGGTTATTTACAGGTACAAGATTGTAAAAACGTATATGCCTAATTGTTATCGCAATTTATCACACGCTTTTCGATGAAAAAAAACATCGTGAGGAAATCTGTCACTGGAGAATTCCTAAGATATATGTGACCTACCAATCTGCATTGGAGCAGCTAGGTGGGTTAACGCTTTAAACCCTTTCCTCCGAAAGGAGAAGGACCCCCTAAACTGTTATCACAGCTTTAATCGAGCTTTTTGTTAGGAATAGTTACAGTAATGTTACAAAAGTAATAAAAATATTATTCTGCTTTAATCCGCGATAGCAAAATAATATTTTCATTACTTTTATATAATGGACCTCCCCAAAAATATTTATAAAAGTATACTATAAAGTACTGTAATGTTATAAACTCACCTCCTTCAGAAGTGGGCTCGTCCTTTATACACATTAATGGCACAAATTCAGCTGAGTCGGCTAATTCGTTGGTGGTCATCATCTTTATATGTCGGTCGATTAGGGAAGATCCCTTAAAGTAACAATTTTGGTTCGTCAATTTATTTAAATAGGTACATAATAAAGAAAATAAACTTAATTAATTTCAAGTGCAACATCTTTACACATTCATAAATCACACACAGATGGACGCACGCACGCAAGCACGCACGCACGCAATACGCACGCACGCAATACGCACGCACGCAATACGCACGCACGCAATACGTACGCACGCACCAAGTACGCTCGCACGCACCAAGTACGCACGCACGCACCAAGTACGCATGCACGCACCAAGTACGCACGCACGCACCAAGTACGCACGCACGCACCAAGTACGCACGCACGCACAGGCATCTCCTTCCACACACATACACCCTTTAACACAAATGTTTTATTAAAAAAAATCTAATTGTAATAAATTCATTAACTTTAAATTTGTTGCTATAGAACTATAGAACCATTGTCGATTTTCACAGAATCTTTGCGAATCTGTCTATCTGTTACGCTTCCACGGCTAATCCGCTGGAACAATATTGATGAAATTTGCTACAATTGAAGTTTATATATAAGCTATAAAATACCCTCAATTATTTTCTGTTACCAAAGGAAATCTGCGATTGTTTTTCTTCTATATCTAATACATAGGTATTTTTTTCTCATACAAGAATTTATTGTTACAGGAAACAATATATCCAATACATATTCGACTGGCTCGGTGGCTCCGTGGGTCGTGGGTTCGATTCCCACCGAGGGCCAACATTTTCTAACAAACATTTGTTTGTTCTTCGAGTCTGGGTGTATATTTGTATTTAAGTATGTATTTAAAATTATATAAGTATATATTTACCAGTTGTCACCCAAGTATTAAGTTACTTACTTTGGGGACAGATGACAGTGTCCCATATATTATTATTTATTATTATTATTATAAAATCCAGGAGTATAGCCTTGAAAGCGTAACAGATAGACAGACTTTCGCATTTATAATACGAGAGTGGATGTATGGCTAGGGGAAGGCCAAAAAAAAGATGGATGGATTGTGTGAAAAATGATATGCATGTTAGAGGAGTGGCACCAGATTTGACGAATGATAGAGGAGAATGGAAAAAGAAGACATATTGTGCCGACCCCACTTAGAGTGGGATAAGGGTAGGAGACTGATGAATATGAGAGTGGATTACCAGGGTTGCGGCGTAAGATGCCGGCTCCAGGGTGGCGAAGGAGGCGTCGCGTGTCGCCGGCAGCTGCTCGCTCACGGGCGTCGCGGCGGGCCCCGCCGGCGACAACTCCTCCAGCGAGCTCTCCACACACTGACATTGGTACAACCGGATGAATACAAGATATAAAAGGAATGTGAATACTATCCCACTGCTGAGAATAGGCCTCTTCTCTTCTCGTTTTTGGAGAGAAGGATTGGAGTTAAGACCTACCACGCTGCCCCAATGCGGATTAGTAGGTTACACATATCTCCAGAATTCTCTAGAAATATGCAGGTTTCCTCACGATGTTTTCCTTTACCGAAAAACGTGTGATAAATTGCAATTATCAATTAGACACATAAGTTTTAACGGAAAAACACATTGGTGTATGCCCGGGCTCGAACCCGTGACCTTCTCGAAAGAGTCGCACGGTGTTACCGCTGGGCTACCACAGCTTCGTAAATGTGTGTAGTGCTTGTGTATTGTCGATCATGTATCAGGTATGAAAACGGATTGCCCACTCTATATTTAGCAATATATATATTTTCTATTATCTAGCTGCTGGAAGCTGTGGTAGCCCAGCGGTAACACCGTGCGACTCTTTCGAGGAAGTCACAGGTTCAAACCCGGGCAGACGCCCAATGAGTTTTTCTGTTAAAACTTATGTGTCTAATTGATTATTGAAATTTATCACACGCTTTTCGGTGAAGGAAAACATCGTGAGGAAACCTGCATAACTACAGAATTATGGAGATATGTGTAACCTACCAATTATTGGAGCAGAGTGTCTTAGCTCCAAACCTTCTCTCCAAAAACGGAGAGAAGAGGCCTATTCTCAGCAGTGGGATAGTAACAGGCCGCTACTTACTTTTTTACTTATATTTCTAATTTTACTTCATCGCGGATTATAGCAAAATAATTTTATTATTACTTTTGTATTACGGATCTCTGCAAAGTAGCACCTAATTCTATAAATGATGAAATTGTAGTTGAGGACCTAATAAATATCACCTTCAGGGATATTATTAAGTATGTTTGTTCGACTGGTAACGCCGTGTGGTATCCGGCTGAATAGAATAGTACCACCCTCTTTTCTTACCGAGGTGTCGTAAAAGGCGACTAAGGTAAGTCGACCCGCCGTGTGGTATCTGGCTGAGTAGAATAGACCAACCTCATTTCTTACCGAGGTGTCGTAAAAGGCGACTAAGGTAAGTTGACTCACCGTGTGGTATCCGGTTTAGTAGAATAGACCACCCTCTTTCTTACCGAGGTGTCGTAAAATACGACAGAGGTAAGTTGATGTCAGGCAGGCGGCCGGTCGTAAAAACGCAGCCAAATCATGTGACAGCATGTTTATAACATGTTGTGCCGACCCCACTTAGAGTGGGATAAGGGCAGGAAGATGATGAGATGATGATGTTTGTTCGACTGGTAGGTTAAAGCAAAACGCTGTCGGGATAGCAGTGATAACCTTGTCCCAACATAGGGAAATGGGTGGAATAGTCCGACGCAGAACTAGATAGATAGACAGATAGACTAGATAAACATAACAACGTCGGATGCTTAGTTTAAAGCCACGACCGGCGACAGAAAGAGTTAATTTCGTATTCTATACAAAAAAGGACTAATTTGTTTACCTGTAAATGATGCAAGAGAGTCGATGGGCCATTCTCGTGTGGATTGGATTCCAATTTGATGGGAGTGTAGTCTGATGTAAGCTGTAAAATATAGTACATGTAATAAGATATAAAAAATAATAAATTATTTTACTATAATTCGCAACTAGATCAATCATCCTTCTGCTCTTATCCTACTCTAAGCGGGATCGTCACAACATGTTATAAAAATCAAAAGCGAAGCACAAGCACTTTTGAATCGTCAAGGATCAATATGATTAATGAAGTTAGAACTGGTTCGGAATGTTGCTCTTACCGAGAAGAACCAGAAAGAAACTCGGCGGTCGATCTTTTAAGCATTTTTAACTTTACATTATTAAACCACAGTCTTGTATGAAGCTGTAAGCATTTTCAAGTTCAGGCTTTTTTATCATCCCAAATGTTGTCACATGATTTGGCAACGTATTTTACGACCTGCCGCCTTCCTAACATAAACTTTACCTTAGCTGTATTTTACGACACCTCGCTATGAATTGAGGGTGGTTTATTCTACTCAGCCGGATACCACACCATGGGTCAACTTACCTTAGTCGCTTTTTACGACACCTCGATAAGAAATGAGGGTGTTCTATTCTACTCAGCCGGATACCATACGGCTAATGTCTTCAAAACATATTTTCTGCTATTTCCATCTATAAAACATAGTTTATGTAAAAGACGAGTCTTAAATTCAGAAAATGAATAGTTTTACTGATTATACGAGTAACAACGCTGAAAAAAACTTACAAGCAAAATTAACTTACGCATTACGTATTTTGAAATGTGGCTTTCTATAAATGTACTCGATTTATACACACCTGATGCCCAAATGAACTGTTGGCGTATTGCGAATTACTTTCTTCATCATCGGATGGCAGTTCGCATTTCACTTGAAGCCTTTCTGTTCCTGGCATCTCCTACAATACATTCATTATACGATTTACAACTACAAATACATATAAACATAAATCAAAAATAACCATATTATATTAAGAAGAGTGTCCAAGAACTTTAAGAATATAGTATTTACCCAAACAATGTTCCTCGGCCGGCGAAAAGAGCGAGCTCTCCATTTTTTCCTCTGAATGTACAACGAATCGAACAATCGGCATATTATAAGTAGGTTTACATAGGCAATTAGACAAAAGGAAGCGAGCTTTATTGAATTTTTTCTCGATTGGTGCACAAGTGAAGAGTGCAAACCCGGCCCCTCTCTTTCGTTCGTTAGCGAGCCAAAACGTTTTTCAAGTTTTATTTTATTAAGAGCCGCACGCCGTTTGCAATTTGAATACGGTGTTTCTGTATAGTTGAGTCAAAACTTCGCGTGAACTAAGTAAGAACTCGCGCATGAAATTCAAAACTTTTGTAGTAGTTTTTGCGATAGACGACCACGTCACGATAGCGACTCTAGAGACGGCGCGATAGTGCAGATATTCGAGTGTCACCTGTCGGAGGTGGAGACGGATAGTGTAAAGTGGCGCGGTTAACCCTTTCGTAACTCATATAGCATTCGCGCCACTCAAACGTACGCCGGACATACGTCTGCGCGACGCCACCGCGTCACACGCCAGCGTCCTCACAGCGTCTTCGGTGCAACGCGGAGGGAATAAAAGGGAAACGAGAGCGCGGTATCAACTCACCTACACGTAGTCGGGCCGCAACACTCGGCCGCGTTGCAGCGACGCCCAGCACGGAGCGGTGCACCGTGACCTTCGGGAAACGATGAGATGTCGCAAATGAAAGTGAATTCGGCACACAGTACAGTACACACCCGCCGGAGTCTGCGTCGCTGCGTGGCGCATGTTTAGGAGGTGCAGGGCGGGCGCGTGCTGATCTTTTTTCCCGCGCCAAAGAAATAAAAACAAACGCCTTTTTGCCGGGAACCGGCCGAGCGACGCGGCGCGCTCGTCTCTACGTATCGTCTGAACGAAAACAAAACTAACAGATTTCATATTGCATTTCAATGTATAGTTTAAATAAAGTGTAAAAATACGTAAAGCAATCATTGGGTACTTATGTTTTTTAGGTTTCTTTGCGTTCTAAACATTTCAGGAACAGCACTGATTGTCTAAGCGTGAATGAATAAAAGATGACAAATGCTCCTCATTTTTTGTTGGACGCTGTTATTTGTCCTGTTCTGTTATTTTTCATATTAGACTTATCTACAGACAAGTTTGAATTAAGTAAAGCATATTACACAATTAAAGATTATTTGAATTATAAAAATACTTAGATTTGAAAATCCTTTCAGCTTCAAACAAAACTGCAGTTAAATAATGTAAATTCAAAATGTTTAAAAGATTGACCGCCGAGTTTCTAGTTTGTTCTTTTCAGTAAGAGCAATATTCCGAACCAGTTGTAGCTTCATTAAATCTAATTCAAACGATTCAAGAGTGCTTGTAAAATGCGAGCGAAAAAGTGACGTTTCTGAACGATACCCACAAAAACAATTAAGAAAATAAGGCTTTCGTCATTTGTTACGTACAAAAAGGCGGCAAAATATTATTAACGAAGAGGGTAGATGCACTATAGCACGTGTAGATATGCAAACGGTGGAGGCAGGGGTGTTCCGACCAGTCGGCGCCCCGCGCGGCGCCTCTCCCGCTCCGATTGATTTTTATTACAAGAATTTCACTTGTATTTTTTTTGTTTCTCGCACACGGAAAGCCTAGAGACGCACACAAACGAAAATCGTATAATTCATTTGTACCACCGACTCACTAATGCTATCGATTTTTATAACGAAGCGGCGGCAGAATGATAGCTTTAGTAAAGAACGGATCCTGTAGTGAAACACAAATAAAAAGGACTCTTAATATAACACAGCAGTTTAAAAACTTTAAAAGAGAGACTGATGCAAAAAACCTACTATACTTTTGAGGATTAGAAATGATAAGAATGTGTGGATATAGCTACTGTTCGACCCTGTACAAGATAGTAATGACCTAATATGCCTAGTTATAAGTATTTTGAAAAGAGCAACCGCCGAGTTTCTTGGTGGCTCTTCTCGGTAGGAACATCTTTCCGAACCAGCAGTAGAGTTGACGATTCAAAAGCACTTGATCACAAGTTTACTTGAATAAAGAATATATTAAATTTGAATTTAAACGATTTTTTTAAATAATTTATAGAACTAGAAGTGCATTGCGTAGGTTCATAATACAAAAGTAGGTAATGAAAATATTTTTATAACAATTTCAATTAATCGATTTTTTATTAATTAACGAGTCTAGGTAATTGTGTACAACTTAAAGTAAGTTGCGATATTAACTTATAAAATATAGGAGATACAAATATTAAAAAAAAACTAGAAAACACAAATCAACATATGTAATTAGTATAATAAGAACAATAAATAGGATGCATAGATAATGGAAAATGGCTTTTGGTCAAAAATGGCACAACAAAACCGAACGTTTTTTTACCAGAAATTGTTTTACCTCATTGTTGTTTATCAGTGTTATCAAACGTATATAAACTATATCAAACTTGGTAAACAATTAAGTTAGGTTATAAGTACCTTACTGTTATTCTTGTAGCATTGCATGAGAGAGGCGTCTATACCTCATTTATCTATATCCATATATATATATATATATATATATATATATATATATATATATATATATATATATATATATATATATCCTACTAATTCGCATTGGAGTAGCATGGTGGGTCTAAGCTAAAGCTATTATCTACAAAAAAAAGGAGAAAGAAAGCGTACGACCAGCTTTGGGATAGTTATAGGCTCTTTAGTATTAAGTGTATAGTCTATGGTTATAGGCCGTTGAAGTATGACGCAAATAAAGTTGAGGGTAGAGCTAATTCACAATAAACGCAAGTTTATTTTTTGTCTGTATTACTAAAATAGAATGAATAAAAAAGTGATACCTAGGTAATAAAATATGGCGTGCAAAGGAAACAAGTATAACATATTCCTTTCGCAAGGAAATTTTTCATTAAGTAAATAATACAAACATTCAAGCCAACTATTCAATGTAAATGATGGACATAAACTTATGTGTATCTTTGTAGAAAGACATCTTTGCTTATCCAGTAACATAAAAGTAATTAGGATTATCAACCTAATATCTATTCAATATATACATGGTTATTGTATGTAGCAGTACAGACTGAAGTACTTTCCTACAAATGTTTACATTAACAATATTAAAGGCATATCACGCGTGCTCCCATTTCATTTCAATACAAAATTGTATTTCACCTTGAAAACAAATGGCAGAAAACATTTATTGAAATAATGTGATACAGTAAAGCACCATCTAGTTTAGAATATGTGAATAACACTCTTCAGAGTAAAGTATTGAAAAAGAGCATCCATTTCAGTTCATCCATTCTGTGAACAATAATTACAGTTCCTGAAATAAATGTGACAACGTATACATATCTCCAAAAATAAAATTGTGTTTCAATAGGTCAAAATGACTATAAAATTCGGTAAAGAAGGGAATATGAGGGAAAACAAACTAAATTAATAACATTCCATTTATCATATATTTGAATTAATTGAAAAAAATCGTAAGATGTATGATCTATGGTTCAATCATTATCATAAGTTTAGGTACACGGCAGCATACAACGGTAGATGGCGTTGTAGGCTACAAAAATGAAACAATGCACTAATTTTGTTTAGTTTTAAATCTTCTGTATGCTCACGTATACTAAATTAGTGATGAATAAATAAATTCCCGACTTAAAAAAACTACATAATTTTAATAATTGTGATCTACATGACATAAATCACGAGACGATTGCGAAAACTAGGTCAAGGCTGAATAGAAATGTAGAATAAAACAATACAGTACTTATATGTAACTTCAAAAATGTATTTGAAATTATTTTTAATGATTAAACTACACTCAATTATTTCATATTTTTTACTAAATTAAAGGCAATTTACATTTAAATATAATTATTGTTCTAAGCTTTCGTAAATATTAGTAATGGCAACATTAATAGAGCTTATTTTGGGTCACTCGTTCGCAATCGCTCGCTTCCAACTTGTACTTCGTTTGGATTTTTATAGAGGTGCCTTTCGCTTCGCTAAACTTGCAACATAGCATAGTTTAGTATTTTCGTTCTAAAGAAAGCTGGCGGGTGTGCAAAGCTATTGTGTTGATTATTATACAGGAGTGTTGAAGTCAATTTAAACAGAAATATCAGTTCAAAAAGTGATAATAAAGTGAATGAAATAGTCAAGGTAAGTGTTTTAGCGTAATGTTTTGTTTAACATAAAGATTCCGATAAGTGCTACCTTACTGTTACGACTTTTCATCTTGAAAATTTCCACTTGTGAACTTTTGAAGTAAAGTTTGAAAAAGTTTTTGATCGAGTTTTAAACTTCTCAAAGCGTATGAAATACTGTGACAGAGTTAGACTTTATACAGTTAAGTGTGTCATGAAAACTTTGCTCAGAAAATAGTAAAACTTAGAATTTTCGTCGCCATTTTATTTTTTGTCGCGCTGGAAAAGCGGCCATTTTCTTTGTGCCGCGTCGCTTACGACTGTGGTCCACAAAGTTAATTTAGTTAAGTTGAGGCGTGATCTCATCAAATGAAATAAATCGGTGAGATAATTTGCGCTGTAAAGTGATAAATGCGCCGAATGGAATGTTTGAGTGGTCGGAGTGAAGTTTTCATGATGGCCTAATTAACTGCGTGGTGTTTAGACGTAGATCTTCCTAGTTAATTAGTGTGCTCATTGTCGTAGGACGAAGGGCGCGGCGCGTGGCACCAGGGCATCATGGACGATGACCAGCAGTTCTGCCTGAGGTGGAACAATCACCAGTCGACGCTGGTCTCAGTATTCGATACATTGTTAGAAAAAGGGATTCACGTGGACTGCACCTTAGCCGCCGAAGGACAAACACTAAAGGCGCATAAAGTAGTTCTGTCAGCATGCAGTCCTTATTTCGAGGTTGGTATCATTTTAATTATGTAGGTCAATTGGTAGTGTATAACTTGGTTGCAAGGCAGCACAGTTTTGCTCTAATAAACATTCCAGTGGCTTCGTTTTAGCTTTCGTGTGTTAGCAATTACTTTGTATTAATGTATAGATGAGTTGGCAATTGAAAGTTGCTACTACTACTTTTCCTGTATACTAGTTTTTAAAACCATTACCAAACATTATCATGTTAATGACATTTTAATTGGAATGTTAATGATTTAACTGTCATTATGTATTGCACAATTAAGGATATTCTTGATAAAAGATATGAAATGAAAAATGTAAACAAAACATAAAACAATAACACACACATACACATGTTCACTGAATGATAATATCAACAACAATGTATTTGTTACAGAGTGTTTTATCCCAACAATATGACAAACATCCGATTATAATTTTGAAAGATGTGAAATATGCAGAGCTGAGAGCCATGATGGATTACATGTATCGTGGTGAAGTGAACATTTCACAAGACCAGCTGGCTGCTCTATTGAAAGCGGCAGAGTCACTGCAAATCAAAGGCCTTTCAGACAATAAGCCTTCAAGACCACCGTCGCGCCCTGCTCAAGCCACTGCACACCCGCCCCGCGCTCCCTCGCCCCCACCACAAGTAAGTGTAGAAAATTGATTACATAAAATAGCAACTGTGTAAAATTTTGTACTCGTCTTATGCTCCTAAAAGAAGTAAAAAGCATATCAATAACTTTCATTTTTAAAATTAAACATTCTTTAAATGCGTTTGTTAAACTACACTTATACATAGAAATTTAAAATGGTTAAGTTATTATCAAACAAAAAGGTCACATAATAAGCATTCTTAGGCCTGATATCCAACACAGACCCAAGAAGACCAATCTGATATTGTAATTGTCACATCTGTTTTCTTCTCTGCTTTGGTGGAGACTGGCCCTTAGGATTAACAAAAAGCGATGCTTTTTGTTTGTAATTATTTAATTTTATTGTTCAAGTTTATAGATATATTTTATAGTTAAATTTTAGTTAGTTATTAAGTGAGATATAAAATAGTGTTCTATCAGAATAAACCAATTGAAGTACATGCAGATAAATTATACAAATGTGTATATAAGATTTTATTGTAGTATTTGCCATGCCACCAGCTTCAAGCTTCAACCGTGCGCAAATCGGTGTCTCAAAGTTTTTCTTATTTCAGTTTTGTACTAAAAAACAGTTGAGTACTAGTAACTTAAACCTTTCTCAAGAATCACACTGTCTTTTGGTGAAAGCTGTACAAAAATCTTTTAAGTAAATTTTGAGAGAATCTATCACGTACATACAGACAACTTTTGGGTACTTCCTTTTATAATATGCATTGATGGCACATTTTAGGTTAGCTTCCGTACTCTAGTATAATAACTATGCTGCTATTGCTATCTATACCAATATATAAAGCTGAAGAGTTTGTTTGATTGTCAGAAACTACTGGACCGATTTGAAAAATTATTTCAGTGTAAGATAGTCCATTTATCAAGGAAGGCTATAGCTATAGACTATATAACATTACTCTAAGATGAATAGGAGAGGAGCAGTAATAAAAAATAGTACGGAAACGGCAAAATTTAAAGCAGCGCTCACGTGCGCTAAATAAACAGAGAGAGTTATTAAAAAATCATATATTACAAAATTGTTCCCCTTTAAAGGTTCTAAATAAATGTCCGCAACAGCATATGTCTTGCTTTTAAGGTTAACCCACTTCAACCATTTTTATGGTTATCAAAATACTGTATTACGGTTTTAGTCTTTCCACACGGTAGGAGCCGCTGGCGATTGCTAGTAAATTATATGTACATAATAGACATGTTTGTATTGTGTTGACTTTTGAGTTAGTGTTATATAGTGATAGTGTAGTGTAGTATTAGTGCTACTGAAAAAGAACACATGAAAAAAATGTCTCCTATAGTAAGGAAGACTATGATAAGTCATTGGACTTGTTCTTATATAAAAGTTAATTTATAAAATTAGGTTAAAATTAAGTTGCTTAGGGTTAGATTGTGACTACAATAAAGTACCTACCAACATTGTGATGTACTTTATGATACGGAAAAAAAATCGTATTTGATGGATGTATTGTATTACTTTCAATATTGCAAATTGTCAAGTCTGTTCCACCTTTCTCTTGCCACCCGCAATGTAAGTTATATAAAACTCAGTTTGATCATTCTCTAAAAGTACATACTAATATATTTTATATCCACAAGCTCCTAGTAGTGTTTGGAATGGGCAATTTGACAATTTCAGTATGAACTACATTTAATATATTCACATAATTGACCCATGTGTCTCAGAAGAAACATTCTAAATTCTACCTCTTATGAAACAAAGTAGTTTTAAAAAGGTCATGAATTATAATTAATAAAGAGTTTAATTTTTGAACTGAATTCTTGACTTCTTGAACTGAAGATTCAAAAATTATACTTTTGAACAGATTCTGATTTTTTTTCTAATTTTCCCAAAATGTCTTCCAACTATATACAGATGACACTCACATCCTGTTGCATAGAATAGCTTAGAATTATATAATTATAAATTTTTTTAATTTATTGGATGGCTACCGAACCCTGACCCAACTAATATTTTAATAACATTAAAAACCTTCAAGACTTAGATGTGTTGCCAGTCCACTTTAAGCCAAATAAAAATCAATTTTGTTTAGAAATTTTATTCTTTAGATTGATGTGTATAAATATTCTTATTTAAAAAAAGAAAAAAGTTACAGTTTGATAATATCCTGCTGCTGGTCAATCACCTTTTTGGACAGAAGATTGGTTTGACCCTCCACAATAATTGATTCAGATTTTATTATCATTAAATTCAATTAAAAATAAATAATTAAATTCTGATATTTTCGTCCAGTTGCATTATTTGTATTAATATTTTTGATAGAAAATCTCTCGGTTATTGTCGACGTGTAAAATTTTATTTCGCGTTGCATAGATTGTTTAAACAATACTATGAACAATTTAAACTATGTTCGAAAAATAATCTGAATTGTGTATGACAATACAAAACAACCACAGGTTTCAACCTCTCAACTAATAAAGTCTTAAAAGCACCAATCGAACCCTCAATTGTATCAAGATCAAATCAAATCAAAATAATCTTTATTGAAATTAGCTGTTTTAAGCACTTTTCAATCGTCAAGGATCAATATGATTAATGAAGCTACAACTAGTTCGGAATGTTGCTCTTACCGAGAAGAACAAGAAAGAAACTCGACGGTCAATCTTTTAAACATTTTTTAACCTTGACATTCGAAACTTGTATGAAGGTAAAAGGATTTTCAAATCCAAGCTTTTTTATCATCCAAATAATTTTGATTTTTTTAATATGCGATATGTATAATAATAATGTCATGTCTATGGCTCCCCTACTCTCGTAATAACAGAATCTGGGTGAGCTAATTTTTTTACTAGATAAAAAAAGATGAAACTTGAAAAAAAAATTTGGGCAGGTGGGGCTCGATCCTAGGTATTTTCACATCTCTAGACCGTCCGTTCTGCAAATGAGCTACTTTGACTTATAATTGACAGCAAAAATAGTATTTTCTATTCAATGTAAATTTTAGCATCTTTTCAATGCTCGAAAACGGGGACAAACCGACATTTTTTTGAAATGAAACCTAGCAAGATCGATTTGTCCCTTCAAAAACATGATGAATTTCATGAAAATGGTTGGAGCCGATTCCAAAATATATAAGATTAACTCATTTAAATATTAAAGATAATAATAATAGATTGCTCAATTGTTAAATATTACAATTACGTTTCAGTTTGAAATTAGGAACTAAACTTTATTAAATACTGATAAGCGCGCCAGACGCGTCCCAGATATGTGTTGATGTAAAAAACATCTGTTTAGAAGTGGAGTCGTTACTCGACCAAGTTGCAAAGCCACTAGATTCATCTAATTATCGGTATTAGTGTTGGAAATTAGGTCGCAACACTAGTCACTAACGTATTCCGTAGAATTCTTGTGTGCTACATACAAACGCATGCTGTGACTAATTTTAATATACAAATTCAAGTATAGTAACGACTACTTTTGAATCGTCAATTCCTCTGTTTGTTTGGAAAATTGCTTCTATCGAGACGAGCTACAAAAGAATAAAATAAATACATATAAGTTGTTTATTTCCATCGAATTTTAAGTTTTTTGAGATCTTCTGTATGTATATAATAAAAACTTGTGTTAGAAGATCCCACTCTTCTATAATATAGAAGTACTATTTTTGAAAGCTTTTAACCTGTCGTGTATGTATGTGACGGTGGAATCTTGCAAGTTAAATTTGACCCAATTACCTGGTGTCCAATTGAGCTGAAACTTTACATAAAGGTCCAGTCCTGATGACGATGCATGTTTTTGATAAGCATGGCCTGATGCTGCTGCCAGTATTGGCTCCAGACAAGAGAACTCCACGGTTGACAGTAGGGACATGACAGTTTATATACTGGTGCATTCCCAATGATAATGCATGTTTATGATAAGCAAGACCTGATGACTCCAGACGAGAGAACTCCTCATAACAGTAGGGACATGAAATTTTGTTATAAGCTTCTTTAAAATTGTTTTTAATTTGACTTGTTATATATTTTAAAGTATTTGAACATATAATCATAAGAAAATATTGGGCAGAAAAAGGTCAACCACTTACCTTTACCATATCAGGACTAAATTCTGGACAGTCTGGACACTTTCTAAATAGTTTTTGGTCACAAATCATAAGTTTTGGAAAATTGCTGTTTATGGCGCTAACGTTGCGCTTGAAAGCGGTGTGAGAGGGCAGGTGGGGGTAGATAGGATTATGACTGGTGGTTGCCATTAACCAATCTAATGTGATCCTTGACACCGCGAGATCGGATACTTTGCCTTACAAATATAAAAAAAAGGAAAATGTCTTAATGTTGTGTTCGTTTGAAGATGTTTTTACTGAGACAAACTCTGTGAAAACATCTTTTCGAACCAGTGCTAGCTAAAACTTAATAGCGCTTGTAAAAGCCATAATTGAATAAAGAATAATTTGAACGTACATTTTCCTCTATTCCCTCCCCAGGTCCGAGACGGTAGCATCGACAGCCGCGAAGGCTCGATGAGTCCGACGCGACGTCGAAAGAAAGTCCGCCGCGTGTCCGCAGAGGTGCCCCC
The DNA here is from genome assembly GCA_029227775.1 of Morpho helenor. Lineage (NCBI taxonomy): Eukaryota > Metazoa > Arthropoda > Insecta > Lepidoptera > Nymphalidae > Morpho > Morpho helenor. Next base: position 16,100,286 of record JARGCU010000034.1, on the reverse strand, counting down.
AGTGATCGCGGCCACGCCCGCCGACCCCGCGCAGGGCAACGGGGACGAGCTGCCCATGAAGGAGGAGGTGTCCCGGGACGGTGTCGAGGACCTGACCCTCGACGAGGAGGCCGAAGAGCAACCGTCCGTTACGCACAATGACGTCGTACGCAGTGAGTGATATTTCCAACACTTTCTTTTCTATAGATGGCGACACACACACAAATACGTGCAAAAAGTCTTACACGCTCGTCTTGTCAGTGTTGTCTGGAACTTTATAAGTAAATTTCACAGCCGGATGTTGATATTTATTATTATTTTATTTTTACATCAGATACACGGTCCATATTAATGTTAGTAAAATTATTTCTTAAAACTATGTTAGTAATATTAAATTTTAAATATGTATTACAAAAAACATATTAAAAAACACACTTACAAACTACAAAGCACTAGTTTGATTTTACATGAGCACCGTTCCAGTGTCTCATAAAGGAGTTGTCAAACTTGCAACAAAATGTTTACAGTGTAGTAAATAAAAAAATATATGAGATACACACAGTAGTCAGCTTTTCGGTGAAGGAAAACATTGTGAGGAAACCTGCGTATCTCTAGGGAATTCTGGAGATAAGTGTAACCTACCAATCCGCAGTGGAGCAGCGTGGTAGGTCTTAGCTCCAAACCTTCTCCCCAAAAACGGAAAGAAGAGGCCTATTCCCAGCAGTGGGATAGTAACAGGCCGCTACTTACTACTTTTTTACATATATACACCCAGTATACTATAATATATTTAAATACATATATACACCTAGACACCAGACTCGAAGAACCAACAACTTCTTGTTAGAAAATCTTTGGGATATGTGTACCAATATGTATTAGAGCAGCATTAACGAGATTAAGCTCCAATCCTTTTTTTAAAAAAAAGGAGAGAGAAGAGGCGTGTACTCAGAAGTGGGATAGTAAAAAAGCTGATCTCTCAAGAAATCCTGTGATGTAAAACACTAGGGCAGAGTTAAATCTAACAGTGGACATCCAACAGTTGAAATTAGACAGCCTTATTCATATCAAAAAATTATGTACCTCAGATCTTTAGTCTGAAGTTTAAAGAGAAAACAGCGCTGTTAGGCTAATGATTGGCCGTAGAACACTTCAATTGATCATTCAATTGAGCATTATACATCTCATGACGTATAATACACGTTATGCCACTTGAATCCAGTTACAATTTACGAGCAATCTCCAGGACATCTGTTCAATCCATAGCGGAAATGCTATATATCCACAAACACTGCATCTTTTATTGCAAAATCAAATTGCAACCAAGGCCTTTAGAAGCTCCATCATGAAACTTACTATGTAGAGGGTTTCTTGTTGATTTATTCCTGTTTAAAACGTTAAAAACGTTGATTTATTCCTGTTTTTGGGCACTGATAAAATGCTAAGCCAAAATATAAAATGGAATAATTAAATAAAGAAGTTATATGTAAAGTTGTAATAGCTCAGGTGTAGGTGGGTCAGAAAAATCGAAATATCCGGATCAAGTCCTTAGATATCCAATTAAAATGTAACCTATTACAATAAAGAGAAAGCAAATGAGACAATATGTCTTGTCTCTCTTTTTTATATGTGATTAGACAAAAATAAGTATACAAGCAGTTTCATCTCTCTCATTTATAGTGACACTCCCACTTACAGGCCCTCCCCATGGCTACTCTATTAGAGCATAAAAACTCTATGATTTATATTTCTAACTTTTAAAGTAAACTAGTAACCACCTGTAGATATTTTAAGTTAAATTATTTATTCTATGAATATATGTTTCTTTATAATTTTTATAGTGAAAAATTGTTTAGCAATAAACAATAATTTTGCAGTACAGTTTTATAAACATAACTTATTAGAAAAGTTGCAAAAAAAACTTGAAGGAGAGATTTTTTTATAGCGCCGTTTTTCTGTTCCAATATTTATGTATTGCTTTTAGTAGTGATAAGTGCTATTAAATTCTGTGTGTATTTATTTTTAAGAACATTTTACTATAACATTTTATACAGAGTAGTTATTTCGATACGACATTAATCGAATCCATAGATCACTTAAACGGATAAGATAACTTTGGTATAATTATTAAATATTTCAAAAAATCGAACAAAATAAATACAATTTAATTGAGATCTGGCTAACAAGTAATTGTCTACTGACGTGGCGCGGCGCGCTTGTTAAAAAAACAGGATAAAACAATAACATTGTTCTGTCTCCCTCGCACTTGTATATAAGTCTCTCGGTCAAGGTCAATGCATTACACACGAAATGGAATCGGGAATGGTCATTTCCCCTTCTATACCATGTATATAGTTTTTAATCAACTGATTTTTTTATGTAGGCTACTAAGGTGTATTAACCTAAACTTAAAATTAGCGTTTGGTATCATCCTGTATATATATAGTCTTATTTTCGGGAAGAAATAAATTATTTTTTGTGAATTAATTTAGATTAAAAGAAATTACTTTCATTTTATTTATCAGAGTATACTTTCCATGAGATTATATATACAAATTCAGAATTTAGAGCTCATTACAGTCATTCACATACGTTCATTTAGATTTAATTTGATTCGTGTTTTATAATTGACATATCTTGTGCTCTGGACAAATATGTGTATTTTGTCCTTTTACAATCGACATCTAGTTAAGATGAATTGATATTATGTAGAAAAATAGCTAATATCTATCTAGTTAGAAATAGGGAAGCTGTGATAGCTCATGTGGTGAGACCGTGCGATCACGGGTTCAAACCCCGGACAAGCACCAATGAGTTTTTCCTTTAAAAAAACTTATGTGTCTAATTGATATCATTACAATTTATCACACGCTTTTCGGTGAAGGAAAACATCGTGAGGAAACCTGCATATCTGTAGAGTATTAGGCGATATGTGTAACCTACGAAACCGCACTGGTGGACCACCCCTATTACTTGCATAGGTGTCGTAAACAGTGACTAAGGTAAGTCGACCCGCCGTGTGGTATTCGGCTGAGTAGAATAGACCACCCTCTTTCTTACCGCGGCGTCGTAAAATACGACTAAGGTAAGTTGATGTCAGGCAAGTGGCGGGTATTAAATACGTGGTCAAATCGTGAGACATGTTTGTAACATATTGCGCCCACTTAGTGTAGAATAAGGGCAAGAGGAATTAGATTTATAGTATGTAAAAAATAATAAATTCCAAATATCTATCTAGATAATTTATGTATAGAAACCGGCTATACTCACGTCTTATTTTATCGGATGATACCGATTAGTTTCAAGCCCATACGGGGCTCTTATTCATGAGCTTTTTATCTAGATAGTCTAAAAAAGTGTCCCTAATTCCAGATTTCCAATGGCACATGGAACGATCTCAAGATGAAATTATGAATTCAAATGACAGTGTTCGAGAGTCTCAAGGTAAGCTTGAGTGTTGTATACACGAGCTGTTACAGGCAGATTGAATTTAAACAGACTGCCAGTAACAGTTATATATATACTTTAAAGCATCTTGTATTGACTGAACACTTTTAAAAAAATTGAAATATTAAATATAAATAAATAACAATACAAGATGCAACGAGTGGGACCGAGACGGATGTTTCTGGAACAATGAACTTTTTTAAAATTGTTATTATATTAATTACATTGCAGCCATTTGTTATTTATTAAAAGTTGATTGCTCCAGACTTAAAGGAACGGATGAAATGCGCAATGTCTTCCCATAATTTGAATACAAACAGTCATTGCTTAAATATTTATACTGTTATATATGACACAGACGACAGCGGCTACGAGTGCTAGTGTTTTCACATGTGAAACTTGAACATTAATATCTAATATTATAAATTACTAATATTCCAATATTATACTTTATATTATATAAAATTCTAGGATTTCAGCTACAGGTAATAAAGGTAAAAGGTAACGAGGTATATTGGTTATGTTGTTATGTAGCCTTTGTTTTAAGGCGAGGTAAAAATATTGAGGTAAGTAAGTTTACATTATTATAAATCATAGAGCACTATGTTTGCTTTCATTGTTATATGGGGTCATATGCATGCCGTAGCGAATACCATCGTAGACTAGTTTCCCTTAATGAGTGCTAACTTGTATTAATATATAACAAAACTGGTATATAGGTGATTCTCGGTACTTTGTATTTGGAATATATTTTGTTTAACCGTTTTTCACTACACGCAAGCTAATTTAAAGCAAATCGAAGGCAAGTTTTAACATTATGGCGATCAGTTTTCCCATGACCGTTGCTATCGAGTACAGTGTTTATAGAAACCGTGTGAACCTCATCAGATAATTTGTTTTAGAAGAAATATTCGGAGCCAAGCACCCGGCCGCAAAACACGTTCAGGTAAACCAATGTTATTATTATTATTTTTTTGTCGTAGTTTGTTGGTTATGTGGCTTATTTATTTATTATTTATTTCTTTTTATTTGCATTCACATGTGATTTCACTGCAGATGTCTTAGCAATTCATGTTTTAAACTTTTTTTTTTTATTTCAATCGTTTACGCATGTCAGTTAGGCGACTTGGATCGTTGGCATGACGATGTTGGATGCGCATTTCATTTACCGATGACTGAGGATATACAGACACCGTTCACTCATACCTATAGATACAGAACCGAACGACATAACTTCCCATCACTCATTCCGCAACCCTCCAGCACGTACATAACATTCTACCGTTCTACTAATTATTATATCTCACACGTCACATCCAATGCTATGTGTAAAAATCTTCGCCTATATCTACAAATATCCTACTTTCACGCAATATTTCAAAAGTGCTACTAACGTTATATGCTTGTTTACCTCAATCTCGCTTTTCATTCTTTTCACCTTCCAGAACCATCCAAACATGTCACTAGCGTCCCGAATTACACTAAAACCCCATACCCAATCACTCGTCGCAGTCTTAAGCTGGGGGTCGAAGCCGAGACCGGCGCGGTCGCCGACAGAGCTAGGAGGCGCAGAAAGCCCTACAAAAAGAGAGGCCACGTAAAGAGACTAAAGAAAATCAAAGTAAAAGTCGAATCGGATAAGAGCGATAAGCAAAAGCCGGGAAAATACCAGTGCTCGATATGCCAGAAGAAACAGTACAAGTATAGGAGGAACAAGTTGAGACATGAGAAGTACGAGTGTAACACGGGACCGCAGTTCGGCTGCGAGGACTGCGGGAAGAAGTACTCGCAAAAAAAAACACTGATAAAGCACGTCTCGCAAAAGCACGTGAAGGAAGAGACGGTTCTGCCGGACGCATAACTTTTCGTTTACCATTCAATCATATCATTTACTAGTTTGAAACATGAATTGTCGGGATTTTGACTTAGTGTTAAAATCGGACACGATCTCATTAATTTGTGCCATACTCGGTATGAAAGCTCAATATGGCTGTTAGGATTAGCTTTTTTTATATTAAGTTTTACTTTTTTTTTTTTTTATACTTATGCGTTGTCGTTAACGCTTTTTTTGCGTTCAAGTTTAGAAGCATATATTTTTTTTGTTGATTTTGTTTACTTTAGAAGCTTATATTTTTTTGTTGATTTTGTTTACTTTAGAAGCTTATATTTTTTTGTTGATTTTGTTTACTTTAGAAGCTTATATTTTTTTGTTGATTTTGTTCGAGTTTAGAAGAATCAATTTTTTTTTGTTGATTTTGTAGTTACTTTTCTTTTCGGTCGAATACATTGATTTTCGCCACGCATTGTTTTCTTTCATGGCTCGATACCGTCACGCCGCGCGCCTGCCGTAACGGGACCGCCGCGACTGTACCGCGTTCGTTTCTCGTTCCAGGTTGGAAAACCGCCCCCAGGCACAGTATCATGACGCGGAGTAAAAAGGTGAGCGAGGAGACGTTCGCGACCACGCTGGCGATACTGAAGAACGTGCGCGCGCCGGGCGCGGGCTCGGCCGCCGCCGCGCTCGCCGCCGCCGCGCCCGCCTCGCCCGCCGCGCCGCCCGAGCACGCCAAGGAGAACGAGGCGGCGCCGCCCGCGCCCGAGCCGCCCGCGCACCGCGATAAGGCCGACGCGCGCTACCGCGTGTTCGCGCGCGGGCCCGCCTCGCTGCCGTGCGCGCAGTACAAGACCGACAAGGGCTACCGCTGCCCCAACTGCCAGCGCTGCTACAACGCGCGCAAGAACCTCGTGCGGCACGTGACGCTCGAGTGCGGCCGCGAGCCGCAGTACAAGTGCCCGCACTGCTCGTACAGCAAGCACCGCCGGAACGAGCTAAAGAAGCACATGGAGAAGAAGCACCCCGAGCACGCGCCGCCGCCCGCCGCGCCGCTCGCCGCCAAGTGAGGGCCGCGCGCCCGCACCCCGCACCCCGCCCCTAGTGCCTTGCTAGCTTTAGACGGTATTCCGAGCGTGACGTTTTCGCGCGAGCCTCGTATACTTATTTCGTGTATTGAACGGATCGATATTCGATATATTTTTTAAATATATTAAACGTTGTACTTCGTGACCGGCGTTTGATTTAGCCCCGCCCCCCGCTCGTTATGGGAAGATGAGTCTACTCGAGTTCGGTTTGTGCATGTCTGCATGAATTAGAAGCTTCGCCTCTTATTGATTTTTTTCTAACAGAGATATTATTATTTTTTTATTATTATAACGCATTTCTTTGGTTCCTTAATTTTATTTGAGCCTCTGGTAGTATTAACAAATTGTCGAGTACTTAGCGGCAGCCGTGTTCCCTACCCGCAATACCGTCAGTGTGTCGTGTTCCAGAGGCGCGCGAGGAGGGCCGGCTGGGGTCGGCGCTGCTGTCGCTGCTGTCGGCGCAGCGCGCGCGGTCGCAGTCGCTGGCCGCGCTCGTGCCGCCCTGCATCCAGGTGACGAACGCGCTCAAGCCGCTGGCCGGCCCGCTGCACTCGCTGGCCGCCATCCCGGACAACCTGAAGGCGCACCTGCTGCAGCAGGCGTTCATGGGCGGCAAGGCGGGCGCGGGCGAGCAGGAGTCGGACGCCGAGTACGACGACACGGACGACATCGTGCTGCCCGAGGAGGCGGACGCGTACTACGAGGGCGCGTACGGAGCGCGCGCGCCCGACCCGGACTCCAAGCTGGACGTGAAGGGGCTGGTGGGGCGCGAGGGGCGCGACGGCAGCGGCTCGGACGAGGCCAGCCGCCAGTTCGAGTGCCGGCACTGCGGCAAGCGCTACCGCTGGAAGTCCACGCTGCGCCGGCACGAGAACGTGGAGTGCGGGGGCAAGGCGCCCTCGCACCAGTGCCCCTACTGCTCGTACCGGGCCAAGCAGCGCGGCAACCTGGGCGTGCACATCCGCAAGCACCACAACACCGAGTGGTACATATACGCCAGCAACAAAGTGCGCCGGAATAAAAAAACTTCCATCTAGACCGCCGCCGGCCCGGGCGGGGGGAACGTTAGACCAAAGTAGATACCTAACCAAATCGGTACTGCAATAATATTATTTATATTTACATTTTTATTTTTGTTAGAGACGTTTTAATATACACTGAAGATAATAGACGTAACGAGCACATTCCCTAACGGCATTAGCGGTAATTTGTTGAGTTTTGTTTTAGAGTTTATTATATATTAGTTAAGACTGACCCTAAGTATTTCGTTCGATGGAACGGCTTTCAGTGGTATTTATTTTTGACCGTGAAGGATCCCTCGTCGCCAAAAAAAAAGTCGAAATTTCACCGTCAAGAGATATCAGCGCCTGGTTCTAGCCAAAGCGCCAGAGCGAAGTGAAATTTTGACATAGATGCAATGCTATATTTTTATTCGATTCTAAATCACGTTCACCACATACCACGGTACCATATCTACTCGAATTTGTTTTAGTTTTAGTACCCTTACATTCCTCACTCGGAATAATTCCACACTAGTTTTTCACTTGTGCAATGATATTATTATGATATTTATGTCGCTGTTAGTATTCGTTGTTGCGGTAGTGTATAGTATAATTTCGTTCACGGGTAAAATTTTAACATTCACCACCTCGACGTGTATAAATTGTTTTGCTTATTATTATTATTTTCTTGTTATATTATTTAAATTATTTTACCGTTCTCTAAGGGACCATTAACTTGTCTTCCCATCAGTAGACGATCCAAAGTTTTAAATTTAATAGTCGTATTATTTATTAGGTTAATGTTTGTGGACTGGAATGTCCTCGGCCCGGACGGGGTTAGCGATTAGGTAAGTGAAAGCTCATCGATTATGTGCCTACAATGTTACCTGTAGATAATATTAAATATTTATTACGGTTTAATATTTCGGTTTACTGGGACGTTAGTGTGTTCAAAATTATATTTAAAAAAAAGAGTTGATATTAAACGATATTTTATACGCGATACATATTCAAATTGGTTCGTTTATCATATTGACTGTTGATTTTTTTTTTGTTGTTAACTTAGGATAACAAAGCTATTTGACCAAAGTCAGTATTAGTTTAACGTCGGTTTAACTTATAACGTGTTGTTTGTTGTAAGCCGGCTCTGAATGCAATGTTTCCATCGTGCCGTGCTCAGCGCTAGTGAAGGTCTAGGTACTGATGTATCGATTAGTGTAATACACGGACGCTACGGGCTCCGTATTGTTTGTTAATGTTATTGGATCTAGTTAGAGTGATTTTTATATGAATATATTGGGGTTTACTTGGTAGAAAAGTTAATAAAATATAAATATATATAGAAATACCATGTTAGACTTTTTTTTATTTCTTTACACCCCCCCAACCCTCGTTCCCTTTTATTTTTCACCCGTTACCCTAGGTAGGAGGTAAGTTCGCTTCATTTATTATTTCGTAACCGCATGCGTGCATGTCGTTCACGGCTTCCTTTTTTCGTGCGTTGCCCTTTGTTTTTCCTCTCCCGTTCCGTTCGTACTAATATAATTAATACTTTCAGGTAGACGAGAAAGCCCACGGGTCGGGAGGCTACATTTAATTAACAATGTGTTTAGAGTAGCGCTCGGTGACTAAACCCGTACCGGGAGCGGGCCGCGGACCGCGCGTCCCGGGCTGCACCCCGTACCGTCGGGAACCGTTCCAAATAAACGTTATGTTGTTTTCTTTTTATTTGTTTCTTTATTTACTTTCCTCTCGCAACGCTTCGATCACAGCACTCGGTGGACGCTCACAGTAGTACCTTCAGTGTATGTACATATCGTATCCTGTATTGTGTGTATGTGTATGTATGACGTATATAACACGTACGGCGCGCTCGCGTATCACGTATGGCGCGGCCGTGCTGACGCCGTGGCTGTTGCAGGGGCCGAGGAGCAGTTCCCGCGGCTGGGCGGGCTGTCGTGGGAGCAGTGGTCGGCGCGGCTGGCGCTGCCGCTGGTGGCGGGGCTGCGGGCCGGGGCCGCGCCCGCGCCGCCGCCCGCGCCCGGCGAGCCCAGCTTCACGTGCCCCGACTGCGGCCGCGTCTACAAGCTCAAGTCCTCGCTGCGCAACCATCAGAAGTGGGAGTGCGGCAAGGAGCCGCAGTTCCAGTGCCCGTACTGCGTGTACCGCGCCAAGCAGAAGATGCACATCGCGCGGCACATGGAGCGGATGCACCGCGAGGTGCACATGAAGCCCGAGCAGTACATCAAGCAGGACAACGTGGACGCGTGCACGTAGCGCGCCCGCACCGCGCCCGCACCGTGCCCGCAGGGAGTGGGCGTTGGCGACGCGAACCTACACCTCTCTATCATTTCAACTGAACCGATCATGAAATTTCGCTCATTTTACAACAAATTTCATCTAATACTTTAATACGAATACGTACGATCGGTAGAATTTAAATTTTAATCTCAAACGGTTCGCGAGCGGACGTAGTTTTAATCGAATGGTCAACGACCCACTCCTGCGACTTGAATTATGAGGTGAACCGATGAATTACGCGAGTTGGCCGGAGAGAGAAATAGTTTTGATATATATTTTTTACCATATTAAATTCGTTCAGTGTCGTCGTGTTTATTGCCGATTGTGATACATGTGATGAAGTCCCTTGTGATAGCGCCGTTCGCCGGCCACGTTAGATGTAGTCCTGTTACCGCGCCGGAGTATCGTTGAGTTTATCTCGAGACGTTTCACTTATGCCTGGATCACACGTACCGAGGGAACCGCCGAGACAGTGTTCTCTACCGAACGTTCTGTACGTATAAGCATACGCCGAACGAAGCGGCGAGAAAGTCGCTCGGCTGCCATTCTACTTACTGGACCGAATTACCATTCTTCCCGCACTGTCTCGCTACTTGACCGATTGTCACGTCGCCGCACTTTTTTTTATTAAATTGTAGTCTAAATAGAACTGAACTGACTGTACTTACTACAAAACATGTGCGAACAGCTACTTGCTTACTACACTGTCCGAGAAACATTTTACTGTCTCGCCGGTTTTATTTGGTACGTGCGATCACGGCATCAGCCGCTGCATTTATCGATACGCTAAGGGAAGTGATCTTGTATAGTTACGCTTTTATATATTTTTATGTACAGCATTTATTGTGTAAATTATCATTCCTGTTTATCACGTTAGGCGTGTAGCTTCGCTAGATTATACGTAGACGAGCTCGAATTCCTTGTTACCAGTTACAGTTAATACTGATTGGATTTCGATAGCGGTACGCCGACTGACTGACTGACGCGATCGTCGGTACGATTTAGTTGTTCGAGGCGAGATTATGTGCCACGCTGTGGCTCCTTAAAATAGTGAGAATGGAAAAGAGTTAGAACGAGTGATTGCGTTCTTTTGTTCTATTATGTAGTTGTTAATGAAAAAAAATGAAGCTATTTGTCGCTTAGTATGCAAGTTCTAGGTCTTTGCCATAATGCATGTTCCATTATTTTTTAATACTCATATTAAGTTAACTTTTTTTTTTTATATTTTCAATTATTTTTAGATCTCTTTACGTGTAATGCATTTATTTTACATTAATCTAGTACATAAATGTCTATCCTATAGACGGAGGAGATCAAATATCTTATAAGTGGTATTAATAGTAAGTTCCTGGGGTTGAATGTGTATGCCGAGTTAATATTTGGGGCCAATTGTTTTTTAGGCTAAGGTCTGACCAGTGGAAATGAGTGCCTTATTTTTAGAGTCGTTACGTTGAATTGTATTAAACAGTTTGTATAGACACTGCCATGATATATAGGGCTCGGGGCCCGCGCAAACCGTGTCACGTTCGGACGGGGTCTAAATCTTCCACTTAGTTTGTAAGTACTCTCTATACATTACCATTTAGACGTTGTAAGTGCGATATCGCGACGAGCAAAATCGTTCGACGATCCCATTTTTTTATGTCGCGCTTCACGCCCGTATACGCCACGTCCGGAACGATTTTGCTCTCGCCATACCCGTTAGAATTATCTGCAGGAGTTACCATCATACAATCAATATGTAGATGTCTTAAGTACAACCACACAAGTCATTTCAGTGTAATTAAGTGCCTTCAGAATGTTAGTCATTAGGGTTTAAAAATATATTCGTCGTTCACAATAGAAACGTTCGGTCGATCAATCGCTAAATGTAACTTATCGCGAAAGTCTAGGTTGTGATTTTTGACTATGACTTTATAAAAAAAAACTTTAGCCAAGTACAACACAGCTGTGATAGGAATATTCTCAAACTCAATAGTTGGGTATCTCGAATAAAATGTTTTATATGTGTTTTTTGTAGGGTAGTTTCGGACCGCACATGACAATGATTAGTGTATCGAGCCAAGTGATACTGTAGTGGACAGTAACGATTACTGCCTAGGGTATTCTACGTGCTGTAGCCTGTAATATGACAATAAGAAGTTACAGTGATTTAAATGCATTTGATTGTATTTTATAACCATTTTTTGTATTTTAAATAAAGTTGCTATTCTTGATATTAAATAGTTTTCATTTACGTTTATGCGTTGACCTTATATTATACGGGTAATTAACGAGCGTTGCATAATTTTATATATGGAAATTTTTAACTTGCATGTCCTTTTAACTTACTAAATTATCTTCCATTTCCAAGTAAATTGGAACGTTAGATTCCAATTTAGTTGGAACTAATAATTACTTTAATCTATCGTTTAGTCAAAACGGTCGCATGCATTGTAACGGGTTCAAAGAGTAGTTTAGCGTAACTTTTAAGATATATATATGGAAACAAATTAATGGGAGACATGGTGCATTGTCCTTTGCTTTGACGGCGGCACAGTACGTACCGAGGTGGCCTGGCTTGCGTGTCGGTGGTAGCTTGTTATATTATCGTTTGCACGTATTTATTTTTGTTTGCGTTTAATTTCAGTTGCACAGTTGTACACACCTTATATATTGGGTTACGGCACGGCCGGGCTGAGCGGCGGCAAGGCGGGGTGGACGCTTTACGAGTGCGTGGATTGCGGGAACAAATACAAACATAAGGGCTCGCTGCAGCGGCACATTAAGTACGAGTGTAGGAAACAGCCGAGTTTCAAGTGCCCCTACTGCGTGTACCGCGCCTACCAGAAACATAACTTGCTGCTGCACGAGCGCCACCTGCACAAAGATCTGCCGGAGAAGGTGGATTTTGTATCGGAATGACCGCCGCCCGCGACCGCCCAATGTCAGTAAACGTTTCATATGATGTTCATTAAACAAAACTAAAACGGGGACGTGTAACGGAGTGTGAGGGGTTATTAATTATACTAACAAGTGTCCCGTTTTTAATGCCGCTGTTGAATAACTATATATGTATATATACGCATTTATAAATATATGTAACTTCTGAATATTATAACTAAAATTTTTAATAATTTGCACGCACGCACGTTCTAGTTTAGTACAGGGTAAATTTTGACTTATTCACACAACTTAAACTAATTTTTTAGAATTTATTAGTTTTACTAAAATGAGCATTCACTTAATACAATAATGTTAATTGTTTATATTATATATACATTTTCATTTGCTTATTTTTGTAAAAAATAATCTTATTGGGTGTGTTATAACGTACATTATTTTTAATTAATTATCTATACAAATACACGACCAATAAGATTGGATATTGTAAATATATGTAGATAGACACTTTTTTCCTTTCTTATACTGTTTCTATCTTCCATGTACAACACAAGGTTTATAGTTTAATAACTAACGCCATTTTGAATTTTCTGTTACAGCCAAATGAAAGCAAAACTTAGCTAAAAGAAGAAAACAACTGCCGTAAGGGGGATAACTTGGAAGCCTTTCGAAGTTGTGGTTGATATTTTTCTTCACGAGATTTTTTATATAAACTTGTCATCGATATATTTTCATTATACACTTTTGTATTTATACTCAATATTTGAAGTGTTCATAAATTTATTTTTGGATTTTCGGGGGGAAAAATTTGCATTTTTAAGGTTCTCAAGAGTTTAGTTAAATTAAGTTACATTAATAAAAATTAGTTACCAATTTAGTTATGGCAGCAATAAAACTAACGCATAATTAAAGTAGTTTATATTTTTTTAGTTACCACCGACACTAATTTGAAATTGTTTCGATTTTTTTTTGGTGGCAATGTTGACTTTTATTAATACACAATTTAATATTTAAGAATAATATAGATATACGTAAGACATGTTTTGAAATAATTTTACTATTGATTGTTAAATTTTCTTGTTCTTGTTATTAATTTTTTTTATAGTGTGTTCCTTGTTGCCAAAGAAATTTATCGATGTATAATATATACCAAAATGAATATTTGTATTATAGTTTCAGTATTTTTTGTTGAAACAAATATGATTATTTGCATTTGTTACTGTTAATAAGTTACCTTTAGAGTTCAAAGAAACGCGCAATATTTAAAACCAAAGAATCTTCCAGTCGATTCTAGTTTTCGTAAGTGCCTTAAATATTTATACATTATTATTGTTAAAAACGTAAGTTGTTCAGGTTTTAGTTAAGTTTAAAAGAAAGTTGTCTGCTTACGCCATTTTGGGATATAACTCCAAAGATGGTGAACTCATCTGCAAGTCTTTCTTCAAGTGTAAATTAATGGCCGCACAATTGGCGATTTTTTTCTATTTAATTTTATTATTATAAATAAGTAAAAAAATCTAAATATTTTTATACTCAAAATTACAATCGAATCCAAGGAAGTGATTGAAGTATTTAGTATATTTCTATATATGGAAATAAATAAGGCAAAGATCATAGACAAAACAGTATATATATCCTTAAATAAAAGGACATTTTTTTTTTGTTACAACTTTTTTAATAGACAAAGCCTATGCCAAGAGGCTATGACTTTATATTTATCTTCAATCTTATCTAAGCATTTTAAGTATGATTTTATTAATCTAAATGCATAATCTTATGTATAATTCCTTTTATAAAAACTTCAAAGATTAAAATTTAAAATGCTTTGATTTTTAAATACTTCCATGAAGGATTTAATGGAACAGATAAATAAAGTATTAATTCCTGTTTTAGGAACTTAAATATCTACAGTATGATATCAAGTATTATTAAAAAGGTTTTGAAAATAAGTTTTTATTATTAACAATGTTTGATAAACTAAAATATATTTATTAACATAAGTAGGATCATTTTCGTTCTTTGAAGACTAGTATAAACTCAATTCATAATAGGGCATAAAGCCCTATTATGAATTGAGTTTATTAAGTTAGCATCCTTTGCTAAATATAGTGTAAAAAAATCATAAATTACTTATGAATTAAAAATCATAGATTAATACCAAACGAACAGTAGGTCGATCATCCCATATATATATTTTTTTATTTTATTCCTTATAACTTATATTACATAACTTAAAGAAATAACTTGTCTGAACTTAACATTTTTAAAATCTCGATTTCAACATTAATTTATCCAAATTACGAAATATTATCTTGCCTAAATTAATTAGGCGATGCGTTGAAAACCGCAAATAAATATTAGTAGAATTAAATCGAGTTACATACTTTTAAATCTAGTAGAAAACCGGCGGTTAGCTGTTCTAATCAAAATATATTTTTGTTGTATTTTACACGCGTCTGAATATAGTAATGCTACTTAAAGACAGACATTATTACAGTTTGATAATGTGTATTTTTATGTTATTTTAAAAAATTGCGAGTGTTATTGATTAATATATTTTAGAGGATATACTTAACAGTTAATAGCAGGCTAGCCGCCTAACTTTAAAAAACCATAAAAGCCTACGCTAGCTGTTTTTTATTTCAAAAGTAATGAGAATATTATTTTGCTATAATCCGCGATAGAAGAAAATATTTGTAATGTTAAATGTAGAGTGTACTATTCGTTCTTATACCTGATACATGCAGAATTTGTAATACACTACCCGACACCGATGACACATTACACAAGCACTGCACACATTCATCATCACAATCTCAACAATTGTTTCGCTCTGTAACCGAAGCATCGTCAGGAGATAGACTCCACGACAAAATTGCAAAGCAAGGCTTTGACATATTTGCCTTTACTACCTTTACATTATTACCTTTTTAGCATATATTTTCTTCTATCGCGGATTATAGCAAAATAATATTCTCATCACTTTTGTGTTATGGACCTCAGCAAAGTAGCGCCTAATTCTATAAATTGTTTTCTTATTTATTTATTTGCGTCTTAGATACATTACATATTTACCCGATATATTAACAATGACGAAGTAAAACTACCTTTACCTTCGCAATTGCCAATAGGCACGAGTTTAAAAAGTGACTATAGCCATATATACTGACTACTAGACTATATATACTGACGTGTAATTTTATATTTAAATTCAATAAAGTGCCCAGCACAAATCAATTTAGGCCTTTATTTATCGTATATTTTAAATTCTATCGAAAAGGAGTGTGTTTGATTTGTTTTAATTGAATTGTGCATGAGAATAAATGTTCTTAATTTAATAAATTTCGTGTATTCATTTCAGAACCCCTATTCCATACGAGATGCACCAATAGATAAGTTTAGTTTAATTAAATCTGTAATAGTAAACGGTTCTCAATAAAATATTAGAACGTAATTTGATTGTTTCAGGTGAACTGGATATCTTTAAGACGATGATGCAAAATATGTTGCCCATCGTGCCCATGAAAACAAAAAATTATTGGTCACACTTTGAGTCGAGTTATGAATGTGAAAAGTGCAAGAGGAAATATCGCCACAAAAGCACGTATAGAAGACACGTGACGTATGAATGTGGAAAAGAACCGATGTTTCGCTGCCCCTTCATAGACTGTTCTTACAAAGCTTATCAAAAAACGCACACCGACGCCCACATCAAGACAAAACACAAAATATTGACCGTAGAATACAAAGGATGATACATGACTCAAAGTTAAAAAAAAATTGTGATACTAAATTTAATCCCATTAAAATAACGGTAAAATTTGTGTCATTTTATTTTCTAGTAGCAAAATCATTATTTTTCTTACGTTTACTTATATATATTTTATAACAATTATATTATTGCTCTAGTCTATCATTATCTATTTCTAATTACGATAGTGTTTAAATTCAAAAATTGCGCCAATTCAATTTGACATTATTTTAAAGAGTGAAAGTAAGTCGTTCGGAAAATATAATGTAAATCGAATAAACGTGTCGTAAAATATTTTAACAGAAAAAAACGTTTTTAAGTTATTCTTAATTCTCGCTCGTGCTTCGACGATTTTCTCTGGTTTCATTTGGAAGGAATACTAAATATTTACAAAGTATTTAATAAAAATGTTTCTCAACGAAAACGTAAATGTCATGTTATTGACAGTTTGTACACTATTTTTGTGTAAAGAATCTATGGTGTAAAAAATAGCAATGTTATTAAATTAAATAAATAAACAAACCGAATGTTAATGTTGATTGTGATAAAATGAATAGATTAATATGTTTTAATAGAGTTTGCTTTAGTGTAATTAAGAACAATCCTTATAAAGATATAAACATCTTAATCGTTCCTAAGTATGCTGTTCCAAATGTTAGTTTTACCCGGGGAATACACGAGCGAAAAAAAATCCGTTCCACCCTGAACTACATGATAGCTCTTGGTGTTATGACGGTTGGTTTAAGTTATGCGGCAGTACCTTTGTATAGGATATTTTGTCAGGTGAGAGCTTAACCTCTTAACGGCTTCTTATCGTTTACTTATACATCATAATTATACTATTAAAACGAACACGATGTCTTCTCGGTGTATTGCAAAATACTATGAGGTTTAAAACTAATTGGATAACTCAAAGTACAGATTGCCTCAGTAGGTGATTGGACCTTAAGTTTTATTTTTGTTGTAATGTAACATTCTCTTTATCCACCATGGTGTATACAGCTGAGTAGAATAGATTACCCTCATTTCTTACCGAGGTGTCATAAAAGGTGACTAAGGTAGTTTGATGTCAGGCAGGCGGCCAGACGTAAATTACCTAGCCAAATCATGTTACAATATGTTAATAACACGTTGTGCTGGCCCTATTAAGAGTGGTATTAGGGCATGATGGTATAACATTCTGTTTATATAATATGTTTGTTTCCTCCTGCCCTTATCCCACTCTAAGTGGGGTCTGTACAACATGTTATAAACATACTGTAACATGATTTGGCTGCATATTTACGACCGGCTGCTTGCCTGACATCTTCTCACCTCAGTCGTATTTAACGACAACTCGGTAAGAAAGAGGGTGATCTATTCTACTAAACTGGATACCACACGGCGGGTCAACTTACCTTAGTCGCCTTTTACGACACCTCGGTAAGAAATGAGGTTGGTCTATTCTACTCAGCCGGATACCACACGGCAGGTTGATTTACCTTAGTCGCCTTTTACGACACCTTGGTAAGAAATGAGGGTGGTACAATAGAACCCCCCTTATTTCTGAATAGAATACTATTCAGTACATAATACAGGTATAACATTCTGTTTATATAATATGATATTGATATTTTACAGGCATACAGTTACGGTGGTACAGTAGGCCAATCTGAGGCAAATGATACAGTTAGTAATATGAAAGCATTAAAAGATAGACCACTTAAGATAAGGTTCAATGCTGACGTGGCGTCTTCAATGCAGTGGAACTTTAAGCCACAACAGGGTGATATTACTGTGAGTATATATTTCAATATTAGTTTTAATACTTGCTGTATGTTTGTCTTCATTCACATTTAAAATTTATTATACTGCTAATTGTATATTTTGTATTTTATTGTGCAATAATTTCAATGGAACAATGTTTTTTTTATCCTATGTCTTATCCCCCTCTATAAGCTGAAATTGCAATAAAGTTCATGAAAATCAGTGCAGCTGATAAGCTGTAACACACTTTTAGTTATAATCTCAGTAGGATTCAATTATTTTTTAAATAATATAAAGATTTATTGCACTAAGGCTAAAGTAATGAGAATATTATTTTGCTATAATCCGCAATAAAAGGAAATATATGTAATGCTAAATGTAGAGTGTACTATTCGTTCTCATACCTGATACATGCAGAATTTGTAAGAACTCATGCACTACCCGACACCGATGACACAACAATACACAAGCACTGCACACATTCACCACCATAATCTCAACAATTGTTTCGTCCCGTAAACGAAGCATCGTCAGGAGATAGGCTCCACGACAACATCGCAAAGAATATATTACCCCCTTTTTTAATGATCTCCAATATGAAGTTGATACTGCCTTATTCCTGGCAATATGGAACCATAAGGTAGCTTATATAATTTTTCTATCCAGAAGTTCTATTTATTGGTTAATCATGAATCTTACTAGTTATTTGCAGGGACACATAATCTCTTTTATATTTAAATGAGTTAATCTTGTATGTATATATTTTTAGAATCTCGGAAACGGCTCTAACGATTTCCCTGAAATTCAGCATGTAGGGGTTGTGGGGGAAAAATCGATCTAAATAAGTTTTATTTTAAAAAAAGGCTGTTTTATCCCTGTTTTCCGGTTCTAAATTTTTTTTGAATAGAATCACAATTTTTCGCTGTCAAACATAAAGTCTTCTTCTTCTTCTTTTTAAAAAATTTGGCGTTCAGGTGTGCCAACTGGGCACAGATTACTTTGCCAATGTCACGTAGGATGAAGTACACACATAGGAGGTTGTTCGGTTAATCAATGTTTGAAACTTATATAAGTATTTTTTTTAATTTTGGATTTTATACTATTTTACAAATAGTGGGAGCTTCTGGAATATTAACCCTTCACCTGCAACAGTTAGTGACAAAGTAAAATAATAATATTAAAACTAATTACAACTATATATTACAATTTCAATTTATTATATTTGATATATTTACATAAAAATCTACAGTATGGACTTAACACGGACGTTAACAAACATGCAACATTTACTGGACGAGGGAATTTGGATGGGAGAACATCATAGAGAGGATAAAGGAGTTTAGGACAGTTGAGAAAGATATGAGATACAGAACCTTCGTCCAGACCACACTCACAGATGGAGTGATCCCTGATCCGGATCTTAGCAAGACGTACAGGTGTGCATGCATGCCCAAGACGAAGACGAGAGATTGTGGACAAAATCCATCTATCAGCATATTTATGAAGAGAAAACCATGGGCGTCTTGGGATATCTGGTTGCAAAGAAGCATAGTACGTTCCCTTCTTAGACTTTGAAGTATTATAGAAGGAGTTCCAGGATTTATTGAGGAATACCTTTGCTAGAGAACAAAGATCTGGAGCTGAATTCTGAAAGTGCTCTAGCGTTCCATCTATAACTGCTGCTTTCGCACATTGGTCAGCAACCTCATTACCAGGAATACCGGAATGACTTGGGATATAAACCAGTACGATGGATAATTCCTTTTGATAGCATGAGAACAAGATTTCCCTAATCTTTAGAATAATGGAAAATCTTGATTTACTACGGAATGGATTTTCTCTAATGGAGTGTAAACAGCTTAGGGAGTCTGTAAAAATAACTGTCTGTTTTATGTTATGGGAATGTGCAAACAGGATTGCTTCTAACAAAGCAGTGGCCTCTCCTGTGAACACCGAGGTTTCGGGCGGACATTTAAATTTCATCACAATTTTATAATTTGGGATCCAGCAGGCTGCACCAACACAACTATCTCGTGATAGCTTCGATGCATCAGTATAAATCAGGAGATGTTTCTGCCAATTGTGATGAGCATATGTTAGAAAATTGTGCTGTGTATCAGACGAATTTTTGACTAAACCAAGATCTGTTATGATGGGAGGGTTATATATGAGTGACTGATAAGGAACTAAATATAAGGGATTGGATTGATAGCATAATGAAGGATGGGGGAGAGTGGAGTATTTAACAAAACTGTCCAATAAACATGATTTTGAATTACGGGATATAGGAAATCTGGATAGGAGATTTAGTTTAGACCAAAGAGGATGAGATGACAGCTGCAACATCTTACCAACAAATCGATCACAAAGGAATTGACGGCGGAGGGATAAGGGGGGATCAACACATTCAACCTGTAGGGCATTGGTTGGAGACGACTTCATAGCACCCAAAATAATCCGTAGGCATTTATATTGTAATTTATTTAATTTTTCGGATGCTACCACGTTCAAAGGTTCTAATACAAACAGGCAATAATCCATGTGACTTCTAATTAATGCATTGTATAATAACTTAAGGGCATAGGGGTGGGCTCCCCACCATACACCTGCTACAGCTCGAAGCACATTAATACCTTGCTCACATTTTTTGGTAATGTGTGCAATATGTGCAAATCCGTTCAGTCTGTAATCGAGGTAAATGCCTAGGAATTTTACCCTATCTACCAGATTGATGTATTGGTTTTCATATGAAAACAGGAAATTGGGAATAGACCTTTTTCTAGTTAACACCACTGCTTGACATTTAGCTACTGATAGTGTCAAACCATGGTCCGAGAGCCAGTGGCCTAGATAATGTAAAGCAGAATTTATACGACTGGATATGTCCTCTACACAGTTAGAACTATAATAGAGGACGATATCATCAGCATATTGCAAGATGTTACAAAAACTATTGACAGACAATTCGAGATCTTGGGAATAAATGTTGTAAAGCAGAGGGCTAAGGACAGAGCCTTGAGGGAGACCTTTCCAGACAAGTCTGGGGGGAAGAAGAGTGGATTGGTGTTTCACTGTTATTGATCTGCAAAACAGCAGGTTACATATGTAATGTACTATTCTCGGAGGAATACTCAGCTGTTGCATTTTCTGCCTGAGTACCGGGAGAAGGACATTATCATATGCCGAAGCAATATCAAGAAATACACCCACAAGGTACTCACCTCTAGTAAAGGCTAATCGAATGTCTGTTGTTAAAATACTTAAACTGTCGGTTGAACTTAAACCTTTACGAAATCCAAATTGAGAAGAGGGGAGGATATTTCTGTTTTCCACTATCCATTCCAAACGATTTTTAATTAAGATCTCTGTGACCTTTGCTAAAGTGGACGATAGAGCTATAGGTCTGTAAGAGTTATGATCTAACGGATTTTTGCGAGGTTTCAGGATAGGAATTATGATTTGGGATTTCCAAGCACTTGGGATAATACCAGATTCAAAGCATTTATTAATTAAATTTAAAAAACAGAGTTTTGCTTTGTCCTTTAAATTTATTAATAAGGAATATGGAACACCATCTTCCCCTGGAGTTGTATCCTTTAATCCGTTGAGAGCAGTTTGCAACTCAGACATTGAAAAGAGGGCATCCATTTCACTTGTAATCGGGGGTGGTGTAGGAATGAGAGATAAGTCCTTATTTGGAACAAAAGGTGGAGCCAATTTGTTAGCAAAATTGTTAAGCCATTCAGAAGGATTATTTGAACAAGGATCAGTAAGATGCAGGGATCGTCGGAATTTTCTTATGTTGGTCCAGACTATTGAGGAAGGGGATCGAGGACTAAGTGTTTCACAGAACTTAATCCAGCTCAGTTTCTTCTTTTTCTTCACAATTTTTTTTATTTTCGCATTTATTCTCTGATATTTTAAAAAGTTTTGTTGAGACATACAGGCTGTATATGACTCTTCAGCAAAGTTTCTTTGGCTAAATAAATCACTGCATTCCTCATCCCACCAAGGGGGGGAAAGCATGTGATTCCTGTTTGGATGTTTTTTGGATATATAAGAATCGGCCGAAGAAGTGATACAATTTAAAAAGAAATCATAGTAAATCAAAACATTACCATCACTCGTCAGACTCGGCAAAGAGTCCAACATCCTGTCAACAGACTGGGAATATCCTGACCAGTTCGCTTTTTTTACTTTATATTTTACCAAAGGATCAGGATTCAAAGGAAGTAAAATTCTGGAATTTAAAGTAGTAATGATGGGAAAGTGATCGCTACTATATGTGGATAGGAGAACCTTCCAAGCTAATTGGGAGGCAAGGTTTGGGGAGCATACAGTAAGGTCTACTGCAGATTTGGGGTCTTGATTAGGTCGAACTCTGCGAGTCGGTGTGCCATCATTGAGGATACAGAGATCTATATCATCAAGTATGTCAACCAAACGCTGCGCAAACCCATCACAGTTATGACAACCCCACAATGTGTGATGAATGTTAAAATCACCCATTACAATTACTGGACTAGGAAGAGCTGAAAGAATGGATTGCAGTTCCAGAAGGACTGCAAAGGAAGGGTGGGGAATATACAAAGATATAAAAGAGATGTTCAAGGAACGGATAGCAACAGCATGTAACTGTTGACTAAAGGGAGGGAGGGGAATAGGAGAAAAGGGTAAGGAGTGCCGTATAAATAGGGCACAGCCTGCATACCCATCATTCCTGTCATCCCTCAAACAGGAGAAGCCCGAAACCCGAAATCGGGATCCTGGCCTCAACCATGTCTCCGAGATGGCAACAATGACAGGATTGTACAGGTTAATTATAGAGATAAGTTCATGTTTCTTGGAACTGAGACTGTTACAGTTCCATTGCAGAAACGTTGTTGGGGCCATTTTGTAGGATTTTAAAAAGTTGGGAAAGGTTGTGGGCAACGTTGGACGGTAAGGGTATTTCACTGCATGGGGCCACAATGCTTAAAAGGAATTCAGACAGAATTTCTAGAATTTTACTTTGGGAGGTAGAAGAGTCATTGTTACTATTTCCATTGAGAGCACAGCCAACAGGAAGAGATGACGAGCATTCGCCAACAATATCCTGATGAGCTCTTTTATCGTAACCTTTTCCCAAAGGAGCATGAGGACGAGGGGAACGGATGGTAGTTTTTCTGTAGGAATTGATAGTGGGCTGGGCTTTGGTGGGTCTCTGAGGAGGATATGCAACAGGTGAAAACATCTCTTTAGATATCTCTGCATAGGACCGCCGGACGGAAGGAAACTGAGATGATGCTTCCATGTACGATATATTGTCTTGCGACATCACTGTCTTTATTGACTGTTGACGAGCAAACTCTGGGCAACCCTTATCGTTGGCAAAATGTTTGCCAGAACAAAATAAGCATGTGGCGTTTTCTTTCAGGATATCACAGGAATCTCCTGAGTGGGGTTGTGCACACCTATAACACCTTGGTTTGGATCTGCAGTTCAGTTTTATGTGTCCGAATCGGCAGCAGTTCTGGCACTGAATTGTAGGCAGCTTATAGGATTCTACGGGCAAGGAGGTATGGTACGAGTATACTTTAGCTGGAAGCATCTGACCTCTGAAAGTGAGAGCAACCGACTGAGTCGGTACCCAAGAAGTTATGCCGTCATTAGTAACTTTTCTATTTAGCCTCCTTGCCTTAAGCACCTCACCACAACCTGAGGGAAGCTCTAAAGAAGTAACAAATTCTTCCATCGACCATTCCACTGGGACTCCTTTAACTATACTGCGTCCATCATATTATCAGTCTTTTGACAGCTCACGCTCATTAAGTTTTGTATTGCTTACGTACAAATATCATACAAATAATATTTGTACTTTATGGATGGGTACCGCCCACTTAGTGATGTCACACATAATGGGTTACTACGATTATGCCACAGATTAAAAATAATCGGTAGAAATCGATGTTACGAGTATTAAAAGACATTTAATAACATTATATAAAGTTTTACTTTCTTCTTAGTTAATACATGAATACAAATAAAACAATCAGGATATTTTAATTTATTTTATTAGCACGAGTCGTCGGAATGATAATCAACACTAGACTCCTCCGATGAGGAGTCTTCAGTAGCAGTTATTATTAGCTCTTGTGTAGATAATATATTATCAAACGCAATATCACGTTCTCAATCAGAGAATATTACTCTTTTAGTTCTTTCCACCACACTTGCCCAGTTCTCGGCCGTTACGTGGGTGCAAGCATTTTTTAGCAATTGCAACATTTTATTCGCTGTGAATGGGGGGCTTGTATTGCATCTCGCAGCATGCCCTTTTACTTGTGCCCATATAAGTTCTATTGCGTTGTACTGGCAGTGGTATGGAGGAATCCGAAGAACAGTATGGCCATATTCTGCTGCCATTTCATTGATTACATAGCGTTTTGCTCTCTTTTTGGTTTTTAATATTTTTATTAATTCAACTTTTAACATTGAGTCGTCCACATTTTCTCCATTGTCCCGAAGCCAATTAATTATTTCATGCTTTTTATTAGCCTGTGTTGGCATTTTGTCAATTTGACGGGAGTGGTAGGGCGCATTATCAATAAAAATTATTGATGGTTCTTCCAATGAAATGAGCATTTTTTTGAACCACTCTTCATACACATTTGCATTCATCTCTTCGTGGTAGTCATTTGATTTCTTCGATTTAAATGCCAACAGTGCGTCTTGTACAAATCCTTTTGCTGTACCTGCATGGCAAATGATTAGGCGCTCACCTTTTCCCATTGGTACTGAGGAAGTGGAATCAGCAGTATCATCAGTCCAGAAACGAGATAGTGTGTGGTTAGCGTTGAGCCATGTTTCATCCGTGAAAACAATATTTGCCCAATCTTGTATTTTCTTTGCCTCTCTTAAAAAATCACAACGTGCTATAGCTATATCTGTGCGTTCCATTAATAATTTTCTTTTATTTAACTTTTTATATGAAAAGCCAATTGTGTTCAAAACTTTGACCAAAGAAGATTTTTCACCATGAAATAGACCACTTCTTTTCAAAGAAACAATAAGTTTTCTCAAAGTTGGAATTTCTTTTCTCAAGGAATTCAATCGAATTACTTAGGTACGTAATTCGATTAATGATAGTAGGTACTATAATCGGAATGGTATCGCATACGAGAATCTTTAGGACATCACTATCGTCAATCTGTCAAAAGATGGTTAATATAATGGACAGTGTATAGACCCATTCTCGTTATATTATATGTAGGGATTATTGCTTTGAATTTAGTTAAAGTTAGTAACGAATTACACAGGAAGTCATTGGCAGATATTGCAGAGGTAAATTCGACCGTAACTTTATTACGGCCGACGCTCTTGACGCCATCGTTAACTATGCAATTTATTTTGTGCTTGTGCAAAAATTGCCCGAATGATATAGCCCTCAGAGAACTTCCCGAGGATGGGTCTGGGATGTCTCGCGAAATTTGGACGATGAAAGGACCTTTATCATCTTTTAAGTAGCTTAGGGGGGTTTCGGAAAAGCATGGATTGACGTAAATAGTTTGAATAGATGGATTAGCAGTATCAAGATCTACTATAGTTTTTTTAGGGATAGCGGGATCAGTATTGATAGAATTTAAATCGCCTGGACGTTTTCTATTTAAATTAGACGTACCACCTTCATCAGGGGGTTTGGGAGGCGGATCGCCATCCATTTTTAAAATACTATGTTAATTGTTTTGCATAGAACACTAATAAGAAAATATAATCTAAGACACTTACCAATAAACAAATAGTTAGTAGTGTTAGTATACCTAGTAAATATAAGAAATACCAACTATTTTTCCTTTAAAAACCAATATAAAGACCACATAAAACGCCAAAATATCACTAGCACGTGTGAACAACAACGCATACGCTAGCAAAAGTCAAACATAAAGTCATGTTGGTTCATTTGGGAAACGGGCGGTCTTGAGCGGTGAAAATACCTAGGATCGAGCCACTTACCCTATTATTTTTTATTTTTCCTTTCCATTTTTTTTTTTTACATCATTTTAAAAATTACCGAGCAAGGCTCACCCAGGTACTATATTCTTGAACGATCAAAATTTCCCGAGTAACGAAGTTAAACGTATTTAAACTCCTACATTACAAATTTCCGTTGATCCAGGTAGTGCCGGGCGAGACGGCGCTGGCGTTCTACACCGCCCGCAACCCCACCGACAAGCCAGTGGTGGGCATCAGCACCTACAATGTGATACCGTTTGAAGCCGGACAGTACTTCAATAAAATACAGTGCTTCTGCTTCGAAGAGCAGCAGCTCAACCCACACGAGCAGGTGATATGAAACATCTTATATTTCTTTACACTAGTGATGTTCCGGTGTTCATAAATGACCAATATATTGTAAACTTGTGTTACTATCACACTGCTGGGCGAAGGCCTCCACTCCCCGTTTTTGGAGAGAAGGGTTGGAGCTAACACCTACCACGCTGCTCCAATGCGGATTGGTAGGAAATATATTGTAACGAAGGGAAAAGCAGACCGGAAGTTTTTTTCTTAGAGACGTGATAGATAGGCGAGGGTGGAGAGGTGCGATGCGGCGTGGAGAGGAGAGTAGTAGCGCTACTTGACGTAGTCGTTATGCGCGGAATTGACAAGATGTTAAAAAAGAATAAATAGATTAACTTTTGAGAAAATCTTTTCTTGTTTATTGAATAAATATAAAGGAAAAATATCGTTGTTATAATATTGTAACGACCACGAAAATGTGATTCGTAATACTAACAACATAGAAAATGATGACGTCTTGCAAATTGAATCAATTCAATTCACGTCATCATTTTAGAACTTTCGTTTGTTCCAAAACCAGCGCCAACCGTAACATCTCAGCATAATATATCACTCGCTTAATTGTTAAGATGTTAATTTTTATACTTATATTTTTAACGTATCTTTTCTTTCTCTTTTTTTATTTAATGTAATTTTTTAAAATATAAATTTAAATATTTAGTTTTCCTTAAAATTGTTAGGCGCGTATACCACCATAAGCATGCATGCTGTGTACACCTGTAAGTAAGGATGTACTTGTAGCAGGGCACAATATTGTTTATGATTAACTTTAGTTTAAGTGCATTCTTGTTGGTGTTCTTCCAATAAATAAATAGTATAAAAGTGACCGAATTAAAAAATGTTTTGTGACAAATTAACAATATAGCATAGCGTACCGCGTACAAAATTAGTGTTTGCGACCCATAACTTTGAAGAGCAAGAAAACTATTTTTTAATTTTTCGTAACGTGATGTTATAAATGGTTCAATGAATTTACTTTGGAACACCATTTTCAATCTAAATCTTCAATCAGAAAAGAGTATTTTGCCTCCACTTCCTTTAAGGCCATTGAAAAATAATAATAAATGCATTACATTGTATTTTACTTAAGTCTTTATTTTATATTTCAGGTGGACATGCCCGTGTTTTTTTACATAGACCCCGAGTTCATGGAGGATCCCAGGATGGAGTATGTCGATGAAATAGTATTATCTTACACGTTCTTTGAGGCCAAAGAAGGACTTAAATTGCCAATTCCCGCTTATTCTAAGTGAAATGTTGGTATTTAAAGCACAAATATAATTATTTGTAATGTAGATAGTTATTTTTTAATTGACAATGTTTTAATTTATTAAAGTTATCAAAAGATAATTGAATCTTTATTTACAAAAATCATCTCTATCCATCCTGCACTTAAATTTATCATTTAAAGAACGCTCTGTTCTTACCAAGGTGTCGTAAAAGGCGACTAAGGTAATTTGACCCACCGTATGATGGTATCCGGTTGAGTAGAATAGACCATCCTCATTTCTTACCGAGGTGTCGTAAAGGGATACTAAGGTAATTTGACCCACCATATGATGGTATCCGGTTGAGTAGAATAGACCACCCTCATTTCTTACCGAGGTGTCGTAAAGGGCTACTAAGGTAATTTGATCCACCGTATGATGGTATCCGGTTGAGTAGAATAGACCACCCTAATTTCTTACCGAGGTGTCGTAAAGGGCTACTAAGGTAATTTGACCCACCAAATGATGGTATCCGGTTGAGTAGAAAAGACCACCCTCTTTCTTACCGAGGTGTTGTAAAATACGACTAAGGTATGTTGACGTTAGGCAGGCGACCGGTCGTAAAATACGCAGCCAAATCATGATCAACATGTTTATAACATGTTCAACCCCACTTAGAGTGACCCTTAGTCACAGGAGGATATATATTTTTATTGGTATACTAGCTTCTGTCAGCGACTTCTTACACTTCGAAATATTCTAGTCTTCGGTAAATCACCTAGCCCGTACAACTCTTATGCTACTATCTCAATACCAAAGAACGTATCGATTGATCGCTTATTACAATCATGATTCGATATGATAGTGTTTTGTAGAAATAGTCTCTTAGCTCAAACTATTTTTCTTTGCTCTTTATTTTCAATATCAATATCTTAAATAAAGTGTAGCTCCCTATGCTCGACAAGCGCCATCTAGCGCGCAACTACAAACAGTTGCCTTCCATCTCTCGAGTGAAGTTGTTTTGAACAATCCTTCGATAGCTTATGAACCTTTTTAAACATTAAATTACCAATTACGATTAGAGTACTATTAAAAGTTTTAACCATTCAACGTTATATTATGACTCAACCTAACCTAAACCTTAGACCATAACGAAAGACCTAACAAGACACTAAAAAACTCACAACCATTACACGTCGGCATATGTTACGTATCCTCTTATACGAAATCGAATCGAGACGAATTATAAATTAATCAACAAACATTAGCGCGAAATAAAGTACAAGTGTCGTCATCTGTTAACTAACAACTCTAACAGAAATGCTTAATGGCGGACGCGCGCGCTATACATCAAATAATATTCAAAACCGCACAAAGCTTATAATCACCAAACGCCTATGGATATAAACATATAATAGAGGGGATCCCTAAGGAAGATTCATCTGGAATAAAGGTGAGATACACTTTATCTTCCTTTAAATAGATTCAATATTCAAATTCCCATACAGATAAAAAAACAATTTTTGCGCCAATTTTTCAAACAACACTCAAATAAAACAAATCAATCAGAGTAACATTTTATTTATTTAACCAAAACAGTATACGAGATGGAAGATTTTACATTTATTAAGGCCCTGAATGACACGTAACATTTACTTAGGCCTTGAATGACACGTGCCATGTGCTTAGACCTTGAATGACACGTGACATGTGCTTAGGACTTCAATGACACGTGCCATGTGCTTAGGCCTTGAATGACACGTGCCATGTGCTTAGGCCTTGAATGACACGTGAAATGTGCTTAGGTCTTGAATGACACGTGACATGTGCTTAGGCCTTGAATGACACGTGACATGTACTTAGGCCTTGAATGATACGTGAAACGTGTTGACTTTTTAAGGTTTAAAAATGTCACGTGTTAGGGCCTCAAAAGTCACGTGTTAGGGCCTCAAAAGTCACGTGTCAGGGCCTCAAAAGTCACGTGTCAAGGCCTCAAAAGTCACGTGTCAGGGCCTCAAAAGTCACGTGTTAGGGCCCCAAAGTCACGTGTTAGAGCCTCAAAAGTCACGTGTCAAGGCCTCAGTAGTGGCGTGTGCGCGTCTAGGCCTTGATGGCGGCGGTGACGGGGTACCCGCGCCGCAGCCCCATGCACTGGTCGCGGTCGATGAACAGCGTGGTGCTCTTGTTGCGCAGGTCGGCCTCCAGCCCCGCGCGCACGCCCAGCAGCGTCTGGTGCGTGCCCTCCGCGGTGGCGACCTTCGACCTAAGGCTCTCCATCGTCTCCTGGAGGTCGCACACCTCCTTCACCAGCCTGTAAAGCATCAGTTACAAAGCCAAAGTATTCTTTATTCAATAAACTTGTAAACAACTTTTGAATCGTCAATTCTACTGCTGGTTTGAAAAGCTGTTCCTACCAAAAAGAGCCAGCAAGAAACTTATAACTAGTTACATTAAGTCACTACTATCTTGTACGGGGTCGGACAGTAGCTACATCCACGCATTCTGATCGCCCAAATAGTCCGCAACTATAGTAGGCTTTTCGTATCAGCCTCTCTTTAATAGTGTTTTTAAACTGCTGTAATGGTGACGCTAAAATTGATTGATATAGAATCTTATACCCAAACCCACAAACGAATTACGTACCTTTGCAAGGCGCAAAGCAGGAGCCGCAAGCATATGTCGGTTCCTACTTTGTCTATTATACACATCACCTATCGTTCTATAACTCTTTATATTTTTATTTACAAAAATTAAATTACTTAAAATATTTTGTGAAGCAAATGTATATCTATTTCCTTAAACTTCTCTCGCAGGGAATCACGCGGACTTAAATTGTAAATTGGGATCGGGTGGTCTCAATGAAATACCCTGTTCTTGCCCAGATATCACCAAACCGATTATCATTTCCTTTTTTATATCTTTAAATAAAAACGAGCTAAGCTCGGTCATCAAGGTACTATAAACTAAAAGATGACAAATGATAAACGTGAAAAGCTTAAAGTAACTCACTTATTTTATGTGATCAGTATTGTAAGTGACCATTTTATTTTCCATTTCTAAATGATCAAAATTTATATTTTCTTTTTATATTTATATATATATATATTTTTGAATTTATATTTGATATTTTCGATAATTTTGATCCAAAACAATTTATAGTCTACGGTTTTAGGATATAGTTTCTGTCCTCTTAATCTAATCGTCGATCTTCCGAGATCCTCCTCGGTCGTCCAGGATCCTCGCACCAGTTACCTGTTCTGGGCCTCGTCGCGGCACTTCTCGAGGTGCGGGCGGCTGGTCCGGGCCTGCAGCCGGGTGTGCGCCACCTTCATGGGCTGCAGCTTGTCCTCTATCGCCTTGTTCAGCAGCTCCAACGTCTTCTCCACGTCGAACATCTCCTGTTGGATCTGGTTCAAAAGCATTTTCATCGTTCATCTAATTGCTATGATGGCCTAGCGGGTCCCTATCACCCGTGTCCAAGAGGGTCACGGGTTCAAACCGCTAACACTATCAACATACCTTGTGCAGATGCAGCTGCAGCTTGTTCTTGATCTCGATGGTCTCCGCGATGCGCCTGGTGAAGGCGCTGTTGGTGTTGCTCCACTGGTCCCATATCTCGGTCGCTGACACGTTGATCAGGTTATCGGCGTCTAAAACATTGTGGAGGAAGTTAGTCCCTTCGTGGACCATGGGAATAGTGCACACGTTAAATTAATCCTAATCATTTAAGCTAAGCGGAGATAGATAGTGGAAATGACTGAAAGTGAATGAAAGTGTTGTCGCCAATGACTTCCGTTTTGTATTTTATGGCAACAGTCATGAAATTGCTGTACGCGCCCTTTTTTGATTAAAATGGCACCACTGTGCCGTTGTTTCCGGTGGAGTCTTCCTATTGATAAAATGTTTCAGTGTCATTAATTATTTGTTCGTTATTCAAGAGTAGTGTATCTCGAAGCAGGAATTGTGGTATTCTATTATATCGTGTTATTGTTGAAAGTGTGCGCTAACATATATCTGATCGGTGTTCACAAGGCAGCTCCTCTCCTCTCCGCTATGACGGAAACCGGGCCTTAAGCTTCAATCAGTTAAAGAGAAAAGCTGTTGAGCAGGCTGTGAGGTGATGTGTGACGTTACATACGTTACTTCACAGCTTTGATCAGTGACAGTTCACTTTTACTCGGCTCAATTGACCCGTATTCACTTCTATCTTATAGATCACACATGAAGTGTTAATGGTATTGCAGCAAAATCCCGTGCGCAATGTGGCCACGTAAGTTTGCCGTTATGGTGAATGGCAGCAGGTGGGCGAGCCAAATAAAATGCATTACCAGACAGCATCTGTACAGCCTTGGCCCGCTCGGACTGCGAGCGCTGTAAGGTAGCGGCGCTGGCGGCGGCCCAGCGCTCCGTGTCGCACACCGTGGGGTCGTACCGTTCGATGCCCGCGTAGAATTGGAGGCCCTGATACAGACCACTTCGAGTCATTCGGGGCATCGGAACGACATAAAACTATATGTAGATCACCAGTATCTTCTTCTTCGACCGATTAACGTTCATATGCTGGACATAGGTTTTTGCATAGAATCTCCACAACCCACGATTTTGTGTCGCTTGTAGCCAGCGGCTCCCCGCGACCTTTTTGAGGTCATCAATCCATCTCGGGGGGTCAACCGACACTGCGTTTCCGGTGTGGGGTCGCCATTCCAATACCTTGAGACACCCAACGCCCATCGGTTGTCCGCACTATGTGCCCCTTAGTACCACTCAGATCAATATATCTCGAAGTAAATACAGCTAGTTTTGTATTATTACCAGATCGTTTCTACCACCAGTTCCGAACGCTAGAACATGTTCTCTATCACAAACTCAACATTTGTTTCGCCCCGCTACCGAAACATCATCAGGAGATAGGCTGCAAGATTGCTTTGCGATTTTGTTTTAAAGTCTAGGGGAAAGTCCATAGCAAAATAATTTCATTATTACTTTTTATATTGTGCATCTCTGCATAGTAACGCCTAATTCTATAATTTATTCATGTGGAGCCGTTATCTAATTGACCCCCTTGACGATCAAGTTGGCCTCCTGTGTGACGTGGAAGTTAGACTTGTAACAAAATGTATTAGTATAGCTCGCCTTGGAGAAATTGTTGAGCTGATGGCACATGGAGTCGATGCCGAGGGCGTACTCCTTGTTACGCATGTCGGTCTCCAGCTCGTGCTGCGTCGCGCGGCAGTTCTTCGACTGCTGGCGAACCTGAATCATCACCAGTGACGGCCTGTTACTATCCCACTGCTGTAAATAAGCCTCCTCTCTGCGTTTCTGGAGAGACGGCTTGAAACTAAAATCCACCACGCTGATCCAATGCGGATTGGTAGTAGGTTACACATATCCCCAAGTCTCTTGAGATATGCTGGTTTCCTCACGTTTTCCTTCACCGAAAAGCGTGTGAAACCCCCCCCCCCCCAGAAAGAGCTGCACTGTCTCCCCGCTGGGCTATCACAGCTTCAACACCAGGCGGCATAATATTTGTTCATTTATAAAAAAAAAGCATCTATTTGTTTATGACGTATAAAAATCCTGTGTCACGGTTTGCGTTTTCACTAATTTTCAAAACTACTGAACTGATTTCAATGAAATTTTATATTTAATTATATATAGTCCCACTTAAAGGATAGGATGGTTCTTATCTCAATAATCTTATTTTCTGTGAATTTCAAGTTTTAGGCATTCTAAGAATAAACTTTTAACGATAGCCAATTTGGATTTTATCATTGTAATTTATAGCACAAATATTTAGGAAAAAGTTTAAAAAAGGCGTACCTTTTCAAGCATATTCCTAAATTTGTCCTGACACTCTCGGAGTATGGCGACCTCCTTGAGTAGCGACTGCTCCACAGCATCGTGAACTTGCTCCAGACCTACCCATACATTAATTTAGCAATTGATACGATTTAACTTACACTTATTCTCATTCCCTAAACTTTCTACCAGAAAAGAGTAATTTGAGAATAAGAAATTTGCTTGGAAAGGGTTGATAAGTTCTAGCAATTATTGCAATCAACAATAGTTCTCGCCGCTGTCAGTCGCTGTCAGTCGCTGTCGCTGTATACTTGGATCAGGCCGGAGACTTTTGGCATAACATCTTTATTTACGTCTTATAGAATGATCCAATAATAAAAAAAAGTTACGTCACACCCATTACACTTTCGAAGTTACTAAATGACAATACAGTCGCATGTCTTTGTCTTGTCTTGGCTGACAGTTTCGAAGCTTAACCCGTGGTGTTAACTCTTTAGATATAGCTTGGCTCGTCTTGCAAAACGAACACTCACTTGTTTCTCACTTTATCGAAACCCTAATGTCCAATATCCGTGATACCAAATAGAACACTTACCCAGTCTCATTTTAACTTTTTGTACCTCAAATACCCGGTGTCTGAATGGACCACTAACCCTGCCTCTTCTCCCGATGGTACAAACATTCCTGCACGATATGCAAGGGACCCTCGATGCCTGCGATGGCCCGCTCCAACTGTCTCCGGGTATCATTCAGCTTCTCGCACGTCGCCACGAGCCGCTCCATCTCAATCGACACCTTGAATCCAACCATTGATACCACATCCGTGAATTCAACTCAAGTGTTACAACAAATTTTAACGAGGGTACAAAAGATAGAAACGAAGTAGTGTGGTTCGTATTTTGAATCGGGAATAGATATAACACGCAGGTTCACAGAGAGCAGGTTTTTTTTATTTTATAAGATTAGCGCTTCACTCTTTTTTTTAAGATATCCAAGTCCAAGGTAGGAATCTGGGAAGATACGCGCAGGCGCCACACCTTGGCTGTACGCATAAGGAAAGATGAGCCGAATCGAATTGTGCGAATTTTTGGAATATTTATTGAATAGCAGTGGAGCCCTTCACGGAGTCTAGTCCGGTCGTAAAATTGTGAGGAAAGAATCAAATAGATCGGTCAAATATATAGGTCTCCTCCCGAGACTAGATTCACTATTGGATGCCTAATAACATAGTCGTGTGCTGGGCTGTGATGTGTGGTGTGTTGATGTCGTTTATCTTACCGAGCTGTATTCAGCTATTACTATAAATATTTTGTGCTTTACACAAGGCAATTTTTCTCACCTCGTTCCGCCAAAATGTGGTATCTGTTATACGTTCCCCGATACGCCTGCCGGAATCTCTCTGCCCCTGCGTTCCGATTTCGTCCGTTTCCCTAGAAAAATTTAACTTATTTCATAAATTCCCACTGAAAAGGAAGATTTCAGACAGTTTCTTACAGAGTTATTAATTGCCTAAAAGTTCTGGATGACTAACAAAATCTAAACAAATCTAACCAGTTTTCCATTCGTAAAACTATCCTTATAATATTAAATTGTGCAGTCAAATTTTGTAACAATTGAGACTCATCTCATGCTCTGTTTCCAATTAGTTACTTTAAATAATTGTAATAAAGCAACTGTGACTGGCAACTGGTGCGTAACGTGAAGCTCCAACGAATCTTGACTAGCCAATATTTACGAGAAAGTGTATCATCATATACACCATTGTGCATACGATGCAATCGTCAATTCGTTTGATACTTAAACAAAACAAACATCCTCCAGTACTCAAGAAAACAATCTCGACGTGTGACCTGGAGTCGCTGGATAAAACTAATACAAGACGTATTTCCTCTACAAATCCTTAAATAAAAACTAAGTTTACCAGTCTCCTATCAGTAAATACCATGAGTTCCATTTTGCCTGATACTCAACGTAATTCCGGACACTCAGAGAAGTTTCTGCTATAATTTTAGGAATTATGTTATTCCTACATTATTACTAAAAATAATTAGATGACATAAATTTTCAAATCTCTGTCAAACCTTCAAATCGTAAACCTGAAACGAACTTACCTGAGCATCCGCATAATATCATTTCGGACCCTCTCAGAGAAGTTCCTTTTGGCATCCGATTCGTTGTAGTTCTTGATGCTGTTCTGGTTCCACTCGTACTGAGTGTACCGCGTGTAGAGAGCAGCGCGGGCCGCGTGCTCGGGGCTGCGATCGAAGCCCGTCACGAGGTTGGGGAAGCGCAGGGGCTCGGCAGCCATGCCCGCAGGCGTGTAGCACGGATCCACCATGGTATTGGTGATAGGCTGGGACGGCCTGTTGCATACATATCGTGTTAATATTTACCAAGAACTTATTTTTTCCGAATTGACCTATGCCGTTAACTATAATGGTTTTGACAGCGATACCGAAAGGACGGGCGAGCGCACATACTACAATACAATCGCGAAAAGCGAGTGCATTGACGCGCTCGCAATTCTATGGAAGCGTAAAAGTAAAGGTGTCCTGCGAGACCGAATCTCGGCTTAAAGCGGCGCGTTTTGGAGGGCTGTAAATGACCATTGACTTTGAAAAAGTCTGCATCTGCCAGGCGGGGACCTTGTCTTCGCTGGAGAAGACACTGCATGTGTATATAAATATATATGCACCCAAAAGCTACATATTAAATGAAGCAGTCTATGTGGAATTAATAGATATTCTAGTCCAAGGTTTTGATCAGAAGGGTTTGGGCTGAGCGATCGTGTAGCTCCAATGCGACATGAATTCTCCAGAGATATGTTTTCCCCGCGATGTTATCCTTAAATGGTAAACATGTTTTTAAACGCGTGATCTCGTACTTAAACGTTTACCCAATAGGCTATCACAACTTAAAATAATAATAAAATATGTAGAGAATCTACAAAATCATGAAGATTAGTATAATCATATATATGCTATATAATTATTTCTAAATTGATTCTAAACTAACATGGGTGTGACCTCAATTTCTTCGTAGCCCATTATTGGTCTCCAAGGGTGCTTTTTTGGAGAATGAAAACAATATCCTACTTGTGGTGGTATGCTGGGGGCACCGGCAGTTTCTTTGACTGGACTCCATTGTTGCAATTGCTGTAAAAAAAGAATACACACTAAACCGATAAACAAAAATATATAAAATTAACTGCTATATACTAACTGTGCACATTGAAACTTCTTTAGCCATCGTTTTATAATTAATTTAATATGTTTCAAAGGCAAAATTTAGTAGAGTAAAACTAACTTAAAAAATCTAACAATAATACAAAAAATTCAAAATTGAATTCAATTACTTCATTCTTCATGGTGGCCAAAATAAAGATTTGATTGGAACGTTTAAAAACCTTGTAATTACATTATTTCTGTTCCTCTGTCTGTAAAGATTTAAACCACAATAAAACTACTTATGAAAAATCAGAAATATGTTACTATTTTCATTTTAATTAATTATTCTTTAAAAGTTATTTCCTGATTACATAAAAATATTTTTTACTTAATTAATTATTTAATACTTCTATGACCGTAAAAGACTAGATTTCAGATTGTAAATAAAATGAATTATTATTTCTGATTGCTAGTCTGTGTTTTGATTTCTTTGACAGATAATTTGTCTTGTAAAATTTGAACCTTGTTGTTCGGATGTAAATGAATTTCTTTAACTCTGAATAATTCAGAAATTACGTGTTATGCGATCTGAAATAGACCTAATTGTATTAGTCACTGCTCACTGGCTAAAATGAGCCAAGTTCCAGACAACGCGCCTCACCGTAAGTCAAAGAATATATAATTTATATTTCCATTTATATTTTGAAACGAATAAACAAATATGTTTTAGAATGTCCCGGGACACAGAGCGAGGACGCTGGCAAGGCCTCTGCTTGTGCGGGCTGCCCTAATCAAAATATCTGTGCCTCTGGTAAGACAATTATATTCCAACTTTAAAAAAAAATGATATCAATTCTATTGCTTCTTTTTCTTGATATGAAACACCTATTCAAAATTCGCTGATATATATTTGATCACGTTTAGAGCTTATCTTATTTATTCATAAAACACGTTTCAATAAACCTTTAACTTTATTAATAATCAACAAAGATCAAGAATCAAGAGTACAATAAAGTCACATTCATGCACAGTTTTTGTGACTGTCTGCTTGCTATTATTTTCTCGTCATAAAGACTTAATAATAGGCTTTTTTATATATATTCAACATTTATTCAGTAGCTGGTATTGTCATTATTATAAAGATCAATATTATTAAATAAATTTAGTCTGAAAAGATAATTATTAGATTATATGTAGTTATTATATCAATGGACAGGTCCTAATGAGTTCTTCTATTAACACTTGTGTCTAATTGATAATTGCAATTTATTACACACCTTTCGTAATGGATAAAATCGTGAGGAAACCTGCCTATCTGTAGAGAATTTAGCGGATATGTGAAACCTACCAGTCAGAAATAGAGTGGTGGGTATTGGCTCCAACATTTCAGAGAGAAAGCCTATGCCCAGCCGTGAGATTATAGGCTGTTACTTTACCTTTTTTTACTAACACAAATAAACTTCACCAGGTACAGCAGCTGAGCCCGATCCTGCAATTGAAGTCATCAAGAACCGTCTAGCGAATGTAAAGCATAAAATAATAATTCTCTCCGGCAAAGGTGGGGTCGGTAAAAGCACTTTCACATCTCTGCTGGGCAATGGATTGGCCAAATTAAATCCAGAATACAATGTAAGTTATTGTATATGTATATTATAATTTATAGAATTAATAGTTACTTTGTAAATAGAATAGAATAGAATAGTTACTTTATAAAGAAAGCTGTGATGGCCTAGCGGTGCGACCGTGTGAATCTTTAGAGACGATCATGGGTTCAAACCCGTGCAGACACCAATGAGTTTTTCTATTAAAACTTATGTGTCTAATTGATAATTGCAATTTATCACACGCTTTTCGGTGAAGGAAAACATCGTGAGGAATATCTCTATATATCTCTAGAGAATTCTGGAGATATGTGTAACCTACCAATCCGCATTGGAGCAGCGTGGTAGGTCTTAGCTCCAATCCTTCTCTCCAATAACGGAGAGAAGAGGCCTATGCCCAGCAGTGGGATAGTAACAGGCCACTACTTACTTACTTATAAATAGAATAGAATATATCATTATTAAGAAGTAATATTTACATTAATTTTTTTAATGGTTATTCTTATTGTAAATAAAGAAAATATTTTTTTAATTGCTCAATATAAGACCAAATAGTCTTTAATTGAAACTTTTGCAAGCACTTTTATATCAACCTTATGTCTTAAGCTTATTATAGGTTATTATTCAAGAGATTTTCGCAATATTCAGTAGTTCCGCATGTACTTTTAAGTACCAAGTTTACTTTGTAAGTGATATCTATTAATGCTGCACTATGGTATTGGTTCAATATTCAAACACCTTAGGATTTAACTTATGTTTGTTTCTAATGAAAGTGTCATCTATGAACTTTTCATAATGGGCTTAGATACACTTTGTATGGGAAATTTGTACAATTTTATTTTTCAAAAAATGTTTTTATGCATGTTATTATACATAGAATATGTAGTTTAACCATAGAATTTAATCTGCTTCTATGGTTAAGTTTTTTTTTAATGTATAACACTTAAACATTTTAGGAATTTCACCACTAAATAGAAAAAATATTCAGTAACATACATTCCATTAATGAAACAAATTTTTATAGCAGTATAACCTAAAACCCTTTAAGCTGATGACTCGCTGGGGTTCTTTGTGCTGTTTCCAAATATTTTAAGTTACATAATCTTTTATTTAAAATTCTCGTGTCACAATATGAGATTCCATACTCCTTTTTTCCGATTTTTATGAATCCGATAACATCGCAAAGCGAGGCAATCTTTGCGATTTTGTAATGGTGCCTATTTCCTGATGATGCTTTGGTTGTGGGCGAAACGATTGTTGAGTTTGTGGTAGTGAACGTGTGTAGTGCATGTCTATTGTGGTGGCGGTGGTGGATTTTTACGGATACTGCATGTATCAGATATGAAAACGAATAGTCTACTCTACATTTACCATTATATACATTTTGCTAGTTTCTTAATCGCGTAATTTAGAAAAATAATTTTATTATTACTCTTGTATTTCTGTTTACGATTAAAAAGAACATCTTTTGCTCTATTACTTTTGTATTTCTGTTTAAAAATAAACTCTTTTGATAAGTTTGTTGTCTGGCCTAATTTAACTGTTTCAACGCCTTCTTTCTCAAGTTTCTTCAAACTATGCGTATTGAATTATAGTAAATTGTATTACCCTGTTATATCGCGATCTTCTCTCGTAACCGCTGCCGAAATCCATGCCGCGTTTGTATATCACAGACACGTGTATCGATCCTGTAGCTCGCGGAAGATTTGGCAAGGCTTGTCTGCGCTGGGCGGTACCGGCTGGTACAGGCCTCGTGTGTTCATGTCGTTATATAGGTCAGGTAGCATTCCTACTACTGTATATATAGTGGTACCTGCGACTTCCTTTCGAATTCAAATTATTCTTTACTCAAATTGGCTTTTACACTTTTGAATTTTCTGATTACATTAAAGCTACGATTTATTCGAAAAGGTGATCTTAAATTCGATATATTCTTTATTGGATTAAAGTAGTGAACATGTGCTTTTGAATCGTTAACTCTTCTGTTGGTTTTGAAAGCTAGAAATAGCTTTGAAGAAGAGACCGTGAAGAGCCAGCAAGAAACGAGATGGTTGCTATTTTCAAAATATAATTCTTAAAATAAGTTATGTTTAGTCATTACTATCTATCATTACTATTATATACTATACAGGGTCGAAGAGTAACTATATCCACGCATTCTTATCTATATTTAATATATTTTATATTATAAACAGTAAATAGGCTTTCTGTATCAGCTTCGTGTTAAGAGTGCTATAATGGCAAAGCTAAAATTTATTGCGGAATTTTATTTATTTTTATTAAGTTATTAGCAATCACCAGCGGCTCTGCCCGCGTGGAAAGGTTTACACCGTAATATAGTCTTTGGATAACCATAAAACTGGTTAAAGTTGACCTTAAAATCTAAACATGTTCTGTCGGGACTTTTATTTAGAACTTTTAGAGGGGAACATTTTTGTAATACATGATTTTTTTAATAACTATCACCGTTTACTCAGCGCACGCAATAAAAGCTTTTAATTTTGCCGTTTTCGTGCTACTTTATATTGCTGCTCCTCTCCTACTGATCTAAGCGATGTTTTGCCTTCCTCGATAAATGGACTATTTTACACAAAAGTAATGAGAATATTGTTTTTCTATAATCCGCGATAAAAATCGCATATTATAGCAAAATAATATTCTCATTACTTTTGTATTATGGACCTCTGCAAAAGTAACGCCTAATTCTATAGACTATTTTACACTCAAATAATTTTTCAAATCGGTCCAGTAGTTCCTGAGATTAGCGCATCCAAACAATCAATTAATCAAACAAACAAACCCTTCAGGTTTATATATTAGTATAGATAATATGAGGCTATAACACCAGTCGCTGGTTGCAGGTGGGCATCCTCGACGCAGACATCTGCGGGCCGAGTCAGCCGCGAATGCAGGGCGTACGCGGCGAACAAGTTCATAACTCTGGATCGGGCTGGTCACCTGTAGTAAGTATATTTCTGCGTTGTAAACGCACGTTTGCAGTGTAAACGCATGTTTGCGGTGTAAACGCACTGTTGCGGTTTTAACGCAATGTTGCGGTATAATCGCACTGTTACGATGTAAACGCAATGTTGCGGTATAATCGCACTGTTACGATGTACACGCAACGTTACGGTGTAAACTCACTGTTGTAATGTAAATGCGATGTTGCGGTGTAAACGAACTTTTACAATGTAAACCCGATGTTGCGGTATAAACGCACTGTTACAATATAAACGCAATGTTTCGGTGTTAAAGCACGTTTGCAGTTTCAACGCAATGTTGCGGTGTTAATCCACTGTTGCGATCTAAACGCAATGTTACGGTGTAAAATCATTGTTGCGGTGTAAAGCACGTTGCAGTCTAAACGCAATGCGTTGCTGTCACAATCGGTTGTTTAATAACAAAGAGGAGTTCACTATTAATTCATTTTTACTTTCGCATTTAACTCATTCTCGATCACTATTCGCAAACTGAATCCACGAGGCTCGTGATACCGCTTATTTAGTGAACGAACCATTCGAGAAGGTTCTGCTTCGAATACTGGCGAGCCGTTAGTACAGTGGCGGGGATACGGAATACGATTCGTAAACAACGTAAATATCATAGACGCGAAGCGAATTTGGACTCTATGACATATACATTACGAATTCTTTTTGCATGTTCGTAACAGTATACAATCATTATTTCCAGTATGTGGCCGAAAACCTCTGCCTGATTTCGATCGGTTTCCTGCTCGGGAGTCCCGACGACGCCATCATCTGGAGGGGTCCCAAGAAGAATGGTATTCTGAACATGTTTATATTCATTATCTTCATTTAGGTTCGTAATATATCCATGATAGAGCTCTGAAACCGTCCAGCATATTAAGTTTGACAGCTTGTTGGCACTAACTTGAATGAATTCAATGACAGATTAGACTACCTAGACCAATCTTACTTACTTAAGACTTACCTAGACTTTTTCAATCATATTTAAGGTCTACCTTATAAATGATTGAAAGAAGTCCCAAATTTAAATTTGGATTATTAATATGGATTTCTAAATCAGAATAAAATAAAAGGATTTACGCGGGAAAAACTGCGACAGCCGCAACCACTGGTAGTAATATATAAATGTAACCATTTCATAAACTTTTTGAAAACAATTACCGCCAAGTTTTTTTCTTTTTGTCTTGGTTCTTCAACGTTCAGAGAAATATTAAAATTCCGCTCATTTTCGGAATTTTAATATATCTCTCTGATTTGAT
The DNA here is from genome assembly GCA_029227775.1 of Morpho helenor. Classification (NCBI taxonomy): domain Eukaryota; kingdom Metazoa; phylum Arthropoda; class Insecta; order Lepidoptera; family Nymphalidae; genus Morpho; species Morpho helenor. Next base: position 16,057,901 of record JARGCU010000034.1, on the reverse strand, counting down.
TGTCAAAGCTACTGAATAAGGTTCCTAAATGTTCGTCATTGATATGTTTGGAAGTTATTTAAGTAGTAAAAACATGGTTTTAAAACAATCCTGTATAAAATTCATAAACCCCACTCCTATAGTACCTGTTTCCCACCAGGTATGATCAAGCAGTTCCTCAGCGAGGTGGACTGGGGGGATCTGGACTATTTGCTGATAGACACGCCGCCAGGTAACACTTTATATTACTTTTACTGTATGTATGTTACCGACCCCTTAGTTCTATGTTTATAAATAAATAAATAAAAAAATAATTATATACCTTAAACTAAAAATAACAAAACTTTATTAAATTTATCGTTCCTATAAATAAACATAGAACAAGAAAAGTAAATATCTCAGCTATCCTAACAATAAGGTATTTTTTTAAATTAGTTTTTTTTAGCTGAGCTTTATATTTGAGGCTAAGAGACATTGTTTGAGCTGACAGATCTAATTTAACTAATTTAGTGCTAACTTTTTGGTGGATAAATCGAGCAGCCTACGCTATTTTTCACTATTATACTAATACTATGTACTTATTTTCAACGATAAAACAATAGCATTATAGTTCTGTCTCCTTCGCACTTCTATGTAGTCAATGTCAATGCATTACATACGAAATTGAATGGAGTACGGTCATTTAACTATAGCTTGTATATTCTATTCTAAACATAAAATAAATTCTTTGGCTAAATTACTTTACTATATGAACTGAATTTTTATGTAGGCTGCTATGGTGTTACCTGAAATTTAAATTAATATCGTATGGTCCATTGGCCCAGCTCAGGGTTCGAACCGGTGATACTACGTGGTGTTCCCTGCAGGCACGTCGGACGAGCACCTGTCCATAGTGCAGTACCTGTCGTCGGCCGGCGTGACGGGCGCGGTGGTGGTCACCACGCCCCAGGAGGTGGCGCTGCTGGACGTGCGGAAGGAGATCGAGTTCTGCAGGAAGGTGGGGCTGCCGGTGATCGGCGTGGTGGAGAACATGTCGATCTTCGTGTGCCCCGGTTGCAAGGTAAGTGTAAGACATGTCAAATTAAAAATGCTTATAATAAAATTCATGTCCCATTTATAAATAATCAATTTTTTCCCCTTTAAAATAAATCGATTTTTAAAGAATCCATTATTTTGATACGAAATAATCGATTTTTCAAAAATTTTTTTTTATGGCTATTTGTTAAATTGCCTTTTTTAATATTAATAATTAATTACTATAAAGGCCAATTAAAGTGAACTGCTACCAAGAAATAATAACAGATGCGCTGTTTGTGAAATTCGATCAATATATGTAGTTTAGCTACATTTGTTTCATCCAACAATGCATATCTTATCTTAATAAGAAAAAGACAAAAAAAGAAAAAGAGAATAGCTAAAAAAAACAATTTGTTATGAAAAAAATAATCGATTATTTTTTCACATCGCTACCAGGTATCAAAAAAAAATGACACGAATGCAACAACACTGTTTCCGAAATTCGATCAAAATGCATACTTTGGTTTCATTGTTTATCCAAATAATAATCGGATTATATTTATAAAGCTGTGGTAGCCCAGCGGTAACACCGTGCGACTCTTTCGAGGAGGTCACTGGTTCAAATCCGGGTAGACACAAATGAGTTTTTCTGTTAAAACTTATGTGTATAATTGATGATTGCAATTTATCACACGCTTTTCGGTGAAGTAAAACACCGTGAGGAAACCTGCATATCTTTAGAGAATTCTGGATCAAATCAAATCAAAATATTCTTTATTCAAATAAGCTCTTTCAAGCACTTTTGAATCGTCAAGGATCAAAATAATTAAAGAAGCTACAACTGGTTCGGAATGTTGCTCTCACGGAGAAGAACCAGCGAGAAACTCAGAGGTCAATCTTTTAAACATTTTCAATTTTACATTATTAAACCGCAGTCCTGTATGAAGCTGAAAGGATTTTCAAATCTAGGCTTTTTTATCATCCAAATAATCTTCAATTTTGTAATATGCTTTACGTATAAGTACATCTCTTATACTTAACTTAAACCTTACCGAGATCATCGAATGAGTTTCCAGCTCTGCTGAGTCGCGACACAGGTATCACAAGCTATGTTTTGTAATGCTACAGTAAGTTTGCCTATTTCTTTGAACTTTCCGCAAAGGGACTTGGAGATGTGTGTAACCTACCAATCCGCATTGGAGCAGAGTGGTAGGTCTTAGCTCCAATCCTTCTCTCCAATGGAGAGAAGAGGCCTATTCTCAGCACTGGGATAGTAACAGGCCGCTACTTACTACTTTTTACTTATATTTTGTCATCCCTCCAATGATCACTGCGCAGACCCGTGAGGAGATATTCCCTGCGCGGACGGGCGGCGCGCGCGGCATGTGCGGCGAGCTGGGCGTGCCGCTGCTGGGCGCGCTGCCCGTGGACCCGTTCCTGGCGCGCTGCTGCGACACCGGCCGCGACTTCATGGACGAGCTGCCCGACTCGCCCACCGTCATAGAGCTAAGGGAGATCGTCAACAGTGAGCGCTCACTACTTTATACTTCATAATTCCCTTACCCTTATCCCACTCTAAGTGCATGGGCTCCTCGGTGAAGCCCATGCAGCAACTTACCAAATACAGCTTATTTCAATCTAGAATTTTCAAAAACGCTTCAACATTTCAAGAAATCCAAGGCTTGCACTATTGGGCCCTACAAATTATAAGAAATATGAAAAACTCTATTGGTCTGTACCTGTCTATGGTGCAGGATAGAACGCCGAAACAGACTTAGCATGGGGGTTTTTTATTTCCAACTTCATACCATAAAATTATTATACCAAATTTTACTTAAATGCAAAGTGAAAATATAAAACTAATATTAGGATAGAAATAACTTTATTCTCTCTTGTTTCAGAAATTATATCCACGTGTAAAAACTAAGAAGATCAAAATCAATTTATTTTTGTGATATTTAGTTGGTATAAGGAAAATAATACGTTATTGTATCATTGAGATCTTTCATTTCTATCTTGGTGCTTGCTATAATGTTTTCTAAAACAAAAAGATTCTTTGTTCAGGTTGTACCAATGAAGGAGTTTTCATCTATATTCTATTTAGTGTATTATCTGTATTTAGAAACCCATCAGCAAGTCGCGTCCATATTAAAAAAGATTACAATTTAAAAGAAGACATATTAGTCTAATATTAGCTAAATTTATTATGAGTGAAATCTCTGTAATGAAATAAAATTTCAAGAAGGACTAATTATAAATATAGAGTAATGAAATTAAATAACATGTAAAAAGAACTAAATATAAAAAAGAGTAGAATTATAAATTAAGACTACTCATGTGATATCTGTTTTTGGATGATTTTTCTCTATAATATTGTCCCTTTATAGTTACTTGTTTGTCTATGGCATTTGGCAGTCCATTTGACATTACTGTGCTATAAAATATTGTGGGAATGTTTAAAAATCTTAAATATATAAATATGATGAGTTACTAAATATTTTAAGTATTAGTTGTTTATAAAATACTACTTAGGTATTTTTAATGAAATCTGACTACTATGTCGTATTTGAATTGTAAATGTTATTGCAACATAATTTTTTGCTATTACAAAGTGATTTTAATACAAAATAAGTATTGAGGATGCCTTCTCATTCTGATGAAGATGAGGATAAACCTTGCAGAGCGTGTTCAGATTTCAAAACGTGGGCGAAAATGCAAAATAAATCGAAAATGACGACTTCAACCAAGCCGGTGAGGTTATGCTTATCTATGATTTCGTAACCGCATAGATCTAGTAAACTACGAAATAAAATAATTATTTTATAGATTACAGATAAACAAAAACATTTTATTTTTGTTTTATGTAAAAAGTCCCAATCGTAAGCAGTAATATTTGATTTGATTACATTCAAGCCTCCACAAAAACAAGACTGTCCGTTGGACAAGGATGAAATGGGAAGGTCGACGTGGGGATTCCTTCACTCCATGGCTTCATACTTTCCAGAAAAGCCCTCAAAGCAGCAGTCTACTGATATGACAAAGTTCTTCAATATATTCGCTCAGTTCTACCCATGTGAACCTTGTGCGTTGGATTTTCAAGAAGAGTATGTATAACTTATTGTTAACATATTAAACATTACTGGTAGTTCCTGAGATTAGTGTGTTCAAATAAACAAACTCTTCACCTTTTTTTATTAGTATAGATATAGTTAGGAATCCAGATTTCTAAGGCATTTATAAGGCAACAGCTGATGTCATTAGCTCTCTTTTGGCATGCAGGATTCGTAGGAGTAATTTATGGAATTAGGTGTTACTTTACAGAAATCCATAATACAAAAGTAATAATTACATTTTTTTTATTCATGTTATTAGAATCTAACTTCAAGTAATTGCTATTCGTGATGGGAGGGACATCACTGAGTTTCTTGCCAGTTCTTCACAAGTGGATTAGTGTTCCGAATTGGTGGTAGAATCATTCTGTCTTTGGGTTTTGTAGTGAAAAGTGTTGGTGCACAGTAAGGTGCCTGGTGTGATTCTCTAAGTGCATTCTAGATTTTTTTATTATTTATTATAAATTGAATTTAGACTTAATTTCTAACAATATATTTTTATTTACAGCATTCAGAAGCACCCACCAAAAACTAAATCAAGGGATGAACTTGCAAAATGGTTGTGTGAAAGACACAACACTGTGAACGTTAAACTTGGTAAACCTGTGTTCGACTGCAGCAGAGTGCATGAGAGGTGGCGAGACGGCTGGCTAGATGGGTCGTGTGATTAACAATTAGTGATTCACAGTAAAAACCTTACCAATTATGTGTTCCTGACTTGCCTTTTAATGTTATTTTTAGTAATGAATCTAGCATTGATTCCTAGAGTTGTCTCAACTTTATTTTGATATAAAAAAATTTACTCAAAATCTTTCAAACTTTATGGGAAATATTTGATCACTTTCAAATATTTTGGTCAATGTTTTTACTGTGAATTTGTGTAACTGTTTTGTAAGATATATAAATAGTTGTTATTTTTTACGTTTGTAAAGTTTTACATAATGCAATTACATTAAATGTACCTTAAATGAAGAATTATATAATAAATATGTTTTAAGTTTTCTGACTTATGGTACTACTTGTGTTAGCAGACTCCAGTCACATTTCCTAAATCATAAGGGCCAAAGTAGATTTTTTAATGTTACTGGAGAGCAACAAAAATTTTTTGTTTTATATCACTCCCATTAATTATTATTATGTTTATTACTTGATATGAATTACATAGCTGTATAGATCCTATGATCCTAAAGCTGTGGTAGCCCAGCGGTAACACCGTGCGACTCTTTCGAGGAGGTCACGGGTTCAAACCCGGGCAGACATCAATGGGTTTTTACTGTTAAAACTTGTGTCTAATTGATAATTGCAATTTATCACATGCTTTTCGGTGAAGGAAAACATCGTGAGGAAACCTGCATATCTCTAGAGAATTCTGGAGATATGTGTAATCTTCCAATCTGCATTGGAGCAGCGTGGTAGGTCTAAGCTCCAAACCTCTCACCAAAATCGGAGAGGAGAGGCCTATTCTCAGCAGTGGGATAGTAACAGGCCTCCTATTGATTCATTTCTCTTTCAAAAAATTAACAATATTGATATGTTAATGACAGAAAATAATATGAACATACACATAATATAATAACAATTATGTTATTTTTAAAACAAGTCAATTTTGGCCCTTATATACCTCGTTATACTATGTTTTCAATGAGGAATATTTATAATAGTTCAATAAATACCATATATGATGGAAGTCCTTTTATAATAAAGTTATGTTTTACAGTTAAAGTTATGTTATGTTTTATGTTCCTAATAATTGCTTCTACTGTCTACTTTCTCAATTTAACAAAAAAAAATTCAATCGCCATTTTAAAAATAAATACTCATATATTTTATCAAGCTGAATACATAAATGCAAAAAAAAAAACAATACAAGATTAAAATAAAATTACTACACACATAATTAATTATGTGTGTAGTTAATGATAAATAAAACAAAAAAGTATTTGTCAAGTTTTTATGTTAAGAGATTTCATAATACAAATAATAATACCCTTATATGTATGTAACATATAATACAAATAATCAGTAGCGCTTGCACATAAACTACTCATAAATCCTAATAATAAAACAAACTAATTGAAATTAATCCTTCATCAAAACAATTCCAAGTTAAAATGTTATAAAACTTTAAAATGCATTGGTCAATAATTTAAATAACCTTTTCAAACTTTATTTCATTTTACTTAAATATAAGATCTTTAAAATAAAAGATTTCAGCATTGTGACACACAAGATGAATCGATCGATCGATCGTATCGTAAATAAATCTTTTTTATAGTAAATAAAATTTAGTTTTTGGGAAACAAAAAAAAATACAGGATTGCAAACCACACCTGTATATAAGATAACTGGAGGTCGAACCGCAGTCGCTAGAGACTACTAATTTGATATTTAAACATTTGCAACCACTCTCTTATTAGTGTGGTGATATGTCCATAATATAAAAAAAGATCTATTTAATCATACCTGAACAATATTTTGACAATAGCTTCCTATCACCAAAATAATTCCACTACATAGCACATATAGAAAAAATTATATGCCACGAACTTCTGTGTATATTAAAAATTACAGATTCTTTATTATATAAAAGTTAGTACATTGTCTCTGGCCACCGGAAGTCCTGTGAGCACATCACGAAGGCTCGCTCCGACTACCGGCCAGGTTGCCCTCTCATAAGAATTCCATTTCTCTCTCGATGCCAACAAACTTCAGCTGCTCTGTTGGTCCATATCTGTAATGATAAGAGTTAGGTGTAACTGACTGCCACATATAGTATTAGTAAGCTAAATTTAGTAAAGGATAGCACATCTCACACATTTTTAGTTAAAGATAAGGTGAAAAAAAAAGGTCAAAAATTTTAACCCCCACATAAAAAAACTTAAGTCAATATAACGTTTTTATTTGAAGTTTTATGACTGTGTGTGTTATATTTAATAATATATTAGATCAAATAATATTTTAAATGCAGTTATGCATGATTTGTTGTATCGATTAGAGAGACTCGAGATAGTCGTAGCGATTTGTTAATAAATATTAACAAATCGCCAGTCAATAAAAATTTATTGACTGGCCTGTTGGAGCAGTGGGTGACCCTGCCTTATGCTCTGCGGGTCGCGGGTTCGATTCCCGCCGAGGGCCAACATTTTCTATAAATGAATCTGTTGGTCTTTGAGCCTGGGTGTATATTTGTATTTAAGTATGTATTTAAAAAATATATAAGTATATATTCACCAGTTGTCTGTCACTCATAACACAAGTATTTATACTGCGTCCATCATATTATCAGTCTTTTGACAGCTCACGCTCATTAAGTTTTGTATTGCTTACGTACAAATATCATACAAATAATATTTGTACTTTATGGATGGGTACCGCCCACTTAGTGATGTCACACATAATGGTTTCTACGATTATGCCACAGATTAAAAATAATCGGTAGAAATCGATGTTACGAGTATTAAAAGACATTTAATAACATTATATAAAGTTTTACTTTCTTCTTAGTTAATACATGAATACAAATAAAACAATCAGGATATTTTAATTTATTTTATTAGCACGAGTCGTCGGAATGATAATCAACACTAGACTCCTCCGATGAGGAGTCTTCAGTAGCAGTTATTATTAGCTCTTGTGTAGATAATATATTATCAAACGCAATATCACGTTCCCAATCAGAGAATATTACTCTTTTAGTTCTTTCCACCACACTTGCCCAGTTCTCGGCCGTTACGTGGGTGCAAGCATTTTTTAGCAATTGCAACATTTTATTCGCTGTGAATGGGGGGCTTGTATTGCATCTCGCAGCATGCCCTTTTACTTGTGCCCATATAAGTTCTATTGCGTTGTACTGGCAGTGGTATGGAGGAATCCGAAGAACAGTATGGCCATATTCTGCTGCCATTTCATTGATTACATAGCGTTTTGCTCTCTTTTTGGTTTTTAATATTTTTATTAATTCAACTTTTAACATTGAGTCGTCCACATTTTCTCCATTGTCCCGAAGCCAATTAATTATTTCATGCTTTTTATTAGCCTGTGTTGGCATTTTGTCAATTTGACGGGAGTGGTAGGGCGCATTATCAATAAAAATTATTGATGGTTCTTCCAATGAAATGAGCATTTTTTTGAACCACTCTTCATACACATTTGCATTCATCTCTTCGTGGTAGTCATTTGATTTCTTCGATTTAAATGCCAACAGTGCGTCTTGTACAAATCCTTTTGCTGTACCTGCATGGCAAATGATTAGGCGCTCACCTTTTCCCATTGGTACTGAGGAAGTGGAATCAGCAGTATCATCAGTCCAGAAACGAGATAGTGTGTGGTTAGCGTTGAGCCATGTTTCATCCGTGAAAACAATATTTGCCCAATCTTGTATTTTCTTTGCCTCTCTTAAAAAATCACAACGTGCTATAGCTATATCTGTGCGTTCCATTAATAATTTTCTTTTATTTAACTTTTTATATGAAAAGCCAATTGTGTTCAAAACTTTGACCAAAGAAGATTTTTCACCATGAAATAGACCACTTCTTTTCAAAGAAACAATAAGTTTTCTCAAAGTTGGAATTTCTTTTCTCAAGTAGTAATCTAGTTTACGTAGGTTATCATTAATCGAATTACTTAGGTACGTAATTCGATTAATGATAGTAGGTACTATAATCGGAATGGTATCGCATACGAGAATCTTTAGGACATCACTATCGTCAATCTGTCAAAAGATGGTTAATATAATGGACAGTGTATAGTTACTTACTTTGGGGAAGGACGACAGTGTGTGTAAGTGTCCCATATATTTATTTATTTATTATCATCTTGATTAATAAATATCGCACGCTTAGTATTAAAGTGACCTAATTCAAATTTTTTCAAATATATATTTTATATAAAGCTTATTATATAAAAAAAATATCAGTAAAGTATGAAGACAGTGGTAACCTGTAGTCGAAGAACAGCTCCTCGCCGGGCTGGATGGCGCGCTTGGCGAAGATGCCGATGCGGTGGTCGCCGTTCACCATCATCACCTTGGCGTAGCAGTTGGGGTTGATGGAGTGGTTCGCGAACCGGATCTTGTTGCCCTTGCGGGTCGCGTCCACTACGAAATCTGAAATTTGTAAATAGTACAGTAAATACTGTGATATTACATGAATTACTGACGACTGTGCTAGCAAGGGATGGTGGGTTCAAATTTAAGACCTTCAACACACCTGTGATTTTTCTATTAAAATTTAACTAAGCTAACCATCACATTTTTATGGTATAGGGAGAATTCCTGGGATATATGTTACTAATATGTAAAGCTGAAGAGTTTGTTTGTTTGTTTGATTGATTGAACACGCTAATCTCTGGAACTACTCAACCGATTTGAATTTTTTTTTTCATTTTATAGAGTCCATTTATTGAGGAAGGCCACCTTAAAATGAATAGTAGAGGAGCAGCAATAAAACATATTACGAAAACGGCAAAATTTAAAGCTTTCCTTGCGTGCGCTGAGTAAATTATAATACAAAAGTAATAATAAAATTATTTTGCTATAATCCGCGAAGAAGTAAAATAGAAAATATATATAATGCTAAATGTAAGTGGACAATCGGTTATCATACCTGATACATGCAGGATTCGTAAAAACACACGCACAAACCTCCACAACCACCACTACAATACACAAGCACTATATACGTTCACTATCACAAAAAGACTATCACGGTTCTAAACTATCCACGCGTGCAGAGCCGCTGGCGATTGCTAGTATGTTATACACAGACTACTCAAGATAGTGGGTCTAAGCTTCAAATTAATTACACCAGTTTAAAAGGAGGCTTAATATTGCAATTAATATGAAAAAACAAGAAAAAAAACTTTAAGAATCATATGAGCATAGAATTAAATATTGAAATAAATAAATTATATATATTATTAAATAATAAAGCATGTAGTCCTTATTGAAAAATACTGCAAGTTTGGCGTATTATTGAAGCGTAGTTTACCTGTAGCTTAGAAATGACCGCTACTGTTGTCGAGGTGATATATAAAAGAGCCACTGACCATTGTTGAGGTTGAAGAGGAAGGAGCACATGTACTTGTCGTAGACCTTCCCGCGGCGGTCCGCCTCGTCCTGCGAGATGATCTCGCCGCAGTACTCCGAGATGAACTCGTTCTTGTGCGCGGCCTCCTTCAGGAAGATGCCCCAGCCCGCCACGTCCGACGGCGCCAGCAGCAGGTGCTTGTGGAGACCTCTGAGGGGGAACCGATGTTAATGGTATAATTAGGTCCTCTCGATTCCTGGGATATTTATATACCATGTACTTGGTACTTACCACGGAGCAATAAACGATCTAGAAAAGAGTGTAGTTAAAATAAATCCTTGATTCGAATATCAATAGATTAGGATCCTCTATATTTTACCTTTAATATATGATGTCAAAGTTGTTTTTGGTATTTGTAAAGTTATGGGTGTGGTGTTGAATGCAATTGCACTGGTCTTACGAACACTGGAACAACCTATAGATACTATAACTAGTTTTTTTTTTCATGTTTTTAGTGTTTCACAGCTCTTTTTAGTGAACACTGAAGAGAATCGCCAACAGTGCGGCCAAACTCAGTTCAGGTAGGGATTGCGGCTACGCTGTTGAATACATCCACCACCACCCCGCCTGTATTAGATTAACTACACTAATTTGCTCAACTAATGATGTTTATACTAATAAAGGGTGGGAAGGGAGGTCGAGGAATGGTATGATGGTACCTCTGCACGGACACGTTCCTGCAGTAGACGGGGTGTCGCGAGGCGGCGGGCAGCGCGGACGGCGCGCCGGGCGGCGTGGCGTCGGCCCCGCACGCCGTGCACAGGTCGGGGTCGCACTCCCGCACGCCGAGGTAGCAGGGGCACTGCTTCGTGTTGCACTGCGCCTTGCAGCGGCAGCCCGGGAAACGGTTCTGGCCTGTTACGTACAGTTAGCATTATTACTACTCCTATAATAAAATACTGTAGAGCTGGTCTATGTCGAAATTGCGCGCCCCGCTACTTAACTAGTTGTATGAAGTAGCGTTGGCTTATTTTATGAAACAACAGATCCCCTTCTAGCGTATTTGGAGAAAACTAAACTAGTTCAACAACAAATTCAAGAACAACCGTTAATTACCTTGTCCTTACCAACTGATTGAAATTGTATTTTTGTGTTTTTTGTACATATTTTAAATTTGCTTGACTGGATAAATACGAGAGTGGATCGAGTCATTTTAGGTTAGATGAGGTTTACTATTGCATAGTGTTAATTCCTGTATATCAATATTAATAGAAAAATCTGTCTGTTATTTTTTCATGGCTAATTTGCTGAATTATTGATTAAATTTTGTACAATCAAAGCTTAAATACTGGGCTAACATATAATCTTAGATATGTAAAAAAGTGTTCATGTATTGCATGATGTGTAAAGCAAGTAAAACGTAAAAGTCTCACAGTCACTGCTGCACTGGCAGAATTTTTCACAGAAGTTCTGCGACTGCAAGCACGGGCACATGTTGTCACACGGCTGGTTGGGGTGGTCGCACGGGGTGTAGTTGTAGCTGCGGATTTAATAAATAAATATATGGGACACTTACACACACGGTCGTCCGTCCCCAAAGTAAGTAACTTAATACTTGTGTTATAGTAGGCAGACAACTAGTGAATATATACTTATATATTTTTTAAATACATACTTAAAGACAATAGCCGTGTGGTATCCGGCTGAGTAGAATAGACCAACCTCTTTCTTACCGAGGTGTCTTAAAAGGCGACTACGGTAAGTTGACCCACCGTGTGGTATCCGGTTGAGTAAAATAGACCACCCTCTTTCTTAGCGAGGTGTCGTAAAATACGACTAAGGTAAGTTGACATCAGGCAGGCGGCAGGTCGTAAAAACGCAGCCGCATCATGTGACAGCATGTTTATAACATGTTGTGCCGACCCCACTTAGAATAGGATAAGGGCAGGGGATGATGACATACTCGAAGACCAACAAATTCATTTATAGAAAATGTTTTGAAAATGAAGTGAGCTGAAGGCAGCTGAAAAGCGTCAACGGATCTGTTAACGCCTTTCAGCTGCCTTCAGGACCAAGGATAAAAAAGCAGGATAGATCATTTCCCAGCAGTGGGGTAGTGGGATAAGTCATAGAGTCTACTCACACGTGGTGCGAGGCGGAGTCCTTCTTGAGCTGTATCTTCCGGCAGTGCACGGACCAGAGGCGGTGCTTCTTCTTCTTCTTTCTCGGCGGAGTCAGCTCGGCCTCGATACCGCAGGCCTCCTGACCCGTTCGCGTCCAGTATGTGTACACCTGGACAGGAGGGGAGATTGGCTATTGGTGAGATGAACGGAAATCAGTTTGTAGTGAATTATTCAGTACTGGGAACGTGTTCAGTTCACCATTCAAACGGGAATAAAAATGTAGAGAAGGCAGTGAAGTCAGCTACAGTGGGGCAGGCTAAAATAAGCGTTGCTTGTGAATAACGCACTAGTTACAAGCGGAACTAAAAATGCTGAATGGCCAAGTTATTTATCACAGAGTAATTCGGAAGAGGGTTTATCAACACTTGTGCTAGGGAATACCTGTGTTACAAGTGCTGACACCTTCCCAATCATCACATGTTACATTCCGATAAGGAGTTATTTAAAAGTAATAATTAAAGTTAAGAGTTATAAATTAGGCAAAAATAAAAATACAAAAACAAAACAAGCAGACAAAAATTTATCGCAATTTCATGCAAGTATATGTGCCTGTAACATAATATGTTAGTAAGCGTGAGTGAGTGAGTGAGTGTGTGTGTGTGTGTGTGTGTGTGCGTGCGTGCGTGCGTGCGTGTGTGTATGTGTGTGTGTGTTATTATTTACTTTTTTATTATTAATAGGTCTTCACTAGCAGTATAGCCAGTGAAGCTATAGTGAATTATTCACCACTGACACGCGGTAATAAGTTGAGTGGGCAGGTGAGGTCGGCTATTGTTGAGACAGGCTAAGTTAGCGTTGCTTCTGAATCAAGAACTTGAGACAAACGGAAATAAAGTATTGAGGAGCAAATGAGGTTGGATATTTTTGAGATGAGCATTATCGCTCATCGTACAGCGTACGCGATCTTTTCCACGGATCACTTTTTTACGGATGACTGATCGCCAGGTTTTGCGATCACTTGCTGCTTTTAGGCCTCGTGGACTTGAATGGAGAGTGAGTGAGTGATCTGGTCGGACCATCGAGTTGGACTGCGGCCTCTTGCTCTTTTTCCTTCTACCGAACCAGTGATCATTAGCTTTTCCATGTTGTCTCCAGTCTTCCTAGCGATATGTCCGAAATATTCAAGGACTCTGCGGAGACACGTTGTTGAGAGCCTGGTGGTTACTCCTATAGCTTTAAGTATCGATGCATTGGTCCGGTGCTCAGTCCAAGATACGCCCAACATTTTACGCCAGCACCACATCTCAAAGGCATCAATGCGTTTCCTGTGTGTATTATTTACTAGTGTTAAATGGGACTAGAAATGTTGGAAGGGCCGGCTATTTGTGGCTAAAATTAGTGTTGCTTCTGTATCGCGCACTTGTGACAAACGGAACTAAAAATGCTGAATGGACAGATGAGGTTTGCTTTTGGTGAGACAAGACCATTGTTGTATGGTGAGTTGACGTCAGACAGTTCTTAAAATACGTAGCCAAATCATTTAAAAAGATGTTTGTAACATATGTTAGGCCGATGGGATAAGGGCAGGAGGATGATGACTTTAGAAAATGTTGGCTTTCGGCGGGAATCAAACTCGCGCCAGTGGAAACTGGACGCAGGTGTCCTGTCCCCTGCGCCAACGGGCTAGTTGTGTCTGAAGAGCTGGTATCCTCGCATCACCTGCTGGCAGGTCTTGGACAGCATGACCTGCGCGATGGCGCAGTAGTTGGCCGGGAACACCTTGTGCAGCGCGCGGAACAGCGACTGGTCCGAGCCCGTCCACTCCGCCTCGCGGTCGCCCAGCGTCAGCCCTGCGTGACGGCAGCGAGGATTACAAGGGAAGCAGTAGCCAAACATTCAACACAATCACCCACTCTCTTTCTCTCACACAGATAGAGAGAAAGAAATTTAAGCCGAAGCACGCTATTTTCACAACATTACTAACATTTTTTTGTTTATAATTTTATTCTACTTATATTCACACGTTTACGCCGGCGTGACCCACCGGTGGGTCACACTTCAATGTACCGTGGGGCAGCATGAAACATCGATGGGTCACACTTGATTGCAAACTAGAGTTGCGTGACCCACCGGTGGGGTCACACATAACTACCGTAGGGCAGCGTGACCCATCGGTGTATTACAGTTGACTGTAAGGAAGAGCGGCGTGATCCACCGGTGGGTCACACTTCAATGTACCGTGGGGCAGCACGAAACATCGATGGGTCACACTTGATTGCAAACTAGAGTTGCGTGACCCACCGGTGGGGTCACACATAACTACCGTAGGGCAGCGTGACCCATCGGTGTATTACAGTTGACTGTAAGGAAGAGCGGCGTGATCCACCGGTGGGTCACACTTCAATGTACCGTGGGGCAGCACGAAACATCGATGGGTCACACTTGATTGCAAACTAGAGTTGCGTGACCCACCGGTGGGGTCACACATAACTACCGTAGGGCAGCGTGACCCATCGGTGTATTACAGTTGACTGTAAGGAAGAGCGGCGTGATCCACCGGTGGGTCACACTTCAATGTACCGTGGGGCAGCACGAAACATCGATGGGTCACACTTGATTGCAAACTAGAGTTGCGTGACCCACCGGTGGGGTCACACATAACTACCGTAGGGCAGCGTGACCCATCGGTGTATTACAGTTGACTGTAAGGAAGAGCGGCGTGATCCATCGGTGGGTCACACTTCAATGTACCGTGGGGCAGCACGAAACATCGATGGGTCACACTTGATTGCAAACTAGAGTTGCGTGACCCACCGGTGGGGTCACACATAACTACCGTAGGGCAGCGTGACCCATCGGTGTATTACACTTGACTGTTACTAGGAGCGGCGTGACCCAGCCGTGGGTCATAACTACCGTAGGCAGGACCCAATACATTTTATTTATTCTTTACACAAAATACTAATAAAACTGTACAAAACTATATCAATAATAGTACTGTATTTACCGAGAGTATTGTACGTGGCCTCAGCAGTGGGTTCAGTGCTGGGTTTGATCCCGTTGGTGCTCCAGTTGCTGTTACTAGAGTTGCTGTTGCTGCCTGCAATCACATTAAATCATACATTACTACAAAAGTATATACTTATTATAATATAACTGCAATCCTACCGACTGCGCCACTTTGTTTAACAATTTTTATTCAATTTTATTTAAAGTGAAATCTGATTAATTATAACAGACAAGATATATTATTCTTAAGTATACCGAATATTTTAAAAACTGTTTGATAATTCGATTGCGATTGACTCAAAACATCATTCCTACCGAAGAGCCAACAGAATTTCGTGCTTCTTCCTTAGCTTGTTTCTTCTAGGCAAGAATAGCTTTCCGAACCAGCAGTAGACGATTCAAAAGCACTTGTTTACTAGTTAACTTGAATGAGGAATATTTTGAATTTGTGATGAGGAGCAGAACTGTGCTTATTAATTACTGTGTCGTAGATTACGACTAAGGTAAGTTGGAGTCAGGCAGGCGGCAGGTTGTAAAATACGTAGCCAAATCGTGTGACAACATGTTTATAACATGTTGTGCCGACTCCACTTAATAGTTGGATAAGACCAGGAGGATATATATATATAATTAACCTTTCTGATATCGGTTGCTGTCATTGCTGTCTTCGGAGGAGGCGTCGTTGGGCGAGTCGATAGCCGCCTTCCCCTCTCTGCCCTCCCTCCCGTCGACCACCTCGCGGCCCTCCCCCGCCTCGCCCGCCGCCTTCTCCCGGGCCAACTTCTCCTTGATTCCTTCCTGGAAGGATAAATTAAAATTATACTAAAAAAAAAAATTAACATTAAATAGTTAAGTTCTTAACTTACTAATATTTGTGTAACATTTTTTAGTGGATTTACTGATGTATAATACATCATCTTCCTGCCCAAAATACCACTCTAAGTGGGGTCGGCACAACATGTTATAAACATGCTGTCACACGATTTGCCTGCGTTTTTACGACCGGCCGCCTGCCTGACGTTAACTTATCTCTGTCGTATTTTACGACACCTCGGTCAGAAATGAGGTTGGTCTATTCTACTAAACCGGATACCACACGGTGGGTACCAACTTACTTTAGTCGGCTTTTACGACACCTCGGTAACAAATGAAGGTAGTACTATTCTATTCAGCCGGATACCACACGGCGTTATTGATGTATGATACGTTTATATTTAAATATTTATTTAGTAATAGAACCATTGTTTGTTTCCCAAAAATAAAATAAATAAATTTCTCTGAATTAATTTTAATTGAAGTGTTTTACCACCGAAATCATGCAAGTTCAAGAACCTTTAAATTCGTGAAGCAAAAATTTTGTCCACTTTTTTACGAAAATTACGCTTACGGAGGAGTATGAAATTTGGCACAGTTATATATAGAAAGGCAGTGCCTAAATGCTATTATTTTTCATATTTATTATGCACAAAAATACATACATATTATGCATATAAATATTTTTAATATGTACAAAAATACATTAAATCAATTAACAATTAATATGTATATATCGGTATCCGGATAAATAGAATAAACCACCCTCATTTCTTACCGAGATGTGTTAAAAGTCGACTAAGGTAAGTTGACCCGCCGTGTGGTATCTGGCTGAATAGAATAGACTACCGTCATTTCTTGCCGGGGTATGATAATAGCCGACTGAGTTAAACGCCATGTGGTATCCGGCTGAAGAGAATAGTCCCTCATTTCTTACCGAGGTGTTGTAAAAGGCGACTGAGTTAAGCGCCATGTGGTATCCGGCTGAATAGAATAGTCCCTCATTTCTTACCGAGGTGTTGTAAAAGGCGACTAAGTTAAACGCCATGTGGTATCCGGCTGAGTAGAATAGACCCTCATTTCTTACCGAGGTGTTGTAAAAGGCGACTAAGTTAAACGCCATGTGGTATCCGGCTGAGTAGAATAGACCCTCATTTCTTACCGAGGTGTTGTAAAAGGCGACTAAGTTAAACGCCATGTGGTATCCGGTTGAGTAGAATAGACCCTCATTTCTTACCGAGGTGTCATAAAATACATAGCCAAATCACGTGGCACCATGTTTATAACATGTGCCGACCCCACTTAGAGTGGGATAAGGGCAGGACGATGATGTTTATTTAAATTCAAAAATAATGTTCTTACCAACATCATAAAGCAGCTTGGTCCACAGGGTTCAGAAAACGGTTTTAGGTCTGGACCCTTCCGTTTTGTCAGGTTCGGTCGCGGGTGGCAGGCTTGGAGGCCTATTTTAGAAATATTGAAATTATTTTATATGTCTCATAGACAAGTAATACTCTACTGTTTGGACATAATTCTCAATGGCAATAATATTTGTCCCTAACTATTAATAGTGACAGCGGTTGACGTTAAAGGACTGGATTCCCGTCCGTAAATTAAAAAATATTATTTCATTAATTTCGTTCGAAAATCCGTTTACATTGGATGTTTAAACTGTTTTTTAAAATCTCGATTCTATTTAATTTTATATAAAAAAAAGTAATAATAAGTTTTCAATAATTAATCATTTGTATTAATTTTTACAAACTTCATTTAAATTTTCATAACAATTTATGCAACTGTATTATGACAATGTTTTTATAATATAAATAATTTCCACAATGTTTAGTTCAATTCGTAATATATTATTTAACTTGTTATAAAAATTAATAATTGCATAATTAAGGCAAAAACATGTGTATTCTAATAACTTGACTATGTACGATTTCTGCGCCAAATTTCATTGATTTGTTGGCGCTGATATGATCATACTAATCAGTCGAACTGTTAACCTGATAAAAAACACGTTAAAATAGAAAGTTCATCTTACATAAATACCCATAATATTGAGGGTTAAATAAAACTGTATAATAGAAGAAGTCTAATTTCTTATATGTTAAAATTAAATTCCATATGATTCTTAAAAATTGTATGAATAAAATATATCATAATTTTCAAAAATAATAAAATAAAATAATAACATGATTAATTATGAAATAAATGTGTAAAATAAGTATACAATAAACTGCAAAGTAAATATAATATTGGAATATATCACATAATTAAAGAATTTCATTATTTTTTTTCACTTTGCCAATTTTTACATATAAAAGAAGTGTAAATGTTATTTAATAAGTTTTCAGATCTACAGCAAACAAAGGAAATATTTTAGTCTCAATCCATAACCAAAAATATTATGCTGAACACTATATTGTTTCCTACCGCCTATCCGGCTGAGTAGAATAGACCACCCACATTTCTTACCAAGGTGTCGAAAAAGGCGATTAAGGTAAGTCAGGCAAGCGGATGGTTGTAAAACATTTGTCCAAATCATGTTACAACATGTTGTGCCGACCCCACTTACGAGTGAGATAAGGGCAGGAGAAGGATAATCTCCTAATTTTACATAATATGCTTTTAAAAGTCAATTTATATAAATAGTTTGAGATTTATTTCTAACGTTTCTAAATTGTTCTGTTAAACATTTTAAGAACTTAAAATTTATTTTTTATATATAAGAAATCAATTTTAAAGTTATTTATTCAATTTATAACTAAGTCATCAAATTACAATGAAATATGGACTTTACCAAAATAATTCGATTGTTTATTGCGATTAAGAAAATTTTAAAAAATAACAAACACTTCTATAGAATAAAGGTTTCTGTTTGGATACTTCATAATTGCAAAATAGCAAAAATAAGAAGTGAAAAAGTGAATTCCATATGTTTGAGCCTTACCTGTGGCCTGACTGCCTGTCAGCCAAACAAATAAGACAAACTGGTAAGGCAGTTACTTCAAATATCACAACATAATACAAAATATTACGTCTAAATATAAATACATAATGTAACAAAATAATTACATAATATTCGGCTTTGTTAAAATGCTTGACTTAACTAACTTTATATATTTTGTTAAATATTTTTTGATTTATATTGCTTGTAAAAGTGTAAATCGCATGTTTAGTATTAAATTGACGAATTTAAAATTAGCTTTAATTGAGTTAGATACATTGTAATTCTTATTTTAATGACATTTATGACATCACGCTGCGAATTATAAAAAAGCTAGTGTTGTTTCTCTTTCAAATTAAAGTTTTGAAGAAGTTACGCTTTTTTGCGATTTGCCACACTTTTTTGAACAACTTTTTTAAATTAAGTCACTTTAATACTAAACATGCGAAATGTAATCTAAAACAAATATTATAAATTAGGTGCAATATATTTAATAAAAATTAACTCTTCATTTTCATAAACACTCTTTAAAACTGAGAAAATAACTTCATTCATTCTTTAGAATTTGTATTCAGTGTTTGTTAAGAAAAAAATAACAATTACCTTTACACAAACGTGTACCTACAGAGTTTAATTTGGTATTAATATATATTCATGGCACAATGTTTATCTGGATTCTATACGAACCATAAAGTGCAGACAAATATCAAGTCAAAAGATAAATGTCACTTGATGTTAGAGACAGAGTTTCTGTACTGTATATTACACTCTGCAAAAAGTTAAATGCGGTCTAACTTTGCAAAAGTGAGATGAATTTGACATATGCATGCAAACTATGGATGATGAGCGTCCTACTTTGGGAGGTGTTTGGGAGGCCGACAACACTACTGAACGCATTGGTAATAGAAGAGTGTGAGATGAATGTTAAGTATGGCTGACGACAGTCCTACTTTCGGAGGGCTCTGGGAGACAGTCAACACTGCTGGATGCATAGGTAATCGAAGAGTGTGGAATGAATGTAAAGTATGGTTGACGATAGTCCTACTTTTAGAGGGCTCTGGGAGACCGTCAACACTACCGGGCGCATAGGTAATCGAAGAGTTTGGAATGAATGTAAAGTATGGTTGACGATAGTCCTACTTTTAGAGGGCTCTGGGAGACCGTCAACACTACCGGGCGCATAGGTAATCGAAGAGTTTGGAATGAATGTAAAGTATGGTTGACGATAGTCCTACTTTCGGAGAGCTTTGGAAGGCCGTCAACCATTCTGGATGCATTGGTAATCGAAAAGTGTGAAATGAACAAAAAGTATGGTTGATGAGGACGTCCTACTTTTGGAACTCCGGGAGGCCGTCAACACTACTGGATACATTGGTAATCGAAGAGTGTGTACATTCGGAGGGCTTTGGGACGCTGCCAACTATACTGGATGGATTGGTAATCGAAGAGTGTGGAATGAGTGGATGTATGGATAACTACAGTCCTACTTTGTAGGACTCTGGGATGTCATGAACGCTACTGAATGCATTGATAATTAATCGAAGAGTCAGATGAATGTAAAGTATGGTCGATGGTGATCTCCTAATTTCGGAGGTCTCTGGGACGCCGTCCCCGCTACTGTATGTACTGCGCGTGACTCGTGTTGGAGGAAGCAGTCGTGTGTGGTGCTTTGGATATCGAAAAGTGTAAAACTAATGTAAAGTATGGTCGATGGTGATCTCCTAATGTCGGAGGTCTCTGGGAGGCAGTCCCCGCTAGTGTATGTACTGCGTGACTCACGGTGCAGGAAGCAGTCGTACTTGAAGCACCGGCGGCAGAAGAGCGTGTGGAACGAGTGCATGGTCTGGTCGCGGGACACGCACTCGGCGAGCGGCCCGTCGATGTTGGGCGTGCACTCCGGCGGGAGCGCGTGCGGGTCGCTGCGTGACGTCAGCTCTATGTACCTAACAACCGTGGTCCGTTCATAAAACACGCACACAAAACAGTGGGATGGGTTTATAAACAACCTTTTTTACTGTACTTCTTTCTACTTGTTTGTTTGTTTTTTAGAATATAAAAGAAAATTTTAACAGTGAAAGCCTTTAAAATAAAAAAATACAGAATATAAAAAGTACCAAAAAGCCAATATAAAAAGTACAGAACAATTCGTCCCATCCTACATCTATTTATTTATTAAAATAGGAAGCCAACGGAGTACAAAGTATAGAATATAACATTTAAATTTTTAACATTTAAATATAGTCATCTTAGTATTACTACTACGTACATCTCACTTATAGGCTAACTCATCATGATATAAAAAAATTAAAAACAGTGCTTGAAAATGTATTTTTAAAAACAAAGAAAATAACTTTATTGATTCAAAAACTAAACATATATAAAATACTACTAACTATTATAGAAAAAATAAAATCTAGAGCTAAATAATAAAGTAAATACCATCCATAATAATATAATAATGCATGCCGTGAGGTATCCGGCTGAGTAGAATAGACGACCCTGGTTTCCTACCGAGATGTCGTAGAAGGCGACCAAGGTCAGTTTGCCTGCCGTGTGATATCCAGCTGAGTAGAATTGACCACCCTTGTTTCTAACCGAGGTGTCGTAAAAGTCGTAAAGTAAAGGTAAGATGACGTTAGGCGGGCGGTCGGTTGTAAAATACTTAACCAAATCATGTAACAACTTTGTTATAACATGTTGTGCTAACCCCACTTAGAGTAGAATAAGGAGGAATAGGAGAATGGTGATCAATAAAATAATGCGAAAGTCTGTTTTTCTCTCTATTCACTCCTTTTAGAGAAAATGACAATAAATGATACTTAAATGAGAAAGAATAACATATCTTACAAACAAAACTTACTTCTCTCTCAACTCTTGTGCAGTTCCTTTATCTGGAAACTGTAGGCTGATGGCCTGGAAAATGATAAATATTGGAAACTGCTTGTCATAGACCACCTTCTTTTCGCCCTCTTTCACATCTTCTTTGTCCTTGTCCTTGTCTTTAAGATCTTTGGATTCCTTCTGAAGAAAATGAAGAAATTATTAATCATTGATGCATAGTAATATTTCGATAATTTATGATTTTATAGGTAGTTTTTTTAATTTATGGAAATTTTAATATTTATATCCTTTCACATAACTCATTGGATTCATAAATAAATAATAACCAAAGATGGTAAATCAAACCAAATACGACTTGAGAGGGTGTCTGTGTATCAAACTAAACATAAAATTACCTTCAATTATGCACCACAATTTTTTTTCTATTATATAAGTTTAAATTATACTCAATTTCATTACAAATGGCCCAGCAGTTTAGCCATAACAAACCACAACTCTAACACTCCACACAAGCACTACCACAATCTCTACGATCATTTCGCCTCGAAACTGAAGCATCATCAGGAGGATAATCTCCACGAGAAAATCATAATGCATCGCAACGCCTTTGCAAGCAGTCTTATATTGAAACTGCACTGAACTTAGCCACGAATGTGGAAGGAAGAGATTATGTAAACTTACCTCTTTCTCCTCTTTAGAATTGCGTAACTCCCTCTCTTTACGCTCTTCAGCGATTTCTTCCTTGGTCTGATAAGCTACCAACGCGTGCACCAGGTCTACGAACAGCTGGTCATCGATGAAACCACCTTCTTTGTCACCTACACAACAATATTATTATAAAATTAAGCGCACTTAAAGCATGTTAACCAGGGTAACAGTTTTTATGCTCGGTCATTTTTTTTAAAGATAAAAAAGCAATAAAAGAAAAAAAATTAACACCGGGTGTGCAAATCGAATCTAGGTTTCGAACCATTTTTGGTCCGCGCGTTACTATTAGGCTGTCACAGCTTTGCATTCGACAGAGCAAATTATGATTTGCTATCTATTCTTATTTCCGTACTTTCTTTAGGGTAAATAATCTGATGTTATTTTTTTACAAAAACTGTATTTTTTAATTTTATTTCTGTTGAAATACTTTTCTAGAAGCATTTACATATTCTTCTATTTATTTTTAGCAAACAGCATCGAATCATCCATGTTAATTAATTTACACATTTATTATTACACTGGAGATGAATTTATAACCTATATGTTGGCAAATCTAGTCATGAGATTAGCATAGATGATTTCACTAAAGAATTTAAGAAGTGGCTCATTGGCATAATGGGCAGTGACCCTACCTTCAGCTCCATGGGTCGCGGGTTCGGTTCGAGGGCCAACATTTAAAAAAAAATCGAGCCTGGATGCGTTTTTGTATTTAAAACAATAAATAAATAAATATATGGGGCACTTACACACATGGTTGCCCCAAAGTAACTTAATACTTGGGTTATGGTAGACAGACAACTGGTGAATATATAGTTATATATTTTTAAATACATACTTAAATACAAGATTCTTATACATAAGATTAAGTTCTGTTTTGTTATTTTGTATATTTTAATGTGTACGTGCAATGAAGTTTTAAATAAATAAATAAATACAAATATACACCCAGGCTCAAAGGCCAACAAATTCATTTATACAAAATGTTCGCCCTCGGCGGGAATGAAACCCGCGACACGTGGAGCTGAAGGCAGGGACACTACCCACAGCGCCAACGGGCCAGTCAAGTCAGTCAGTCAGTCAGTCGGGCTATATATGTTCACCAGTTATCTGTCACCCATAACACAAGTATTAACTTACTTTAGGGATGGACAACCTTGTGTTTCTCTCATATAATTATTATTTATTATTATTACTTTATGACACTGCATATTTACAAAGCTACCATTCAATATATTATTGATGATACATCTAAAAGCGCAGAAAGCATGATATGTGAGGCCAACTCGTAGAGTGTCTTACTTTTAGCCAATGTTGTACAATATATTGGTAATATTGAAGCATTGATGATCGCCACACACCAATGTAAAATTAATACTTAATTTAGTTTGTGGAGAGGACCAATTTTTCCCCAAACTTTGTTAAAACTGGACATTTTTTTATTTAATGAAACAAATATAAATTTACAGCAAGTGGTTATTATTACTCTTTCAAATTATTAAAATAATTTTGTTATATCTATAGACTCTGCTTCCTATTTATAAGCCAGAGCCAAACTTAACTTACCTCCTTATGAGGCACATAATTAGAAAGGCTTTTTTTACAGTAAGATCGTAAACTTAATGTAAATTTATTGTTCATCATATGTGATTTTGAATGGAATACTATTTGCAGCTTTTTAGGTGATGTATACAGGCATTGAACAAGTGTCACACCTGTTCTTTGGGTGTATTTAGTTATTGTGTAAATATTTCAATCATAATAATATTCAAAATGGTTATATGTTGTAAAATGTAATGTACTGTAATTTCAAGATATTTTTAATAAAAGGAATAGATATTGAATAAAATCTATTACTACTCTACAGTAAAGTAAAGTTTATACATGCCCTAATTAAAAATTTAATTTACTTCAACATAAATAAATAGTTAAATATTTTATAACAATAAAAATAATCACATTATTTTCTACAATTTGATGATGAGATCGTTAATATAAAAACAAATGTAGATAGAAGCTGTGTTTCTCTAAGTTTTTGGCTAAAACTCAACTATCAATTAGTTGTTAAATTATAGCTTTATAAGCAGAACTGCATATAAACAAGACTCTGGTACAATCCACAAACAAAAATAATGATGAGAAAGCCGATGTACCATGCACTTTCCCATCGTAGTTCTTTATGAGCTCCTCGATGAATGTACCATCCTGGTCCAGGACCTCATCCCCCATGTATGGTATGTTGTGCAGCACTGTCTCGTCCTCCACCATAAAATTCTTCTGCGTCGGTGCCCATGTGTACATTGTGGGTATAGGGTTAACTGAGTTGATCACGCGGATGGAAGCCTGCTGTGTTGTAACCACACCTGAAGCTGTGTGAAAATATAACAAATTTATTATACCAACCTACCCAAACATCTAAATAATGTCTGCAAAATATGATTTTATCTTCCATTTTCTCCTATCATTCAACTCTTGTGCTACACTTTTATAAGCACATAATACTTCACACAACCCGTACAACTTTTTTTCCTCCTTCTAGTCATGTATCCATCCACATTCATATTTAAAAGTCTTTAGGTCACAATTTTCATTACACATCCATCCTCATTTCTGATATACAAACAAGAATTCATTAATAATATTACTTATATTAATTTGAACTGAGAACTGTATAACCTACAAAATCCAATGCTTTATGAAGTAAAGAAATATATCAAAATTTCTACTTTGCTATTTTTAGACTTATGAGTACAAACTCATAGGTAAGCAAGCTCTAAGATTTGATATAAAAAAGTATTTGTTTCAAATGTTTTTACATAAACTGATTAAAAATATTATTTATAGGTAACAAAGTCATCATTCTCCTGCCCTTATCACTCTAAGCAGGTAGGCACAGCATATTGTTAAATGATTTGGCTAGTTATTTTGCCTGATGTCAACTTACCATAGTAAGCTTTGACGACACCACAGCATGAAATAAGGATGGCCTATTCTATTCAGCTGGATACCACACAGCTGATCAAGTTACCTTAGGAGCATTTTACAACACCTTGGTAAGAAATGAGGGTGGTTTATTCTATTCAGCCGAAAACCCCATATTTATATGTAAAGTGTGGTAATATATTCATACTAACCGTCAGTGTAGGTCACCTCAGCTCGTTTCATAAGGGTCTCGTGATTTGGGGTCGGCGCTGAAGCTGGCCAGAAAGGCCTCCGAGTCCGCTCTGAGCTGTCGCTGTCCCGTGTCTCGATTGCATCGGACATCAAACGCAAATTGCGTGCCCATGCTACTTTGACTTCATCCGCACGTTTGAATCTCTAAAACAAACCATAATTCTCTACCAATAGCGAATTTACTTACAGAGCTTTTGAGAATTTAAAAGAAACAATGAAGTTCGTTTCGTAAAGTTCAGCAAAAGCACATCAATCAAGATCGCTGTATAAATAAAACTAGTATATAATGAAAACAAAGAGGTCCGGTTTACCTTCACTTGACGAAGCCGCATATATTCTGATTTTACTCTTTTCTTCCATTCTGCTGATACTTTACACTTACTCATGAGTAAAACGTTTTAAAATATGATATTATTTTGTTTTAGATTATAAAAATAAATCAAAAATCTGAATATACGCTGAGAAAGCGGGACCGGTAGCTCAGAACCACAGACTTATTATTTATAGAACAATTCGCGTATTATTTTTATCTGTGAATAGTACACATATTATACACCTTTTTGAGTAGATACTCTGTACTCGTAAGTCGTACCTAACCATAGAGCAAACTATTGCATGTAAATTGAAATTTCAACAAGTTTTTACGCATTGGCATTTGGCGCCAATCTAGGTTTTGATTTGTCTCAAAATCTACCTTTTCGGTTACAATAGTAACAAACAAAAATTCTTTATCATAGATCTGTTTTAAATGTTTCATTATTTTTTGAGATTTCATGGAAACGGTTCACTGACAGAGATCTTTGACGTTAGACTTATGGGATAATAAGTCTGTACATTTTTTTATAAATAATAATTTTTTACTTTATAATGTATATAACGTACAAAAATAATAAATAAATAAAATTAAATTGTTATAATACCTAGTACTGTAAGATTATTAATATATAAAAATTATTAAACTTAAGAAAAAATGTATGAAAACAAACACTATGGATATAGAATTTTGAGTTATTCGAATTGAACTTTTTACGAATCTATTATTCTATATTGTCTATAATCTTTGGAAAGCGAATGCGTTTGCTGCCATTTTCTGTTCGATAATTTAAGGAAAAGATAATTTGGAAGAACAAAAAGGTGAGCATGAGTAGACGGGTATTTTGGATTTGTTTAGTTGTTCTTGCTTTATTTGTAACGCATGCTTTCTTTAATTTTACTTTTTGTGCATTTACGGACGCGCATTACGTAATTTGTTGTTTCTGGTCACGAAAAAAATTATTTACAAAGAACTTCATTACGCGTGCGAGCGATATCTCAAAAGGGGACGATTGAATTGTTGTCTACACCGAAAAGTTATTCTGTTTGTAGGTGTGTGCATACCTACAAACTGCCGCAGGTTATGCGAAGAGGCTCGTATAAGTATGTCCTCTTACCGTGGCGAGGTGGGCGCTTGGGACGGCGGCCCGCCCGGCGCCGAGGCGGACTACGCGCCGCAGCCGCCGCCGGCGCCCTTGCCCACCACGGACCCCTGGACGGGGGTCAGCTACAGCCAGTACGGCCAGCCGCAGTACGACTACCAGGGCTACGGCTCGTCCGCTTACGGTTATAGTTACGATTCTACATATTATCAGAGAGCTGACGGTGGTTATTATGACGCTTCGAGCGCATACCCGCCGCCCCCGGCCGAGGGCTACGACTACAGTAGGCCCCAGGAACGCCCGCGGTCTCCTCACAGTTCCCGTAGTTACGAACGGCGGCGGGCGTCGTATAGATCTAAGTCCAGAAGCGTATCGCCCTACGATAGACGCCAGCGCGAGTATTCCAAGAAAAGAGATACTAGTTATGAGGATAGTAAGAGGCGTAGATCCAGAAGTGCCTCGAAAACAAAATATAATAAGTACTCTTCTAGTGAACGTTCTAGTTATAAGTCGAGGTCATACTCGAGGTCCCCTAAACATGTTAAGCAAGAACGGAGATCGTCGTCCGACTCGTCGAGATCTGGTAGATCTTATAAGAAAAGCGCTACTAGTAAGAACGACCGCTCGTTAACGCCTCCACTGAAAAGTAGAACTCAACCTCGCCATAGGTCAAGGTCTGACGACGACAGGGTAAGAAGTCCATCCAAATACAAGCACGATAAAGGTTCCAAAAAAAAGGGAAAATCGAATGCCCATTATGAATCAAAATCAAAAGACAGGCGTGAAAGAGATGTTTTCACTCCACCCAGAAAGAATGATTCACCTCAAAGTCGAAAAAAATCATTAACACCACCTGTTTATAAAAGGAGCGACAGATCTCCGCAACGCAAAAAGAATTACAAAGACCGAAAATCACTCACGCCACAGAGAAATCCTAGAGATAGCTCGGTAACGCCTCCTCGGTGTTACGCCAGAAGCCGTTCTTCTTCCAGATCACGCTCCCGTTCAAGGTCCATCACACCTGAGACTAAGCGTAAACGTTCGAGTACTCCGAAATCGCGTCGTAGTCGATCTTCCTCCTCTAGCGAATCCTCTGCATCATCTCGGAGTTCCCAATCTAAGGAACGTGACAGACGCAAGTCCTCATCTAAACATGGATCTCGTAGTAAGAGCAGATCGCGAGGTCGTTCAGTCAGCAAGGAGCGATCGAGTTCACCTCGTTCAACTCGCCCTAGAGGGAGGCGATCTAGAAGCCCACGGAAATCAAAATCGCGGTCAAGGTCACGCAGTCCTCAGAATCGTAGTCCGAGCCATAGCGCGACACCGAGTGATGAAGAGTGCAGGGGACAGTTCACAGTTGCCGACAGAAAGCGCTTTTGGAAGATGCACAGAAGCAGACAAGAACAAGCAGAAAAGTCCAAGTCGCCAGTTAAAGAAGTCAGACCTCCACCTGGAGCAGTTGAAACGACTTATGCTTATGATGTCGAGTACGGAGATCCACCTGAGGTTGAGGGGCCCAATTTCGCTGAACTTTTGCAACCACCAGACCAAACTATGCAAATACCCTGCACCTCTAAGTCAAAGCCGATGCCAATACCGATAAAAAATGATGGCAGTTTTCTAGAGATGTTTAAGAAAATGCAGGAAGAAACTAAAAAAGTTGAGGAAGAAAAGAAACCAATAGTGAAGAAACCTATTTTGCCTTTCATAGGAAAGAGGCGCGGGGGCAGGGTTCTCAAAACTGGGCTCGTAAAGAAAGCCAAGGCGATCGACGAACAGACTGTAGACAACACCCCTAAGGATGCTTGGTCTCTTTATATGCAAGAAGTTAAAAAATATAGAGAGACATCTTGCGAAGAGGAAAGAAAGACCAGGCCTCTTGTTAAATAATCATTAAAAGACTTTACTTTAATCTGCATTTATGCAGTTGTGTAACTGTTATTTTTATACTATTATAATAACAAGTGTAACGTAACGTTTAATTTGTGTCTACCTTCAGTTTATTTTATTATTGAACAAGTTTCAAATAAAGAAATTTAAGAATGTCTGACTTTGATGTTCTTTCGTTGCAGCAATATGCCTGATATGATCAAATCTGTAGCCGACATCAAAACCGCACCTTTTGACCCACGGTTCCCTAATCAGAACCAGACAAGGTAACTATCTAATTTAATAAATAGGAGAAAGAAATGCTTCCCCTTTTATTTGTTCTGTAATTTTAATTATATGCAAAAACAGATATTGGAGGATAATTTAAATGATAATTATTTATGTAGATATAACAAATAATTTGGCAAGACATAATGTGTATCGCATATACTATCGCATAATAAACTTTAAACGCATAAGCACTTTTGAATCGTCAACTCTACTGTTGGTTCGGAAAGCTGTTCCTACCGAGAAGAGCCAGCAAGAAACTTGGCAGTTGCTCTTTTAAAAATATAAATTCTTAATACTGTTTACATTTACATGTTACATATAACTGACATATACATGTTACATATTACATATAGTGACTGGCCCATTGGAGCAGTGGGTAGTGACCCTGCCTTCAGCTCCGTGGGTCGCGGGTTCGATTCCCGCCGAGGGCCAACATTTTCTGTAAATGAATTTGTTGGTCTTCGAGCCTGGGTGTATATTTAAGTATGTATTTAAAAAATATATAAGTATATATTCACCAGTTGTCTATCACCCATAACACAAGTATTAAGTTACTTACTTTGGGGACAGACGACCGTGTGTGTAAGTGTCCCATATATTTATATTATTTATATTTATATTATATTTAACTACATAACAAAATATGCTTGCCAATCTACATTGAACAATCATGGTGGGTCTAAACTCTAATTCTCAACATAATAGAAAGGAAGTGAACCATTACTAATGGAGTGTCAGTACATAGTGTTGATCCAATTACATTATAATACAACTTATCTATAATATATCTTATAAAAATTTACTATGGCTCTCTATGGCTCCGGTTGTATTAATGTATTTCAATATTTATTTTAAATTGTATACGCCGTGTGGTATCCGGCTGAATAGAATAGTAACACCCTCTTTTCTTACCGAGGTGTCGTAAAAGGCGACTAAGGTAAGTCGACCCGCCGTGTGGTATCCGGCTAAGTAGAATAGACCACCCTCATTTCTTACCGAGGAGTCGTAAAAGGCGACTAAGGTAAGCTGACTCACCGTGTGGTATCCGGTTAAGTAGAATAGACCACCCTCTTTCTTATCGAGGTGTTGTAAAATACGACTAAGATAAGTTGACGTCAGGCAGGCGGCCGGTCGTAAAATACGTAGCCAAATCATGTGACAACATGTTTATAACATGGTGTGCCGACCCCACTTAGAGTGGGATAAGGGCAGGAGAATGATGATTTTAAATTATATAAGTACTAGCGACTTTGTTCGCGTGGACTGTTGTAATGTGATAGGTCGATAATAGATGGCGCTGTCCAATGTCATCCTATTCCTGTAGAATTAGCACGATTTCTATAGTCTATGATATTCCAGTGTATAAGGAATAATTGTCCCAAATATCATCGATATTGGATTCGCCGTGAAAGAGTAACAAACATACATACATACTAACCAACTTTTGCATTTACACTATTAGTAGGATATAATATTTGTTTGTATATTTTGAAGTCTTCATCATTTTCCTGCCCTTATCCCTATCGAACTCTAAGTGGGGCTGGTACAACATGTTATAAACATTTTGTCACATGATTTACTATGTATTTTACGTTATCTACCCTAGTCATATTTTACGACAACTCGGTAAGAAAGAGGGTGGTCTTTTACTCAACCGGATATCACACGGTGGGTCAACTTACTTTACTCACCTTTTACGACATCTAGGTAAGAAATGAGGGTGGTCTATTTTACTCAGTCAGATACCACACGGTGGGTCAACTTACTTTAGTCACCTTTTACGACACTTCGGTAAGATATTAGGGTGGTTTATTCTACTCAACCAGATACCACACGGTGGGTCAACTTACTTTAGTCACCTTTTACGACACTTCGGTAAGATATTAATTAGGGTGGTCTATTTTACTCAGCCGGTACCACACGTCGGGTCGACTTACCTTAGTCGAGGATTATTTAGATTATGTGGAACGAGGAAAATTTACGGACAGATGTTTAAATAAATTTGGAATACCTCTGCATCGATACAAATGATAACAGATTGATTATCTATGGCATAGTGATTATATCTAATCGATATTTTACACGCACTTTCGCATAGCTATACAATGCTAAAAGTGTGGCATGCATTGTAAACATTGCTCTTTATACAATCATTTTTAGTTCAGCTGCTATGTTAAATAAAACTATTAAAGGGACAGTACCTGGGTGACCGGGTATGAAGCTGTGGTAGCCCAGCGGTATCACCGTGCGCCTCTTTCGAGGAGGTCTAGGGTTCAAGCCCGGGCAGGCACCAATGAGTTTTCTAGTAAAACTTATGTGTCTAATTGATAATTGCAATTTATCACACGCTCTTCGGTGAAGGAAAACATCGTGAGGAAACCTGCATATCTCTAGAGAATTCTGGGGATATGTGTAACCTACCAATCCGCATTGGAGCAGCGTGGTAGGTCTTAGCTCCAATCCTTCTCCCAAAAAAAAAAAAACGGAGAGAAGAGGCCTATGCCCAGCAGTGGGATAGTAACAGGCCGTTACTTACCTGGGTGACCGAGCCTTGCTCAGTAATTTTTTAAAGATATAATGTAATAACGATATGTTACCCATCGGCTATCGCAACAATAAACAAGATAAGGGCAGGAGGATGGTTATAGCTATCAAAGCAAGAGGCCTACAGTGGGATAGTAGAAGACAATTACTTTTCCGTTTCAGGCACTGCTACCAAAGCTATCTGGACTTCCACCGCTGCCAGAAGGTCCGCGGCGAGAAGTACGAGCCATGTAGCTACTTCAAGAGGGTCTACACGTCCCTCTGTCCCAACGAGTGGGTCGACAAGTGGGACACCCAACGCGCCGAGGGCAACTTCCCCGGCAGGATTTAGCTTGCTATAAGCTACGTTATAATTTATTGTTTCCATTTTAGGCTGCGTGATATAGAATAAATGATTTGATCGTTACCATTTGTTTTATTAACTAGTGATAAAAAATTTTTTTTCTTTATACGGTTTTCCAACAGCATAACATGTTTTAACCCAAAAATATCCAAATAGTCTGAAATTAATTATGTAGTACCAATTATAGGAAATCACATCATTCTTAGTAACAATTTTACAATTATAAGCCTAAAAATAAACAAACACAAAAAACACCTTTACACCTTATTACCTTTTTATTAAGGATCCCTATTTTTTTGACAATGTAATATTATAAAAAAGCGACGATATTTCTCCTTTATTCTTATTCAATAAATAAAAAGCAGTTTTCCCAGAGTCAACCCATTTACTCTTTCGCAACAACTCAATGAATGACACAAAAATATGACAGCCACAATGCTTTTTCATATTAATCGCCAACTCTATGAAGGAGGTTGTATTAAAAACATGTAACAATATAGCCTATGTTGCTCAGTAAAGATGCAGCTTTCCAATGGTGAAAGAAATTTTTGAAATCGGTCCAGTAGTTTTTATGTGAAAACATTAAAAACATACGAATTTTTCCTCTTTATAATATTAGTATAGACTTACTTACATTTATTGCGAATTAAAACCAGGTATAAATTCAGTTTATATGAAATTAAGGATTTGAAGTAGAAAAAGTCGATTATTCGTTTTTTATTCCTTTAAATAAATCGATTAAAAATCTATTAATTCGTATCGAACAAACGATTACTTTCAAATTATTAAAAAGTTTCCTCCTAAATATTAATAATTTGTGGGTTAATTAAAGTTAGCAACTACCAATAAATACTCATGTTATTTTATCGGATGAGCCCGACTAGTTTCAAGCGCATATGGGGCTCTTATTCATGTGCTCTTTACGCGGCGGCAACGCTAATCGGGCTCATCCGATAAAATAACACGTGAATATAGCCGGTTTCTATACATTAATTATCGATTCTTTTATTAATATAATCGATTTTTTAAATATAAATAGCGATTATTTTTTCACATCTCTAATTGAATTAATAGTGATTAAGCTAGAAATAAAAGCTGTACCAGCGACTTCGTTCTCATTAAAAAAGACTAAAAATGTAAAAAAAAAATATTGAATTAAATGTCGAATTATTATTATAATTTTTTTTATTGCCTACAATATGTAATAAAAAATATATATATTTGGAGAATGCTCAACACTTGCATGTTTAAAAGATGACGCTAATTGTTTACTTACTTAAAACCTGAAAATAGATGATAAAAAACGAGACAATTCCTATTTTGAAAGTTTTTTAACGCCTTATAAAGCGTAACAGAGAGACAGTATTTATAATATGGATAACGCACAGCTACTCAATAAAAAGTTTGCTATCCACAATTAACAGATATTATATTTAGTTATCCCACAGTCATATAGGTCCCGGAAACGCTCCCTTCTGGCGTAAATCGTCCCAATGCTCAATCCAGAAGTTGGGGCAGACCGTCTGGAAGTACCTCTTGAATATCTTACAGTCATCCACGTCTCCCAGAAGGCGGGTACATTTATAGAAGTCGCAGTAGTTATCATAACACGCTCTGAAAAGTTTTCATATAATTTTCAGACTCCTACAATTTACGATATTTAAAGAAAGAGTGAATAGGCAGGCTGCATCGTTCGTTTTTCATCATCCGTCATCATAACTAGGCACTAGACTTATCGCAGTAAAAAAAAACCTGGGTTTCGGATACCAGACAGAGACCTAAATCCTCACTTTAACGATTCTTATTACCAAAGTAATAACTTCCCTGACATGTTTCTTTGTTAACATCTACATGATACATCATGATAAGTTTTCAAACATCATAATACAACTGATAATGAAAAGATTTGTCTTTGTTATACAAGCTAATTTCGATATCGATCAGAAATAATTAGCTCCTATACAAAATTGTACGTTTCCAATATGGATGCCTTCAAGGCCTTTACCTGTTCCTATAAGCAATTTATAGAATTAGGCGTTACGTTGCGGAGGTCCATAATACAAAACTAATGAGAATATTCTCATTAGTTTTGTTCCTACAAGCAATAAAATATTAGCACTAATAATTGTTCCTGTATTTTGATACAAATCGTAATGTGTTAAAAATGCTTTATTTCTTAGTAATTTATTGAAAGCGAAATTTATCTATATTACAAGAATCAAAAAGATTTATAGAAAATACATTGATTTTTTACCACTTGTATTAAAATATTCAGATCCTTGTTCAAGACAAAGTTTACACTAGATAAGATCCTGTTGTATAAAAATCCCTGTATATAAGTCCTTATGCATGAAAACCTAGATGTCTTTTATAGAAATAGGCGTTACTTTGCGGAATTCCATAGTACAAAAGTTATGATAGAATTATTTTGTTATAATCCGTTTTTTTCGTGGACCTCGCTCCGGACGATGCTTCGGTTCGATGCGATGTTGATAGTGGTTTGTGCGGTAACTAATCCTGAATGTAGAAGGTATGAGATTGATTTTGCTTCCTACAGCTTAAAAAAATGCGGAGTCTTAAAAAAGGCTTATACCAAAAAAATTGTATCATAACTTTTGTTGATCGATCTAAATAAGCTTTTCTAGCCTTACCTAGTTTGATTTTGAAATGGATAACGTGGATCCATTCGGAGCGTTCTAAACTCCTGTTCGCACATTATTGTCGTTTATATAATAAATATATAAAAAAATACGTAATCTATCGAAATACCAAAATTATAAAAGCCGTTGACTTATTTCAAATGTCATATAAACAAGTGCAAAACGAAAAATTTATCTTATAAGGTTTTGCATTTTTTTTATTGTGTTAAATTATATATTATTTTTAAATCTTTTATTGATATTTTGTAAATTATAAATCCTATAGGTGACAAAGTAATTAAATATTTGATCATGGTATGTTATCTTAGAACTAAAGGTCCTGATTCCGTTTTCAGCGACATCCAGAGTTCAGTTTTTGAAACTTTGCAACAGTGTTTACATATTTTTAATTAAAGAGTGTAGTGTTAACATATTAAAAAAATAAAAATTTATAAATTTTATATTTGTAATTATTTTTTTAATGTTATGTTGTTTTAATTAAATAATTTAACAAGAATAAGTAATATTTTATATAATTTAAATAGAATAATTTTTCTACATAAAAAACTATAGCTAAACTTGTCTTTGACTATAGATAATACACTATAATGAGTGCTTGACAGATATTTGTTAAATTTGAAAAATTACGATGAATATATGTAATATATGGACTTTGATTTGAATATTATTAGTTTTTGTATGTTACGTAGAAAAAAATGTCGCAAAATGTTTTTGTCCAACAGTCTTTGGTAAAGGTGAGTGCTTATTATTAAATTAATCAAAACTCCTGCCGCGTCTATGGCAATGACGTTTATACTTAGATTATCGAATAGTATTAATTTATATCTGCTTAAAATAATTGTTGCAGATCCTCTAAGAACATGGATTTATTCCAAACTTGGGTACGGAGGATTGGAGGTCCGCTAAATATAATAATTTGGAAGCAGATTACGTGTTCAGAAACCGACGTGTTTTGGCGCAAACATGTTTACATATATCCGTTTTTATTTCCTTAAAAATTTTCCATTTCATTTTAATTTGTTCGATTTGTTAATGTTGTTTTGGTGAGTTATTTAGTACACAAGGCAAGTAGTAAAGCCAAGACTTTTCGATACGCATCATTGCTTCTAGGTGTAATAAACGATATAATATCAGATAATTTACGTATGACGTTCTTTTGTTAATGTTTAAAGTACATACTTTATTATTAACTGGACTGGCCCGTTGGCTCCGTGGGTCGCAGGTTCGATTTCCGCCGAGGGCAAACATTTTCTATAAATGAAGTTGTTGGTATTTGAGCCTGGGTGTATATTTGTATTTAAAATTATATAAGCATATATTCACCAGTTGTCTGTCACCCATAACACAAGTATTAAAATTAAGTTTACTTACATTGGGGACGGACGACCGTGTGTGTAAGTGTCCCATATATTTATTTATATTTATAGTGGCTTGATTTGTATTTATAACTTAAATTTATAATTTGTAGATATTACTTGTTTATTTTGTACATAAATAATATAATGAGCTTTATATTATAAAGTTAGCTTTTTGCATATATATTTATAAGCCTGCAATACTAAAGTAATTGTAATTTTCGTTATATTCAAATCAAAAGTAATTTATTGTTAAGACTACTGTATTATTTATACAAAATAGATAACTTTTCAATAATTTTGTTTTTTCATTTCTTTTGTATTTATACCCCGCCCTACTGCAAAAATATTATATATATATAGTATATATGACCCTTTTGACCTTTTTAGTTCAGAAACTGATCTCTAGATGGCGCTATTACGGATCACAAAAAACGACTGCGAGTTACCCATCTATTTCATTATGTACACTGTAATCTTTGTATTTGATAAAACAAATATTTTATATTTTTTTTTAATCTGCGGCAAAGTTCATTTCGAAATTTAAGTTCTTAAAACGAAGTAGGCATGCATAGGAAAAAAAAGGCACTATAATTAAACAATAATTTATTTATTTTAAAATAATAATTTATACAATTATAAATATATGTTAAATACGAAGTTAAATGGTTTTGGAAGTTTAATTTAAAAAAAGTCACGTTATATTTTTATTCTGTGGTAATTAAATCTGTTACATTTTATACTAGAGTTACATTTTAGAAAAAGAGTTACATTTTATACTAGAGTGGGGCCAGACTAAAGTGTCCATTGACAATAAAGATAAAACCAATTATAATTATTATTTACACTAATTAACGAACAGATAAACGTTACAATTTCCAGTTTGTTACACGTGTTCAAAGACAAAGTCAACTAAATGGTGGGGGGTTTAACTCGTTACTATATAACTCTGCTTGCTTGGGTGATGCTTCGCTTGGCGATTTTGTCGTGGAGTCTATCTCCTGACGATGCTTCGGTTACGGGGCGAAACAATTGTTGAGATTGTGGTGGTGAATGTGTAAAGTGCTTGTGTATTATTTTATTATCGGTGGCGGGTAGTGCACGAGTTCTTACAAATTCTGCATGTATCAGGTATGAGAACATACGTACACTCTGCATTTAGCATTACATATATTTTCTTTTATCGCGAATTATAGCAAAATAATATTCTCATTAGTTTTGACTTATTATCTCCTTTTTATACGTGATTATATAAAGATAAGTATATTAGTTTCATCATGCCTCTTTTTTTGTTGCTACACTCACAGTCCTACCTATGGCTGCGATACTGTAGTACAATAACCATAGAATAATATATAGAAACCGGCTATACTCACGTCTTATTTTATCGGACGAGCCGTGAAATGAGACGTGAGTGTAGCCGGTTTTTATACATTAATTATGAATACCACTCACGATAGTTTAAATTCAAAAATAACCATCGAGTTATACTGTTCTCTATGATAATAACTCTATGATTTTAGCTGAACAATATTTCTTCATTCAATGAGCGACTTTTAGGATAAATACGGTTTCTGTTCTTATATAACCTCTCATTCACAAACGTTTTTTTGGCCGTGAAAAAGTGCGATTTATTCGTGCGTAGACACGGGTCTAAAATAACTATTAAGTTTTATAAAAGCCTACTATCCTAAAGATTGTCTGTGGATTTAAGATATACCTTGTATAAGATAGCAATGACGTAATAGTCTCTTAATACTAGTTTTTTAAAAGTCGTACCGCCAAGTGCCTTATTGACTCCCTCGGTGGGAACAATTTTCCAAATCATCAGTATATTTGATAATTGAAAAGCACAAGTTGTTTACAAGTTTGAAACAATTCGAAGTTTTTTTTAACACTTTCAAAATTTGACCTAAACGTTCCGATTACGATAATTCAAATTGTCCGTTTCCGGTTAATCACTTTCGTAACATCTCTACATCTAACCAACCAATGCGATCAATCTTCAAGATTTCCCACACGATCCTATTCAGCTTGGATCTGGAAGTTACCCTTTTGGCTTCTTTCCACCTAATATGGAGGGGGTGGGGTGTTATACAAGCGCTGCTCTTTCTGATTGCTGATTCAGAGGGTTTCTACACCATTAGACCCAAAACCCATCTGTTACTTGACCTAGTT
The DNA here is from genome assembly GCA_029227775.1 of Morpho helenor. Taxonomy (NCBI): domain Eukaryota; kingdom Metazoa; phylum Arthropoda; class Insecta; order Lepidoptera; family Nymphalidae; genus Morpho; species Morpho helenor. The sequence goes on along the minus strand of JARGCU010000034.1, from coordinate 16,019,496 downwards.
GTTGTACCACTATTGAAGCCCCTGAACTATCGGACTAGCATATAGGAAACAAAGGGAGGGTACTTTAACTTTGACGCGACATCGCGGGTACATGTACATTTGAATATCCTGGTAAAACACAGATACGTAAAGTATATCCTGGTAAAAGATAGTTTAAGGGACCTGTTTCACAAGTTACTAAAATGTCGGAAACGTAACCGATGAATAAATTAAGTAGGTAACTAAGCAGATAAACGTCTCTAAAAAGTGAAAATTGAAAAAAAAATCTCAGCCATTTTGATATAGGTATTTGCTATACACCACAAGCAAAATAACAGCCACATGATCTACCTGTTAACTTATTAGGGACTTTAAGTGCTGAATAAGCCTATCAGAAACCTGAGAAACGCAAAATTCCGAGATATGTATCAGATATGTTCTGTATAAGCTAACTGACAGTTTATTGGTAACTTGTGAAACAGACCCTAAACCTAACCTATAGAAACGATGGCTAGTGTTCATGGTGTGCGGACTTGCCGCTGAGCGTGGCGCATTGCTGTTGCCGCAGCAGCACGCCGAGGCACTGCAGCAAGCACTGCATGCTGGCCGCTGACGTTGCCTGCAAAACACTGTACTGTCAGAAACAATATATCAGGCTGGGGATTCCCAGACTTTTTCTCTCATAGACCACTTTCAAAATTTAGCAGGTGGTGACCCTTTTGAAAGAGACGCACTGTCACGCCGCTGGGCTATCACAGTTTGCTAAACTGTCTGAACATGAGCGATTTTATCAAAATTTACTAAACGGATTTTTGTAAAGTTTATACTAAATGGTAGCGCAGTTCTTCCGGAAGGTTTAAGTTTGTATTTACCATTACGTGTTTTTTTTGTAACCGTGTTGAAGAGTTCGCGCTGTTGTAATAAAATCTAGGAGATTAAGTCGCCAGCGTCGCGTAACAAACAGAGATACACAAATGCAATGTAATAAAGAATTGTAGATCTACAAAAATACAACAAAAAAGTCCGCGACAGCATATCTCTATCTCTTATGGTTAACTCACAATAGCTACTTTTATATTAAAAATTTCAATTAAATACACTGATTGCCACATGGGTAAATTGTAAACCACCGAGCTCCACTTTGGGAATTAAGCATTCAATTAAGCAAGCAATAATATTATAAACTAGTTAAACCCTCGGTACCGCGTCAAATAAGTGTTAAAATACCCTCAAAATAGAACAAATTATTTTTTTCCTGTTCTCAAAGGTAGAAATGGTATACTTGTATCCTGTATGTTATACAGTGTTTAAATTAATTACCTTTAAAAGTAATAAGTCCGGGTCAGTATGAGGAAACGGGGAGTCCGATGATTCGATGCAACGTGCCAATGCAGCATCACTGAAAAAAAAAACTTTATCCATATCAAAGCTGTTTAGATCCATACCCTTAAAAAGTATTAAGGGAATCACGAGTCCGGTTTGAAGGACCATATATCCTATATTTGTTGTCTGTGAAATTAATTCACTTAATTTCATATCTTTTTGTAAGTAAAGAATCAATTTTTTTTATTTCATTATTTTGACTGTGAGGATGGCATATGGAACACAGTTATATACTATCACAATGCCATTCTTGCACAATGACGGTGTCTTGTTTCATTTTAATTTTTAAATTGTTGTAATATATAAATAAATAAATAATAAATCCTATCCTACTAATATTATAAATGCGAAAGTGTCACGTATGGATGTATATTTGTTATTCTTTCACGGCGAATTTCTGAACCAATATAGATGAAATTAGGCACAATTATTCCTTATACACCGGAATAACATATAGGCTATAGAAATCCTGTTAATTCTACAGGAATAGGACGACTTTAAAAAGCACATCTAATAGCGACATATCACACGACAACAGTCCACGCGAAGGAAGTCGCGGGCAAAAGCTAGTAAATAAATTAATTCAAATTTTGTAAACTTAACTAAAACCGATGACAATGAAATGAATAACTTAAAAACGTTTTTATCTATACTAAGAATTATTTTTCACTTTCTAGTGCTATGAAATCCTGATTTTTATTTATTTAAACTCTATTTAATTTAATTTTGATTACAGTAAACTGTTTTATACCTATGTACGTTTCTGTAAAGTTTAATGTTAGTAAACCTCAATTCTGTAGCCTGCAGTTGTTGCCGAGCGGACGCCATGGCGTCGTGTACTGCCAACTGCTCCCGCGGCTGGAGGGGTGGGTTCGCTCCCATTGCCTGGAACAACGATACTACAGTAAATTAGATGATCTCTTTACCATTTTCTTTTATCTTTTATCCATGAGTAAACCCTTGGACCCTGTAGGGGGGCAGAATTGCAGTTACCTTGGACCTTATGGCCTAGTGCTGAGGGTGCAAGAATACTGAACTAATACTGTATGCACCCTTTTTAGCAGTAGCTGCTCAATGCAGCTTCACATTGTGGAGTCTTATTTTAAAAAACCTGTAGAGATTGCAGTAGTGAGATTGTACAGATTGTAGTAGTGAGTGTAGTTTCAATTCAAATTCAATTGTTTTGTTAAATTAAATTGTTGTCAACTCTACAACTTTAGACTGGCCTGTTGGAGCAGTGGTCAGTGACCCTGCCTTCAGCTCCACGGGTCACGGGTTTGATTCCCGCAGAGGAGCAACATATTCTATAAATGAATTTGTTGGTCTTCGAGTCTGGGTGTATATTTGTATTTAAGTATGTATTAAAATAATGTAAAATATGTATGTAAAATATATAAGTATATATTCACCAGTTGTCTGTCACCCATAACACAAGTATTAAATTACTTACTTTGGGGATGGACGACCGTGTGTGTAAGTGTCCCATATTTTTATTAAAAAAAAAAATTCTGTTGGTTCAGATAGCTGCTCCTATCAAGAAGACCCAGCAAGAAACTCAATGGTTGCTCTTTTCAGAATATATTTGTTATTGCTAGTTGTACTAATTAGTTAACTACAATCTTGTACAGGATCCAAGAGTAGCTATCCATACATGCTTATCATTGATGTAATCCTAAACAGTATAGGGCTTTCTGTACCAGCCACAACCTTTTTCTGTATAATGATTCATAATGATTATTGTATATTTAAAAAACCAACCTGCTTTAATCAGCTTACCTTTGTATGTATTTCAGCAATAGCTCTTAGCCCATTGACCCACTCTTGACGGGCACGAGCATCTGTTGCTCTTAGTTTGAGCATATCCCCTGAAGCACAGTTGATAGTGAATGTGCGGGAGTCTTCATCACTGGGACAAATAACTGCAGCCGCTAGATGGGCCTGAAACAATTAATTAATATAGAGTAATTTTAATTCAATAACTTAAGATAATTAATGCATAGAAACCTGCTATGCTTATATCTTATTGAGCCCGCAGTATAAGAGCCCTATATGCGCTTGAAACTAGTCAGATAACGTGTTTTTAAACCTTAGTAATAGTTGAAATAAGATTTATAGAAAAACTAAAATTGTCTATTACTTACCTCCAGATAGACAAAATCATATAAAAGTAAAACTGTTTCATATGCTCTCTTGGAACAAAGTAAATAGGGTTCAAACTTGCTACACTACCCCAAAACATGTCTAAGCATATGCCAGTTTCATCAGAATCTGTACAATCATGGCAAACACACACTTTGTGTTAAATTTAAATTAAGCAAAATTCACAGAAAACTAATAAGTAATAATATTTGGTAAGGTTTAGGCTCATTAAAAAAGAAATTAAACATCCGTTATCTTTAATGATATTTCAGGTTCAGCTATTGTTAATAGTTCTATATTTGTTGTCATTTATAAAGTATTTCGACGTATTTGGACCAATAGTCAGCTGTTACCTCTCCCCTCGCTGGTTGACCCGGCTGCACAGTGTCTCCGGGGCCGTCGAATAAATAATAAGTCAATAGCCCAGTTTCTGGGTCCACTGCAAACCATCTCTGCTGCCAGCCCTTTACCACGTTCGTGTATTTATATAGCTGTCCCGACAGAGGACGGTTTGAACCTAAACCAGCTGCCTTTATCATTTTCAAGATAACAAAATTTATTGTAGTTTACACAGACAAATTACCATAAAATATTATTAAGTTTGTAAACAATGTTAGTAACACATAGACAAAGATCCTTACAAAATGATATTACAGGGGAAACAAAAAAATAATATTCGCTTTCTTTTTTGTAACATCAATACATTTTTTTAGAGAATAATTAAAGATATATACCATATTTGATTTGTATACCATATAGGAAAAGGTACTAGTAGGTAGTGCTCGTTTAAACTTATAATTAATAGAGAGTACTTTTTAATTTTGCATAAATTTCAAGTAAAAACTATAGTAACTACTAGTAAGATTTAAATAAAAATAAACGTATATACTAACTTTGTTTAGCCAATTAGAAATGACCGCTTTATAATCTGTGATAAGTGGTGACTAATTTTTCTTGTTTGTGATTAAAAGTTTTGAGATTTCAAAATACTGTGTCATAAATAATTTAGAAAACAATGATAATAAAGTTGGTTCGAACTGATACTGTAGACTGTTCCAAAATTCCATTAGTTCTAGGTGAACATGTAATTGGACGGGGTAAGCTACTTGGAGTAAGTAATTTGATTCTTAGAATTATATGAGGAAAATAAATACCTGCCACTGGTACATTCTTATTTTATCTCTTATATTATTATTACAGTGCGATGATAAAAGGATTTCGCGACAACATGGGAAGTTGGAAGTCAGCGATGTTTCGTTAAGTTTAGAAGCGGTAAGGAATTATTTAAAAAAGGAAAAATATAAATCTTTATTTATACTATGTTTACATACTAATATTTTTAATTAATGTATAGAAACCGGCTATACTCACGTGTTTTTTTATCGGATGAGCCCGACTAGTTTCAAGCCCATACGGGGCTCTTATTCATGAGCTCTTTACGCGACATTATTGCGATTGGAACGCAGTTCGCAAGGCGCGACTCGAGAGTGATTGAGCGGGTGGAGGGACGGCAGCGGCGCTGGTCGAGCGTCTTCTATGCACTCCCCGTCGCTGCCCTGGTCTTCGTTTTCGGATGCCCGGAAGAAATTTGTGCATGCGACGTTTACGGTGTCCGGTTCTAGCAGGTCTTTAGTCGTCCCGTAGTGCCAAAAATAGGTTTCCACGCTGGAGGCAGTGCCCATCTCCAATGCTCTGTTAATGTTCGGGTGATAGCTTATTTCAATCGCCTCACGTATTTTTCTAGGTACTAGAAATTTTTCCCTAGATAACACTGTAGCCTTATCAAACCTTATGTAGTGATTAACACCTGAATCGTGGACATGTTCCGCTTATTTATATTTTTCATAATTATTCATGTAAATGGAAATAGTTATATTACTATATATGATATATCGTTTTCTTTACAATGTATATTGTAATTTTATGTGGTGCAATAAAGAATGTTCTATCTATCTATCTATGATTAATATTGTTTATTTTTGTCAAGCCAACTTTTTGTGAACTGTATAAATTAACTTTTGTAATTTTTCCCCATCACATCAAAAGAAGTTTGACTTCAAAATGAAAATAATGTCTATTATTGTAATTATTAAATTACTGTTTACAGTTGCATCAAAACCCATGTTTCCTCACAAACAAAGGCTCAACAGAAGTAGTTATTATAAGACAAGGTGATTCAAAAACTTTATCACATGGCGATAAATTTGGATTGTTGCCTGACGCATTCTGGTATGAGGTGCTGTTTTGTTCAGATTTAGAAGAACCCAATTGTGAAAGTGAGAAAAATACTGAAGAATATTGTGTAGATAGCAATGACAGTAGGGAATGTGGAAATGAAAGCAGGAAATCGCCATCTGTACTAGGTGAGTATTTATAATTAAACTAGATTGTAAGCATAGGCCTGTGGTATCGACTGAATAGAAGAAGACCACCCTCATTTCTTACCGAGGTGTCGTAAAAGGCGACTAAGGTAAGTTGACCCACCGTGTGGTATCTGGTTGAGTAGAATAAACCACCCTAATATCTTACCGAAGTGTCGTAAAAGGTGACTAAAGTAAGTTGACCCACCGTGTGGTATCTGGCTGATTAAAATAGACCACCCTCATTCCTTACCGAGGTGTCGTAAGAGGCAACTAAGTCAAGTTGACGTCAGCCAGGCGGCCGGTCGTAAAATACGTAGCCATATCATGTAACATGTTTATAATATGTTGTGGCGACACCACTTAGAGTGGGGTAAGAGCAGGAGGATGATGATGTAAGCATAGAACTGTCTTAAGCAAAACAGGTGCCCTGATGTAAGTAGTGCTCTGGCCCACCAAATCGCCCCCCTACCCCCCATTACTAAAAGTTTTAGCGTGGTGCCCACTACATGCAGTGCTATATTACGGTACCATTTATATGTTTGTTTTTGTTTTATATTGAACTTGAATAATTTACCTTATTGTAACACTGAAAAACTCCTTTCGTCAGATTTGAATGGTTTTGCAATGTTTATACAAAACTTAATAAATTGTTTAATAATTGTATTAATATGAGAAAGAATAATTGTTTATTGTATGACAATAAATAAATAATTTTTGTTTCCAACAATTATTAATTTTGTAAATTTGTACATTAAAAAATTCAACATTTATTGAATTAAAATTAATTTATATTTATTATTATATTAGTTTTGGAATTTTTGTATTTATGTGTATAAAGCTTTGGACAATTATTCAAGATGTTCAATAGGTATTATCGCTTTGAAATAAGTCTTTATACAAAAAAAAATAACGTTATATTTTCAGGAACAGAAAATAATGATTTAACATGTATTTCACACAGTATATCTACATCTAATAACTTAAGTCATAATGAAATTAATAAAGAAAGTGAGCCAGAACAAGGTAACTTGGAAGAATCATGTAAACATAATGAGTTAAATCAAACCAATGTTGATAACCCTAATGGACCAGATAACCTGCAGAAACCAGACAACAAACCAGATGAAAGCAATAAACTAGTTCACAATGAATCTGTAAATATTAACGACACGGACAAGCCCAATGAAACAGATAATAACAATGAACCATGCAAACCAGATGAAGCTATAGTAAAAATAGAACCACAGGAGGCTAGTCCTGATAAAGATGTAAATGATTCAAGCGAACACTCAAAACAGATGGATACATCAACCAAAAGAAGTCACAGTCCTGATAATGTTGATGCTAAAAAGATTAAAACAGAGGATAAAAGTGAGGTCGACGATGTTAAACCTGGACCCAGTTTGAATCAAGGACAAGCGGTAATTACACATTTTTTTTAAGGAATCACAGGCTAGCATTCTACGATACGCCGTGTGCTGTGGAATAGAATAGACCACCCTTATTTCTGACCAAGGTGTCGTAAGAGACGACTAAGGTAAGTCGAACCGCCGTGTGGTATCCGGCTTAGTAGAATAGACAATCCTCTTTCTTACCGAGGTGTCGTAAAAGGCGACGAAGGTAAGTTTGACCCACCGTATGGTATCTGGTTAAGTAGAATAGACCACGCTCTTTCTTACCGAGGTGTCGTAAAAGGTGACTAAGGTAACTCGACCCGCCGTGTGGTATCCGGCTGAGTAGAATAGACCACCCTCTTTCTTACTTAGGTGTCGCAAAAGGCGGCTAAGGTAAGTCGACCCGCCGTGTGGTATCCATCTGAGTAGAATAGACCAACCTTTGGCACCAACTCCCCCCCAACCCAAAGACCCCAACGTCTATCGATTCTTCGAACTTGTGCCCCAAAATGCATAGTGCATATAATTAAATAGCAAAATAATAATTAAACAGATTTATATTTACACGTGCTGTTCGCCCCCCTTACAATGGTGATGCAATCACATTATTTGCCATTATAAATAAAACAATGCATATATATAATCGTTTTATAATTTGCCTCATTCTCGTTACAGCCAGCAAATAATGGAGCACCCAATGTAAATGCTGGAGCCCCAAATAATGCACCGAACAATAATGCTCCACGTGAGAGGTGTATGTATGGTGCTAATTGTTACAGGTAATTATTTAACAATTATTTGGTACAACATTAATAACAATTTTTTTTTGCTAAAATCATCAATAAAGTAAAATAGAAAATATATATATATTGCTAAGTGTAGAGTGGACTATTCGTTTTCATATCTGATAATACATAGACTTGTGGATCTGTCGTTTATACTTCATCATCATCAACCGAAGCATCATCAGGATCTCCCGATGATCCTTTGGTTGTGGGGCAAAATGATTGTTGAGTTTGTGATAGTGAACGTGTGTAGTGCTTGTATATTGGCGGTGGTGGAGGTTCGAGGTACGAATTCTGCATGTATCGGGTATGAAAACGAATAGTCTCTCGGATATATTTCTAGGATATATCCTCCTGCTCTTATCCCACTCTAAGTGGAGTCGGCACATGTTGTTACATGATTTGGCCACGTATTTTGCGACCGGTCACCCGACTGACGTCCATTAAACTATCCATTTTAATGCACCAATTTTTCATTGTACGTAGGAAGCTGTTTGTAAAGTCTGCATGAGTGTGCAAGATTCCTCAGAAATCTATTTTGTATTCAATACAATTACGTTCGCCTAATTCTATAAATGTTAGAACATGTTGCGTCACTTAGAGTCTGATAATGGCAGGAGATTGATGATGTTTATAACGTGAACAGACGTCGACCGGAACACCTGTCCGATGCATCGTCCAGCGGAGGGAGGGGCCACTTAGAGAGGCTCCATCCCAGAGGTAGCGCACTCTGGGGTACAGAGTTGCTGCTGGCGGGGATGGGGGTAATGTCTTCATGGGCACCCCATCTCCGCCACCAGCAGCGTGGAGCACACAGGTTGTTTTAATCTGTGCGAGTCCGACATAACCGTCGCCTGTCCCCGTCGGGTGGCGGTACCTATAAGGGGGTATATCCCCATAAGGGGGGAAATGATGATGTTTATAATGTGGTCGTGTACAGACGGCGACCTGAACACCTGTCGAAGTACAGTCACCCTCGGGACGCCGACTGGGGTCCGGGAGCGCGCGGGGTGTGCCCCTATGGAGCCGCCTGCGCCAAGACCGACCCCCGCCACTGGAGGGACCACGACCATCCACCAGGGAAACTACCCCCGCCTCGCCCAGGTCAGTAGAATATGAGGGCTATGAGGTAGGCCTCAAGTTGTGGGGTGGGTAAGAGTCACAGCTCGTCTGCCCTGCTCAGAAGATATACTTCTTTTTCTCCTTTAGCATGCTGCTTCCCCGCAGTTTCAGTCTGGTGAAGGGGCTAATTATTTTAAAAAGGTAAATAAATATATGGGACACTTACACACACGGTCGTCCGTCCCCAAAGTAAGTAACTTAATACTTGTGTTATGGTTGAGACAACTGGTGAATATATACTTATATATTATTTAAATATATACTTAAATACAAATATACACCCAGACTCGAAAACCAACAAATTCATTTATAGAAATGTTAGCCCTCGGCGGGAATCGAACCTGCGATCCGCGGAGCTGAAGGCAGGGGCTACCCACTGTAAAGTGGACTATCCGTTTTCATACCTGATACATGCAGGACTCGTAAAAACACATGCACAAACCTCCACTATTGCCACCACAATACACAAGCACTACACACGTTCATTATCACAAACTCGATAGTTTCGCCCCGCAACCGAAGCATCATCACGAGATTAACTCCACGACAAAATCGAAAAGCGAAGCATTACCCAAACAAGCTTAGTTATATACTAATCGGTTTAACCTCACCATTTATTGTATTAAGCCTCCGAAAACGTAACAACCTTGAACTAGAAACATTTATCTGATAGCAGTTAATAAGGCTGCCATTGTTATGCTTAATAATCTCAAGTTGTTCCCATATGTTTAATCTAAGACTTTTGTCACAGGTGTGCAGGATTTCGAAACAATGGTTATTAAAAAATCGTAATTTTTGCGATATTCGAAAAATCCGTATAGTAGATTTTTTAAAATTGGATTACATACAGACATACAGCTATTAGGGGCTTTGTTGTATAATGTTTAGATAGATGAACATAAATGTCGTTATTGTGCGTTAACCATAAGGGATAGAGACACGCTGTCGGGGACTTTTTTGTAGTATTTCAGTAGATCTACAATTCTAAGAAATGCTAAGCTAAGAAATGAGGTTGGTCTTTTCTACTCAGCCGGATACCACTCGGCGGGTCGACTTACCTTAGTCGCCTTTTACGACACCCCGGTAAGAAATGAGGGTGGTCTATTCTACTCAGCCGGATACCACACGTCTCCGTCCTGGTATTAAAGTATTATTCCTTTCTCTTCTAGGTATGCAAGTTGTCGAAAGACACGGCAATGTTTTCTTCATAAACGCGCGCTCGGTCAATTTTTACGACGATCACTTCAGAGTCGAAGATTCGGACGGCGATAGTGTTGATTTTGATTACGAATTTTGAATTTGATTTAGATTAACTTTTAATTTAAACTGTGAAGCAACAACACAAATCATGCAGCTATTTTTTGTATTTTTATCATGTTAAGCAAGCAATAAAAGTAATTAAAATAAAATTTAATAAAATAAAGATATTTGTGTATATTACTTAATACAACGAGGGTAGTCCTATTGTTATTTTTATTTGTTAATTGATTCATGGGATATCCGGCTGAGTAGGAATAGACCACCCTCATTTCTTACCTAGGTGTTGTAAAAGGCGACTAAGGTAAGTAGAATCGCCATGCCATGCATAAGTAGAATCGCCAGAACATGTTTATAGCATGTTGTACCAACTCCACTTAGAGTGGGATTAAGGGAGGGAGATGAATTGATTCACTCCAATGATTTTGTCTGTTATAATATAGTTTGATCTTTACATAACTGACGACTTATCTATGACTAGCAATCGCCAGCGGCTTTGCCCGCGTGGAAAGCTTTAAAACCGTAATAGTCTTTTGATAACCATAAAAATGGTTAATGTGGGTTAACCTTAAAAGTTAGATATATGCTGTCGCGGACTTTTATTTAGAACTTTTAGAGGGGAACAATTTTGTAAAACATGATTTTTGAATTACTATCACCGGTTACTCGGCGCACACAAGGAAATCTTTACATTTTTTTTACAGCATGGCATTTGCGTTCTATTTTTTTATTGCTGCTCCTCTCCTATTCATCTTAGCGTGATATTACATAGCCTAGTCTTCCTCGATAACTAGACTATGTTACACTCAAAGAATTTGTCAAATCAGTCTAGTAGTTCAAACAAACAAATTCTTCAGATTTAGTATAGATTTGATCTTTACATTACTGACGACTTATCTATCTATATGATTACAAAAAACTTTTTATTAAACGGCCAAGTGTACATAGAAACAAGTCAAGTTCATATTCCTACTGTTGAACAGTTCCCTTATCTGGAGCCAAACCTGGTAGCATCATCATTAAATTTCTAAAAATATACTTTGAAGCTAATGTAAGAATACCTATATATCCTTAATATTTTCTCGCAGGGAATTCATAATATTCGTTACTCAAATAAACTTGTAAACAAGTGCTTTTGAATCGTCAATTCTACTGGTTCGAGAAGCTTCCTACCGAGAAGAGCCAGCAAGAAACTCGGCGGTTGCTCTTTTCAACATAATACTTATAACTAGTTACATTAAGTCATTACTGTCTTGTACAAAGAGTAGCCATATCCACATATTCTTATCTTCTAAGTAATCCTCAACAGGCTTAATAGGCTTTCTGTATCAACCTCTTTTTAAGTGTTTTTAAACTGCTGTAATGGCAAAGCTAAAATTGATTGCGGAATTTTATTATAGAATCTTATACCCAGACCCAAACGACTTACGTACTTTTGCAAGGCGCAAAGCAGGAGCCATAAGTTTATGTCGGTTCCTACTTTGTCTATTATACATCACCGATAGTTTTATAACTCTTTATATTTTTATGTACAAAAATCAAGCACGCGGACTTAAATTGTAAATGCAACAAACTTGGAATTAGGATTTGTCTAAGAAAAAAATGTTTGTACCAGGTAAAAGGCGGCAGAGAGGAAACCATGCTAATCCGCCATCTAACGTCATTGTTCCCGGGAAACGGTCTCGGAAGGCTGTACAAAGGGACATGGTGGACTGGAGCGACGAGGACTCTGATGAGGAACCGGATCCGTACGGAACCGACGAATCTGATGAGTGGGTGCCCGATAACCAGAACCAAAGTCAAGATTTTTCTGAGGAGTACTTATAGGAGATTTATAATCAGAGAATAATTGTTCTTTTTTATCTTTTGATGATTTAAATGGAAAATACTTTATACAATTTGTTGTTCATCATCTTCCTACCCTTATCCCACTCTAAGTAGGGTCGGCACATGATTTGGCTACGTATTTTACAAGCCGCCTGCCTGACGTCAACTTACCTTGTCGTCTTTTACGACACCTCGGTAAGAAAGCGGGTAGTCTATTCTACTAAACCGAATACCAGACGATGGGTAAACTTACCTTAGTCGCCTTTTACGACACCTCGGTATGTAATGAGAGTGGTCTATTCTACTCTGCCGGATACCACACGGCGGGTCGACTTACCTTAGTCGCCTTTTACGATACCTCGGTATGTAATGAGAGTGGTCTATTGTACTCAGCCGGAAACCACACGGCGGGTCGACTTACCTTAGTCGCCTTTTACGATACCTCGTTATGTAATGAGAGTGGTCTATTCTACTCAGTCGGATACCGCATAGCATAAAGTCGTTTCTTTAACTCCCAATGTAGTTCAATATGGAAATTTAGAATATCAATGTATTTTTTTTTATACAGGAAAAAACCCCTTATGGGTACCGCTGCCCGACGGGGACAGGCGACAGTTATGTCGGACTCGCACTGACTAAAATAACCTGTGTGCTCCACCACGCTGCTGCTGGCGGGGATAGGGTACCCATGAAGACATTGCCCCCCATCCCCGCCAGCAGCAACTCTGTATCCCAGAGTGCGCCACCTCTGGGTCTGGGCCTATCTGAAAGTGGCCCCTCCCTCCGCTGGACGATGCATCGGGAGCACCAGATGCATCGAACGACCAACCGAATACCACACGGCGGGTCGACTTACCTTAGTCGCTTTTTACGGCACCTCGGTAAGAAATGAGGGTGGTCTATTCTACTCAGCCGGATACCACACGGCGACCGACTTTGCGGAGACATTAGACACAGAATTAGACACAAGTTCCTAACAGGAAACTCATTGGTGTTTCAGAAAAAACTACCCGAGGTTAGAACTCGTGACTCCCCTCGAAAGAGTCGCATGATTTTGCCGCTGGGCTATCACAGCTTAATCGGATATATAGATAAACAAAAATAGTGTTAGCGCACGATGTATACAATAACACGATATAATAGGAATACCACAATTCCCGTTCCGAGATGCACTTCTCTTGAATGACGAACAAAGACTGCCTGTCACTGAAACGTTTTATCAAAAGGAAGACTCTACCGGAAACAACAACGGCACAGTGTTGCCACCATTTCAATAAAAAATTTGATTGATATTTGCGTACCTTTTTCCTTAATATAAATTGTCTCACTTCGTAGGTTAGCTGGCAGAGATCTCTATCATAGGGATAAGTTGACCTTTGTACACTTTTTTTACCAATAATGTTTCTTTTCCAACATTTTTTATGGTACATAAATAAATAAATAAAAAAGGGCGCGATACTCTTGTTTCATGACTGTGTTGCTATAAAATAAAAAGGGGAAGTCATTGGCGACAACAATAGGAAAATAAAAATTCAAATTTTTAGTGTAAACGTTTAATAGAATCCCTCATCGTCCGAGTTGTGGTCGGGGCCTTCCCACTCGGGCTTGGTGGACACCAGCAGCAGCGGCGGGGCTTCCCCCCCACGCACCCGCAGTGCGTACACCGCGGCCTCTACTTTTGCCACGTTGTTACGTGTTACTGACATCTTGCGGGACAACTCTTTGCCCATGCTAAACAAACCTTTAAAACAGTAATTTATAGAATAAGACATTACTTTGCGAAGATCCATAATACAAAAGTAGTAATATAATACAATTATTTCGCTATAATCCGCGATGAAGTAAAATAGAAAAAAATATATAATGCTAAATGTAGAGTGGACTGTCCGTTTTCATACCGTTAATGTGATGTCGTAAATAATTACATTTTTTTCCGCTTACATTGCAAACGCAAGCTGAACCCTACGAGATTTATCAAAATAATGTACTAAGTATTTGTACACCTTGAAAAGGTCTTCAGAAAACTCAGCGATAGTATGTCTCTATTATGGATAACCCATAATAGCATTTTTTTGTCATTTTCTGTTTACGAAAAATAATGCCTTATTTACGAAGCAATTTTAAACAATACAGCAGTAATCCTCATCCAATTAAGTACCTTAAATACATTGTTGATTTAATATAGATCAATATGGCAGTTTACAGCATGTAATTTAAATGAACATATACGAAGATATTACAGATTTAAAATGGATTAGGGATTGCGACAGCGCGCATACGTAGCGCATCGGAGGCCTCGTTTCACCCTATACTCCATAGCACTTAGAATTTAGTACTACTGAATAGATTTTAATAATTTTTTTCACTGAGGGACATAGGCTATATATTTTATAGCCGTGCGAATCCGGAGTGGGCCCATTACTACATTACTTTGCGGCGATCCATAAAAATAAATGTGGAAAAAAAGATCTCACAAGGAAGCTTTACACATTTTTTACACTCTTAAGTAGCGCCTTATATCTGCGCATAAACAATATGGAATTTTTGGCATCACTGCTAAAAATATACCTCAAAATCTTCATTAGCAACACTAATTAACTTATCAAAATAACCTTGCAAAAAAAGTAAAAACAATAGACATACCTAAGCTTCCAGTATACAGTTCCCTTACAACTTGACATGCATGGAAGCATTCTTGACTGTCACCGCTGGATATACTATTAATGGCTTTTCTCATCAATTCCCCTGTTAAGTCTGCAAGGCCGAGCATATAATCCATATGTGGTAAGAATGTGGTGATTTTTCTCTCTGTAGCATCATCACCTTCACCTTTAATTGTATACTGAAACTCCTTTTTCACTTCTGGCCATGTGATAATAGCTTTGTTCTCCATCAATGAACAGAATGTCCTGGCTTCTATAAACTCTTGGAAACCAGCCGTGACAGCTCTCGAATAAAGGTATGCAGGACTATTCTCTAATTCCAAGCCAACATTTTTTATTGGGCCCATGGTCAGTTTTTGTAATCGCTCTTTTGCCTCTTTCACAGCTTTCTCTGTTGATTCAGGACTATAAAAAAACAGATCTTAACTAATATTATAAACTGATCAGAATTATTTTTTGTTATATTTATTATGTACTCATCTTTACATAGTTACCACATAATTGTATTTATTCTCAATCTAAAGCAATAGTATAAAAGAAAAATGTTGTATTTTTATGGCTAGTGCCCTGAGCAAAATTTATATCATTTAGTACAATATAAACATTAAATTAAATATTTAGGTTGATGCTATAAGACATAATTGATTCTTATGAAATTGTTTTAAATATGATAATTGATGGAAATTTAAAAAAAAGACTAGTCACATGGACTTATATTCTGCTTAGTTGTATAGTAGGGATTTCCTCTTTTATACATTTAAAAAAAGTCAGGGATAACATATAACTATCTTTTAAGGATAGCTTACTATACCCAACATAATTTTAAAAATAATGGTCATATACAGTAAAGTAAACGGCCTGTTCCCACTGCTGGGCATAGCCCACCTCTCTTCCTCTCCTCTTCCTGGACAGAAGGGTTGGATCTAAGACCTACCACACTGCTCCAAGGCGGATTGGTAAGTTACACATACATATAGATTTCTCTAGAGATATGCAGGTTTCCTCACAATGTTTTCCTTCACTAATAAATTGTAATGATCACTTAGACACATAAGTTTTAACAGAAAAACTCATTGGTGTCTGCCAGGGTTTGAACTTGTGACCCTCATATAGCATAGCATGTACAGTGCTTCATACAAAATATATGGTGTGTCTCACTGAACACAATAATTTGTACTTTAAGTGCAAAGCTGTGGTGGGTTGGCTAGTTTATAATAAATAACGTGAAATAACTTACGTGATGGCAGAGTGTAACAAAAAGATTATCCTCTTGCTCTCTATAGTAATGTCTCTAGATAACTTCACTAGTCTTTCATATCTATCTTGACGATCATTGAGCTTTAAGGCCACATCTTTAAACATAGCTAGCACGGGACGGTCTGCTGGTAGAGATGTTGCTACTTCTTTTGCCACTGTGGATAAAGTAGGGTGGTTGTTCCTATGTCGGTTGCCACGGTATTTACCTGTTGGATTTTACACGCATAATATAATTGTTATGGTTTAAAAGAAAATAAGGACTATTCTCTGTAAACCTTTACCTCGTCCCGACATTGTTACTTTTTTATATAATTTTAAATGATGCCCCTTATAACAAATGATCTACAACGCCCGTGAGTGAGTGAGAATAGGTGCCCGAGTTGTAATGGTTTTGTTAATTAAAATTTACAAAACTCCAAACAATCGCATTAACTTATAACCTGAAATAATAAATATTTTGCTGTCATTTATCGTAGACCAAAAACAATTATTATTTTTTCTTTTTATTAGTTTGGCCTGAAAACAAGCCCTTTTGATAAAAGTATATTTTTCTTAAAAATAAATAACAAAAAAAAATATGCCACTTATGAAAGCCATGACGAATAAAAGAGTAATTTCATATTGCCAATATTAGTTTTATATTTTTGATTTGCATTTAAGTACAATAATTTGTTACAATCACTTTATAGTATGAAATTGATTCATAATTACGATACAGTGGTGCCACCTTAATTATGATTTTATTCAGAATGTATTCAAAGTTATTTGTCCGTAAAGAAAGGTACGAGGCGTAGCAGTGAAGTTAAAATAAATATTTTCAATTTTGCTGTAACCGGGTATATTTAATGTAGAAAAATTCTAATTTGTTTTACAGAAATTCGCGTCGACTGCCCAGAGTCCGCGAATTAGTCTATTGAACTCCAAATTTTATTAGCTTTCTTTTTTAAACCTCGTATTTATATTTCATGGTACGTTTCCAATTCATGATTACCACAAAAAAATATATTCTTATTGTCATTATTTAAAATTTTTATTACTATTGCAGATGTCGCAAACCCTTACATTTGGTGACTCATGCGCCCCGATAACTTGTCATGCGTGGAACAAGGAAAGAAATCGTAAGTATAATACACATTTAAGAAATCTAATGTATAATTATTGTGATTACTCATAAAAATTTCGTTTTCAGAAATTGCATTCTCTCCTAACAATAATGAAGTGTATATCTACCAAAAAGAAGGAAGTGAGTGGAAACAAACAAACAATCTCGTCGAACATGACATGAGAGTCATGGGAATCGATTGGGCTCCTAACACCAACAGGATCGTTACATGCTCTGTTGACCGCAACGCCTATGTCTGGACCCAAGCTGAGGATGGCAAGTGGACGACCACCCTTGTTCTATTGCGTATTAACCGAGCAGCCACTTGTGTAAAATGGTCTCCGATGGAAAACAAGTTTGCAGTCGGCTCAGGAGCGCGATTGATCTCCATTTGTTACTTTGAAAAGGAGAACAATTGGTGGGTGTCAAAACATATTAAAAAACCTATCCGTTCAACTGTAACCACTTTAGATTGGCATCCAAATAACATTCTCCTGGTTGCTGGATCTACTGACTTCAAAGTTAGAGTTTTCTCTGCGTATATCAAAGATATAGAGGATCAACCTGGACCTAATGTGTGGGGTTCGAAGTTACCGTTGGGACAATTGTTAGCCGAGTTCCGCTCAACTGGTAGTGGTTGGGTGCACAGTGTGTCATTCTCAGCTGATGGAAATAAAGTGGCTTGGGTAGGTCACGACAGCTCCATCAATGTGGCCGATGCTACACAAGGAAAAGCTGTTATAAAACTTAAGACTGAATATTTGCCATTTTTAGGGTGTATTTGGATTTCGAATAACTCTCTCATAGTGGCAGGGCATAGCTGCATTCCATTACTTTACTGCCATAACGGGGACGAGATAAAATTTGTTGCCAAACTCGACAACACCCAGAGAAAGGAGTCTGGGGGATTGTCTGCTATGAAGAAATTCCAGTCTCTGGATCGCCAAGCTCGTATTGAAACCAGTGATACATATTTGGATTCGATTCACCAGAATGCTATAACTTCCATCAATCTCTACAAAGGGACTAAAGCGGATGCTGTGAAACTCAGTACCTCAGGCCTGGACGGCCAGCTAGTCATTTGGGACACTGTCTCTCTTGAGAAGTCTTTTGAAGATCATGTTATGGTTTAATAATAAACATTTTTAAATGTATAATTTTATTTATAAGTGATAATATAATCAGTTTGCATGAGAGTTCTGAAATCACTCAATAAGAATATGAATAAAAGAGGAAATGTGAAAAGCTGTGAGAAACCACAATCACAGTACGATCAGTCTAGCTAGAAAGAAAGAGCAAGCAGTTCAGTGAGTGAAATCAGCCTCACGTATAGTAAAAACTTCAAATATACAGAAATAAACTATAATTTATACGTACAACATCTAAATTATTATACAATTTAACTTTTAACTTTGATAATCAAATAATTTATATAAATAAGACAACAGCGCTTATACTGCTGTAAACAAGATATCCTATTTTGTTGCGGAGATCCATAATACAAAAGTAATAATAAAATTATTTTGCTGTAATAAAGCGATAAAGTAAAAAGAAAATATATATAATGCTATATCCGTTTTCATATCCGATACAAGCAGAATTCGAATAACACATGTCCAAACCTCCACCACCGCCACCACAATACACAAGCACTACACACATTCACTAACACAACAAATGTAACAAGCTGTTACACGTGTTCAGAGGTAAAATAAATGGTGGGGGTTGAACCAATTACTATATAATTATAATTGCTTCGCCTAACAAAATCTATCTCCTGATGATGCTTCAGTTTAGGGCAAAACGATTGTTGAGTTTGTGATATTGAACGTGTGTAGTGCTTATATACTGTGGTGGCGTTTGTGCATGTGTTCTCAAGAATCCTGCATGGATCAGGTATAAAACGGATAGTCCACTCTACATGTAGCATTATATATATTTTCTATATCGCGGATTATAGCAAAATAATTATTACTTTTGTATTATGGATCTCTGCAAAGTAACGCCTAATTTAAGGATAGGACTAATTAGAGATTAGTTTGTAGCTTTTTGAGTGGTATAACAAATTGTTTATTGTCTTGTATACAACAGTATTTGCGTTTATAAGACAACTACATTCTAAGTATAATAGATCACTTTTAATACTAGTGAAGTACTGATGCTGTCATTACAATAAAATTTATCATCACTATATTGTATTTTTTGTTTAAACACACTCCGTTGGGATATATATCTGCAGTACATCATTCCCTAAGGGTTGTCTTCAATATTATTAACAAGTCATACTTTAACCTACTAAACTATAAGGCCATTTTTGTATTTAAAATTATAAGCAATTTATTGCGTGTTAGATATGATGTTGAAGACGGGCCCGATGCGTATGAACACACGCCTCAGGACCGACCGCAGCTCCGGCTTGAGGTCGAAACATGTTATTTCGCAGAACATCGGATAGTAACTCGATACGTGCGCCGCAAACTGGAAAAAAAATAAAGGTTTAAATAAAGCATTTATATACTTATAGCATATTACAAAATGGAAGATTATTTGAATGATCAAAAAGCCTGGATTCGAAAATTCAGCTTCATACGAGACTGCGGTTTAATAATGTAAAATTAAAAACGTTTAAAAGATTGACCGCTAAATTGCTTGCTGGTTCGTCTCTGTAAGAGCAATCGTGAACCAGTTGTAGCTTCATTAGTCATACTGATCCTTGACGATTCAAAAGTGCTTGAAAGAGCTTATTTGAATAATTATTTTGATTTACACCTATTATTGGCAACATTGTTGCCATCTTTTCTCTTGCCCTTTTATAATTGTCATATAAACGTGTGCTTATACAAATTAAATATATTTCACGTTTATTTAATCAAAAATCTAATTGTAGTAAAACAGACAAAAAATTGATAAAACAAAAAAAAAATGCATAGTTATTTTTACTTCGCATTCACATAAATAATTATGAAATGTAGATAGTTAGGTATACGATAGTTTTGCAAAGTTTATTAATAATCACGAGCGATTTCTCCAAAGCGAAATTTCCAGAGATATTGATTCAAAAGCGTAATTAAATAGAATTAATATTGAATTAAAGTAAATCCAATAATAATAGCAGTAAATATTATAATTCTTGGTCAAAAAGTGACTTATCTCTATTAAAACTTGTTTAAACAAAAATCAAAATGTATCGTTATGTTATATACAAGAGAACATGGAATGTTGTATTTTGATAAGATAATCATTGTTTGATTTGGTTATATGAGTTCTGCCTCATAATCGACATAAAATTAAAGCAGACATCAAACTAATTATTTATAAACGTGAAATACTAAACGTATGTCAATCCTGCTGTCCTACTTGGTTCATATAGGTACTATGCGAAATAATGCGTACAGCGAATAAATGCGAAAGTTTGTGAGAATGGTTTGTGAGAATGTTTGGTGCTCTTTCAGGGCGAATCCGCTGAACCAATATCGATTAAACGCACAATTATTCCTTATACACCGGAATAACATATAGGCTATAGAAATCCTGTTAATTCTACAGGAATAGGATGATATTGAAAAGCCCCATCTATTATGAACCTATCACGGGACAAAAGTCTACGCAAACGAAGTTGTGAGTAAAAGTATTATAAATGCGAAAGTTTTTGAGTATGGATGTATGTTTTTTACACTTTCACGACAAACTAATGGACAGATTTGGAAACTTTGCAGTAATATAGGTTATACATCGGAATAACTCATAGACTACATTTTTTTAATGATTTTATGGTCCGATATAAATAGTGCAAAAAAATAATGAGGAAGAATGATGATCAAGGGATGACAAGTGTTAAATATGAATGTTAATGTGACTAAAGGGAGGCAAATTCACGAAATTTAGTGAAATTTGCTTTACGCCCTTTTAATACTAAATATGCAAATTATGAATTCTATAGAGGTAGAATCTACCTTTCTATTTTTAAAATAATTTATTGAATTAGATTTTATGGTTTGGGTTTAATTCCTACAATTATGAATCGGCTCTATGTTTTAAATTAGTTCACCGATAGTAAGATAAGCGAGCAAGTTCGATCAGATTGAGTGTTAACACGTTATCATGTGTACTTAAAGATATGATAAGAGGTATGGCTTAACCCTATATCTGTAATATAGCCTGTTGAGCCGCGGCATCACTTTATTTTTTATTGGTACTTTTATTGCGCAATAGTGCCTGACTGTAATTGGGTACCAATTGACGAACATCCTTTATATTATTTATAATATAACTTTATATTATTTATAAGGTAAATGAAAGCCTGACGACAGTCAGGCAGGCAGCCGATCGTAAAATACGTAACCAAATCATCTGACAATATGTTTATAACTTGTTGTGCCGACCCCAGTTTGAGTGGGATAACGGCAGAAGGATAGTGATCTTTTATGTAGATTAAGACTGTCTTCATCATCAAGTATATCAGCCTCCCAACTTTCAAGAGCGCTAGCATACACACTCGGTTCATTTTACAATAAACTCTATGAATATCATTACTATGTCGTGCAATCTTAAGCGATTTAATTTATATTAAGTACTCATAGAACTGGTTACGCGATGTAATGGCTCACTCTATTTTCGATTTCAACGCTAAAACCATCGTCCTGAATCACTTTGTTTAATGGTGAAAACCGCATAAAAATCCGATCGACAGAAAGAGAAATACGCGGCGGGGGACTTTGTTATATTCAAATTATTCTTTATTCAAGTAAATTTGTAAAGTGCTTTCGTGAACTCTAGTACTGCTTCAGAAAAATGCTACTACCGAAAAGAACCAGGAATAAATTCGGCGGTTGCTTTTTCAAAATTCGATTCTCAAAACTAGTTACATTTAATCATTTGATGTCTTGCTTATAACAATAGATAAAAATATTTAAAGATGTTATTTTTTAACATGTAAAGGGAGTATAAAATCTTCACAATTCGCACACAACTCTACGTAGTTATGGTTGTGAATATAAAACATTCAACTTCCGTCGCAGTCATTGCATTGACGATGACATCATATTTTGTTTAATCCATCATGCACGTACAATAAGAGACTGTCTTCAAAGAGTCACTGTTTCAATAACAATTCTTTTTTGAACGTTGTAAACTACCATTTGTATAATTTTTTTAATAAATCGGTCAGGCTAAATTTGGGCAAATCTTTTATAATATATCTGAGGACGAATGTATTAGATACGTAATTTAAAAAACATGGGACACATCCTAAGGCGTTGGAAAGAGGACGGTGTTGGAAGATCCAAGGAGATACCGCTAAATGCAATATAAAATTACGGCATTAAATCGTATGGCCTCTAAATCCCCTTAAGGTAAAGCCTGTATGAATAATCATATTTGACATGGGCAGTCGGGAACTACTGGCTGATATAAATAAGCGCGGCTGACTTTACGCGTATTAGTTAATAAAAAAAAGTACTTACTCTTTCGTCGGGCATTTTGAGAATTCTCGTAAGAATCAGAAGTAATATCGAGGTCCAAGCATCCCTGTGAGCTTCGTTCGTCAAAGAACCAAAGTATTCGAGTGCCTCGCAAGATATCGTTATCAAACTTTTCTGCACAGCGGGCCAGTGATTTCGTCGCGCTTCATCGCTGTACATTTTAAACAATATTCGAAGAACGCAGGCCAGCGATTGCGTCTCTTGTTTTAACATGTTCGGTTTTACGGCTCCTTTAAAATTAGCTTTCCAGAGAACATTTCTTTGCGCGTTGTTAGTATTGAAAGTTTTAGCGAATCGATGACTGCACATCAAGCATTCGACTAGTCGTAGCAAATGCGGCGAGCTGAGTAACCTGTACATGCCTTGTTCTTCACGCTGACATTCTTGTTCCGTTCCAGGAGTTCCACCAGTCAATTCAGCTGCAGCTAGTGCTAAAGTTTCGGCGTCTTCTTTCCTCGATGTCGCAGGATAAAAGACGATATTGTCAATTGTTTGAATTAATTCCAACTGGACTACGCATTTAATCAAAAGGCTGTTAAAAACTCTGTTAGAAGATTTTACTTCGTCATTGCCTTGAGGTTTCTTGAGGATTCCGTGACGTACGTGCGGATTTTCACCATCTTCATTTTCATCGGGTTTCCATGTAAGAAGCGTAGTGGGCAACGTACTGTTAAATATATCTAACATAATCTGGCAGGTTTTACTCCAAGTTTCTTCACCGAATTTAGTTCCATTGGATATGACTAGATTTTCCAGACAGTTAGTACCGGATCTTGCGAGTTGTTCGTTATCTTGCTGAACGCACCAATGTAATTGAGAGTATAATTGTTCCAGAAGAAGGGAGCCGAGAATGTCAAAGTATTGCGTGAAAACGTCTACGATAGCGTATAAAGCGTGATTGCATGTCGTAGTCATCCATTCATTTTTCTCTAACTGATGTTCAGGTAATTTCATATTGTCAAATATTCTAAACAGTATATTAAATAAATCTCTCCACCAATGGGGACGGAATGAATCACCATGCGTTTTTATAATCTCAAAGAGGACAGTCAGACCCCGCGTTCGGACGTCTAGCTTGCAGCGGCTTACAACGCAAGAGAGTGAAAATAATAAGGGGAACCAACCACGTAACCACACTCTGTCTACTTCTGGAGCACCAGGCTCCCCTTCAAGCCCAGCGTGTTCTGCAAATAAATGCGGAGATGCGCCTACAGCTGTTGCACAAGACCTAACAAGCCGTATGGCTTCCATAGACGTGTCTGGGAATTTAGCATTACATGCAAATTCAGAGAGACATTTCACTGCATCTTGGAATGAATCTATCATAGCTGGGAATTGTTTTTCATACAACTCTGTTATAATTTTTCCCGTAGTTTGGAATGCTAAATCGACGATTGCTTCGTCCTGGTCACTGGCTGCCAAATGAAATACTGAAAATATATTTTTCCAACCTGATTTTATATTTGGTGCTTGGGAATTGACCATTTGAGCAATACATCGAACAACCATATCTCTTATGGTCGGAGAGCTATTTTTCTTCATAATATGCTCAAAGGGCCGCAAGAAATCTTTTTGGAATTTAAAATTAGCAAATTCGCCTTTTTCTATAAATTTCATAGACAACTGTCTTAGTGAATCAACTGCGAAAAATGCGATATCTTCATTACTACTACAGCCTACTTTATTAAAATGGTCTCCAAGCACATGCCAGATGCGAGACCACTGCAACCGAATACGTCCCATGTTATAGTAGGAGATTTCAACAATTTTTTGTAATGAGAACATTCTAGGATTTGTTGGATGACTGAGTTCATCCAATGACACTTGACAGAGGGCTTTCACGAAATCAACAATAGCATCACCATCAAGTCTAGTCGAACCAGTAAATATTCTATCTACTGCCACTACCACACTCTGTGAACTTGTTTCCCCAATATGTTCTTTTACACTGGGATCTAATGCCATAAGGCTGAATTTTAAGGAGTCTGGTTGTGGCTTGATTCCAGACCCTGATAAGAATTGTGGGCGTACTCCAGTTCCTATCAGTTGAGCAAGCTCCAGCTGGGAAATACATTTAACAACATCTAACCAGCTGTAACCCAAATAATTTCCATCAGTATGTGCAACAGTTATCAAGGTTTTAATTGTATCTATATTTTTCGCTTTCATTTCTGTGATTGGAGAATTAGCAGTCAATAATGTAAATCTTGCTAAAGCCTGCACATATGCGTCTCTTTCCAGTGACATATGAAAAATGCAAGCAATGCGAATAGCACATCTTATACCATCTAGACATAAGGAGGCAATTTCTGGGTCATCACAGTCTTGTAATCCTACAGAAAATGCAGCAAGGAATGGTGTCCAAGCCATTTTAAACATTGGTCTTACATGTTCGACATGTTTAGCTGTAGTGAATGGTGTCTGTACGTGTGACACAGACTCCATCAAATTTTTAGCAGCAGTAGATATTTGCTCCATTTCCATGTTCCATATAAGTTTACGTTTCTTTTCATTAGCTATCATGTGTTTACCTGGTTTTGATGTATTTTTCATTTTTATTTCATGACCAGCAATTTCATCATAAATCTGAGATAAGTACTCACGCGGGAGATCATTATTGTCACTTATACCACTATTGAGTTTTATATATTGCTCCTTTGTCATTTTATTTTTCACTTGTGGTGAATGTAGATCAGTTGTAAGCATTATTATTGAAAAGGCGAGTACATAGACAGTGTCTGCACTAGTGAACAATGTATTAGTAGGATTGCATTCACAATAGCGAGCTGCAAATTTTTCCATTAATCTGTCAATTTTTTGAGCTTCACCTGGCAATCGAAAACCTTCTAAGAAATGTCTCAATGCTGCAACAATATCCATGTTAGAGAAATTCATAGAATCTACATAAGCATACATGACTTCTTTGGAATGATCATCATTTTCACCTAAATATTCACCAATAAATATTTTATCTATTCTCTCATCAGTTATCAACCATTCAGCTATTTCTTTTGTAGAGGTTCCAAGTAATCCTTGATCTTGTAAGAAAGTTACTCCTTTCTTAGGTTTTCTGTTAAAGAGATCAATACCTGTTTCCCAAACTTCCTTTTGCTGTTTCAAAACTTCAAACTGCTCTGGTGAATCTAGAGTTTCTCTGTTACCAATGTTACTAGATGCAGTAGAAACCAAACTAAGACTTGATCCTCCATGAGATTTGATACTATGATGGTCAGTGTCTTCTTTGACTGGTCTCTCACCTAAAGTTGTTTGCATATTTGGGTTAATATATAATTCCTTACTCCATTCAACCATGCATTTTAATATGGACACAAGACATTCCAGACCTCTTATTCTCATAGATTTCTCTTGATTAGGAGAAGCCCCTAGTTCTAAGGCTTGTCTTCCCTGAGCAATTTTTGATACATCATTAACTAGTCTTTGGAATAAGTTTGCAGCAGACAAATCACAATCATAGTTGACATAAATATCAACAACACTCTGTGCATCTCCACATATTCTTGTTAAAGCTTGAATAACCATCCACTTGTGTTCGAATGAAGAACTTGAAGTTTCCAGAATGTTCATGAAAATTTCCTTAAAAAATACTTCAATTTGTTTTTTTAGGTGTACTTTAAAGTTTTGTAACAGCGCTAAGAAAATGGCTAAAGACAATTCAAATACTTCAGGTACTGAGCTTACTCCATTTTTGGACAATGCTACACAAAGGTATTGTTTGATAGCAGTTATAAACATTTCATTATTCCTGAAGACAGGTCCTGCATTTTGAAGAATAGACAAAAGTAAATGTAAAGAAAGAATTTTGGATCTCAACTCATGTGATTTAGGGTCAGGTGTACCCTCAGGTAAAGGTTTCATGGATAATTTGCACAAAGCTCTAAAGACAAGGAATGCATCTTTTTGTAAAACATGTGTAAATTTAGCTGTCACAGAGTTATCATTTTCTGATGCAACATCAACACTCTCTTGTGATGGAATTCTTGTCATAGATGTTTCAGTATTGGTATGTCCATTGCTTTCTAGTGAGATACTGCCATTATCTAATGGATTTTCAATGTTGTCAGGTCCAGTTTGATTGTATTCTTCAGAATTTTTTTTAGAAGCTATCACTATTGCATTATCTATAACAGAGTCAACTATTTCTTTCGCTAGAATTTTAGCTTCTAATACTTCATCCATTTCTTCATCATGTGTAACTTCTTTATTTGATTGAGGTGGTTCTTCTTCAATGGATACATTACCATTTGGTATTTTATGATGATTCTCAGAAAGATGGCTATTGTTTTCAGACTCTAATGCCTGGTTTTCCATTTTAGTAAATATAACATTAAGCATCTGTGTTAGAGTTGCTCTTGCTGTTGTTTGATTTATAAGATTTTTGCTTGCCAAATAAATATTGTAACAAGTACGAACCGCTAATAATACTGTTCCTTCATGTACTTCAACATGCTGGCTTGTTATAACAGTAAGCAGAGCTTTGATAATTTGCAGCTGAACTCCTTCATCTGTTTGAGGACCATTAAAACAACTACAAATAGTTTCAACAATTCTATCAATAAGTAGTTTTCTTGGTGTTGTTGAATCAGGAATGTTGCCAGTAAGATGACCATAAGCAATTAGTTTTTGAAGACAATCTAATGCTGTAACTACTATTCTGGATGCTTTGCTCTGGCAGGCCAGCTCAAACGGGAGAAAGTATTTCTCAGCAGTGATGATATTTGATGAATCATTTTTGGGTAGTGGAAGAGTACCTGATGTTGGGCTCTCTGATGATTCTGACTGACCTCCATTTTTAAGTTCTGCTTTTATTTCCTCTGAAACAATATAAAAAAATAATTATAAAATCATCCAAATTATTTGAACATGAATTTAAATATTTTTCTAAATACATCACTGTTTTCCCCTACGTAAACTCAGTAATTATTCTTACTAAAACTTAATATGATACCAAATATCAAATGAAACAACTGCATTCTGCCTTATGCGACCTAATGACAAAAGGATTGAGCAAATTCCAGTAGTCTTACAACTTACAATATATTAGAGTAATTGATAAATAATTTAGTTAAAAAAAAATTATATAATGATTTTATAGGACATCAAATTAAGAAGTTAAAAATAATTTTTAATATTGGTAAAATTTTAAAATAAAAAAAATTTAAAATATCAGATTTTTACAAACAATTCAATTATATCAAGCATTTATTTTACCTATATTATTTTTCACTTTTATACTTTCTAATAATACCTCTTTATAGTTAAACACAAATGTACATCAAGAAAGATAGAATCTGTTTTCAGCTCTGTGGGTCACAGGTTCCATTCCAGCCGAGGGCAAACATTTTCTGACAACATTTTGTTGCTTCTTTGAGTCTAGGTTTCTATATGTAGTTAAAATTATATACGTATATATTTACCAGTTGTCTGCCATCACAAGTGTTAAGTAACTTACTTTGGTGATGGTCAACTGTGTGTGTAAGTATCCCTTAACTGTGTGTGTAAGTATATTTTTTGAATATATTCATTTATTTCATAATTACTAATAATTTATAAATAATTTAATATTAATTATTATGAATTTGACCTAAAGAGAACAACCACAATCAGTCATCCATTCAGCTATTTATAACTAATGCATCAAACATTAGACGAACTTCAAAGAGTCTCTAATGCACAATTAATTATATACAATTAGAAAACACCACATACAGGTGCTTATTCATCAATTAATTTACTAATATTTAAGTCAACTTTATATGAACAATACAACAATTAAATGTTTGTTGTCCTAATGAAATTACACCATACTCAGTGTAGTGTTTATAAACTAATGTTGTATGAATATAGCACAGGCTCAAACACACACTAACAAGTAACAACATGTCACTTTACTACCACTCTCAACAAGGGCTTGTGTTACTGTTGTGGTGCATCTTGAGACTGTGTATGTACCTTTGTACTAGAGTGAGTTAGTGTGACTATGTTCATATATATATTACATATATGTGTCTTGTATATAAATATACAAAGTACCTTACACACATCTCAACCCGCATACACTACACTCTGTATGAAATGAGTTAAACAAAATTTATTAATATCATATGTCCTTGCTTTCTACTTTGATTTCTTAATCTCCCGATATTCATCAAAAAGTAATAAACATAAAAATATATCACGTTGAAAACTGGATGTAATAGTTGGCCAAGAGAAATATGAACATTTTATTATCATCAATCTGTTAACATATTATTATGCAAAGTAACATTGATAATAGTAAGTGAGAATCCTCTCTATTCAATTGTCAAGGTCACAAATAATATACATTTTTCATGTGATCTTTGAAAGTAGTTCCACATAAATTATAACTTAATTAGTGAAACTGTAGCCATTAAAATAAATAAAAGTCAAGATGTTATCTTCAAAATTAAAGTGTCAAAATGGTTCCTTACCAAGGGCCACTTCACAAGACTTTTTCAATTGGCTGTGATAGGATCTTTTTATGTCCTTATCTGCTAATATCTTTTCCAAAGCTCTGACTATAAACATCTCTTTCGTTTTAAGATTGGTTTGCATCGTTAGCATATATTTGTTCACTCCATTCGATCCAATCGGAATCGACTTATATGCGCGGTGGTTTCGATTTTAATAAATATCATTTATATTGCGGCACTCTCGTATTGTATTCGTAGATTCAGTTGTGGTTTCACTAAAAGCACAGAAGTAACATCACAAAACTTTCTTGAACAGATGATTAACTAATTCACGTAGAATTCATTTCAGCGAAACGGAGATCTTTCAACTCACACCTCATCACAAACATGACAATTATAAAGCTACGTTCAGTAATCAATTCATCAATATCTATGGTAGGGTAAAATAACGACTATGAATTTTGAATTTATTGATCAATTAATTGTTTGTTCAGACATACCTAATTGAGAAAAAATATGTAGAAATAGAATTTAGTAGGTTTTTTTTTACAAGTTCTTTAATAATATATATATTATTTATTAAAAAAAACAGTAATATATAATTAATAATATTTAATATAATACCATAAGATTAAAAAAACTATAAGTCCGTGGAACTTTAAATTATTATCACTACATATTGCTCAATAGTTGGTGGATGCTCAATATAATACAAAGTTCAAGGGAACATGTTATGGTTGGGTTCGAAGGAGTTGCTCATATACAAACAAACATTCATACATACATATTTACATACGTACATTCATACTGGTAAAATTAATATTAAACGTTTAAAAAAACTCCAATACTTAACAATATCAATGTCAGTCTATCGTTGAGGCATTCACAATTTCATAATTTTTAAAAGATCCTTTTCCGAGTACAGATGACTTACAAAGAGAATTGATTTAATTATAACCGATTGTCACCTTGACGTAAAGCCTTGAGAAGTTGACGTTAAATCACAGACTAGTTACTTAAATTTAATAATATTGTGATATGGCCGAAAGTTTTGTTGATATAAATTGCGAAATTCGTTAAAAATATTATTGTGTATTTAATTTTAAAATTAGTTTTAATACAACCAACAAGATTGCTTCCACAATGACTGTAACGCGGGTAGCGGAGTCCCGCACAGAATTTAAATTAAAAAGCCTACCCGAGGACGCTATATCCAGTGTAAAATTTGCTCCTAAATCAAATCAGTATTTATTAGTATCATCATGGGACTGTTCTGTCAGGCTGTATGATGTTTCAGCTAACGTTGAGAGACATAAATACAATCACGAACTACCAGTGCTTGATGTTTGCTTTAGGGTAAGACTTTTGTTATTACCGCGCTTTTATAACCTATAACAACATTTAGGTTCTCAGTATAGTTAACTTTTATGGTCGAAATATTTTACATTTGTAGTTAATTAGTTTTCATTTGCTTTTAAGTAATAATATGGTACAAAAGTGATGATAGAATAATTCTATTTAATTCAATATAATTTTATCATGAATTTTGCATTATGGAATTCCTCAAAGTAAAGTCTACTATAAAATGACAGATATATAATGACAAATAACATAATAATTGTTTGAGCATGATACCTCCATATATCCATACCTTAGAAATATAAAGGTGGAAGTTGACTTTTTAAACTTCACAGATGAGACAAAAAACTGATAATAATTTATAATTTTTCATATAACATGTTTGATGGTTAAAATAAGTGATTATTTGAATCCATATATTTCTTTATATTGTTTAAATAATACAAAAAATACTGTATTGATATAAATTCTACAATTTTGGTAGGATGCAGTCCACTCCTACAGTGGTGGACTTGATCAAATACTCAAGATGTATGACTTGAATGCAAGCAGTGAAACTGCCCTCGGTGAACACAAGGGTGCAATTAGATGTGTAGAATTTGCTAGCGAGGTGAATGCAGTGCTCACGGGCAGCTGGGACGGCACAGTAAAAATGTGGGACAGTAGAGTGCCTAATTGTGTTGGCACTTACAATCAAGGCAATGAAAGGGTATGTAAATGATCTATATTTGTAAAGGTCTGCCAAAATTGGGTCTAACTGTTACAGAAACCAAACATAACTAAAAATATTCTTAACTTTTTTCTGATCAAATATCACTATGAATATTATAAACTATCAATGGGAATGCGCTAAAAAACTTGTTTAAAAATAATATTTGTAACTAGCGGCCTGCCCCTGCTTCGCACGGGTATAAAATATATATTCCATGTCAGTCAGTGTAAAAAAAATGATTAAAATCGATCCAGTAGTTTTGATTTATTCTTTACTGCCCGTGGCCCGCAAGCGTTAAATTTGGAGAAAAACAATTTCCTTTCCCTATACCAAGAAGATTTCCTGCTATATTTGGAATATATTAAATTCATATAGTATATTTTTACTTATTTACTTTTACATTTTCCCTATGTATTTTATTTTTACAATTAATTACAGAATGTCTTTATATACAACATTCACAGCTTCCTTGTCGTTAAACAAACTTTGAAAGAGCGACATATAGCTGCTAGATTAGAAGTTCTCACGGCATTTTAAATCTGTAATATCTCCGAAAATGTTCACTTAAATAACATGTCATAAACGGCCATATTGATCTATATTACTTCAACAATTTATTTAATGTACTTAATTGGATAAGGATTAATGCTGTATTGTATAAAAATTGCTTTAAAAATAAGGCATTATTTTTCGTAAAAAGTAAATGACAAAAAATGCTATTGTGGGTTATCCATAAGAGATAGACATATACCATCGCGGACTTTACTCCGGTGTACAAATACTTAGTACATCATTTTGATAAATCGTGTAGGGTTTAGCCTGCGTTTGCAATGTAAGCGGAAAAAAATGTAATTATTTACGACATCACATTAGAAACCTCAAACTCTTACAGTATTTCTCTACTCCATATTGAATGTTATTAGACATGTAAACCTTCCTCTAAAATCACTCTATCTATTAAAAAACAAAACCGCATCAAAATCTGTTGCATAGTTTTAAAGATTGAAGCATACATAGGGATATACGGACATAGGGACAGACAGAGAATGCGACTTTGTATTATACTATGTAGTGATATTATTTATTTTTACAATTGATTAGACAATGTCTTTACATACAACATTCATAGCTTTCTTATCATTAGACAATATAAACTTGAAAGAAGGACATTAGTTGCGCCTCCGGTCGCTGCTAAATTCGAAGTGCTTATAGGTCGAAGCGCGGCCTCCTCACGGGATTTTAAATCTGTAATATCTCCGAAAATGTTCACTTAAATTACATGCTGTAAACGGCAATATTGATCTATATTAAATCAACAATTTATTTAAGGTACTGAATTGGATAAGGATTAATGCTGTATTGTATAAAAATTGCTTTGAACATAAGGCATTATTTTTCGTAAAAAGTAAATGAAAAAAACTGCTATTGTGGGTTATCCATAAGAGATAGACATATACCATCGCGGACTTTTCTGTAGACCTTTTTAAGGTGTACAAATACTTAGTACATCATTTTGATAAATCTCGTAGGGTTTAGCCTGCGTTTGCAATGTAAGCGGAAAAAATGTAATTATTTAAAGAAACCTCAAAAATTACAGTATTTCTCTACTTCGTATTGAATGTTATTATACGTACAAACCTTCCTTTTGAATCACTCTATCTATTAAAAAAAACCGCATCAAAATCGGTTGCGTAGTTTTAAAGTTTTATGCGTACATACGGAAATATGGACTTTATTTTATTTATAAAATATATATATATATATATATATACTAGCGGCCTGCCCCTGCTTCGCACGGGTATAAAATATGTATCCCATGTCAGTCAGTGTAAAAAAAATGATTAAAATTGATCCAGTAGTTTTGATATGGCGCTGTATTTAAAAAATGATTTTCCCTATTTTCCCGCTTTTCTATTGAAATTTTTCCTAGATTTTCGTTGCTATAAACCTCACGGAGCCCGAGACCTTTCCAACGAATGCAAAACCGTGGAAATCGGTTCGTGCGTTCTGGAGTTATATCGTCAGGAAGGAAAACCCGACTTATTTTTATATAGTAGATATATATATATATATATATATATATATATATATATATATATATATATATATATATATATATATATATATGTAGTGATGGTATTAAAATAGTTGCTTTAAACTGCATGTCTCAATTGTCAACTTGTTTCTTTTTTAATTACCTATACAGCACTTCTGAACCACCTAGTTCAGGTGCCCAAAGTAACCTGCAATTTCCAAAAAACATTTTTGTTTGACCTGTCAATGGTTAGATCAAACAATGTAGAAAACACCCTTCTTTTTAAAGCATGTAAAAAATGAAATACAGAGTTCTGTCCTGTTTATTTGTTGTCAAAATCATTTTCAAAATTTAAGAAATTAATTTATAATATTATTTTCAGGTTTACACAATGAGTATTGTTGGTGAAAAATTCGTTGTGGGCACATCGGGGCGCAAAATATTCGTTTGGGACGTACGTAACATGGGTCACGTGAACCAAAGAAGGGAGTCCTCTCTCAAATACCAAACGAGGTGTATCCGCGTGTTCCCCAACAAGCAGGGCTACGTGCTGAGCTCAATAGAGGGCAGAGTGGCCGTGGAGTACTTGGACAGCAACCCAGAGGTGCAGAAGAAGAAATATGCCTTTAAGTGTCACAGGATCAAAGATGGTGGTATGTGTTTAGTTTTTATATGCTATTTTGACTGTCTCACCGTGTGGTATCCGGCTGAGTAGAATAGGCCACTTTAAGTGGCTCACTGGTGAGAAACGCCCCACTCGGCTAAACTCATCCAGGTCAAGGATGGCGGCTTCCGCTATTGGATACGTCCACCGCCACCCTGCCTGTAAATCAATGAAATTAAACACAATCTTTATTGATATTAAAATTTCAATTACATATTCATTTTAATCTAATTTACAACACCAGCTAAAAGAATATATACAGTTGGTCCTCATTTTGTATATTGATGTCAAATAAGTTATATATGACTGACGACTTCAAAAAGGTCGCGGGGAGTCGCTGGATCCAAGCGGCACAAAACCGTGGATTCTTTCCATCCCTTAAGGAGACATATGTTTAGCAGTGGACGTTCACCGGTTGAGAAAGAAGAAGAAGTTATATATAATAAGTTATGTATATATATGTATATATATAAGCGAAGTTGGTATAAAATAAAATAGAATTTTTAGATGCAAATTCTAAAACAGTTTCGGTTTCTGTATTCGCGGCATATTTACGGAACATATACCCCGTATATCTACTGTACGTTGTTATCAATTTGATTGAAATAAATAAATAAATAAATAAAATCTCTTTCGCAGGCCTAGAGAAGATCTACCCCGTGAACGCGATCAGCTTCCACTCGGTGTACAACACGTTCGCGACGGGCGGCTCCGACGGCTACGTCAACATCTGGGACGGGTTCAACAAGAAGAGGCTGTGCCAGTTCCACAGGTAGTTCCACACTAGATAACTATACATTCACTCATCCTATGCCCCTATCCCACTCTGAGTGGGGCACTGATATGACCAGGTATTTTACCGTCCCCCTGATTGTTTTTCTATTAAAAACTTATGAGTCTAATTGACAATTGCTATTTATCACACGCTTTTCGGTGAAGGAAAACATCGTGAAGAAACCTGCATACCTCTAGAGAATTGCGATATGTGTGACCTACCAATCCGCATTGGAGCAGAGTGATGCGTCTTAGCTCCATCCCTACTCTCAAAAATGGATAGAGGAGATTTATGCCCAGCTATGGGATAGTAACAGGGCGTTACTTATGTAACTTACAATTTAATTTTATGGCGTTTTCACTGTTCGCGGACTGAAAAAATACGAATAAGTCCTATATTGACGGTCTAAGATTTCTTTATTCGCGGATCGAATCGGTACATACATATATACCAAAATAAAAGCATTAGGTATCCTTTGGTCAACGCCTCGTCAAGTGGACTAATAAAAAGATAAATAAAATAGATCTTATTACACTAGACTACGCCTAGATTGCGTTTTCAAAAACTATAACATACAAAAATAAACTTATTACTCAAAACATTACTATTCTTTTTTAAATCATTACCTAAATCTGAAGATAATATGTAACTTATCAAAATGTAAAGTCAAAAACTGATTTTAATGTTTTTGCTATTTTTCATTTCGTCGCTTAGGAACCTATCCCCTATAAACCTGTATAAATTACCATTCCATATTCACGGTTTCTGTATTCGCGGCATATTTACGGAAAATACTTTCCGTAAATAAAGATCTTCCCGACTTCTTCCCGATCTTCTTGACTGGCCAGTTGGCGTAGGGGGCAGTGACCCTGCCTTCAGCACCGCGGGTCGCGGGTTCGATTCCCGCCGAGGGCCAACATTTTCTATAAATGAATTTGTTGGTCTTCGAGCCTGGGTGTATATTTGTATTTAAGTATATATTTAAAAATATATAAGTATATATTCACCAGTTGTCTGTCTACCATTACACAAGTATTAAGTTACTTTGGGGACGGACGACCGTGTGTGTAAGTGTCCCATATATTTATTATTTATTATTATATTCTACTGTATGTTTGTTATCAGATACAACACGGCAGTCTCATCTCTGAGTTTCTCCCACGACGGCTCCGCACTGGCGATCGCCTGCTCGCAGCTCGACGACTCCCAACCGGATGACGTCAAGCCCGAGGACACCATCTACATCCGGTACGTCACCGACCAGGAGACCAAGCCCAAGTAGGCCGGAAGTGGGCTAAAGTTGGCCGGAATAGTGCGGCCGAAGACATTCATTGTGGCTTAAGTGCGGTGCGATGTTAATAAAGAGCAAAAGTAATGCTACAATTATTTTATTATAATCCGCGATTTTTTACTGCCTACTTTAGTTAAAGTACCCCCGTGACTGGATCGGTAATAAAAAAAAATCAATTAAAAATTAAAAAAAAAATCTGGGATCGATCCTAGTATTCTGAATCCGGGACCGCTCGTTACCCAATTGAGCTATCATTACTTTGCAATTGTCAGCATAATTATCCCTTGCTTTCTCATAAATAGCAGTTTTTTCAGTGTCAGAAAACAAAATTATTTCTTAATAAAACCTAGCTAGATCGATCTCCCAAACCCTCTACAAGCTGAGTTTCATAAAAATCGTTAAAGCTGTTTCCATATATAAAAAAAATTCGCAAATTTCGCAATAAACTAATTTTTATTTCCTATCAACGGAATTTATATAAAAGAGGAATGTATTGTACAAGTATGTATTAAGTGAAATTGTAAGCCGCAGTAATCTTTTGTAAGACGTTTTGAAAGTGTGACAGTAATTTTAATAATAAGTGACGCTTATCGGAATAAATAGGAAATATCATTTTTAAAATTGGCTTTTATTTTAATAAATTATATCCTTCAGTTTCCAAGTTATGGGTATCTTTAACTTATGAGGTTTGTAGGCGCTACGCTTCGCTTTATTGCAGTTTGCCATTAAAAAAGAAAACTTCTTTTGAATTAGGTCACTTTTATACTATAAAAACGAACCTCTATTTCCATTGGTCGTCGTATTACGTGTGAACGGATGGACAAATTTCGCTAATTCTTTTTTGTTCTGTTATTTTTTGTTAGGAGCAAGTTTTTTATTTAGCAAAACTAAAAAGTAAAAAAAAATCGCCTTTTGAATATCCTTACTAATAAATACGAAAATATCTGTCTGTTACCTTTTCACGGCGAACCCGCTGAATCATATCGATGAAATTTGGCAGAAATTTTCCTTAGGCTATAGTCCTGTTAAAGGTCCTGTTAATTCAACAGGAATAGGATGATATTAAAAAACGCCATTATTATCAACATGAAAGTTTTTTTATTTTAACCTAGCTTGATTGATCATTCCCCCCTAAAACCCCCTACATGCTGAATTACATGAAAATCGTTTGAGCCGTTTCCAAAATTCAGAAAAATACATAACATACATGATTAACTAATTTAAATATCACTACATATTATAAAACAAAGTCCATATTTCCGTATGTACGCATAAAACTTTAAAACTACGCAACCGATTTTGATGCGATTTTTTTTAATAGATAGAGTGATTCAAAAGGAAGGTTTGTACGTATAATAACATTCAATACGAAGTAGAGAAATACTGTAATTTTTGAGGTTTCTGTAAATAATTACATTTTTTCCGCTTACATTGCAAACGCAGGCTAAATCCTACGAGATTTATCAAAATGATGTACTAAGTATTTGTACACCTTAAAAAGGTCTACAGAAAAGTCCGCGATGGTATATGTCTATCTCTTATGGATAACCCACAATAGCAGTTTTTTTCATTTACTTTTTACGAAAAATGATGCCTTATGTTCAAAGCAATTTTTATACAATACAGCATTAATCCTTATCCAATTGAGTACCTTAAATAAATTGTTGATTTAATATAGATTAATATTGCCGTTTACAGCATGTAATTTAAGTGAACATTTTTGGAGATATTACAGATTTAAAATCCCGCGAGGAGGCCGCGTTTCGACCTATAAGCACTTCGAATTTAGCAGCGACCGGAGGCGCAACTAAATGTCCTGCTTTCAAGTTTATATTGTCTAATGATAAAAAAGCTATGAATGTTGTATGTAAAGGCATTGTCTAATCAATTGTAAAAATAAATAATATCACTACATAGTATAAAACAAAGTCGCATTCTCTGTCTGTCCCTATGTCCGTATATCCCTATGTATGCTTCAATCTTTAAAACTACACAACAGATTTTGATGCGGTTTTTTTTAATAGATAGAGTGATTCTAGAGGAAGGTTTGTACGTATAATAAAATTCAATACATAGTAGAGAAATACTGTAATTTTTGAGGTTTCTGTAAATAATTACATTTTTTCCGCTTACATTGCAAACGCAGGCTTAACCCTACGAGATTTATCAAAATGATGTACTAAGTATTGGTACACCTTGAAAAGGTCTACAGAAAAGTCCGCGATGGTATATGTCTATCTCTTATGAATAACCCACTATAGCATTTTTTGTCATTTACTTTTTCCGAAAAATAATGCCTTATGTTCAAAGCAATTTTTATACACTACAGCATTAATCCTTATCCAATTAAGTACCTTAAATAAATTGTTGATTTAATATAGATCAATATCGCCGTTTACAGCATGTAATTTAAGTGAACATTTTCGGAGATATTACAGATTTAAAATGCCATGCGGAGGCCGCGCTTCACCCTATAGCACTTCGAATCCAGCAGCTATATCGTTCTTTCCAGAGTTTGTTTAACGACAAGGAAGCTGTGAATGTTGTATATAAAGACATTCTGTAATTAATTGAAAAAATTAATACATAGGGAAAATGTAAAGGTAAATAAGTAAAAATGTACTATATGAATTTAGATATTCCAAAGATAGCAGGAAATCTTCTTGGTATAGGGAAAGGAAATTGTTTTTCTCCAAATTTAACGCTTGCGGGCCACAGGCAGTAATGAATAAATCAAAACTACTGGATCGGTTTTAATCATTTTTTTACACTGAATGACATGGGATATATATTTTATACCCGTGCGAAGCAGGGGCAGGCCGCTAGTTAAAGATAAAGATGCACAAGTATAGCAAAATAATGTAGGAAAAAAAATTCAAAACACTCCAGTCTTCACATATTTCAGAAATTTGCACGCCATATAAGCACATATTGGATATACCAAGCGTTTTCAAATTAACACCTTACGCAAAAGCACCCTCGCATTTTGCAATTAAATCTAAAAGCGGGCGGGAACTAACAAACTTGGCAGTTAACTATTAGAACCTTATTGATGGTGAAACAGGGGATATATTCCGATTTGCAAAAGCTCCACACTTGTTAATGAACGCGCCAAATTGCAGTTCAAACAATACATCTATTTGAGACCACCTTAAGGTTTCGTGGAAGTGTTTGCGAATGTTTCGCTTAATTCCTCACCTACCATAATTGACTCGGAACATAAGTGGGCGCTATAAAGCTGTTTGTTGAGGAAGCAATATCGCTAATTTAATGGAAAACTATATTCCCTGGTCGTTACAGTCGGTTAAATAACTTCGGAAATGAAAACATTAACTGAATAGATTTGCAAAGATTTGCGGGAGGGGCTAACATAGTCCAGGAGCCGGCGACTGAACAACCGCCGGCCTACATCCCGACCGCCCCAGCTACTCGACGAGGGGAAGCGGGCGGGGTTATCATAGACCGGGAGCCGGCGACTCTGCAACCGCCGGCAAATGACCCGACAGGCAGGGGGGAGCCCCTGCGAAGAAAAAGAAACCGGCGCAGGCGCAAGCAGCCGAGGCCAGCAGATGCTGAGCCCGCCGCCGCGTCCACACCGCACCCCAGGCCGCCAACATCAACACTGTTGGCGGCATTACCTGAAATTGCCGAGGCGCCGAGAAGCCGCGGCCACCGACTGGCCACAGAAGAGGCGGAGCCGCGAGCTCCGCAACAATACCCTACGTTCCCCCCGCCACCCTCCGCGCAGGACTCGGGCATCAATAACATTGTCCGGGTCCTAATCGAGGCGCTCATGGCGGCGCTCACAAATTATCTGAGCACCAGGGACGTAGTCGGCGCCATCACGGCAGCAATCACCCAGTTTGGGAGGTCGTATCAATGACCTCCCTACGCATACTGTATTGGAATCCGGGCGGCATTAGAGGTCACGTCCGTGAGTTAACACTACTCGTCCAGTCGCAGGATATCCACGTCATCCTCCTGGGCGAAACCAAACTCACGGGCAGCGTCGAGCTCCGCGTGCCTAACTACTTCGTGTATCGCCGCGACGAAGTCTCTCCCCGGGGCCGCCCGTACAGAGGTACGGCCGCTCTGGTGCGGAGGGACATCATACACGAAGAGTTGGAGCACACCCCGTTCACTAGCACCCGTACACAGGGGGTGCGAGTCAACGTGGGCAACCAGGAGCTCCGCATCTATGCCGCCTACAAACCACCCGGACTGACTTTCTGCAGCACTGATGTCGAGGCAATCTTCGGGCAGCAGGGACCCGCAGTGATCGTGGGCGATCTCAACGCAAAACATCACGCGTGGGGATCGCGAATCATCACTGCGGACGGGAGGCACCTGCACCAAGACAGCGTGAGGAGCGGGTACGGTGTGGTGGGGCCGGGAGCGCCGACCCACATACCCACCGACAGCCGCTCACAGCCAGACGTCATCGACATAGTGCTGCACCACGGACTTGACAACCCATTCGATGTCGAGGTCCTCTATGACCTCGACACGCAACATCTACCGGTTTTGGTCACCCTAGCCACCCAGGGGGGCTTTCTAGTGCCTCGCCCGCCACGGACGCGGACGAACTGGGAGCGCTACACCGCCGAGCTTGCCGGGCTTGAGCTATCAGGCCCGATTACCACACCTTCGG
Organism: Morpho helenor; assembly: GCA_029227775.1. NCBI lineage: Eukaryota > Metazoa > Arthropoda > Insecta > Lepidoptera > Nymphalidae > Morpho > Morpho helenor. Next base: position 15,978,806 of record JARGCU010000034.1, on the reverse strand, counting down.
AAGTCGACGATGCTGCTGCACTTGTCACGGAGGCGATTATCGCCGCCAAAGCAGCAGCCACCACCACCACGTCGACTTCACCGGACTCTTCCAACCGAAGGAAGGACCTGCCGAGCTCGCTCCGCCTCATGCTCAGACGGAAGCGCACCCTGCGCCGCCTATGGGCCCGCACTCGTTGCCCCAGGGTGAAGGCTGACCTGAACCGGCTTGCAGAGAAGATCGCGCGTGCCGTAGTCGCTCTCGACGAGGCGCGATGGGAGGATACCGTCGATCGAGCGACCGAACACGACACAGCGCTGTACTCTCTCTGCAAGAAGCTTACCGGACATGACACCCCCGTTTACCCGCTGCTCGATGCCGCGGGTAAACGCACCTATGCCGCCAAGGATCGTGCTGAGATTCTGGCGGCCCACCTGGAGAAGACTTTCACGCCCAACGCCCCCAACACCTCCAACCTCCATATCATCCGTCATCACGCGGCTGTCCAGGACAAGCTGGAGAGGTTCCTGTCGGCCCCTACACCGCCGCTCCGGGGAGAGGACTTCATCTCCCTGTCAGAGCTGCGGTCGGTCGCTGCTCGCCTTGATAAGCGAAAGGCGCCAGGCCCCGACGGAATCGCCAACGCCGCGCTGATGCTGCTGCCCCGAACAGGTCTTGTAGCGCTCACGAGACTGTTCAACGGAGTACTTCGCACCGGCCACTTCCCAGAGGCGTGGAAGACCGGGAAGATCATCGTTCTTCCCAAGCCGGGGAAGGACCGCCGCCTGCCTGGAAGCTACCGGCCGATCACCCTGCTCTCGCACATAGCCAAGCTGTTCGAGCGTCTGCTGCTGCGTCGAGTCACGCCCCATCTGCCCCTGCGCGAGGAGCAGTTTGGATTCCGCAGCGGCCACTCGACGACGCTCCAGCTGGCGAGGGTAATCAACCACCTGACCAGTGAGCGGAACAACGGGCGCTACACCGTGGGGGTCTTTCTCGACATCGAGAAGGCCTTCGATCGTGTGTGGCACGCCGGGCTCCTGGTCAAGATCTTGGACACCACCATGCCGCCTGCTTATGTGCGAGTGCTGGCATCATTTCTACACGGCCGTAGCTTTTACGTGGCAGTGGATGGTGCCGAATCCCAGCCACGCACCATCCAAGCCGGAGTACCCCAGGGCAGTTGTATATCGCCGCGCTTATATGCGGCGTATACGGATGACATCCCCACCCTGCGCCACCATCTGCGGGAAGGGGAGGAGGACGTGCTGTTGTCGCTCTTCGCTGACGACAGCGCGTATTTCGCGTCGTCCTACCACCAGATCGTCGCCACCAACCGCATGCAGCGTATGCTGGACTTGTTGCCGGAATGGCTGGACAAGTGGAGGATGGCCGTCAACGTCGGGAAGACGGCCGCTCTGCTCACCAGCCGCTCCAAGCCGCTACGTCAGCTGACTCTTCGAGGCCTGGACGTAGAGTGGAAGACCACAGTGAGGTTTTTGGGGTGTGAGTTGGACCGCAGCCTGCGCATGGTCCCCATGGTCAATCGTGCCGTGGGCCAAGCTGCTGCTGCCAGGTCCCAGCTCCACACGCTGTTCACATCCCATTTACCTGTCAACACCAAACTGCGAGTCTACGGTGCCTACGTCCGCTCGCGCTTGACGTATGCGGCACCCGCCTGGTACGCGCTATGTTCGGCGTACCAGAGGCGAAGACTTCAAGTCCAGCAGAACCGCTGCCTGCGACTGATCGTAGGAGCCCCGAGGTATGTGCGGAACGACGTCGTGCATCGGGATACCAGAACGCCGACCGTGGAGGAGTATGTCCGTCGCCTTGCGCGCCGGATGTTCGCGCGTGCGGACAATAGCGCGCACGTACACCTCCATGGCATCGCGCCACTCCATGCGCGACCACCCGATGGACGTTCCCTGCCTCGCGAGCTCCTGCGGTCACCGTCTCCGCGGCCCGATGCGGATGACGACGGCGACGAAGAGGATGACGCGACGGGCGAAAGGGCGAATACACCGGACATGACACACCTACCTGATCAGGACACCACCGGACGTGACACCACCGAAATTGACCCCGAGGTCTGGGAGCTACCATTCCCAGACCTCTCCACCGAACAAGACATCCATTAGGTCACCTAGGTGACCTGGGCTTACGGCCCAAATACCGACACCTTTAGGTCACCTAGGTGACCTCGGCCTACGGCCGGAACACATACCGGGCTTAAGTGCCCGCGAGGAGATGCCCGGGTAAAGAGGAATTCCTCGAGGCCCGCACCCCGTTTACCCCCACCCGGGGAGTAAACGAGAAGACCCTGCTGCAGATTTGCAAATATATTATGAAGTGGATTTACAATTTTACATTTTTTATCTGTTTATTATCTACAATACAATAATCTACATTGTTAAATACATGTTTGTTAAAGCGATTTTAAAGCTTGAATCAATCTTTTTTTTTGATTTGGTATTTATGCATTTAAATAGAATAATTTAGATCACTGCCATTTTAACTATAAGGGCAAAGGTGTGTTCTAGGAATTTCCCGATCCATATTTCTGAAAAATTGAATATAATTTCATTGAATTAATTGAATAAATTGAATATAATAAGTTAGACCCAAACACTTTATGCATTGAATACTTTATTTTTAAGACGAATTAACTCCTCGATGGTTAGTATTGGAAAACATTCACAGTTCGTAAAATTATCACATATCAACAGATATTAAAATGATTTTATCAGCTGTGGTATAGTAAGTTACCCTCATATGCCATTTTGTGGCCAAGTAAAATATCCCTGCCATACATTTTTGTTATATCTCAAACGAATTAGGCATTCATTCGTAATTAATACAACCCCTGCACAAAAATAAGCACATTTTAAAAGAAAAAGATTTTGCTATTAAAAAGTGGCAGATGAAAACTAAATCTAATTATTTAAAAATCTAAATATTTATTTAAATAATTTATAGAATTAGGCGTTACTTTGCGGAGATCCATAATACAAAAGTAATAATAAAATTATTTTGCTATAATCCGCGATGAAGTAAAATAGAAAATATATATAATGCTAAATGTAGAGTGGACAATCGGTTATCATACCTGATACATGCAGGAGTCGTAAAAAACACATGCACAAACCTCCACCACCGCCACCGTGATACACAAGCACTATATACGTTCACTATCACAAACTCAACAATCGTTTCGCCCCGCAACCGAAGCATCGTCAGGAGATAGACTCCACGACCAAAATCGCAAAGCTTTGCGATTTGGCGCAATTTGGCGGTGGTGGAGGTTTGTGCATGTGTTTTTTACGACTCCTGCATGTATCAGGTATGATAACCGATTGTCCACTCTACATTTAGCATTATATATATTTTCTATTTTACTTCATCGCGGATTATAGCAAAATAATTTTATTATTACTTTTGTATTTATTTAAATAATAAAAAAGTAAAACTAACGAAGCTTTGTAAAATATAAATTAACAACGAAATAATTAACGTATTTAAGTTGATAAGGGTTAATACTGTATTGGCTTAAATAGCTTACAAATTAACGCAGTGTACATTTGAAAGAAGTTAAGTAAGCTAATATTAACTTTGTTAAATCTACGATCTTTTAATAGGTAGATAATATACACATGACACAGCAGACCTCCTTAATGTTTTGGATGAGATTTTTTGCTTGGCATTATACTTGTATATGTATCATAGTGTCGTTGTGCACAGTACAAATAGTTGTAATCAAACTTAAAATTGTCTTTAACTTATTAATATAGCATTTAATAGTCTTTGGAAATGTAGCACGAAGATCCCTTGATCAGAAGGAAGGAAGAAAGTTCGAAGATTTGACGTATCTATCGATCTATACTAATATACAAAGCTGTAGTGTTTGTTTGTGTTTGATTGTTTGAACGCGCTAATCTCAGGAACTACATGACCAATTTGAAAAATTCTTTGAGTGTAAGCTAGTCCATTTATCGAGGAATGCTATAGGTTATATGACATCACGCTAAGATGAATAGGAAAAGAGCAACAATAAAAAATAGGACGAAAAGGCAAGATTTAAAGCTTTCCTTGCGTGCGCTAAGTAAACGGTGGAAGTTATTCAAAAATCATGTACTACAAAATTCTTCCCCTCTGAAAGTTCTAAATAAAAGTCCGCAACAGCATATGTCTAGCCTTTAACGTTGACCCACTTAAACCATTTTTGTGGTTATCAAAAGACTATATTACGGTTTTAATCTTTCAACGCGGGCGGAGTCGCTGGCGATTACTAGTGTCTTAATAAAGCACGGAGGAAGATGGGCACTGCCTATAACATCCCAGTTAAGGGCTCAGCAGATTTATAGAACATATAAAGTCATGTGTTAACTACGACATAAAATCATGTTAGAGAGTGCTTCAGCCGCAGTTGTAACACTTGTAGGAAATGAAAGGCCGTGTTGGACGCGTTCAATTTGAACATTTTGACCTGCGGGTTGATCGCGTAACGAATACTACAATCGTATTGAAGACAACAAATCTCGATTGCGACCGATTCGTCTTGCATGCCGAACTAATATAGTCTTGCATAGTCACAAAAGCGAGTTTTGTGTATAAAAATAACAGGGCTTACACGGGGCTGTATATCTTAACATTGTAGATTATAATATAGCTGCGATAGTCGAGCAGTGACGGCGATAAGGTAACGGTGTTACTTTTTGTATTATGGACCTCTGAAAAGAAATGCCTAATTTTTTTTTTTAATATATGCGACTCTTACACACGCGCTCCCAAAGTAACTTAACCCTTGTATTATGGGTGAGAGACAACTGGTAAATATATACATGCATAACTTAAAATATATACTAAAGTACAGAAAGACTCGAGGAACCAACAAATCGTTTATAGAAAATGGTGATCTTTGGCGGAAATCGAACCTGCGACCTGAAGGCAGTCACTCTAAGGCAAATCAATAATCACTGCGCCAACGGGCCAGTCGAACTTGTGGCTTGTAGAAGTCGCTTTAGGAGAGAAATAAAGCATATGCTAATTTTTAGTTATTAAGTACTAACATAGTCATAAAGTTATATTACTAACATTATATACGGACTAAGATGTCTGTTTTAAATTAAATTAAAATAAAAGATGCTCAAAAGTGGGATAGTAACTCGCCGTTGCTTTACAGCAAATAACTTCAACACTTCTCTGTGGAATTCTATCAAAGGAATCACGCTTGCGAGTGCGATACGCAATCCACCCTCATTGGTGGTCGTAAAGTGATGCGTGGGCGAGACCTCTTCAGTGCCAGATAAAGATGATTGTTGGTGTTAGTTGTTCATTAAATTTGCTCAATATTGTGCCTGATTGGTCCGTCTGTGTACGCTCATCAAGTGAAGTAATTACCCGTTGAAATATGTGCTGTACATCTATACTAATATATGAAGCTGAAGAGTTTGATTGTTTGAACGCGCTAATCTCTACTGGACTGACTTGAAAAATTATTTCAGTGTAAGATAGTCCATTTATCGAGAAATTCTATAGGATATATAACATCAAGCTAAGATGAATAGGGGAGGAACAGCAATAAAAAATAGTGCGCAAACGGCTGTGATACCTGTTGAGCTGTGATAGTCCAGCGGTAACACCGTGCGACTCTTTCGAGGAGGTCACGGGTTTAAACCAGGGCAGACACCAATGAGTTTTTCTGTTAAAACTTATGTGTCTTATTGATAATTGCAATTTATCACACGCTTTTCGGTGAAGATGACAAGAATGCGTGGACATAGCTACTCTTCGACCCACGAACTAGTATTAAGAATTATATTTTTAAAAGAGCAACCGCCGTTTTTCTTGCTGGCTCTTCTCGGTAGGAACAGCTTTCCGAACCAGCAGTAGAGTTGACGATTCAAAAGCACTTGTTTACAAGTTTATATAAAGACTAATTTGAATTTGAAAAGTTAGCTCTCCTTATAAATTAATATGTCATTGACGACTTTCTGTAGCCTTATTAAATTATAATAATCCCATTATACATTCTTTTATTATTTCTCGAAAGAAAAAGACAGCAAATTGTAAGACTTTGGATTAGTTATAAGCGGGTACTTCATTTAAAAAAAAATAAAATCCGTCTTAGTTAAGTTTCCTTTCATAGACAACGAGTTGCCATAAATTACTAGAGAAAAACTTGTTTAATATAAAAAAGTATATGTAATCAAACTAATTCAAATTACGAATAAAGCCGTGATGTGACAGGTTCGCAATTTTTATCGACAAAAAAACCGTAAACGGCCGCTCCCATGGTGATCCACGAAAATATTACGGTACACATGATTTATTTGTGTTTACCATTTTATTCCGCGGGCTGAGATCATGGCGGCAATGCGAAGATATAGAATGTAATTTGTTATTTTTACTTAATTTAATATTGTTAAATATTCGTCAAAAAATTGTGTAACAGATTACATATTATGATTACATATCACAATATTATTTATTAGTACCTGTGTGTTAGCAATTTTAACATTTGTATAATAAGATAATAATTATTGTATTAAGTTTAGTGTATTAGGAAGTATAAATATTGGCATTAGTCGCAATATTATAGTCTCAACTACAACTTAAGAGGATTTTAAAAAAGGAACGGGAATTCATTTTGGCGGTATTCTGTTCTGACGAAAAATAATTGTTATTAAAGTAATTAAGAGTAATAAAGTGTTTAGGAATTGTTTTGATATATTTTGGAAATCTTTTCTAAGTATTTTAATATGCGTGTAAAAAAGAAAAGAGGCGCCATGACATGTGGAATTGGTAACCCGGGCTTAGAACGTTTTCGGTTCACCCGTTACCCATTGACCATCGCAACATTACGTTTAACAACTAAAAAAATATTTCCTTTCAATTCAACATTATAGGTATTTTACTAACAACTGGACTGACTGTGCAGTCTTAAATAAAGATGATGATTATTATTATTATTATAGATTTTTTTTTATTTCCAAAAACAGTTATATTGCTCTAGCGGATCAACTTTAAAAGCTTAACAGACAGACAGACCGACAAACAGACTTTCGCATTTATTACATTAATATGGATGTATCAGGACTAGTCGTAAATATGTATTTAATTTTAATATAAATGATTTATAACGGTATATCGATACATTAAAGTATCGAAAAGTTTAACTTAATCTCAATACGTAATTCTAAGACTGATAAATACAGATCGGCGGATATTAAGAACGTGAAAATTTGCAGTTTGACAAGTTGTTAATGTGTTGCCTTTTATATTTTAATGATAATATACATTAAGTTTACTGTAACGGTTAAAAATTTTGTGATATGTTGGAACTTTAGGCGTTATTTTTTTCTGTATTCAAAATTATAGCAAGGATTTAAGCGCGTAAAGTTGATATATATAATATATTTCAAACTGGTAGTAACCGCGAGCTCGTTTGTGTTGACATTAGTTATTATTTAGATAAAGATTGATACAGAACAAATTAAAAAAAATATCGAGAAAGACGTAACATTTTTAATTGAAATGTTTAATATAAAAATTGTTATTGTAAGTTAACTATAAGAGATAGAGACAAGCTGTCGCGGACTTTGTTGTAGTATATTTATAGATCTACAATTCTCTAGTGCATTACTTTAGTGTATCTATGTTAGTTTACGCGACGCACGCGACTAAACTCGAAAGCTCCCAGGCGAATTTTTTCTACAATTGCGCAACCTTTTCAACACAATTTACATAAAACTTTAATTTGCAACTAACCTAAATTTTTCGGAGGAATTTCATTACCTTTAGGAAAGACCGTATAAAAATGAGTTAAGTAGATAAAAAAAAACTTATCACATACTGGCAGCTTTTGGGTACTCTTGGGGAGCTTTTTGTGATCTCTTTATTAAATTAATTCAAATAAAAATGATAATAAAAAAACAACATAATTTGCAATGGCGGGCTTATTCCGTAATCGGAATCTCTTCAAGCCAACCAGTCTGAAATAAAAAGAGGTAAATAAAGGACAGCGAATTAAATTAAAAATTAACTTAAAACTTAACCAAATCAACTTTTTATAATGAGTATAGAAATTGTTGTTATCCTATTCCCGAAAGAAAAAAATGGGAATTTTTATCCTACGTAGGATGTCCCTTCACCAACCTAAAAAGAGGTTGATAGCAGAGTTGACAAATGATTGGAGACAATGGAACAGAAAAACATGCCGCACTAATTCCACTTAGAGTGGGATAAGGGAAGGAGAATGGAAAGGAAGTATAACGTATTGATGCAAACGAAGTCATGGGTGAAGCTAATAAATAAATATAGTTTACGGTAAGTAAGTAACGGCCTGTCACTATCCCACTGCTGGGCATAGGCCTCCTCTCTCCATTTTTGGAGAGAAGGGTTGGAGCTAAGACCTACCACGCTGCTCCAATGCGGATTGGTAGGTTACACATATCCCCGGAATTCTCTAGAGATATGCAGGTTTCCTCACGATGTTTTCCTTCACCGAAAAGCGTGTGATAAATTGCAATTATCAATTAGACACATAAGTTTTAATAGAAAAACTCATTAGTGTCTGCCCGGGTTTGAACCCATGATCGTCTCTAGAGATTCACACGGTCGCACCGCTAGGCCATCACAGCTTACATAATTTACGGTAACCAAGAATAAATAAAGTTTAATGTGGTGGCTAAAAAAAGTCTCAAACCACTAACGTGCAGTTTAATCACACCGATAAAACTTGCGATATTGAAAAGATAGACCAAGCATTGCGCTCTGGGTGTCCATATAAACATTATCCAGAAGACCATTCCTATTAATCAAATCAAATCAAAATAATGTGCAATCAAAGGAAAATACAAACAGTAATTGAAAGTATGGGTTACATTTACTTATCGAGGTCGCATGATAGAGTTCTTTACACTTTACATAATATTAATTCGTTGAATGAAGCCATACTTTTGGCCAAAATTTTCTAAATACAATGTACATATGTTACCGCCAATCGTGGAGTCTATCTCCTGAAGATGCTTCGGTTACGGGGCGAAACAATTGAGAATGTGGTGGTGAATGTGTATTGTTGTGTTGTCGGTGGCAGGTAGTACATGAGTTGTTACAAATTCTGCATGTATTAGCTATAAGAACGAATAGTACACTCTACATTTAGCATTACATATATTTTTTCATCGTGGATTATAGCAAAATAATATTTTTATTATTTTGTATTATGGACCTCCGCAATGTAACGCCTAATTGTATAAATCTATATATTTATACATATACATACAAGATTAACTAATTTAAATATTAAAGATAAAAATTTTCTTTATTCAGCTAAACTTGTAAACAACTGCTTTTGAAGCAACTCTACTGCTGGTTAGGAAAGTTTTCTAAATCCTATTAAAATTTCCATTCTTTTCGAAAATCTGGCACACCCTAGCTGAAATCATTCGCATCCCTTATCGATATAAATGGGTATCCTCAGTTTAAATTGCGATAAAGAGTGTTTTCGTGCCTATTTATTTAATGCGTTGCAATTAACAAGTAGCGAGTGGCATAGTTTACATTTGTTACCGTCAGCCTCGCAGCGGAGGGGACACTTAAGATAACCTATATAGCGAATGGTAATATTGATTCATCTTATTACTTGCTTTTCCTTTTATGATTATTCCCAACATAACAGCCTTAGTAGCGTTGATTTAACAGTTCTGTAGAATTGTATTACTTTACATTTTACTAGTATACGCCATGCGCATGGAAAGATTATAACCGTAATAACATATTTTCATAACCATAAAAATGGTTAAAGTTGGTTAACCTTAAATGCTAGACATATGCTGTCGCGGTACTTTTATTTAGAACTTTTAGAGGGGAACAATTTTGTTATAAATGATTTTTGAATAACTTTGCCGTTTACTTAGCACACGCAAGGAAAGTTATAAATTTTGCCGTTTTCGTAATATTTCTTATTGCTGCTAACCTAATCTTAACGTAATGTTATATAGTCAAAAAATAGCTTTCCTCGATAAACGGACTATCTTACACTATATTTATTTACAGCAAAAATGTACAAGTTATATATATCTTAAATTACTTACACGCTAGGACTATACAAATCATGCCCACGTGGAATGGTCCCAAGAATGCTGGCAGCTTACACTTAAAGAATTTTTCAAGTCAGTCCAGTAGTTCCTGAGATTAGCGCGTTCAAACAATCAAATAAACAAACTCTTCTGCTTTATATACTAAGTATGGATAGATTGTGATGCTACTGTAAGGGCCTGTTTCACAAGTTACTGATAAAGTGTCGGATAGTTAACCGACAAATGAACTAAGTAGCAGATAAATGTCTCTAAAAAGAGACTCTAAAAAGTGGAAATTAAAAAAAAATTAAGTCGCGGCCATTTTGAAATAGGTATTTGCTATCCAGGAGATAAACAAAATAACAGCTACATGATTTACCCGTTAACTTATTTGGGACTTTAGGTGCTGAATAAGCCTATAAGAAACCCGAGAAACGCAAAATTCCGAGATACGTGTCAGATATGTTCCTAATAGGCTAACTGGCAGTTTATTGGTAGCTTGTGAAACAGGCCCTAAGCTTAGTTAATGTATAGAATCGGCTATACTCACGTCTTATCCGGGTTAGCCCGACTAGTTTCGAACCCATCCGAGGCACTTATTCATGAGCTCTTTACACGACGTTATCTCGGCGGTAACTGGCTCTAAGTATGCCTATTTCTTTGAACTTTTTGCAAACACATTGCCTCATATTATAGATAGCCAGTGTGGCTCTCTTTTGAGCAACACAAATGTTCCAAATATCTGTCGCTTTACCCCAAAATAAGCAAAATAAACAAGTCGCGCTGTTTCAATATGAACCGTAAGATGAATGAACATGCTCAGGATCATAAGGTACCAGTATCCGCGTGGGCGCGTATTAACGAGCTCTCGTTATGTCGGCCGCAGTTAATGTTATTGTGCTTTTATGAATTGTTCCACCGCACTCGAGGTTGTTACACAAAAATAACAATTGCTCATAATCGAGTACTGCGAGGGTAACCATCCGATTACTATGTCCTACTAATCCTATTAATATTATAAATGTGAAAGTTGTGAGTATGGATGTATGTTTGTTACTTTTTCAGGGCTAATCCCTCGAATCATTATCGATGAAATTTGGCACAATTATTTGTTATACACCGGGGTAACATATAGACTATATAAACCCTGTTAATTCTACAGAAATAGGATGCCATTGAAAAGCGCCATCTATTATCAACCGATGGAGATATTTGCAGGGTCGGAGAATGACAGAAGCTGTATGGACAAACCAGTAGGTTTGTTCTAAGATTACAGTCAACGTGAACGAAGTTACGAGGAAAAGCTAGTATGGTATAAAACTGACGCTGGCGCTGGACTGACCGTTAGCTCTGTTGGCGGTGACCCTAGCTTAAGCTCCGCGGGTCGCGGGTTCGATTCTCGCCGAATGAAACATTTTCTATAAAACATGTTGGTTCTTTCAATCTTGGTGTATATTTGTATTTAAAGTTATATATGTATATATTTACCAGTTGTGTGTCACCAATAACAATGGAGCGGTTTCGGGAACTTTTGCTCTAAATCCAGTCTGCTGCTGGCGTATCCAGGTGGTAGCGACTTGCCTAAGCCCATCGTCTACCGCCCTGTCAGGGGACCTTCGGACGATCCGAAAGGGGTATATCGAACGTCTGGCTTACAGGTCCCCGAAGCGGTCGGTGCATCTGGTGCTACACCCGATGCACTGGTTAGCGGAGGGGGGCTTCTCCTTTAAGGGGTACCTACCTGGAGGAGGTATTCTCTGGGATCAGAGCTGCTGTCTGCGGGGATGGGGGCAATGTGTACAACGATACCCTGTCCTTGCCATCGGTAGCGTGGTGGTGCACACAGGTCGTTTTAGCCGCTACGTGTCCGACGTAACCGCCGCCTGTCCCCTTCGGGCAGCGGTACCCATACGGGGTTTTTCTGTATAAAAAAAAGAATGTTTAGAATAGGTTAAAAACACTTATCAAATTGAATTGATATCGTAGTCACCCTACTTCGATGTCCAGTCATCTCGCCTGGGAATCTCTGGTCTCGAGGACCGTCTGTAGCGTCTCGAAACAGTACAATATTGTCGAATCAGCACTCGTCACACTTTCCCATATACTTCACTTTGAGTGAATTTTTAATGATCACTTCACGGTTTTTAGACTTGGCCACGTCACGGAGACGGCCATTTTGACGGTATGATTCGACTATTGGCGGGGCCTGCTCATAGATTTATTTATTTCTTATTATTATACAACAACTTGTAATCTATGAGCAGAATAAATGACTTAGAATAAATAGTAACACAAAAAACTTAAAGTTATGTTAGTACTTAACCTATTTTATATATATTTATACTTAGAGTGGTGGAGCTATAGGAAGGCCTGTAAGTTATAGTGATAATAAAATATAATGAGGGGGACGATGAAAATGATGATAAAGTGCTTGGAATAGCCAATGTGGGTAAAGAATATTATGAATTTGAATTTGAATTCTTATATCGCACACATCTCACTTCCGAAGTTATCGTGCAATATATTTATAAGACAGAATGTCACACATTTTTTAAAATACCATATTTATACGACTGGCCCGTTGGTGGATAGTGATCCTGACTTCAGCTCCGCGGGTTGCGGGTTCGATTCCCGCCGAGGGCCAATATTTTCTATAAAAAAATTGTTGGTTGTTTGAGCCTGGGTGTATATTTGTATTTAAGTACGCATTTAAAAATTATATATGTTATATTCACCAGTTGTCTTTCACCCAAAACACAAGTATTGAGTTCTTAGAGTACTTACTTTGGGGACGGATGACTGTGTGTGTAAGTGTCCCATATATTTATTTATAATGGGGATTTTTGCTGCTTCATGATTCAAAAAAGCTTGCAAAAGCTTATATGAATGAAGATTATTGTGATTAGATTTGATTCAAGTTTTGTTTCTACCATATGATCTTTTATGGTTCCCCCATATAATTTAAATAAAATAATAATTGATATTAAGATAACAAATATTTGGGCCCAAAGGTGTATGAAATTCTGGCCGCCTCATTTGAAACCCTGTTAATAATGCAGAAAAACAACACCTAATACCTCCACTTACAATTTGAAATATCGTCTCTCATAAAACCCACACATGAATATCGTATTCTGGGTGGTTCAGATGCGAAATAATACATATTATCATTATTTCCTTTCCCGTTGAAGACGAACAATATACCACTTTCTCACATTCAATGACAAATTGCGGCTGAATTAATACAGAGAGGCGTTTGTACGGATAAATCATACAGGGCGATTTCGCAGCAGGCTGTATATCGTAGCTTATTACTATCACATCCCTACACTAGTGACGGGCCTTAAAACTATCGACATAAGACTCAAATGTACCCTCACTAACCGCAAACTTTAATAGTTTATTGGCAAACTTAAGCTTGCGTGCTCTTACGTCTTTATTTCATTGCTATAAGAGTGATTTTGGTGATAAAATTAATGTCAAATTGGTAAATTGGTGTTAAATATACGCGGTCGGTGGACGACGTTATTGCTCAGTGTCTTCAGGTAACAGTAGGGATGGGTAATTTACTTCATGTGGACTTTTATGCGTGTCCCCAGTAAATAATCCTTACTGGACAATTTATTAACATTGAAATAGGGTTCGTTATTCTATGCAACATTGTAGGTTAATCAAACGTTGTTGAAGTAAATGACAAAATATTTATTTATTTGTCATCGAACATGGCTCTGTTTGTGTGTCTGTGAAACGTTAATTGTGAATATATTTTGAAAACTAGAAACTATAGTGCCAGGCAAAACTGCTTTTTAATTCTTAATATTGGATAACAAATTCGTATAATATAACTTGATCTAGAATTTGACATTAGTTACTTTCTTACATAAGTTCTGTACAACAAATGAAGTTGGTATTTTAAATCTTAGTGTGTACATGTATTATATAATATATTTAAAAATAATAACGTTCTCTCAGAGCACGATTCGGAGCCACTGAAAATCAGGTTTGGGGGGCAGCCTCCCCATCTGAAATACTTTGAGCGGTGAGCCTTTTTGCGTTACCCCCATTATACTTAAATATTTGTCCATTCAACCTATTTAGGTTAGTTACTTATTTTGGGGACGGATAGCCGTGTGGGTAATAGTCCAATATTTTTTCAAAAATATTAAAATCCACTTCTGACTGCTACGGATAACGCTACGTTAACAAGGATTTTTTTAAAGAGTGTCCACCAATTTCCTTGCTGGTTTTTCTAGGTAACAGAAAACTGGTAAATTAGTGATGCTAGCAATAAAAAGTCTACTTGTACACAGAATATTTGGAATTTGCATAGGATTAATGACGATTTAATCTAAGCACAGCCCTAACTTTATTCGCACAGGGTGTTCGGAAACAAATGCCCGGCCTATAGCAGGTGGTGCGCTCTATAGCTGGCTAATAGACCAGCTAAATTAATAAACCCGATGCCGCGCCAACCCATTTACAACATTGGAAATGATTTCAATTATTTGTATCGGAACATTTATTGTGAAGATAGCTTAAATGTATATGATATTATGAGCTCATGTTAAAAAGAATAATTAACTTATAGCTTTTATAGTCTTTGAAATATAGAAGATTAGCTTTTATCTGCAACCTTGTTTGCGTGGACTGTTCTCGCGTGAAAGCTTTATAATAGATGGCGCTTTTCAATTTCATCCTATTACTGTAGAATTAACAGAATTTTTATAGCCCATATGGTATCCCAGTAAATTGGTGTTAAATATACGCGGTCGGTCTTTAGGTACCAGTTGGGATGGGTTGCCAGTGATGACGTATGTTTCAGAAGTTTGGTCAACTTCAAAGCTTATGGTCGAATGCGACCGATTGAACAAGCTACATTCGTTTGTTTTTACTTTATCAAATTAGAAATGAAGCGATTGAGGAAAGTATTACAACAATAAGCAATGGTTGAATCCTTAGAGTCTGAATTGTTTTTGTTACGTCTGAATTTAGTGAGTTGAAGAGGAGCAAAGAAAATCCGTAACCCGATCAGACATAGGTTTATACGATAACCTTTCAAGTTTATATTATCCACATTGTCTCTGTTTGCTCATCTCATAAGCAACAAACATCTTGCACTATACTCTTGACATTTTACGACGCGGCCCGCGCAGTGTCACTGCATCATAAAACTAATTAGATCTCCCGTGTCATACGGTTTATGACGGTCGTGCTAAGTGTGTAACGGATATAAAGCTCCATATAAATGTATCTTGTACTATCTGTTGTTTATATACTAGCTATGCCTGCAGTTTTGCCCACGTGGAAAGCAGTGTGTCACAAAGAAAGTAAGCGAGTGGGCGGATGGTCCGGCGCTAAGCGACCTGTGAGTGTCACGAGTGCGGCGTTGAGTTCAACACGGCGCTGCACACGCTCGCGGAGTGTCCAGTTTGGGCGGTTCAGCGGGCGGAACTCGTGGCACAGGTGGGGCACGATCTCTCATGCCCACTGTGGTTCGTGCTATGGTGGACAGGGAGCGATCGTGGGCAGCGATGGCCTCCTTCTGCGAAGACGTTATCTCATGGAAGGAAGCGGCGGGGCGGATCCAGGAAGTCGAGTCCTTGGATCCGATCTGCCACAGGCGAGTCTAGCGCAGGCGACTCGTTCGAGACCATTGCGTGCCGCCAATGTCAACGCATCTGATACTCCCGATGCATCATCTCGCGTAGGGCGAGGCAACTTTAAGAGACGCCCCGACACAGGGGTGGTGGACTCTGGGGTCTAGAGTTGCTGCAGGCGGGGATAAGGGGAATGCGTGCAACGGCACCCTGTCCTCGCCACCAGCAGCGTGTCCGCAGCCGTCGCCTGTCCTCGTCGGGCGGCGGTACCTATTAGGGGTTTTTCCTATCTAAAAAAAATAAGTAAGCGACTAAGCCAAATGTTTACATGTCTTATTATCTGCAAAGATATTAGTGGCAATGACAGAATAAGTATTTATTAGCAGAGTGTTAAGCAGGATTTATACAATATGAAATTAACGCGCAAAAAATCGCTTACTAGCAACAGAGGTTTTATAACGCAGTGGAGGTCATGTAAGACATCGAAGGTTTTCGTAGCCAGTGACCGTTCTGTAAGCCAACAGAGTATAGGCTAATAAAGGTTTTGAAAGTCCTCAATGGTTTTGTATGGCAAAAGCCTTCGGTTGTAGGGTAAAACGATTGTTGATATTGTGGTAGTAAATGTGTGAAGTTCTAGTTAAGTTAAGAAATAAGGGTGGTCTATTCCACTCGGATACCACACAGCTAACTATAAATTATGACTATAAATTTTATTTAATGTGTTACACTCTGTGTTCTACAGAGTTTTACACCATAAACATCAAATCTATCGCATACAATGTATATCAGATCAGCCTCACTGTTATTTAAGGTCCATTAAGGTCATATTCCTAAGTCGATAGTAAATCACAGTGATATTGAACTACTAAGATAAGGAGAAGGTAGGTTATGTATTATTATTTACGAGAAGTGCCTGCAGAAGTTAACTTTTTGTAAATCCCTCATATTATAAAGGAATAATGTTTATTTGCTATCAATTACCTAAGAGCGATAGAAAGTAATGATTTTATGTTCTGTAAAATGTAATGGTCGGTCCAGGAAACTCTTCTTTTAATATATAATTCAAATAAGATCCCTTTAATACGAAAACATACTTAACGACTTAATAGAAAGAAAGAAAAACAACACATGTACAAAGGGGGAAATATCCTTAAAAGGAATCTCTTCTAGTCAAACTTTGAGTAATAGAAGGAAAAGGACAAGAAGAGAAATACGGGTAATATAGAAAGAAAGAACGGACTAGAACAAGTAAAGTTAAAAATGCTTTTAAAAAAGCGTTTAACAAAATTTCATGTCCCTACTGTTAACCGTTAAGGAGATCCTTTGTTTGGAGCCAATCCTGGTAGCATCAGGACATGCTTATCATAAACACGCAATGATAAAATTTCAGCCTAATTGGACACCGGGAAGTAGGTCAAATTTAACTTTCAAGATTCCACCTTCATATACAAACACGGCAAGGTAATTAAAAGCTTTTAAAAATAACGAAAAATAAATAAAGATAAGATATGTATGAGCAACACTATTTTTCCGACTTAACTAAAGAAGAAAATTATGATGAAAATCATGAGTGTTAGATATGAACGTGGATGGATATGTGAGTAGGGGGAGGCCGAACAAGGGATGGTTCGATTGTGCAGTGCGACGTGAATATAAAACACCCGAATTGAAATTTTGAACAAATTCAAATTCAAAATATTTTATTCAAATAAACAAACTTTATTCAAATAAACTTGTGAACAAGTACTTTTGAATCGTCAACTCTACTTTACATAAAAGTAGTTAACGTGAGTTAATTAGAAGAGATTTTTATAACCTTCACTGCTTTCTTGAAGCACAATATTTTTATTGCTGCTCCTCTCCTATTCATTTTAGCGTGATATTATATAACCTATAGTTTTCCTCGATAAATATACTTAAAGTATTTTTCATATCAGTCGAGTAGTTTCTGAGATTAGCGCGTTGAAACAATTAAACAAATGTTGTCGCCATTGACTTCCGCTTTGTATTTTATAGAAACAGAGTCATGAAACAAGAGTATCGCGCCCTTTTTGATTAAAATGGTGGCAGCACTGTGCCGTATTGTTTCCGGTGCAGTCGTCCTATTGATAAAACGTTTCAGTTACATTCAGTCTTTGTTCATCATTCAAGAGAAGTGCATCTCGGAACGGGATTTGTGGTATTCCCATTATATCGTGTTATTGTATATAGTGTGCGCTAACACAAGCAAACTCTTCAGCTTTATATATTAGAAAGAATAGATGAACCCACCCAATGATAAATATTTCGCTGACGACTTAGCGACATACATTAATTGTAAAGCAAAATATTACCCTACCCTTATTAAGCTAATTTTTCACTTTCAACTTAGGAACGTAGTAAATTGTGCACATTTATACAACTCAGCTGCGACTTGGGTGGCATAGGATCACATATAGTTCACAACCTATTCATATCCCTTATTGCTTAGGTTACAAGGTTCAGAATGTATGTTTTAATAGCGTGGAGCATCGATATTAAGGTTTAAGGTATAGACATTGTAAATCTATCTCGCGCTAATGACACTGGTCATCGCGGACCGTCTGATAAACGGACAGATAAAATTCACCATCATAAATGTTTAATGGTGATGGTTTAATGTATGTTGCGGGAAACGAGCCTTTTGTCGATTGTTGCGGGTTAAGCTGACGGGAGTAATCTTGGGATTTGCAGTAGAGAAGCTCATCGCTTAAGATGGCGACAGAGAAAAAAAAATTAACAGAATCATTTGATTCGTTATCAATACAAAACCTGCTAGAATTTTGCAATATAACAATGTATTACGCATAAATTCCAATTCAAATTCAAAATATTCTTTATTCAAATAAACTTGTAAACAAGTGCTTTTGAATCGTCAACTCTACTGCTGGTTCGGAAAGCTGTTCCTACCGAGAAGAGCCAGCAAGAAACTCGGCGGTTGCTCTTTTAAAAATATAATTCTTAATACTATTTACATTATGTCGTTACTGTCTTGTACAGGTTCAAAGAGAGCTATATCCACACATTCTTATCTTCCAAATAATCTTCAAGAGTATAGTAGGCTTTCTGTATCAGCCTCTTTTTAACAGTGTTTTTAAACTGCTGTAATGGCGAAGCTGAAATTGATTGCGGAATTTTATTATAGAATCTTATACCAAAACCCACAAACGAATTACGTACTTTTGCAAGGCGCAAAGCAGGAGTCGCAAACTTATGTCGGTTCCTGCTTTGTCTATTGTATACATCACCTATCGTTTTATAATTCTTTATATTTTTATGTACATAAATTAAATTGCTTAAAATATACTGTGAAGCAAATGTAAGAATACCTGTTTCCTTAAACTTCTTTCGCAGGGAATCACGCGGTCTTAAATTATAAATGCCGAGTATAGCTCTTTTTTGTAAAACAAAAATTTTTTCACTATCCGCGCATTTACCCCATAGTAATATTCCATAAGACATAATGCTGCATATCTTTAATAGGTATTTAAATATTTTTATATAAAAAAATAAATAGCGGCCTGTCTACTACTAAGTACTATCCCACTGCTGGGCATAGGTCTCCTCTCTCCATTTTTGGAGAGAAGGGTTGGAGCTAAGACCTACCACGCTGCTCCAATGCGGATTGGTAGGTTACACATATCTCCAGAATTGTCTAGAGATATGCAGGTTTCCTCACGATGTTTTCCTTCACCGAAAAGCATTTGATAAATTGCAATTATCAATTTGACACATAAGTTTTAATAGAAAAACTCATTGGTGTCTGCCCGGGTTTGAACCCGTGACCTCCTCGAAAGAGTCGCACGGTGTCGCCCCACTGGGCTATTACAGCAAGAAAGGTATCATACCTTAATTTTGGATATGCGAATTTCAGTAAAGATCAACATCATTCTCCTGCCCTTATCCCACTCTAAGTGGGGTCTTCAAAATGTGTTATAAACATGTTGTTACATGATATAGCTACGTATTTTACGACTGGCCGCCTGCTTGACGTTAACTTACCTTAGTCATATTTTATGATATCTTGGTAAGAAAGAGGGTGGTCTATTCTACTCAGCCGGATACTACATGGCGGGTCGACTTACCTTGCTCCCTTTTTACGACGTCTCGGGACGAAATAAAGGTGGTCTATTCTACTCAGCTGGATACTACATAGTGGGTCGACTTGCATTAGTCGCCTTTTATGATACCTCGGTAAAAATGAGGGTGGTTTCTTCTACTCAGCCGGATATTACACAGCGGGTCGACTTACCTAAGTCGCCCTTTACGATACCTCGGTAAAAAATGAGGTTGGTCTATACTACTCAGCCGGATACTACACGTTTCAACAAAAATCAAAAAGGATCATGAATTTTAACTCCGCTTTTCAAATTTCTTCAACATTTATCTTGCCCAATCAATACCATATACATAAAACTTTAATAAGATTTTAATCAACATTCTTATTATATGTCAATACTCATTCCGAGACCATTTTGGTCGAAACTAACAAGATAAAAGTATTCTATTAATCATAATCGATAATTGAAAGTGGATAGATTAACCTCGGGTCACTAGTTTGGTTAATCCCCGCCGTGGGAACGTGGGCATGTAGTAAATAACAATTTATCGAGGCACTTTGACCTCTGCTATAATATAAGACTCATCGACGCCCACGCGTTACTGATGACATTGTATGGAACACCGAAAAACTATTTTGTCACTCGTGTTACTCGGTGGGGGATTGTATTTTTTGGGAAGACATACTTGTACACGATAGCCGTGTGATATCTGGCTGGTAGAATAGACCACCCTCTTTCTTACCGAGGTGTCGCAATAGGCGACTAAGGTAAGTTGACGTCAAGCGTCCGGCCGTAAAATACCCAGCCAAATCATCTGATAATCATCTGTAATAATAAAATTATTTTGCTATAATCCGCGCAACCAAAATCGCAAAGCTTTGCGATTTTGGTCGTGGTCGTCTATCTCCTGATGTCGCTTCGGTTGAGTTTGTGATAGTGAACGTATATAGTGCTTGTGTATTGTGGTGGCGGTGGTGGAGGTTTGTGCATGTGTTTTTTTTACGAATCCTGCATGTATCAGGTATGATAACCGATTGTCCACTCTACATTTAGCATTATATATATTTTCTATTTTACTTCATCGCGGATTATAGCAAAATAATTTCATTATTACTTTTGTACAAAAATTAAATTGCATAAAATATACTGATAAGCAAATGTAAGAATACCTATTTCCTTAAACTTTTCTCGCAGGGAATCACGCGGCGTTAAATAGTAGATGCAACGTATGGCTTTTTTTGTAATACAATTTTTTTCGTTATCTGAAAAATAATTTTATTATTACTTATGTATTGTGGATTTCCTCAAAGTAACGCCTAATTCTATAAATTATTTAATTTTGTATTAAGTAAGCCATTTGTGGTTTTGAGTATAAGATTTTATAACAAAATTCCACAACTAATTTTAGCTTTGCAACACTATTAAATCAAGGCTAACACAGAAAGCGTACTATATTACTGATTATTACTTAGATGATAAGAATGCGTGGTAATAGCTACTGTAATGGCTAAATGTTATAAGTATTACCTATTTTAAAAAGAGCAACCGCCGAGTTCCTTGCTTGCTCTTCTCAGTAGGAGCAGTTTTCCGAACCAGCAGTAGAGTTGACCATTCAAAAGCGCTTTACAAGTTTACTTGACTAATTTGAATTGAATTTGAATTACTCTGTATTCTAGGAGATGAAAGGACGATGCGATATAAAAATGCCATGTTTATGCAAATTTTTACAATTGTCATACGGTTAGATTTTATTTTAACATTGTTAACGCAATATTCGTAATGCGATACATGTTTTGTACTAGTAAAATTTAAACAAAAATAAACTCTTATACTTTCGTTTTAGATATTAGAATTGTTTGCGTTTGTGGTTTTAAAGCGAGTAGCGTCATTCGATCCACGTTGTCGAATGCGCGCGCGCAACTATTTGTGCGTTATTTACGATTATTGTTCGATCGACGCTCGCTTCGAATGGTATCACACGGATTATGAGAGATTTTACTAGGAATTTACGGGTATTTTGAATATTTTACTGACTCATATATGTTACAAACATGGGCGCCGTAAGTCCAATCGGCCAAGATAACAATGTTAATAAAGTTTAGTGTTAAATCGCTGTTTTGAATTTTTTATAATATTCAAATTGTTTTTATTTTAAATTTACTCGGAAGCTTTTACATAAAGTGCCGCAAGTAAGTGAAAACTTCCTCTGATTTTATACAGAAGTGTTGAATTTTTAAATGCAGGCATTAGGTTACACATATACCAGAAATTTTCCAGAATATAAAAAATTCCTGACGGTGTTTGTAAGCATTACAGCCAAATGACCAGGAATGAAAGAAGTTTAGCAAGAACTAGTGCGAATGTCGGTGTAGACGCCCATACGATTTTACACACACATACACAGACACACACACACACACACACACACACATATTATATAATCAGTTTCTCGGAAACGGCTACAACGATTTTCATGAAATACAGAATTCATTCAGTTTTAGGGGGAAAAATTCTATCTAGCTAGGTTTCATTAAAAATTTCGTTTTATCCCTGTTTTCGAGCACTAAAAAAATTTACTTTGAATAGGAAAGACATTTTTTGGCTATCAAATTGAAGTCATGGTAGCCCGAATTTGAAAAGTGAAAATACCTTGGTTCGAGCCCCATCTTTCCTTTTTTTCTTTTTTTCATTTTCCATTTCTTTTTATATCTTTTAAAAAACCACTAGTACTTCTATTTACTAGTCAAAAGTGCATGAAAATCTGTTGACTAATGTTAAGTTCACGAACAAACGGACAGACAGACGCGACGGGAGACTTTGTTTTATAACGTGTAGTGATATAACGATCTTATCAAACACATTAAGATATACCACACAAACCACGATAGCAGCATCCGATCCCACCGAGCATTCAGCCATAGATTCTCATAATTTACTCACTCCCATAAAACATAACTCCGTTAAAAATCATGTGTATGCATATCATCAATAATTAGTGGACCTCCCATTGCTTTATGGCTCAAATATATATTTTGTCGTCTTTAATATGTAGATGCGAGTCGCGTGTCTCTCCGGACATTTGTCTAATGACTTATTATTTACTGACATTGTCTAGTTTAGCGGTTTCGCACACCTGAAGCTGTCGGAAAACGGACTTGCAACTTTTTATGCCTAGGGATATGGGATGTGGAAAACTCACGCTTCGATCTAGTGCTTTTATGTAAAAAAAAATCTTACTGTGTAGGATGTATGTGAATCATACTGTGCATGCGGTGCAGTCATTCCAACTATAAAGCACCTTATTATTTTAATTTGATTTATCAATATTTTAAATATTCCAGTTAATGGATAAGAAAGAACCAAATCAATTCAAATCAAAAATCTTTTATTTACAGAGAAATCACATTAAACTACGTACAAGAAGAACAAAACAATACATAAAACGTACATAAAGCATTAAAAAAAATAAGTTATACAAAAACAATAAAGAAAAAAAAAAAGATACGCAGAGAAATATGACCCTGTAAAAAGGAACACCACTCAGCATAATTTGTGGGGGTACCTCAACGCTGGTTTTCAGTGGCGACCTCTTACTACCACTAATAATACACCCAGAACGCCAGCGACAGTGTTA
This sequence comes from Morpho helenor, assembly GCA_029227775.1. NCBI lineage: Eukaryota > Metazoa > Arthropoda > Insecta > Lepidoptera > Nymphalidae > Morpho > Morpho helenor. The sequence continues at coordinate 15,955,435 of JARGCU010000034.1, read as the reverse complement.
TATATATAAAAAAAATATAATTTTTTGTCTGGATCAATGATAAATGAGAAAATAAATATATAAAAGTAATAATATATAGTTTGACCCAAAAACGACTTATACTAAAACCAATACTAAATTGGGCCTAATATGCCTGCCAGGGCTAGATGGGTGGTCAGTCCATATTCAAGAACGCCCCATTCAAAGTCTATGTCTTCTTAGGTTGTCTGGTGTCCCTAAAAGTGTCACCTTCTATAACTTACCAATAGCTTTATAAATGTAAAATACACAGCAACTTATCTATACTCAATAATATAAAGAGGAAAAATTTGTATGTATGTTTCTAATATTTTCAAACAAAACAACTGAACCGATTAAAAAAATTCTTTCACCATTGGAAAGCTACATCTTTACAGAGCAACGTATTTTATAAATTTCCGAACTAGCACTAAATTTGACGAATCAAAAGCATTCGTTTTACAAGTTTATTGGAATAAAGAATATTTTGTATTTAAAAATAAGTAGTATGATCTTTAAATATAACATCACAATCTGAATAACTTGCGTCAAATATATCGTTTGTGTGCGCAGTGTTCTATAATTTTCCCAATACTGCCTCCAACATTATTTATTCCGTGTACGACAGTTGTCAATGGCCATAAGTATGTAGATCCAATTTATATTCAGGAATATTATAATCAACACAAATATATATTACGATATTATATGGTTCGATATGTGATTAGTTTGTGTCGCCTCGTCTAGGTATTTGTTTTGATACGGTATTAGTTTTTCCTAATTGTATATTAAACGTGTTTGGATTGTTATTTATTTATTATTTATTTAATACATATAACGTGTAACTAATATATTGTTTATGACTTGTTGACTAATATATTGTTTTAAAGCTATTATGTACAACCTATTATATTTTGGTTGTACTGCAGAATTTGAAATTAAACATTTCATTTGCTAACGTCAATTAAACGTAATTCAATTATTAAAAAAGAAAAGGAAACCTCAAAAAAGAAATACAGACAAGGCCGCTTAGATAGATTTTAGATATGATTGTTTTCAAAATTTAGTATTGTATTTTCTTGTTTATTGATTTACTTTAAAATGTTTAGCAAATTTACAAAATTTTGTTTAGCTGTCTTTCAAAAGGTTTTTTTTTGTTTTAAAGGTAATATTTGAATGCGATGTCTTGTTTAAGAGTTTTTTCGATAAAATACATATCTATGTTGTATGCAAAAGTACATATTGTAAGATATTTAAACTTAATAAATAATCTTCTATAGGTATACAAAAAATGAAATGACGTTTCTTAGTCTCACTAAAAATCTGAAATAGCAAGACTGAAAGCCAAAGCTAATTTTGTATTTAGATATATTTATAGAAGTCCTAGAAAGGTTTGAGAGAGAAAATATGTAAAAATGGAATAAAAAATTGTAAAAGTAACAATTTTACTTTGCCCATATAAACTGTTAAAAAGGGTGCGTTCGGAAATAAATAATTAAAGACTAAGAATATTAAAAGACCTGTAGATTGCTTATTCAATTATTCATTTATTTCCAATTTAGAGTATCAAGACATACTTTTTTAATTAAATCAAATCAAGATCTAAATATTGTTTATTGTACAACAAGAAAAATAAATTATGTAATAGAAAAACCACTATTTATATAACCAATATATTGACAATTATTAGTTGGCGGATATTTGAGCAGGATGTAAGAAGTCTGAACGCACCATTATTATTTAACAGTAAACAAATGTCATTTATTTATTTTATTACTTCATAAAAGTATTGCAATTACGTCGTAAAATACGACAGAGGTAAGTTGACTTCAAGCAGGCGGCCGGTCGTGAAAACGCAGCCACAATCATGTGACAGCATGTTTATAACATGTTGTGCCGACCCCACTTAGAGTGGGATAAGGACAGGAAGATGATGAAAAGTATTGCAATTACGAATCGACGATAATGTATATATAGTGTTTATGTTATTAATTTGTTTGTAATCTCTTTATTGCACAAATGAATATAAAAAAACAACAAAAAACAACATAATGCGCAATGGCGGTATAATTCCGGAATCGGAAGCCCTTGCAGCTAACCAGTCTTAAATTAAAACGTATTTAATAACAAAAAAAAATGAATTTTATGATTAGTATTTCTGTTTTGATTATTATTTAATTTCTTTGTCTGTTATTTGATTTTGACATATTATTGAATTTAACGGTACAAAGTTCGTTAGGTCAGTTAGTATATAAATTATTCGTTTTAATTCCTATAATTCAGCCATCCATGTCCACCAACTTTCACCTCCGCATCGAATGACACCTGTAAAAGACCCTCAGCATAGAACACAATCAAAACACGAACACGCCCGGTAATTTAGGAATTTTGGGCCGTGCCTACCCTCACTTTATTGGCCAATTAGAATCGACGCCTACGCGATCGTTTGCATAACGTTAAGCCATGTTTAAACGTACTACGCTATATCCTTACTAATATTATAAATGCCAAAGTCTGTTTGTCTGTTCCGTTTTCACGGCGAACCCACTGAATCAACATCGATGAATTTTGGCACAAATATTCTTTATCCACCGGGGTTACATATAAGTTTTTATATATTTAGTTTTTTTTTAACTGAGCTATTACAATGTATAATTATTATGGACAATACACCCGTATTACTTATAAAATACTGTTTTTTTCTACTTTTTTTTCTGTTTTTTTTTTTACTTTTTTAAAAGATATAAAAGTCAAGTTTGTAAATTAAAGAAATAGGTTCTTTATTAGGCCATTTTGCCTTACATCGAAAAAGTTATTTTTAGAAACTTTTTATATATTTCCGTTTTTGTTTATTGGATAAATGTAAACTGAGCTATACTAGTATATATTTCATGTGTTATACGGTTAATTTATTACAACAAATAAACTATGCTCCGGAGAAAACTATAAATCTCTCTCAGTCTTCCCTGATCGATCTAATTTTTGTGATGGAGATATTTGCAGAGTTGTCGGGTAATAGACAGCTATTGGTTATTCCAAGAGCAGTCCACGCAAACGAAGATGCGGGTAAAAGCTAGTTTATTCATATACTTTTTTAAGTAATAACAGATGTAAACGTGGCATTAATTTTATACGAGATTGTGAGCATTTTGGTGCTATTCGTCTAAATAATTTAGTGTCTACGACGCGTCGATACGGCATTTTATAGCTCGCCCCTTAATGAGATAGCGTGATGATGTACTAAATCATTCGGCAAAGGTTGTTACACTCGTTTTTATTTATTTTTATAATCTATGGCGGATATTTATGACGTATTAAGCTTATCAGCTAGCCAATGCTCTTAAATATAACTAATTTTAAATGACAGTTAACTTATATAGCCTTAAGTGACGAAATATAGACGGATGGGATTTTTATTACTATCGTGTCTCTTAACAATGACTGAGTAGAATAGATCAACCTCATTTCTTACCGAGAAGTCGTAAAGGGTAACTCAGGAAGGTGACCCGCTGTGTGGTATCCGGCTGAGTAGAATAGACCAACCTCATTTCTTACCAAGGTGTCGTAAAGGGCGAATTTGGAAGTTGACCCGCCGTGTGGTATACGGCTGAGTAGAATAAACCATCCTCATTTCTTACCGAGGTGTCGTAAAGGGTAACTTAGGAAGTTGACCCGCCGTGTGGTATCCGGCTGAATAGAATAGACCATCCTCATTTCTGACCGAGGTGTCGCAAGTCATGATGCTTTTGAGCTCGTCCTTACTGCTCAGAGGTACTGTTTATGCTGACATATGCGTTAGCCCTAAAGACTAACAGCATATATCAGCATAAATGTCAGCTCCTCGTCAGGTCCTTTTCGTGAAAGTTGGTAACAATGACGTTCTGGGAAGGATTACCGATATTTTCCATAACAAAACAGTTTGAGATAATTCGTAAGCTGCTTATCTGTGAACGGTTATATAATATATTAGATGAATATCAGATTCCCAGATATTGACACGTTGGGGGTCAGACGTCCATAGTAAATCAATAGACATATTTCCCGTGTCGCGTACTTAATCCGTTACCGAACAGATTACGTAAAAAGTACAATCACTTTTGTAGTCTGTGCCATAGATTATAGACTTCTAAATTGTCAATTTTTTTATGTTTACGTTATGATTTGATCACAATATTCAAGATTCGGTATTTGCAATTAAAACAGAAGAAAATATCGTGTCGAAATTCTATTAGATAATTTTTGAAGTATTCTGAAAATATTAAAAAAATTACATAATTTTCAGACTGTTGGCGCAGTTGACAGTGCCTTCTACTTCGCGGGACGCGGGTTTGATTCCCGATAAGGGCAAACATTTTCCAAGAAAAAATTGTTGGGTCTCCGCGTGTAGGCGTATATATGTATTTAAGTATATATTTAACATTATATAAGGATATATTTACGAGTTGTCTGTCACTCATAACACAAATATTAAGTTACTTACTGTGGGTAGGACAACCGTCTTAAGTACCCCATGAAAAAAATATCTTTTTTAATCTTTAATAATATAAAAGGTATCAGCCTTCTTTATTGTTTGGTTCAAAATAAATGACTCATGTACTAAAATTATTAAATTTAACGTAACTAGAGACTATTAAAGTATCATTAGGTGAATTAAAAAAAATAAATAAATAAATGGACTTATATTGTTAGCTTACAAGGAAGGAAGTTTAAATCCCACTTCTTTCCACACAAAAGTCAATAAAAATTAAAATCGAACCTACAACCTCTGAAGAAAGAGAGTATTCGAACCACTGCGCAACAAACACTGTCGCTATGCAGCCGCGACATAAACGCCTAAAATTGTTGTATTTTAATTCCTTACAGCTGAGTTCCAACCGCGCCTAACCGTAATGGCCGCGGAGAAATCCTAAAATGTCACTTTAAATAATCGTGTTCATTAGTAAACATTTAAAACATGCATTACGAGCGCTGGGTGCCGGCGCCCGCCACACGATCACAATCTTGGCCCCATTAACCATACCACCATCCCTTACGGGGATAAGCATGGGAGGCGCGCGCGAGCGGGACCAAGCAACGTCTTAAATAGGGAATAGAGAGGTGTCTCGGTGATGGTATCGACTCAGACGCATGGATACGTACTAATTAAGAGGGCAACTCTTCCGATAAATGGCTCCTCGAGATCCTCTTTGTAGATTTTCTACAATTAAGACGTACGTTTAATAAACGTCCGGTCCGAGTTAATCGATGCCTCTTGCTCGGCCGCCGATTAGTGTTAGGGATGTAAAGAATAATCGATTTTTAATAATCAATTTTTTTACATGATTTATAGAAGCAGGTGCTTTGCGGAATTCCATAGCACAGAAGTTACAATAGAATTATTTTGCTGTAATCCGCTTTTGTTAAGAGAATCTGTGTAATGCTAAGTGTATGAAGCAGGCAACATTCACATACTTTATACATGCAGGACACATCACCACAAGTATCACAAAATACTGTCTGTACAACAAAATCGTAACAGTACGATTTTGTCGTGGAGCCTATCCTCATGTTGATGCTTCGGTTTTGGGGCGAAACTATCGTAGAGATTGTGGTAGTGAGTTTGTGTGGTGCTTGTGTGAAGTTGGTGTTCGCAGCATTTTGCGATACGTGACCTGTCCTGCATGTATAAGGTATGTGAATGTTGCCTGCTTTATATACTTAGCATTACATAGATTATCTAAAGAAACGTGGATTACAGTAAAATAATTCTATTATAACTTCTGTCCGATTTTATTTACATTAAAAATCGATTATTATAAGTATCCTTTTTTTATTTTTTTACTCTTTTTTCTTGTTTTTTAAGATTAGATATGCATTGTTGGATAAAAACAATGTAGTTAGGCTAACTACACATTTTAATCGAATTTCGCAATCAGAGCATCTGTTATTATTTACAGGTAGATGTCCATTTTAATAAGCTTTAATTCTAATTATTAAAATTTAAAAGGCAACTTTTCAAACAGTCATAAAAAATCGATTATCAATTATTTCGATACGAATTTAATTCTAGTTAATTATTAATATTAAAAAGGCAATTTTTCAAATAATATGAAAAAAACATTATTATTAATCGATTATTTTGATACAGATTGTAATATTGAATAAGAGGGTTGCAGCACAAATATAAGAAAAAATTTGTAACAAGCATATAATTAAAAATGTGTGTTATCGAGTTTTTAAATATCGATTTATTAAAAAGGGAAAAATCGATTAATAATCGACTCCAACTGACATCCCTAATTAGTGTTTATATTCGTAACATTGTTTGACGACCCGCTGAGAGGTGTTTGGTGGTAATATATATTTTTATAATTGCCATCGTTTTTTTTTCATCCGTCATCGTTTGTAATTTGTTAGGATTATGGTAATTTTTATTGTAACGTGTTCACTAATTATTGGTTAGTATTTTTTGGACAAATGCATGCAATTAAAAAGATGAATTTACTTATTAGCTGTCACTACTGCAGAAGTTTGTTCTTTATGAAGACTACTGTTAGATGTTGATTTTTGATGTGAAACTTCTTTAATGATGTGCACTTTTTGTGATGAGTGAAAAATGTTAAACTTGCGTTAGGACACGTGACCTGACCGACAATTCGTAAGATGGAGGGAGAGTAGACCACTGTTGCGGTGTAGGAGAGGAAATGTGATGATTGTTTGTCGATTTATTTTCCTAAGAGATAATTTTTTAAATGAATTGTAATAGTTCTGAAATGTAAATTTGTAGTCTAATGTCATGTTTGTGAATTATAGCGCAATAAATGAATATTGTATTTTACAACATAAATAATAGTACATTTATTTTATAGTCCTTAGATAGTAATTTTATTTCTTTTGCTATTGATAGTTAAAGCTTACCTTACCTTACCATAACATTCCAAAATATCAAAAATGCTCAACGTTAATATTCGAGTTTTTGCTACTGCCGGCATTCTCGGAGTGCAGCTCGTTGAGTTTTTTCTACTATTATTATCTCTATGCTTCCACTATAGTTCAGATATATTCTGTTTTGTTTATAGTTATCAACGAATTACCAGCCATTATTTAAAATTAGTAAGCTGTGGTAGCCCAGCGGTAACACCGTGCGACTCTTTCGAGGAGGTCACGGGTTCAAGCCCGGGCAGACACCAATGAGTTTTTCTGTTAAAACTTATGTGTCTAGTTGATAATTGCAATTTATCATACGCTTTTCGGCAAAGGAAACCGTCGTGAGGAAATCTGCATGTCTCTAGAGAATTCTGGAGATATGTGTAACCTACCAATTCGCATTGGAGCAGCGTGGTAGGTCTTAGCTCCAACCCTTCTCTCTAAAAACAGAGAGGAGGCCTATGCTTAGCAGTGGGGTAGTAACAGGCCACTACTTACTACTTATTTATATAAATTGGGCTTATTAAGAGATGTCTTGAGCAACATATCGGCAAACTAAAATAAAGTTCACAGGACACTTGGGTGAATTGGCTTGAGAGAAGGCATAAACACCGAGAAAGTGGAAATAACTTCTTCTTACCATATAGTGTTAATATGAACATTAGTCATTAATAAATGCAATCTATCAGGTGAAGGAAAACATCGTGAGGAAACCTGGATATCTCTAAAGAATCCTAGGGATATGTGTAACCTACCAATCCGCACTGGAGTAACGTGGTAGGTCTTAGCTCCAAACCTTCTCTCCAAAAAGGGAGAGAAGAGGCCTATGTCCAGCAGTGGGATAGTAACAGGCCGAGTTAATAGTTTAAACTATATTTCCCTAGTGAATATAAGATATTTGAAGCTTACCATGACCGGCGTTGGAACCCGTTACTCCTTGATAAAGAACGCATGCTATCACTGTTAAGCTATCAGGGTTATTGCAGATAAAATTATGGAATTAAATCCAAATACGGCCATAGACCACCGGCAGATCGCCGAAATATAATCGATCAATCGAAATATACAGTCACGATTCCTTAATTATCGTAGAAAGTCGAAATGGCAGTTTCTAATTAAAACGACGTTTAACGATTATAAAAATTAGTGTTTGCACGTGAAACGATTTCTGTAATTCCATCGTTAGAGGAATTGGCGCTTTCCTATAATCAAGGCGAATATGGGAAATCATAGCGCTATTTGCTGCGTAGTTCACATGGTCTCTTATGTAGATAACCTTGTATAAACGTAAAATATTTTTTATACTACAAAAACAGCCATACGTGGCATTTACAAGTTAAGTTCGCGAGATTCCCTGTGAGAGAAGTTTAAAGAAATAGGTGTTCTTACATTTCCTTCACAGAATATTTAAAGTAATTTAATTTTTGTACATAAAAATATAAAGAATTATAAACATAGGTTATGTATATAATAGACAAAGCAGGAACCGACATAAGCTTGCGGCTCCTGCTTTGCGCTTTGCAAAAGAACGTAAGTCGTTTGTGGATTAGGTATAAAATTCCGCAATCAATTTTAGCTTTGTCATTACAGCAGTTTAAAAACACTGTTAAAGAGAGACTGATACAGAAAGTCTACTATGCTGTTGAGGATTATTTAGATGATAGGAATGCGTGGATAAAGCTACAGTCCGACCCTGTACAAGATAGTACTAACTTAATGTTATAAGTATAATTTATTGAAAAGAACAACCGCCGAAGTTCTTGCTGGCTCTTCACAGTAGGAACAGCTTTCCGAACCAGCAGTCGAATTGACGATTTAAAAATACTTGTTTACGAGTTTATTAGAATAAAGAATATTTTGAATGTGAATAACGCCAACAAAATCGCGGTAACACCTGTCCACTCTAATATTGATATTAGTTATTCGATATAGGTATATGATAGCGAATTGTTGTCTATCTTTCTGTTTATCACTGTTTTATGGTTAATCTATTGCAGCTTATATACCAAGTTAACACGTATGTTAAAATTCTTTTTCTTTGATTAATGTGAAAAAAATAATAGATAATTTAGAAAAAAAAGCTTTGCGATTTTCTCGTGGATTCTATCTCCTGATGATGCTTCGGTTGCGGGGCGAAATGATTGTTGAGTTTGTGAACGCGTAGTGCTTGTGTATTGTGGTGGCAGTGGTGGAGGTTTGTGCATGTGTTTTACGAATCCTGCATGTATCAGGTATGAAAACGGATTGTCCATTCTACATTTAGCATTATATATATTCTCTACGTTAAGCTGTAACACCGTGCGCCTCTTTCGAGGAGTTCACGGGTTTGAACCCGGGCAGACACCAATGAGTTTTTCTGTTAAAACTTATGTGTCTAATTGATAATTGCAATTTATCACACGCTTTTCGGCAAAGGAAACCATCGTGAGGAAACTTGCATATCTCTAGAGAATTCTGGAGATATGTGTAACCTACCAATCCGCATTGGAGCAGCGTGGTAGGTCTTAGCTCCAAACCTTCTCTCCAAAAACGGAAAGAAGAGGTCTATTCTCATCAGTGGGATAGTAACAGGCCGCTACTTATATTCTCTATTTTACTTCATCTCGGATTATAGCAAAATAATTTAATTATTACTTTTGTATTATGGATCAAAATAACGCCTTCTTCTATAAATTATATAATTTAGGGTATTTTAACACTAAAGTCGATACGAATATAGTCACGGGTATCTTCTTCTTCTTCTTCTTTCTCAACCGGTGGACGTCCACTGCTGAACATAGGTCTCCTTAAGGGATCGCCACAATCCACGATTTTGTGCCGCTTGGATCCAGCGGCTCCCCGCGACCTTTTTGAGGTCTTCAGTCCACCTCGTTGGGGGTCTACCAACGCTGCGCTTTCCAGTGCGAGGTCGCCATTCCAGCACCTTAGGGTCACGGGTACATCTAGTTGATAATATTTGTTTAAAAGTATGTATGTGTGTTTATGGTGTTGAATCAGTTTCGAGATAAACCAAGATTCCTCGTTTCAATTGAGAAGTTTAGTATGTTGTTGTTAATAGTGCTAACTGGGCAGCTAATCTCGAACCCGTTGTATTGATTGCTGAGCCTTTTAACGAACCAGTTAAGAGAAAAAAGTAATATATCACTGTTATATCTCCAATTTGTTACGGAATTTGTACAGAACCTGGGTAAAAGCGTTCCTCTGTATTTTTTTAAAGATGAAATAAATGAAATTAGGCGCTGTTGACATGTGGTATTCGAACCCGGATTTCGAACATTTTCGGTCCACCCGTTACCCATCGGCTATCGCAACATTACGTTTGATAGCTAAAAAAAATCCTTTTCTTTCTATTCTACATTGTACCATGTTTTTAAAATAAAACGTAGCTAGATCGATTTCTCAACATGCTGAATTTCAGGAAAATCTTTGGAATCGTTAAAGATTTCACTTGCGGTATGCGACAAAAAGCTACTTGTGAGTAGGGCAAGAAAACTTATTTAACAAGTCAAGTTAAAAAAGCTTTAAACAAAAGTACATGTCATTAATGTTAATCATTAATTAGGTAATAGATTAAAAAATTAAATTTATATAATTTTTTTTCTTTTTCTCTATATTACCCGTATTCTCTTTCTTCTTCAATTCTTGTCCTTTTCCTTCTGTTACTCAAAGTTTGACTGGAAGAGATCCCTTTAAAGGATAAGTCCGCCTTTATACATGTGCTTTTTTACTTTTTCTTTCTCTTTTCTAACTATATGTATAAAAAGAAATAAATAAAATCATTGTGAAGTTCCCTCGTCTGGAGCCAATCGTGGCAGCAGCAGTTCATCTTATCATAAACATGCATTATTTATTCATTGCATATCCGGCTAAGTAGAATAGACCACCCTCTTTCTTACCGAGGTGTCGTAAAAGATGACTAAGTTAAGTCGACTTCAGACAGATGATGGTTGTAAAATACGTCGCCAAATCGTGCGACAACGTGTTTATAACATGTTGTGTCCCACTTAGAGTGGGATAATTGTAGGATGACGATGCAATATATCAATAAAATGTTAAGTTCAATAATGGATTCCGTAAAACAAAATAGATTTATTTAATTTAGAAAGTGTAAAATACAAAGATTGCATTTTAGTAATCGCAGGCGATCGTCGACCGGCACGATCGCGTGAGGAACCCAATTCGATATATCGATTGTCGAATCGATTCGAATCGCCACGAGTGGGTTACGGGAACATACCTATACAATCCGATAAACGTTCACAATTTATATCAATTACCGATTACAATAAATAAATTACACACAGAGTAAATATAGATTTTTCTCTCGGTCGTTTGTCAAATATGTTTCACGGCATTTTAGTTTTTTTTTATTGATAGCAATTTAAAAATTTTCACAATGACGAATCGATTCCGTGTAACAGTTCGAATTCGATACTAATGGAACCGAATAAATATTTAATTATCGGCCTTTATGGTGAATGGTAACGCAACGGATTGGATTGATTTGTTAATGATTTTAATTGGAGTCCGCCCGATGTTTGGCATCGACACTCGGATATCGGTGATTGCGTTTTAAATGTTACAAACGGTTATTGGAAAATGGCTTTGCGATTCCTGACTATTTGCGGTACCGTTTAAATGAGTATTGTTTTAGCCTTGTTCGAACTTTCGAATATCGTTTTTGAACTGTTAACTTTTTTAATGGTCTGTGACGAGCTAGTGATGTACGTTGAGCTATAAATCGCAAATAAAGATCGCAATAGTGAAAGTACGAATGAGTCAATAAATTTAAAATGGTTTTTATTGTTTTAAATGTTGAACGTGTGAATATTATACCAACTCAGTACATACTTATAGTATTTATCATTAGTGTTAGTAGAGTGAAACTGCCTGCGGTCATTTAGAATTTGTTATATAACACTTTGTGGTCATATAGGTTATATAATAACAAAGTTATCTCAATCAAAGGGATGCTCAAAGTAGGGAATGGGTATCTTTTGGCGGGTTTTCTATTTATTTAGGTTTTCTAATAATCGCTACGCTCGGTCATATGTTCGTAACTGCTTAACCGAACCAATATAAAGGTTTCGCAACTATCCTTCTTTTAGTGTTATTAAAAATGGTATAAACACTTCATAGGCTTCGTTAGAATGGTTAGAAGAACTGCAGATACTGATATTGGTCATTGGAGACACGCTAAAAAGAGTTACATTTCTTAAATAAGACAATTCCGAAAGTGCATAAGAATTTTCCAAAAATAACCGCTATTTAAGACAGAAACTATATTTCTATATTTCTGATATAGGTTATCATTTACGAATTACAAAATATATTGAATAAAGCCCAGTTAAGTTAGCCTTTTTCGGTAAAATTTTAGGGGTATTTGTGACCGGTGGTCGGTGAAACCTTAAATATATTGGGAGGTGATTAATTTGGTAATTTACAGTGAAAGAGGTTGCTGGGTCTAAGTTCTATAAAGAAGGATGGTTTTAAATAAAATTACACTGACAGAAGAAATAGGAACTTTGCGTTTTTGGGCTCAATTAAAAAAAATCTCATCATGCCCCATCACTAATTTATCGACGATATCTATCAATCACGATGCGATGAAGACATTAAGCGATGTAACACGGTCGTAACAGCCTAAACACATATCAAGTTTATTAGATCAATTTAGCTAGCGGTAATGCGTCGTAATAATAATGCAAATCGGTTTATTATTGTACAATAATTATAATTAGAGATTTATCGACTATCGATAAGAGTGTGTTCACACACTAGATGCATAATTTGTAAAATTATACATCATTCACTAGCTAAATTTAAAATTTCGTGACATCAATGACTACATCCAGATGCAAGAGACGGCGAAAAAAAAACCGATAAACTTTAATAAAAAAATTGAGCTTTTCTCATGTTGCAAAAAAAATCTGGATCAATAATTTTTTTTTTAATTTTAAAAATAGGTCTTTTTATACAATATATTTTTTATTAATGTAAACTTGTAAAGAAGTGCTTTTGAATAGTCAACTCTGCTGCTGGTTTGGAAAGCTATTCCTACCGAGAAGAGCCAGTAGGAAACTCGGCGGTTAAAAATTTAATTCTTATCACTAGTTACATTTAGTCAGTACTGTCTTAAGAGTAACTGTGTCCAAGCATTCTTATCATCTAAGTAAACCTCAATTGTATCTGTATTAGCCTTTTTTTAACAGTGTTTTTAAACTACTGTAATGGCAAAGCTACAATTGATTGCGAAATTTTATTATAGAATCTAATACCCAAATTCACAAACGACTTACGTACTTTTGCAAAGCGCAAAGCAGGAGCAGCCATATATTATATAATATTAGTAGTAAACTTAGTATTAAAATTGGTTTTCTCGATTTATGGAGCCGAATCTTAGACAACAAGAAAGTCAGAAAGGACAAAAATAGATGCTTTTGAAATGTGGTGTTGGAAGAGGATGCTTAGGATTCCATGGACTGCACGCCGATCCAATGTGTCTATCCTTAAGGAGCTCGGCATAAATATTAGACTGTCCGCTGTTTGCTTCCAGCGTGTTCTTAAATATTTCGGACACGTTGCTCGCAAAAACCCTGAAAGCCTGAAGAAGTTGACGAAGTTGGTTGGCCAGGTTGACGGGAAAAAACCACGAGGTCGCTCCCTACCCGTTGGTCCGATCAAGTAAAGACGATTACAGGCCTGCCAATCACCAAAGCTTTAAAGACCGCCGAGGATAAAAAAATGTGGAAAAGAATAGTGCAGGAAGTGAGACCTTCAGTAATGAAGAGATCGACTAAGAAGAAGAATATTAAAGTGACCGAATTAAAAATTACATTATTTAGATACATTGTAATCCTAATTTCAATTATTTTACGCTAAAAACGAATAAAAAAGCTAGTGTTTTCTTGCTTTTCCAAGTTATGGGTTTCTTTAATAATTGTAAGCGCTATGTTACGTTTTATTGCAATTTGCCAAATTTTTTTGAATAAGGTCAATTTATTACTAAGCATGCGATATTTTCTATATAGCGTTGAATGATAACGAAACACTAAACCAATACAGTTTAGTCTCCCGTGTGTACTTGAATAATCGTAAAAAGTTTTACGATTATATATAATCAAAGCCATCATCGATTAATTGGAGTAATCGATATCACGCCTCGGACATATTTAGTTTTTATCGATTTTCACTTTGTAATAACTCGGTATATGTTTTAATGGGGCGATTCCGTTATCGCACGATCTCTTAATGAGTTTTTGGTGCGGGTTAAATATTTAAACTGATATAAATGAGATGTTTGGTTGGACTTATGCGAGTGTACGAGATTGTTTATGGCCAAGGAATCCCTGTTCTCTGATATAGTGTAGCGCTTAACATTTCCGTTGCTCTCGGATAATTAACTTCAATTAGGTTGACGCGTTTTTTTATTACCTCACTTCGGATAACGATTCAAGATTTTGAATTAAAATAAATAAATGTATATGAGACACAAGCTGTGATGGCCTAGCGGTGCGACCGTGTGAATCTCTAGAGACGATCATGGGTTCAAACCCGGGCAGACACCAATGGGTTCTATTAAAACTTATGTGTCTAATTGATAATTGCAATTTATCACACGCTTTTCGGTGAAGGAAAACATCGTGAGGAAACCTGCATATCTTTAGAAAATTCTAGGGATATGTGTAACCTACCAATCCGCACTGGAGCAGCGTGGTAGGTCTTAGCTCCAACCCTTCTCTCCAAAAATGGAGAGAGGAGGCCTATGCCCAGCAGTGGGATAGTAACAGGCCGTTACTTACTATATGAGACACATACACGGTCGTCCGTCCCCAAAATAACTTTATACTTGTGTTATAGGTGACTGACAACTGAATATATACTTGTATAATTTTTAAATACATACTTAAATACAAATATACACCCAGACTCGAGGCCAACAAATTAATTTATAGAAAATGTTGGCACTCGGCGGGAATCGAACCCGTGACCCGCGGAGCTGAAGGAAGGGTAACTACTCACTGTGCCAACGGGCCAGTCAATTAATACTGTTCATCGAAAATACTTTTTAAGATATCAAATATTTTTTTGTGTGATTACTTTCATGTTAGCTTGAGTATTAAAATCTCATCATTTATCTGTCCTTATACCACTCGTAAGTGGGTCGACACATGTTATAAACATGTTGTCACATGATTTGGCTACGTATTTTACGACCGGCCGCCTGCCTGTCGTCAACTTACCTTGGAAGTACACCTGGGTGAGAGGGTGGGCTATTCTACTGAACCGTATACCACAAGGTGAGTCGATTTACCTTAGTCGCCTTTTACGACACCTCCGTAAGAAAAAGGGTGGTCTATTCTACTGAACCGGATATCACACAGCGGATCAAATTACCTTAGTCGCCTTTTACGACACCACGATAAGAAAGAGGGTGGTCTATTCTACTGAACCAGATACCACACGATGGGTCAACTTACCTCAGTTGCCTTTTACGACACCACCACCGTAAGAAACGAGGGTGGTTTATTCTACTCAGTCGGATCCCCACGGTACAGTTTTTGAGACAGCTGTTTTTAAATGTATCCTAACTTTTTTTATTTACAGCTTAAATGTACAGGTTATATCTATCTTAAATTACACGCTAGGACTATACAAATCATGCCCACGTGGAATGATAACAAGAATGCTGGCAGCGTTCCCGCGCTGAATCGCTAAGCTGATTCTTTGTGCGAAAAAGGAGCCAGCGCTCTTGTCACCTGAAGAGGCATTTAACCGAGGTGTTAAAACGGATATTTTTTTTGCCCTTTGACTCCATGTCCCTAGGGTCTCAACTGCAAACGGCACAAATATATTATAACCATCTAAACATTCTTCTGCCCTTATCCTTAAGTGGGGTCGGCACAACGTGTTTTTAATATGTTTATTAAATGATTTAGCTAGTTTTTCTTACGACCGCTCGCTGCCTGACGTCAACTTACCCTAGACGCCTTTTACGACACCTCTGTAAGAAAGCCATACTTATACCAACCTAGCTTTTCTTCGAAACATCGTGTGGACTGTAGTCTTGGAATAAACCAGTAGCTTCTCTCATTCTCCAGTCCTGCAAATATCTCCATCAGTAGATAATAGATGGCGCTTTTCAATGTCGTTCTCATGCTATTCCTGTAGAATTGTGAACGAGGTGTTAAAACGGATATTTTTTTTTGCACTTTGACTCCATGGCCCTAGGGTCTCAACTGCAAACGGCACAAATATATAATTCTCTAAGAGAGATGCATACTTTCGCCGTATTTCCGCGGCAGCTCCAGGCCTTGACGCTGTTTCCCTGATATGGGACGAGGCTATCAACGCATGCTATCAACTAAAAATTGTTGGAAAATACCACAATAATCAACGACCATTGGTTATAATCTACGATGTTGTAGGTATACTCGTATTGTCGCGTTCACAGCGCCCACGCGTTTACACTGACAAGCGTGGGAAAATAGAAATTAAATGCACTCGGAAAAGTATATTCACATTAAAATAAAAGTTAATGCAAATGATTTTAACTGACCATATTATTTAAATCATTACTTGTTAACTTCCTGGTACTTTTAGCTAGAGTTGCATATTGAAAAAAAGTAAAAGTAACCTATTATTATCCTACAGGATATAAATAAATAAATAAATAATAAATATATGGGACACTTACACACACGGTCGTCCGTCCCCAAAGTAAGTAACTTAATACTTGTGTTATGGGTGACAGAAAACTGGTGAATATATACTTATATATTTTTTAAATACATACTTAAATACAAATATACACCCAGGCTCAAAGGCCAACAAAATCATTCATAGAAAATGTTGGCCCTCGGCGGGAATCGAACCCACGACCCGCGGAGCTGAAGGCAGGATTACTACCCACTGCATCAACGGGCCAGTCGTCAGGATATAGGCCTCCTTATTTTGACCGTATTTTGACAGAAAGGTTGGAGCTAAGACCTACCACGCTGCTCCAATGCGGATTGGTAGGTTACACATATCTCTAGGATTCTCTAGAGATATGCAGGTTTCCTCACGATATTTTCCTTTACCGAAAAAATTGTTATAAATTGCATTATTAAATAGACACTCAATCAGTTAAACTTAATGCCCGCCCAGGGTTTAAACTCATAACCCTCTGGTCACGTGGCGAGGTCGCCCATAAAGTACCCTGGTAAATAGGATTTAGTTGTAAGAGATTTCATAAAAGGTGACTCTTGAGCTCTACGGTGAACTCTTCGGATATATAAATTGGTTTGAAAGATTCTATCTTCCTTCGAAATGCTTTCATCTGTGAAGAACTAGTGAGAAATTCAAATTTTTCATGCTAACATACGGGCAAATTTCATCTTTTATTAAACATTATCTGACATTTAAATGGGTTGGATGGTGAAAAGCTACAACGCTAAAAGCAAGTCTAACTCGGTGCATAAGGTGTTTCAAGTAGAAAATTGTGTTACTAATGGGCGTTAACTTTAATGGGTAACAAACATTCATAAAAGAGCTACGAGTATGTCATAACATAATTTAATTTACGACTCCTAATATGACATGTGTCATAAATTTAATCCATTTTACACGGTAAATTCGAATATAGAACATAATTAACAACACAAAATAAGTAAGGAATAAAATTTCAATTTGAATATCGAACATGATCAGCGCGCGCTTCGGATTCCACAGATTCAATATAACGTCAGCTCGGTTTGTAGGCGAAAGATTTCTGTCATTATGGCCATATATTAACTTCACGTGGCGTTCGATTTTAGATAATACCTTGGTAACGAACGTTTTGGATTTGACCAAACGACTTGTAAATTACGACTTAGTTTGACAGTATTTTGGGTATTGCGTTCGCATTAACGAATCGAATAGGCAATAATTTCTAACTTATTTTTTTATATAACGATAATCATATTATATATGCGAATGTGATTTATGGAGTGGAGATTGTTGAATTTATGAGCTGGGTTATTTTTAATCTCGGCACTGAAGGCCATGCAGATTATTTTAATTTTTTACTTAGTAACTGATTTGCTACCTATGCCAAATTTTCAAATATAGAACAGCGATATAGAAGAATAAAAACAAGATATACTCGAGTGAGGAACTAGCTAAAATATGTCTATAAAAATCTCTTTTTTATATGTAATTAGACAAAGATAAGTATGGGTCTCTCATTTTCCCTCTCTATGTATAATAACTCTAAGCCACCAATAATATATAAAAATTGAATCATATTTTCGTTAACGCCGTGTGATATCCGGCTGAATAAATAGTACCATCCTCATTTCTTACCGAGGTGTCGTAAAAGGCGACTAAAGTAAGTCGACCCACCGTGTGGTATCCGGCTGAGTATAATAGACCAACCTCATTTCTTACCGAGGTGTCGTAAAAGGCGACTAAGGTAAGTCGACCCGCCGTGTGGTATCCGGTTTAGTAGAATAGACCACCCTCCTTACCGAGGTGTCGTAAAATACGACTTAGGTAATCTATATATTGACAAGTATTAATTGGCGCATATTAATATGTAACAGTACACAAATGTCATTTATTTCTATTATTAATTCATAAAAGTATTGCAATTACGTCGTAAAATACGACAGAGGTAAGTTGACGTCAGGCAGGCGGCCGGCCGTGAAAACGCAGCCAAATCCTGTAACAACATGTTTATAACATGTGATGATTTTCGTTAGCCGAAACTCGTCTGGCGTCACCCCGTTCACATTATTCAGGGCCGGTATCTGGTGATCTGTGAAACGCAAGGGGACCCCGCGGGCGACTGTCCGGAAAAGTTATTGTTATTGCCGGCAAACTAATGTAATTATTTAACCTTAAAGAACAGAGGAACGCGTGGAATTGCCTCTTTCACTTGAATATACCTTAATATTAGGCATGTAGGGTAACGGCGTGAAATAAACATTAGTTAATGTGATATATTTTACAAAATAAATGATTAAATTAACTTTAATTTAGCATCGTAATATTGAGTATTAAAGACCTAAATCTCTGGAAAAAATGGAGTCTTGAATTTTGAATTTCGAATTCGAGTAAGGGGTTCTCTTTGGCGGTGCTTATGCTTAAATAATAACCTCAAATATATACTCCGTATTTCTGTTCGCGAAGGAAGTTGGCGATAATCGTTGATTACAATCAACGATCGTAATCGTCTATATTCGATGTATATCATAGACATACGAGAGGTCACAAAAAGCTTGTGATACCTGTGTCGCGACTCAGAAGAGTTAGCAACTCATTCGATGGTCTCGGTATTTGCTTCTACAATAAAATTCCGCAATCCATACTAGACCAGTCTACAGAAAGGTTTAAGTTAAGTATAAGAGATGTACTTATACGTAAAGCATGTTTCAAAATGAAGATTATTTGGATGATAAAAATGCCTAGATTTGAAAATACTTTCAGGTTCATACAAGACTGCGGTTTAATAATGTAAAATTGAAAATGTTTCAAAGATTGACCGCCGAGTTTCTTTCTGGTTCTTCTCGGTAATAGCAACATTCCGAACCAGTTGTTGCTTCATTAATCATTTTGATCCTTGACGATTCAAAAGTGCTTGAAAGAGCTTATTTGAATAAAGATTATTTTGATTTGAGATGATTTGATTTGATACGACAGATGCGATCATATATATGATCGATAATTCTCGTATTACAATACAGTATATCTTCCTGCCCTTATCCCACTCTAAGTGGTGTCGGCACAACATGTTATAAACATGCTGTAACATGATTTCGTCTGCCTGACGTCAACTTACCTTAGTCGCCTTTTACGACACCTCGGTAAGAAATGAGAGTGGTCAATTCTACTCAGCCGGATACCACATGGCAGGTAGACTTACCTTAGTCGCCTTTTACGACACCTCGGTAAGAAATGAGGGTGGCAATTCTACTCAGCCGGATACCACACAGCTATCGTATCACAATACAGTATGGTATGAAAATACGGATGATCGTGTGGACACTTAGTAGTAGGGGCCTGTTACTCTCCCACTGCTGAGAATAGGCTTCTTCTCTCCCATTTTTGGAGAAGGTTTGGAGCTAAGACCTACCACGCTGCTCCAATGTGGATTGGTAGGTTACACATATCTCCAGAATTCTCTACAGATATGCAGGTTTCCTCACGATGTTTTCCTTCACCGAAAAGCGTGTGATAAATTGCAATTATCAATTAGACACATAAGTTTTAACAGAAAAACTCATTTGTTTCTGCCCGGGTTTGAACCCGTGACCTCCTCGAAAGAGTCGCACGGTGTCACCGCTGGGCTACCACAGCTTATTGTGTGGACAGGACACACAACCCAGCAGTGGGATAGTAACAGGCCGTTACTTTACTTTACTTTTAGATAATTTTCCATGTCGTCCTATTCCTTTAGAATTAAGAGGATTTCTATAGTCTATATAATATTCCGGTATATAAGGAATAAATTTTTTGATTTGATTTGATACGACAGATACGATCATATGTATGATCGATAATTCTCGTATCACAATAGAAAGAAAGAAAGAAAGAAAGAAAGAAAGAAGAACGTTTATTTCACCTTCCGCGATACACAGTTGTTAACTTAAACTAAACTTAAACACATAAAACAACAGAACAAAAATATATCAAGAACATAAAACAATATCATATAAATATACTGCATACCACAAGAAGAAGAAAATGGCTCAGCTCAGTATAAATTGAGCGACAGAATTCTATCGCACAACACTGTTTTTCAGCAGTAGCCAGGAGCGACACAGTTTCATTAAGGATATACTTGTTTAATTACTTACAATACAGTATCATATAACAATACGGATGATCGTGTGGACACTTGCACGATGATTATGCCGATTATAGACGATCACACGTTCAGTGAAGAGGTATAAGGAAGTTGTCTCCAAATTACTCCGGTCTAAATCACGTGTCGCAAGCGCCCAGTGGGGCCCGTATTTATCGTAGGGTTATTGTCTTAGTAATCGTGCCGTTATTCACAGCTATAATTTATTGTTATGTCCCGAATATGACGGCGTTTAGTTACAAAAAAGATATTAAGCGACAGCTTTACAGGTGACATTAAGTACTGTGCTGTCAATTTCTTTGTAGGGAGTTTAGCAGTTAAGTTAACTCGACGGATCTATACTTATTATAAAACAAAGACCTCAAAAGCTGTCTGTGTTTGATCGATTTGCTCAAAATCTACTGAACGTATTTTTGTACGGTTTTTATTAAAAAGTAGTGCAATTCCTCTGGAAGGTTTAGGTCAGTGGTCGGCAAATTTAATAGAGAAAGAGCCAAATATGAACATTACAACAATTTAAAAAAATTGAGCCAAATCTGGTTGTTTAGTAAACGTTTATTACACTAAATAAGTAGTACACTAAATAAAACTAAATTTCATATTTAATAAATATTTATTAATGCGAACAATGGGCTTGCATCTCTTCCAAAAGAAATGTACTAAAGTAATGTAGTAAAGAATTGTAGACCAACAAAAATATTACAAAAAACAATTGTTGTGGTGATGAATGTGTGCAGTGCTTGTGTATTGTTCTGTTATCAGTGTCGGGTAGTGCATGAGTTTTTATAAATTCTGCATGTATCAGATATTAGAACGAATAGTACCCTCTACATTTAGCATTACATATTTTCTTGAATCGCGGATTATAGCAAAATAATATTCTCATTAGTTTTATATAAGTAACGATTGCGTACAAAAGCTAGTCCGGAAAAAAGGAACTTAATATTTATTTGCATAACGTTGCGTAAATCATAAAAATTGCCAGTAGAGCTTATCGCGATTTCAATAGCTCGCCTCTGCACCTTTAATATGGTACTTCGGACGCCTTAATGTTCCGATTTCAACACTTGGTCAGTATTCGCTATCATTTCGGTTAACCGACGATGATTCCTCTCGCAATGAGCGGTTGTTGCCGGTAAAAATAGTGCTTACCCTAATTGATGACCCCGGTTATCTGTTACACGGATCAATAGCATGCTAGATGTGTCATTTTCGAATATTTTCTAAACTGTTTATTGGAGCTCATTATCGCAAATTATAATTCGTGAAAATTTATAAATATCAGGATATATAATAAATAGAATAGAATAGAATACACTTTATTGCATACCATAATAGTACATGATATTAGCTAAAAAAGTATTGGTATATTAGGCGGGCCTTATCGCTAAAAGCGATCTATTCAAGGCAACCTTAGGGCAGAGGATTTAATGAAATATCAGCGGTGGGGGTGTACAAAATAATTAAAAATTAGAAGTTAGTAATCCAAAAATGCTATAATCCGCCATAGAAAATATATATAATGTTAAATATATATATTGTTAAATGTAAAGGATGCACATCATCGACGCCAGACAAAACCCTGATGCTGACCACGATCCTCAGACATGAGGGACCGACATTAGAGAGAGAGAGATAATGTTAAATGTAAAGTATTCGTTTGAGGTGAAGTATTCGTTTTCATACCTAATACACGTTCAACTACAAAATACACGTTCACTATCACAAAGTCAACAATCGTTTCGCCCCGCAACCGACGCATTATCAGAAGATAGACTCCAAGACAAAATCGCAAAGCAAAGCATCACCCAAGCAAGCATAGTTATATACTCGTAGTAAAATAAATTGTATTATTATTCATAAAATTTATTAATTGTTCATTTCTGTACATTATTATCTGCTAATAATCTCTAATATTTAAATGAGTTATTCTTGTATATATATATTTTCGGAATCTCGGAAACGGCTCAAACGATTTTCCTAAAATTCAGCATGTAGGGGGTTTTAGGGGAGAAAAATCGATTTAGCTAGCTTTAGGCAGAATTTACATTGAATATATAAAACACTATTTTTGCCAAAAATTGTCAAGTCAGCGTAGCTTATTCGGGGAACAGTAGTCTCGAGAAATGAAAATATCTAGGATCGAGCCACACCTACCCAATTATTTTTTTTCCTTTTCTTTAAGTTACTTTTTTATTTTCAAATAAGGTATAATATATCTATACATGAATACACTTGTGTAGAGAAAACAGTTTAGCGATCCATGACCTTACATTTTAGTCCGAAATGTGCGAATTCGCCCAAGGGATCTCATCCAGTGATATCTACCTCCGTGACAGACAGCGTCGCGTGTGAAATACCGCTCTCGTGATCTACTGCTCTATTACGTGGCTCTGTTCATAATGCGCCCCATTATCCTTGCCATTCGCTTATTTGATACACATTTGAGTGAATCGTTCTCATAGTTTGTCTTGAGAGAATTGAATATATTGCAAAATACCTTCGTGCTGCTAATAATAATGGAAATATAGCCATGCGCTTTTAACTTAAACGAATTCATTGAAATCTACTCAGAGATTTTACCATAAAACAATACACGCTTAAAGTTTGACCTCCATAGGTTAGACGTGGAGCGCGTATTAAAAATTAAATTTTTAATATTTAAATGAGTAAATCTTGTATGAATATTAGGTCCTTACATATGAAATTGGCGTTTTGTCGTACTGGCCACTTTGATCTCAAATATTACCTTTATGGTTAGGAATTCCAAATTCAAATTCATACAGCTATTTACTCATGCATTTGTGTTTCAAACCCCCTAATTCATTTGTTTTTTCTCGGCTCGAAGGATTAATGATGTGTATGGTAATATATATTTTCGGAATCTCGGAAACGGCTCTAACAGTTTTACTGAAATTCAGCATATAGAGGGTTTTGGGGGAGAAAAATCGACCTAGATTAGTTTTATTTTAAAAAATATGGCGTTATATCCCTGTTTTTGGGCTCTAAATTTTTTTGAAATGTATGTTGAATACAATCATAATTTTTCGCTGTCAAATGTAAAGGCAAGGTAAATTATTTGGGGAACGGGCGGTCTAGAGAGGAGAAAATACCTAGGATTGAGCCCCATCTGCCCTATTATTTTTTAATTGTTCTTTTCAATTTTTATTTAATTTTATTTTTTTATAAATCATTTTAAAAATTACCAAGCAAGGCTCTATCACCCAGGTACTTAAACATAATAAAAGGATAAAAAAATAAAAGCTTTTAAGAAAATTTCATGTCCCTACTGCTAATCGTTGAGCAGTTTTCTCGTCTGGAGCTAATCCTGGCAGCAACATTAGGTCATGTTTATCACAAACATGCATTGTCATCGAGACTGACTAGTATGAAAAATTTACGCTCAATCAGCCACCGGGAATTAGTTTTAATTTAACTTGCAAGATTCCACATACATACACGGCAAGTTGGCTTTTAAAAAATACGCGCTCCACGTCTATAGGTACGCCGAGGCGTGCGTATTTAAAAAAATATAGATTTGATCTAATTTCAAAAGTAGACATCTAAAATGGTTGTTAACAATATTAAAGCTATAGTGCCTAAGACGACCGTTTTAATAAATCACCGACTTGAATTATTTGGCGCACGATGGCGGGGCGGTTTTCAGATAAGCACTTTGACCGACAACTCCACAGAGTAATTTGTGCACAGAGAAAATATAAGGATTATGAGATGTGATGTGTTCTTGAAGAAACTGAGGTGGGATGTGAAAGGTTCCATCTCCTTAAGTGTTCCGGAAATCAGCTTTAGCTCGTACTGGAATAAGGCTTAGCAGTTTTTTGCAAAAAAAAGTTTCGCTATTCACGCATACGATTCTATAAATTTGACGACTCTTATAATTAAAGGAGCATGCAGTATAAGATGCTAGTGGACATGTATTATATATAGTACATGTTATATCCTTTGAGATATATCGATTACTTTGGTGTTCTGTCGGATCACGTTTCGAATTCACCCAAGTAGCCCTCTCCATAAAATCCATTAAATTGGTCAGTGTCCACGTCTCGGCTCAATGTCATTACAGGTTAGACGCACTTGTTGAAGACCTTTGTCTTTAGGCTTTGTGTTATGGGTGAGAAAATCTTGATGAAGTTTTCTATATGCCGACCAGCCAAGCTGTACTCTCCTGTGCGCTTCTATGTTTCTACCTGGAGGACTTGTCCAGATATATTTACCCCTGAACAACATGAAGCGAGCTATGCTCGGAGTGTCTCTTAAGGATAAAATCAGAGATTATTTGCGAGAGAACCAAAATTACCAACGTACCTATCAGAATAAGCAAGCTGAAGTGGCAGTGGGCCGGTCACGTTTGTCGCAGGACTGATGGCCGTTGGAGCAAAAGAGTCCTGGAGTGGAGACCGCGTTTTGGTTAACGCAGCGTAGGGCGTCCACCGTCTCGCTGGACCGACGACATCAGAAAGGTTGTTGGGGCCAGGTGGATGCGCATTGCGGAGAACTGGGATGTCTGGCGCAGACATGGGGAGGCCAATGTCCAGCAATGGTCTGCGATAGGCTGATGGATGGATGTACAACATCGAGAGAAACTCCATGGAGGTCCATTACAGAGACCTATGTCCATCAGTTGACGTCCATCCGTTGAAGAAGAACGTCAGATGTTGTCTCTGTGTACACGCTAGCCTGCAGCACATCTCATTACCCGATGATCGCGACGTATAATGCGGGCGATTCGTCAAGTGCGGATAGATAAAGGACACGGCTTTCTCAGCGGCCCGCGGCGACTGATGGATTCCCGATTTATTTAGGTATCAAACTAGTTTCAGGTCGGAGGTTGGCTTATTATAGCGTCACTGGGGGTTATAGGAGTACGATAGTAACGGCTATTGTTTATGATCATCTTCAACGCAGTTTCTGGTAAATCAAGAGACTTTTGTTTATTTAGTTACAATTCTGTTTTATTTTATTTGTAATAAAAGCTTGCTATTTTATTAGCGTCAGTTTTGAAACTAGCCTTATTACAATCCTACTATCCTACCTACCCACTATCCTATATAGTAAGCAGTTTGTAAGTTAGTAAGTAAATATAATCAAAATTTAACGCAATTCAATAAAAAAAATATTTGTCACTTACTTCAGTTACAATTTTTTTGTTCTTGTAAAAGGTTACAATCATACCATAAAATGAAATTTCGAAAACAGGCAGAGCCACAGTTACATATGGCCGGGTCTGCTAGTCCTTCCTAATAATATTATAAATGCGAAAGTTTTTGAGTATGGATGTATGTTTGTTACTTTTTCACGGAGAATCCGCTGAACCAATATCAATGAAATTTGGCACAATTATTCCTTATGCACACACACAATTATAACATCTAGGCTATAGAAATTCTGTTAATTCTACAGGAATAGGATGACATTGAAAGGAAATCTATTATCCACTTATCACACGACAACAGTCCACGCGAACAAAGCTTCGGGTAAAAGCTAGTAATACATATTTGTATTAAAATGATAGTATTTGACTTTGTACTTAAAAAATAATAATTTAAAACCCACCAAAACGTCATCACACCAATTAGCTGGACACATAAAATATTACCATCATTTCTCATAGACAACGAGATCAGCGAGCATTTCGACGGACCTTGGTCGCCGACCTCACCATAACTTATTATATATTGGTCGCGCTACATTTTACGTATGGACGTGGCCTATGCCCCTAACAATATAATATACATTTAGATAATTATTGGAACGCATAATGTAAATATTGACAACATCAGATTTGGCGGATTTTGAGTTTTAATTTAATTCATAAATTTGCATTTATTTGTTTTCTCATTTTTCTTCAACCTTTCCTAACATAAAAGTCATGGCCTTTTATTATTCCACTGATGGGAGTAAGCTTCCTCTAGTTTTTGGAAAGAAGGATTGGCTAAGATCTACCACGCTGCTCTCATGCGGATTGGTAGGTTACACATATTCCTAGAATTCTGTAGAGATATGCAGGTCACGATGTTTTCCTTCGCAGAAAAGCGTGTGATAAATTGCATTTATTAATTACAAACATAAGTTTTAATAGAATAACCATTGGTGCCTGACCGGGATTTGAACCCGCGACCCCTCGAAGGAGTCTCACCGCTACGCTGTCACAGTTTGATAAGTTTAGCGATAGTTTGTTTCTTACAATTTTAACTCAATTTTTCAATTTCAATTTTCTTTTAAAAACGAAAAAGGATTATACTTTATACTTTTAAAAACCAGTCCCTGGTTGACCGAGCCTTGCTCGGTAATTTTTTCAAAATAAAAAAAAAACTTAAAAAAAAGAAAACATAATTACTTAATTGTGGATCCATCCTAGGTATGTATTTACATTACTCGAGAGTGCCCGTTCTCCGATTAAGCTACGCTGACTTGACAGTTTATGGTAAAAATAGTGTTTATAAGCATTAAAAAATACTAAAATTTATATTTTCAATAAAAAAATTAGTATTTTTTAATGCCAAAAAACAGGGATAAAACGATTTTTTTTTACATAAAACAAAGTTAGATCGATTTCTCCCCAAAATTCTCCCCTACATGCTGAATTTAAGGAAAATCGTTGGATCCGTTTCCGATATTCCGAAAATATAAACATACAAGATTAACTCATTTAAATATTAAACATATCACAACATTCCACTATCAATCTTAAATTTCTCCGTATCCTTAAAGCTTTCATCTCTTAATTTATATTAATACACCAATATGTTTAAGTACTGCGAGCGATTCTTGTTAGCTTGATTGATTATTAAATGGTATTTTTAGTTACGGCACACATTTCTCACAATCGATTAGTAACGCGTCGTGATTTGCTTATATCAGTTTCATACATACAGCAGAACGGACAATTATTGTTTTTGTATTTGTTAGTCAAATTATCGCCAAACGTTTACCGTTGTAACAGCATCAGCGATCTTCGTCCTCAGTTTCTTAAATCGCAATTAATCGGACTGTGGGAATTGTGTGTGCAAATTTCGTGCAGATGTGAATATTGCACAATGTGATGGCGCAAAGTGCATTTCCAGTTTTTTTGACATTTGATATTTCTTTCTCTCTAACACATGGTCACATGGTCATCGCTGTGAACTCTGCACTCGGTTTGTAGACTTGGGACATATGGCCTATTCAATGGTCATCGTTAAGAACTACGCACTTTGATTTGTAGACGATTGTATACCTGGGCGTAGGGTCCAGTTAGGTAGATCCAATTTTGAGTACTGATTTTATTTTTATTTATTTTTTTATTTATTCTTATTGCACTATACAGAGGTACATTTGTTTGATGTGACTCAGAATAGAATTTTTTTTTCTGTTTTGTTCGAAAACTTCTGTCCTCAAAGGGACTGAAGTTTTCGAACAGTGTGTGTCATATGAAACAGAAACTTGATAATCACAGCAGGGTATTCTCACATACTCTTCTTGTGGGGAGGTAGGTGGGGTACGGGCCTCGAGGAATCCTCACTACCCGGGCATCTCCTCGCGGGCACTTAAGCCCGGTATGTGTTCCGGCCGTAGGCCGAGGTCACCTAGGTGACCCAAAGGTGTCGGTATTTGGGTCGTAAGCCCAGGTCAACTAGGTGACCTAATGGATGTCTTGTTCGGTGGGGAGATCTGGGAATGGTAGCTCCCAAACCTCACTTGATCATCTGTTGTCGACTGTTATCGTGTGATAGGTTGATAATAGATGGCGCTTTTCAATTTCATCCTATTCCTGTAGAATTAACAGGATTTCTATAGCCTATAAGTAACAAACATGTACTCACAACTTTCGCATTAATAATCTTCTTCTTCCTGCCCTTATCCCACTCTAAGCAGGGTCGACACAACATGTTATAAAAATGTTGTCACATGATTTGGCTTCGTATTTTACGACCGGCCACCTGCCTGACATCAACTTACCTTATTCGTATTTTACGACGCCTCTATAAGAAAGAGGGTGGTCTATTATGCTTAACCGGATAAAACACGGTGTGTAAAATTACCTTAGTCATCTTGTACGACACCACGGTAAGAAATGACGGTGGTCTATTCTACTCAGCCGGATACCACACGGCAGGTCGACTTACCTTAGTCGCCTTTTACGACACCTCGGTAAGAAATGAGGGTGGTCTATTCTACTCAGCCGGATACCGCACGGCGGGTCGACTTACCTTAGTCGCCTTTTACGACACCTCGGTAAGAAATGAGGGTGGTACTATTCTATTCAGCCGGATACCAAATTTATTAATTTACCAAAAACCGCATTAATAATATTGGTAGGATTTTAAAATTTAAAAAAATTACAGTTACGCGCTTTCCGATAGGTCGGCTAATGATGTACCTGTCGATCGGTAAATAAAACCCGGTTTGATGTCTCAATCGATTCCCGCGATACATCGCTCATGAATAAAAAACACATTACAATGTGTGATAAATAGTGCACTCATATGTAAGGTTTAACTCAAACGGTCAACGGTTAACAAATCGATCGACAGATAACACCAGCGAATTTGGTTTATAATTATTTAATAATAAGATTGATGTCTGTGAAATGTATACTAATATATAAAGCTGAAGAGTTTGTTTGATTGTTTGAACGCGCTTTGAACGAGCTTTAAGAAGAAAATACGGACAGCAGTCTAATTTACTTGTTATATGTTATTTTTATTTTATTTTATTCAGTTGACATAATAACATTATTTCTGAGTATGACAATTATTATCTTTATTTTATTAATATTTTATATTTATGTTTTTTGACATATATATTTTTTCAGAAAGAATTAACAAAAAAAAATGCTGAATACGCCTGTAAATGATAATTATATCGGAACTTGAATTAATATAAGAATTTATTGTTAATGTATCTATAATATATCGTTGGTGTATCTAATAAATAAATAAATAAACGCGCTAATCTCATGAACTACTGGACTGATGTGAAAAATTATTTGAGTTTAAGATTCTTTGAGTGTTTGAGTCCATTTATTGAGGAAGGCTTTATAACGCTATGATGAATAGGAGAGGAGTAGCAATAAAAAATAGTACGAAAACGGCACAATTTAAAGCTTTCCTTGCGTGCGCTGAGTAAAAAAAGGTAATAGTTATTTAAAAAATCATAAAAACCTACCTACCTTACCTCTTAAATTTCTAAATAAAAGTCCGCGACAGCATATGTCTAGCTTTTAAGGTTAACCCACTTTAACCATTTTTATGGTTATCAAAAGACTATATTACGGTTATAATCTTTCCACGCGGGCGGAGCCGCTGGCGATTGCTAGTATAATAATAAGATTGATGACAAATATCTTAGCTTATTATGAAACAAAGTACGCAAAAGCTGTACGAATCTGAAGAGATTTGTATAAGGTTTTACTAAAAGTGCAATTCTTCAGAAAGGCTTAGATTAATAGTACATTACTGTTTTATGTAAATTGTGTCGGTCCCGCCGTGTGGTATTCGGCTGAGTAGAATAGACAACCCTCATTTCTTACCGGTACAAGGTAAGTTGACTCACCGTGTGGTATCCGGTTAAGTAAAATAGACAATACTCTTTCTTACCGAGGTGTCGTAAAATACGACTAAAGTAAGTTGATGTCAGGCAGGCCGGTCGTAATTTTTTATCAAGGTGTCGTAAAAAGCACTAAGGTAAGTTGACCCGCCGTGTGGTATCCGGCTGAGTAGAACAGACCACCTCATTTCTTACCGAGGTGTCGTAAAAGGCGACTAAAGTAAGTTGTCATACCGTGTGGTATCCGGTTTAGTAGAATAGACCACACTCATTTCTTTACGTGGTGAGTCATAAAAGGCGACTAAAGTAAGTTGCCGCGCTGTGTGGTACCCTGATGAGTAGAATAGACCGTCGTAAAGGTGACTAAGGTACGTTGAATTCAGGCAAGCGGCTGATTGTAAAATAACTATCCAAATCATACTAACTAACTGATACATAACTAGCCAACATATTGTGCTGACCCCACTTAGAAAAAATTACAGCAAAAGCACTTAAAGTGGCCAAAAGACTGATGAAGTTTATCGTAGGTATATAAGTAAATATAATAGGAATGAAAACAGATAGTCTACATTACGCGTTGCACATATTTTCTATTTACTTCGTCGCGGATTATAGCAAAAAATTTATTATTACATTCGCATTATGGATCCCCACAAAGTAACGCCTAATTCTATCTTAATATTTAAATGAGTTAATCTTGTATATATATATATTTTCCGAATCTCGGAAACGGCTCCAACGATTTTCCTGAAATTCAGCATGTAGGAGGTTTTGGGGGAGAAAAATTGATCTAGCTAGGTTTTATGTAAAGAAAATATTGTTTTATCCCTATTTTTGGGCATTAAAAAACACTAACATTTATATTGAATTGAATTTTCGCCATCTGTCATGTCGACGTAGCTTATTCGGTTAGCGGGCAGCCCCGAGAAATGTGAGTGCCAAGGATCGATCCCAACTAAATAATTGTTTTTTTCTTATTTTAAAGTTTTTTTTAAAAAATTACCGAGCGAAGCTCGGTCACCCAGATATTAACTTTTATAAGTGATTTCCATTAAAACAATTTACCAATACTATGGACATTTAAAGTTAAACTTCAGGTGATCAAAGTCCACGGGTAACCTCGAGATAAAGGTTCTATTAATTTAAGACATGAAGTGATAATAAAGAAATAACATTATTGTTATTATTGTACAGACACTCGGCCAGTTTAAAGAATTCGGTCCATTAAATGATTCTCAATAAAACAATCTCGTCGAGATTAAAATATAAAACCATGGGACTCTGCGGGGAGCGCCGTTTGAATCCATAATCGTATTAAAACAACATCTAGAACAGACTTCCTTGTGCCTAATTAATATAGAAATCGCATCATTTGAATTCCAATTAAGCAATTAAAGATGAACTCGAATTTGTTGTAGAAGTACTTGATCACTTTATAATTTACCGCTACAAATTACGAGTATGTTTAATTTTTGTTTGCCGAAATTTATCCGTTGTGGTATCCGGCTAAGTAGACCACCCTCATTTCTTACTGAGGTGTGGTAAAAGACGACTAGAGCAAGTTGACCCGCAGTATCGTACCCGGCTGAGTAGAATATACCATCGTAATTTTTTACCGAGATGTTCAAAGCACTAAGGTAGGTTGACCTGCCGTATCGTACCCGGCCGAGTAGAATAGACCATCGTAATCTTTTATCGAGGTGTCATAAATTACGACTAAGGTAAGTTGATGTCAGGCAGGCGGCCAGTCGTTAAATAACTAACAAATAACACAACAATATACAAGCACCACAAACATTTAACACCAAAATCTCAACAATCGTTTCGCCCTTTAACCAAATCATTGTTAGGAGACGGACTCCGCGACAAAACCACAAATCGTTCACAATCCACAAACCAAAAAAAATTGTTGTGTTATTGGTGGAGGTTAGTGCATGAGTTTTGACAAATTCTACACGTATCAGGTATGAGAACGAATAGTACACTCCGCTTTTAGCATAACATATATTTTCTTTTATCGCTGATTATAGTGAAATAATATTTTTTTTATCATTTTTTGTATCCTTCTTTACGATATCGTTTGTTAATGTTTTTTCCGCCTTCTTCTCTTCAAACAATATGTCCATGCTTGACATATTTTTTCTTCTGCTTATGTTAACCTTACACTTGTATAACTTAGTTTTGAATGTACATTTTCCAAGTCAATTTATTAGTATAAAATCTGTCGTGTTATATGATATTGACCCGCATTGGCCCGAATCCATTATAAAACCCAATTACAGGGGGCCTTGTGGTAATCGGCGCTTAATTTTAAATCAAAGAACCCTGATTCTAAGGCTATTATGGTTACGGCTTAAATCATCGCCATTAATATGTCATAAATAAGCCTTTACTTATTACATATGTATTGCCTTTCCACGCTCGGTATAACATTACTTTATTATCGTATGTTATTTATTAGTAACTGTTAGCCGTGTGGTATCTGGCTGAGTAGAATAGTACCGCCCTCATATCTTACCGAGGTGTCGTAAAAGGCGACTAAGGTAAGTTGACCCACCGTGTGGTATCCGGTTTAGTAGACTAGATCACCCTTTTTCTTACCGAGGTGTTGTAAAATACGACTAAGGTAAGTTGACGTCAGGCAGGCGGCCGGTCGTGAAAACGCAACCAAATCATGTAACAACATGTTTATAACATGGTGTACAGACCCTACTTAGAGTGGGATAAGGGCAGGAGGATGATGATGATTTATTAGTAACTGTGTGTTTTTTTAGAAAATATAAAAAATATGACACTGGAAAAAAGGGAAAAAAAAATTGTACTGGTGTGGCTTGAACCATGGTATTTTCACTCCCTCTAGACCGCCTAATTACCTGACTAAGCTATTACAACTATACCAACGACAGTCTAATTAGCCTGTATTCAAATAATATTATAGAAATTTTGCAGTGCCTGAAAACAGGTATAATAAAGAATATTTTTTTAATATGAAACATGGGGAAATCGTTTTATCGCTCTTGAAACCCCCAACATAATAATATAACTCATTGATGCCTTCCCGGGGTTCGAACGCGTGACCCCTGCAAGGATCACACGGTTTCACCGCTTTGCTATCAAAGCTAACGTATGTAATAAAAAATCTTGTATGTTTAGTATATAAGCCCCAATTTCACGAAATTTTATCAATTTTCCTTCAGCGCATTAGGCGTGACAGATAGACTTACGCATAAATAATATTAGTATGGAAGTGTGGATTATATATGTACATGTATCTTGATACATCTCAATGAATGGCATATGTCAGTGGATTTTGTGGCCAAACGTGCTATTTTGCTCACGAATCAATCCGTCAGAGCAATCATGAATAAGTCATTAAAAGTTACCAATAATGAACTGATGACCTATGTCTTCATACATTTGCCGTTCATACAAACAAACAGATGCACAGAGTAAACAAATAACAGAGCAATATGAATGTCGGAGATGCATTCTCTATAATTTACGTAATTATATACATTTATTTAGGTAGAATGTGGCGTTACTTTGCGGATATCTAAAATACAAAAGTAATAATAAAATTATTTTGCAAAAGTAATGAGATTTACTTTCGTATTATGGACCTCCGCAAAGTAACGCCTAATTCTATAAATTATTTAAAATTATTTTGCTTAAATTCGCGATTGAGTAAATAGAAAATATATATAATTTGTCGTGCATGAGAAGTATAGAAAAAATTCAATCAAATGATTCCCAATAAAAAAATGGTGGTGGTTTAACTTATTAATATGATTGCTTGGGTGATGTGTCGCTTTGCGATCTTCTCGTGGTGTCTATCTTCTGATGAAGCTACGGTTGTAGTGCGAAACGATTGTTGAGTTTGATGGAGTAGGTAAGGTTTTTGCTTATGTTTTTTTGTTCGAATTCTTCATCAGGTATAAAAAGGGACAGTCCACTCTACAGGTAGCATTATATATTTTCCATTTACTTAATCGCGAAGTGGGGCATAATAATTTCATTATTACTTTTAATTATAATACTAATAATTAAATTAATAATTTTATAATATTTGCAAGCCGAGTAAAATCATTATGCTTACAGTATATATATATATATATAACTAAATATGTTTTATTACTCAATATTTCATAAGAATCGAATCTACAGTTAAATATAATATATGGATATTAAAAATAATGATATACTTAATATATTTTACATCTCCGAGCTATATCGATTTAATCGTCCCGATTACTAAAAAAAATATTATACGTTTAATTTTTTTTTTGGTGTCACTGAGAGATCTGATCTTTAATATGCTTGGAATCTTTGAGATTTAAAAAATTGAAAAATTTCGAGTGTTTTTTTAATCGATTCAACATTTTAGCCGTTCCAAAAGACATGAGGTATTTTATTTTCCGTGCATAATAGTTCGAAGGGGAATTTGGGATTTTTTTCGAAAAATCGTTTTCAAAACTATTATTAAAATCATTATCATATTTAGCTTCTTTTACTTCTGTAACTATTTATGATCTATAATGTATACGAATTCGAAATTAGGTTTAATTGAGTCAAATGGTCAAAAAAAATCTAAAATCTATTATCAAATGGTCTAACTGTACATTTATATTCTTAGTTTATGTATCTTTATAAATATAATATTTATAATATTTTTATTTTTACGTACGCCCATATGCCATCTCTAATGCTATGTGCCCTCTATCCATGGGTTGCCTGGAAGAGATCGCTGCGTAGCGATAAGGCCGCCCAATGTACATCTAAGTTATACTATGTCTATTGCTATTTTTATATTTTGGTGTACAATAAAGTATATTTCATTCATTCATTCAAAAAGCTAGTGATTTCTTGCTCTTCCATCACTCTTTAACATTCACGACTTTTGAACGACGCTTTATTGAAATTTGCCACAAGATAACCTTTTTATATTCGGTCTCATTAATACTAAGCGTGTGATATGTTTCATTATTGTCCTACTTTCATCTTCTTTACTCTATCGCCAATTTTTTATTTAAGTCCACGCAAAAGAAGTCGCATTTTCAAAAAAAATTATGTCTGTTTTATCACCTCGGTTAATTGGCTCTTCAGGTGATAAGAGGGCTGGCTCCTTATTCGCACAAAGAATCAGCTTAGCGATTCAACGCGGAAAGGCTGGCAGCATTCTTGGGACCATTCCACGTGGGCATGATTTGTATATTCCTAGCGTGTAAGTAATTTAAGATAGATATAACTTGTACATTTTTGTTGTAAATAAAAAAAAACTACATTATTTCTATTTTAATTTATACAAAACTCATTTCACGTTAACATATTCCGATAGTATAATATCGTTGTTATATGATTGATGTTACCATTTGTTTACGGTATAATCCTCGCTGGAGGTCAAGGAGGACTAATAATCATCAAATATCATACAAACTGAGGTCTAATTTACATAGTCGCCATTTTGAAGTCATTTAAAGTTATAACGTTACTATACAAAGCGGCCGATATAGAAAAGATTTTTGTTGTTCTAAAGAGAGCTATACCGTCTATCTATACTAATATATAAAGCTGAAGAGTGTGTTTGTTTGTATGATTGTTTGAACGCACTAATTTCAGAAACTGCTGGACCGATTTGAAAAATTCTTTCAATGTAAGACAGTCCATTTATCGAGGAAGGCTATAGGCCTATATATATAACATCACGCTAAGATTAATAGGAGAGAACCAGCAATAAAAATATTAGGAAAGCGGCAAAATTTAAGCTTTCATTGCGTGCGCTGAGTAAACGGTGATAGTTATTCAAGAAATCATGTATTACAAAATTGTTCCCTTATAAAAGTTCGCGATAGCATAGTCATGGTATTCCATGGTCTTGTATTTGTTCACAGAATAGTAATATGCTAATAGAGATAAGCTACTTTAAAAAAAAAAATTGAAAAACAAAAAAAAAAATTCATCGCGGATTATAGCAAAATAATTTTATTATTACTTTTGTATTATGGATCTCCGCAAAGTAACGCCTAATTCTATAAATTACTTTTAAAAAGTTTGTTCCTGAAGGCAAAAAGGAATTTTAGGGCAGTTTATAAGTTTAAATTGTATCGAAATTAATCAATATTGAACCAGAGAATTAGCTGTGAAAGTATTACAGAAAAACAGACATACAGACAGACTTTTATATTACAGATTTATTATATTAGTATGTTCAGATTTTTTACTATTTCTAGCCGCCTTTAGAATACTAATAGTTGAAATATTTTATTAACATCGTGTCTTAAATTAAAACTATAAACAGTCGTTTACAATCAGCAAAAGCATAATTTAACTTCGGAACATCATAACGACACAAATATTTTAATTTTAATATCAGTATATTAACATAAAATAATAATAATTAATTAATAATCATAACACAAATTAACATAATTATGATCTCACTAGCTTTTAATCGTGGCTTCGATCGCGTGGAATATTATGAGTTCTAAAAGAGTATCTAATTTAATCAAATTTATGGTTCACAATTTTGGCCATAGTGGCGTTCACATAAAAGGTAGATATATGCTGTCGCGGACTTTTATTTAGAACTATTCAAGACAATACGGTAACATATGTAACATAATACGTATATAACATATATAACATAACATATATAAACATATAATATCTGGGTGACCGAGCTTCGCTCGGTAATTTTTTGCAAAAAAAAAACTTAAAAAAAAAGAAAAAAACAATTATTTCGTTGGGGATCGATCCTTGGCATTCACATTTCTCGAGGCTGCCCGTTACCCGAATAAGCTACGTCGACTTGACAGCTAATGGCGAAAATTCAAATCAATATAAATGTTAGTGTTTTTTAATGCCCAAAAACAGGGATAAAACAATATTTTTTTTACATAAAACCTAGCTAGATCAATTTTTCTCTCCCAAAACCTCCTACATGCTGAATTTTAGGAAAATCGTTGAAGCCGTTATACAAGATTAACTCATTTAAATATAAAGATAACATGACATAATACGGTACATCATTTTTGTGTAACTCCAACGGTTTAGGCACTGTTCGCCAAAATAGATCTCTAAGGCAAGATTTTTTCTGACTTAATTGTCATGTATCGTTATATTTCGACCAAAATTACATAAAATCAATACAAATTGTAGCCTATATGTTATTCCGATAACGTATATTACTGTAAAGTACGCCGCGTGGTATCCGGCTGAATAGAATAGTACCACCCTCTTTTCTTACCGAGGTGTCGTAAAAGGCGACTAAGGTAAGTCGACCCGCTGTGTAGTATCCGGCTGAGTAGAATAGACCAACCTTATTTCTTACCAAGGTGTCGCAAAAGGCGACTAAGGTAAGTTGACCCACCGTGTGGTATCCGGTTTAATAGAATAGACCACCCTCTTTCTTGCTGAGGTGTCGTAAAATACGACAGAGGTAAGTTGACGTCAGGCAGGCGGCCGGTCGTAGAAACGCAGCCAAATCATGTGACAGCATGTTTATAACATGTTGTGCCGACCCCACTTAGAGTGGGATAAGGGCAGGAGGATGATGTATATTACTGTAAAGTTTCATACAAATCCGTCCACTACTTTTTTCATGAAAGAGTAACAAACATACATCCATACACAAACTTTCGCATTTATAATATTAGATGTTTCTGTGTCACACAAAAGATTCACGTGAAATGTGAAACCTTTATAAGGAAGTGATTTAGATATATCGGTTAACGATTTACATAAATTGAACAGTTGAAATACAACAGATATATATTGTTTTAATATTAGAATATAGATCGTCGTTCTTATATTAATTCCAATTCAAAATGTCGTAAAAGTAATAATAAAATTATTTTGCTATAATCCGCGAAGAAGTAAAATAGAAAATATATATAATGCTAAATGTAAGTGGACAAACGGTTATCATACCTGATACATGCAGGATTCTTAAAAACACATCACACAACGCCTAATTCTATAAATTATTCAAAATGTCGTCTCAAATTATGTTTCTGTAATATAAAAACTACAAACCAAACAAAACAAAGTTTCATTTAACAACAATATATATACTGTTAATAAATTTCTTTCTTTCTTTCTTTCTTAACTGTTGAGAAGTTACGCCGTGTGGTATCCGGCTGAATAGAATAGTGCCATCCTCTCATTCTTACCGAGGTGTCGTAAAAGGCGACTAAGGTAAGTCGACCCGCCGTGTGGTATCCGGCTGAGTAGAAGAGACCAACCTCATTTCTTACCGAGGTGTCGTAAAAGGCGACTAATGGTAAGTTGACGTTAGGCAGGCGGCCGGTCGTAAAATACGTAGCCAAATCCATCCACCTGCCCTTATCCCACTCTAAGTGGGTTCGGCACAACATGTTATAAACATGCTGTCACATGATTTGGCTGCGTTTTTACGACCAGCCGCCTGCCTGATGTCAACTTACCTTAGTCGTATTTTACGACACCTCGGTAAGGAGGGTGGTCTATTCTATTAAACCCGATACCACACGGTGGGTCAACTTACCTTAGTCGCCTTTTACGACACCTCGGTAAGAAATGAGGGTGGTCTATTCTACTCAGCCGAATACCACACGGCGGGTTGACTTATCTTAGTCGCCTTTTACGACACCTCGGTAAGAAATGAGGGTGGTACTATTCTACTTAGCCGGATACCACACGGCTAAATTTTGATGTACGTGTGGTGACTTGTCCTGCATGTATAAGATAGCCAAATCATATGACAAAATGTTTATAACATGTTGTGCCGACCCCACTTAGAGTGGGATAAGGGCAGGAGGATGATGAGGATGATGTTAACTGTTGAGAAGTTCCCTCGTCGGAAGTTAATGATGACAGGAGCATCAGGTCAAGCTTATAATCAGCATGCTTTGTCATCGGGATTCGACCAGTATATAAAATTTAATCCCAGTCGGACCCTGGGAAGTGGGTCACCTTAAACTTGCAAAATTTCACCTTCACATACATATTATACATTGCAAGTTGATTAAAGCTTTTAAAAAGATTAAGCGCCAATTTTCTTTCTGGTTCTTCTCGGTAAGATCAACATTCTGAATCAGTTGTAGCTTCATTCATATTGATCCTTGACGATTGAAAAGTGCTTGAAAGAGCTTATTTATAATAAAGATTATATAATTTATAGAATTTACTTCACTTACTCACTTCACTTTATAGAATTTACTTCACACATTCACCACCACAATCTCAACAATTGTTTCGCCCCGTAACCGAAGCATCGTCAGGATATAGACTCCACGACAAAATAGCAAAGCGTGTGTGCAGTGCTTGTGTCATCTGTGTCGGGTAGTGCATGAGTTCTTACAAATTCTGCATGTATCAGGTATGAGAATGTACACTTTACATTTAGCATTACATATATTTTCTTTTATCGCGGATTATAGCAAAATAATATTTTCATTACTTTTGAATAAAGATTATGTTGATTTGATTTAATCATTTTTTAGTTCGTTCTCGCATTAATTTTCACGCTTTACTCGATTAATAAAGAGTAAACTCAAACACAAGGCTGTGAGATGTGGCAATATAATGAAAACAGTACGTAAGTTATTAATATGTGACCACGACCCGCGGGTCGACCGAACGTTTTTTTACTATTATTCGTACATTGCATATTTACGCTAGTATTATGAAATGTTGCATGTGTGGTAGCTGTGTAGGCAATGTTGTAGCTGTGGTAGCCCAGCGGTATCACCGTGCGCCTCTTTCGAGGAGGTCTAGGGTTCAAACCCCGGGCAGGCACCAATGAGTTTTCTAGTAAAACTTATGTATCTAATTGATAATTGCAATTTATCACACGCTTTTCGGTGAAGGAAAACATCGTGAGGAAACGTGCACATCTCTAGAGAATTCTGGGGATATGTGTAACCTACCAACCCGCATTGGAGCAGCGTGGTAGGTCTCAGCTCCAATCCTTCTCTCCAAAAAAAAAACAGAGAAGAGGCCTATGCCCAGCAGTGGGATAGTAACAGGCCGTTACTTTTTATGAAATGTTATATAGCGGAATTTACTAGCTTTTACCCGCAATATCGTTTGTGTGGACTGTTGTCACGTGATTTCACGCGCTTTTCAATGTCATCCTATTCCCGTTGAATTAACAGGATATCCTATACCCCATATGTTACGCCGGTGTATAAGGAATGATTGTGCCAATTTTTATAGATATTAGTTCAGCGGATTCGCCGTGAAAGAGTTACAAAGGTACATCCATACTCACAAACTTTCGCATTTATAATATTAGTAACATAGGATTAAATAGCTTGCTAGTTATACTCCCTTCCTCACGTCAATTTCAGTATTAAAATGTCCTAAATTTTGTATTTTATGTAAAATTAGGCGTTATTTTGGGCATATCAATAATACTAAAGTAATGACAATATTATTTTGCTATTTTGTCTTGCAATATCTCATTTTGTGTTGCCATATTTTCTTTTCTGACATATTCCGGATTATAGCATGTTCTTATTCTTTTCCCGTGGGAAATACAAATATTTTCTGTCATATATGGTAGCCCGGTATGTAGACTCATGTTAGGTTAGCTTTCAGCGTTTCAGTGAAAATGACGTTAACTCATCACGCGCTAAAAGAGAGATTAGTCTAATTTTCTTTCTTTACTTTGCGATAGACACTTTCTAGACTGGCAATTCTATTATAACAACTCTATGGTATTTCTTCAAAAGAAGTTCGAAATTCCGCATCCTAAGAAACTTCCCATGCCTCTATCACATAGAAAGCTTAGACGAAACTTGGATCGCATTTGCAATATCTCATCAATGACTAGGCTAGTCTGGTGCAATAAAGGAGTACCATACTTTATGGGGTCCTAAATAAACTCTATTACGTAGTAACTAATGAAAATCGGCATTGAAAATTTGAACAAAATCCCGCAGCTCCGTGATCTATGTGCGGTGTCACAGTATATCAAGAGCCCGCTGGGCGCGTCGCGTACACTCATTATTTTTAAAACATCGCACTTTATTGCAAAAAAGTTGATATATGTTGCCATAAAAAATTTCACTCGCAACAAACGAATTACATTTATCATTATGGTGAAAATATGGATTTTAAATACTAATAATATTTTAAAATAATAGTTATTAAGACGAAGAACTACCGGAAATGCATTATGAAAGAAGTCATCGTCCTGGGGAGCCCCTCAGGCATATAATTTCCGGTTGCTCTCATTTTGCACTATGTGAATATTTGCACAGACATAACCAAGTAGCCAGGATAATACAAACAAATGGCTCTTCAATATACTCTGGTGGTTGAAGAGGTACCATATTACAGCTATGACCCTGCGTTAGTTTTTGAAAATAGCCATGCTACTCTACTGGGATCGGTCTATTATCACTGATAGGTTTATCGTTGCCAATAAACCTGATACAGTGCTAGTAGACTGGTTAGTGCGCCGTGCAATTATTGTTGATTTTACCATTCCGCATGGCGATAATCTCATAAAAGCGGAAAAAGAAAAGTTGACTAAATATTTAGACCTTATGAGATAACCGTCATGTGGAATGTTGACTCAACAATAATTGTTCCTATTGTTGTTTCGGTTAACGGTCTGATTGCGAAGAGCCTCGACCAACATCTTCAGAGGCTTTCGCTTAACAGTTGGATCAAGTGTCGGATGTAGAAGGCAGTATTGCTCGAAACGGCGCGTATTGTGAGGAAGTTCCTCACTTTGGATCCCTAAACACCGGCAGCTTGGGATATTGCCCCGCTCCCGGCGGAATAGAAATATTTAAAAATGTAAAAAGTTAGTTTTGAGAAAAATAAAAGATAGTTTTATTATGTAAAAAAACAGAAGTCATAATAAAATATTTTGCTAAAATCCGCGATTGCTTATTCTTCTTTTCTTTCTCATCGAGGTGTCGTAAAAGACGACTAAGGTAGACTGGCTCGCCGTGTGGTATCCGGCTGAGTAGAATAGACCACCCTCATTTCTTACCGAGGTGGCAGAAAGATGATGAAAGAACATCCATATAAGAGATCTCTAGGTCCAGCGGTGGGGATCTTTTTGGGATACAAAGCTGTCGGACCATCTTAATTACGCATTCTCTACACAAAATGACCTATAACATGGCAGTTATTGTAAACCGACTTTACTACTGTTACACAAGTGAACATTTGCTATATATATAATGACGTAGATGTCGTCTAACTAGATATGACATATTTTATGTATGTATTATTAGCTTTAATCCGCAATTTAGCTTTTTGCCGCGTGTTAGGTTGATAATAGATAGCGCTTTTCGATGTCATTTAATTCCTGTAGAATAAACAATATTTCTAGAGCCTATGTTATCCTTGTATTTAAAGAATAATTGTGCCAAATTTTATTGATATTGGTTTAGCGGATTTGCCGTAAAAGAGTAACAAACATCCATACTAACAAACTTTCTCATTTGTAATATTAGTAGAATAAAATAAAGTCCCCAAAAATCTGTCTGTATGTAATCAATTTTCATAAAATCTCATCATTCTCTTGCGCTTATCCCACTGTAAGTGGGGTCGGCACAACACGTTATAAAAATGTTGTCACGTGATTCGGCTACGTATTATACGACCGGCCGCCTACCTGACGACACCTTGGTAAGAAATGAGGGTGGTCTATTCTATTATTGTGGTGGTCTATTTAAATCAGTAAATAAGTGACTGTTTTGACATAATTATTTAGGCGCCAGCGATTAATTTTTATAAGTAATTTAATTTTCATAAGTTTTGGAAATTTTTAGTTATATTGTAAAGGGCTTCTAGTAAATCTATGGTAAGATGCTCGTGTCTCGGGTCAAGGAGCGCCGCTCACATGCGACTGTATGCCGAGATGTTATGACTGGTTCAAAATAACCAAGAAAATGTAATATTTTACTTTGTAACTTATGAGTAGCTTGCGCAGGAGCCTTGCCCAGCTCCAGTGGTCGCGGGTTCGATATTTAAGCTTTGACATTGCAGCAGATGAAAAACACTGTTAAAAAGAGACTGGTACAGAAAGCCTACTATACTGTTGAGGATTACTTAGATGATAAGAATGTGTCTATATCCACACATTCTTATCATCTAAGTACTACTCTTCGAGCATGTACGGCAGTAATAACTAAATGTAACGAGTAATAAAAACTGTATTTTTAAAAGAACAACAGTCGATTTCTTTGCTGGCTCTTCTCGGTAGGAGCAGTTTTCCAAACGAGCAGTAGATTTGACGATTCAAAAGCACTTGTATACAAGTTTACTTGAATAAAGAATATTTTGAATTACAATATGAACAATTTGTTGGTTCATGGAGTCTGGGTGTATATTTGTATTTAAATTCAAATAATTTTTTATTCAAATTAGCTTTTACAAAATTTTTCTCAAATTACAATGAAGCTACGACTGGTCGAAAAGATGCTTTTACCAATTACGTAATTACAAATACATTCATAAAATATTCACGAATCAACATTAACAATATTATCTAGTGCGTAGCTCGCAATTTAAATACAAGCTTTCTTATCATTGACATAGTCCTCAACAGTATAAAAGCTTTATTAAAAAGTGTTTCCTAAATTGCTTTTTTGTATATATTTACCAGTTGTCTGTCACCCATAACACAAATATTAAGTTTCTTTGGCGGCGGACGACGGTGTGTGTAATTATGTTATTTAAATAAAATTAAAAAAAAACTCTTTCGTGCATTTTTTTTAATTTAAATAGTAAAGTTGCGGATTAGTATTAGCGAGACACATCGTCATATTTCGAAATATTAAAGCTTTCGCCCAAGCTTTTAACTGCTACGTGCTAATTTTCACACACTTTTATTACCGAATGGCACGCTTTATACGTAGAATTAATTTCGCAATGCTTTTTCTATTGCACAACACTAAGTTGCAAATAGAAAGAGTCGTACTTTGTCCAATTTAATATTAGTAACAAAAAGTACACACACACACAACACACACACACACACACACACACACATATATATATATATATATATATATATATATATATGTATAATATAATAAAAATATACATTTACACATACAAATACACATTTGTGACATCAGTCTAATTACTTGTAACATGTTATTTTCATTCATTTGACATAATAACATTATTTCTTATGCTTGTGATTTTTTAGGCAATTATTATTTATATATTTTTTACATATGTGATACACTTGTAGTTTTGATATTTTTGACA
The DNA here is from genome assembly GCA_029227775.1 of Morpho helenor. NCBI lineage: Eukaryota > Metazoa > Arthropoda > Insecta > Lepidoptera > Nymphalidae > Morpho > Morpho helenor. The sequence goes on along the minus strand of JARGCU010000034.1, from coordinate 15,910,932 downwards.
TATTTATACATATTAAGGCTTGATTTATAATTAGATTCATTAATATTGGATTTTTAAGAACTAACAAAAAACTATGCTTAATGATGAATACTGAGTATTAAAAAAATCGGTGGTGGAGGTTTATGCATTTGATTTTACGAATCCTGCATGTATCAGATATGGAAATGGATTGTCACCTCTACATTTAGCATTATATGTATTTTCTATATTACTTCATCGCGGATTACAGCAAAATAAATTATTACTTTCGTATTTTGGATCTCCGTAAAGTAACGCCTAATTCTATAAATGAATTCTATAATTACTTTTGACTGGCCCGTTGAGGCAGTGGGTAGTGACCCTGCCTTCAGCTCCATAGGTCGCGGTTTTCGATTCCCGCCCAGGGCCAACATTTTCTATAAATGAATTTGTTGGTCTTCGAGCCTGGGTGTATATTTGTATTTAAGTATGTATTTAAAAATTATATAAGTATATATTCACCAGTTGTCTGTCTACCATAACACAAGTATTAAGTTACTTACTTTGGGGACGGACGACCGTGTGTGTAAGTGTCCCATATATTTATTTATTTATATTTTCTATACCGGTACTCTTGGATTTGTAGGCGTAGTACTTTGGATATGTATAGGTATAACTAGGTCGCGAATAATTACAGCAGTGCCTTTAAATCATGAAGTTGTGTAGCAATAATTGAAACACAATGAACTTTGACTCTCATATATTTTCGTAAGACATACAGACAACCGATAAATTGATAATTGCAAGCTATTTATTTTGGCTTACATTGTTTTTGTATTGAAAGTGCAATATGGGAATGAGGCTTACGGTATTAAAATTACTAAATTATGAAATCACTATCCTTATTGAGAGAAGGATATGAAAGATCAATCTTTTTGCATCCATCCCTCAGGAAAGCCTTTATGGACACCTCAGTCCGTCCAGGATGACGCGGAATTAAATAATTCAAATTCAAAATATTCTTTATTCAAATATACTTGTAAACAAGTGCTTTTGAATCGTCTACTCCACTGCTGGCTCGAAAAGCTGTTTCCACCGAGAAGAGCCGGCAAGACACTAGACGGTTTCTCTTCATATAATTGTTATAACTATTTAAATTTAGTTATTATCTTATACAGGGTCGAAGAGTAACTATATCCACGCATTCTTATCATCTAGGTAACCCTCAACATGTTTAAACTGTTGTAATGGTAAAGCTAAACTTTATTGCGGAATTTTATTATAGGATCTTACACCCATCCTATCTTACTAATATTATAAATTCGAATAGTAGTGCGTATGGATGTATGTTTGTTACTCTTTCACGGCGAATCCGTTAAACCAATATCGATGAAATTTGGCACAGTTATTCCTTATATACCGGAATAACATAAAGGCTAAAGAAATCCTGTTAATTCTATTCGAATAGGATGACATTGGAAAGCACCATCTATTAACAACTTATCACGCGATAACAGCCCACGCAAACGCAGTTGTAGGTAAAAATTAAAACTATAAATGCGTAAGTTTGTGAGTATGGATGTATGTTTGTTACTCTTTGATGGCGAATCCGCTGAACCAATATCGATGAAATTTGGCACAGTTATTCCTTATATACCGGAATAACATATAGGCTATAGAAATCCTGTTAATTCTACAGGAATAGGATGACATTGAAAAGTGCCATCTATTATCGACCTATCACACGTTAATAGTACTCGCGAACGAAGTCGCGAGTAAAAGCTAGTAGGTTCATAGGTTCCATCCCATAACATCCTATCGCGGGACCAAAATCTTACTATTCGGCCATCACAGTTTGTTTAGGTTTAGGTTAGAAAAGGGTTGTGGAATTATTCAGTATGGGTGCATGTAATTGACATAATCAACACGTTGAGGCTCGCCGTGAAGCTATTGGAAATTCAAATCAGCCCCGACCTGGATTGAACCCGCTACCTTCGTGTATCACGATGCCTTCGAGATTGTATGGATTGTGTGGTGTTTTATTTATTGAACGGATACCGATTTATAGGATATTAAAATAGAAGAAACAAACTACTATATTTATTCTTACTAAAGATATTATAACAACGATATTTTTTCTTTAGACAATAAATAAGAAGCAATTTTGTCAAAAGTCAACCCAAAAGTAATATTATATTTATATTCCTCCTGCTCTTATCCCACTCTAAGTGGGGTCGGCACAACCTGTTATAAACATGCTGTCACATAATTTGGCTGCGTTTTTACGACCGGTCTCCTGCCTGACGTCAACTTACCTTAGTCGTATGTTGCGACATCTCGATAAGAAAGAGGGTGGTCTATTCTACTAAACCGGATACTACACGGTGGGTCAACTTACCTTAGTCGCTTTTTACGACACCTCGGTAAGAAATGAGGTTAGTCTATTTTACTCAGCCGGATACTACACGGCGAGTCGACATACCTTAGTCGCCGTTTACGACACGTCGGTAAGAAATGAGGGTGGTCTAGTCTACTTAGCCGGATACCACACGGCTAAATGTAATAGTAAAATTATTTTGCTATAATCCTTGATGAAGTGAAATAGAAGATATATATAATGCTAAATGTAGAGTGGACAATCCGTTTTCATACCTGATACATACAGGATTCGTAAAACACGTGCACAAACATCCACCACAACAATACACAAGCACTACACACGTTCACTATCACAAACTCAACAATCGTTTCGCCCCGAAACTGAAGCATCATCAGGAGATAGACTCCACGACACACACACACTAAGTGGGGTCGGCACAACATGTTATAAATATATTGTCACGTGATTTGGCTACGTGTTTTACGACCTGGCCGTCTGCCTGACAACAGCTTACCGTAGTCGTATTACAACACCTCGGTCAGAAAGAGGGTTGTCTATTCTATTCAACCGGATACCACACTGTGGGTCAACGTACCTTATTATTCACCTATTTGTGTTATTTGAAACATGTAACAATATTAACTACTGGCTGTTTGTGCGAGTGGTGGTTATACTTCCTACCGGGGGTGACAGGTTCGATTCCCACCGATAGCCAAAATTTTCTATAAACAGTTGAGTGTATTTATGAATGTGAAAAAAATATTTAAAATTGTATGTGTATATTATAAAAAGCGACGATATTTCTCCTTTATACTTATTCAATAAATAAAAAGCAATTTTCCCAGAGTCAACCCATTTACTCTTTCGCAACAACTCAATGAATGACACATAAAAATATGACAGCCACAATGCTTTTTCATATTAATCGCTAACTCTATGAAGGAGGTTGTATTAAAAACATGTTGTAACAATATATTTGTGTGTGTATTTATTCCATATTTTTATGAAAAAGTGCAAAGTATGTCAGTCTATTAGTCTGTTATGAATATCGATTAACTTTGGCATCAATTAAGGTTATATAATGGGCTCATATATGGAACAACATGTTTACAACATGTTGTGCCGGCCTTACTTTAAATGGGATGAGGGAAGAAGGATGATGCCCTTTTCTGTGAAGAAACCTGCATATCTCTAGAACCATGGGTGTTAAATAAAACCATGTATATTCGAGTGCGTGAACATTTTATTTTGTACGTCTCCGTGGAAAAATCCTTTAAATCCGTTTCATATAAAACATGCTACTTAAATTAATATTATATACAAAAGTATCTCTCACAAAATACGTTTGAGTATGATTGCGACTAAATTTCACTAAATTGAGTACACGATATTATAGTACAGTTAAATTAATATATATTGAGCAAATTCCATAGGAATGTGACGTTTCGAGTATATTACTTCTTGTAGGAATGTATAAAGTTAATTGAAATACTGTTTTATAATTACTACTAAAGTAAATGGAAGTAACAATTTTCACAAAGCACCCGAAGTTCGTTTAAAACTTCAAACGACAAACATTTCAAAATTCTACTAAAATTGAATAAATTATATTAATACAAAAAAAATATACGTTATATTAGATACTTTTTCCGTTAAAATGGATGTAACAATTGGTCCATTCGTTTAATCAAAACCAGCTAACTAACTAACTTACGGTATAATAATTTAGTATTTACACAAAATTTGTACATCCTTCAACCAGGTTTCAAGTACCAATAACATTTTATTAACTAACTACTTAAGATACGTATTTGGATAGACTCTTTATTCAATCGATAACAATTCACAAAATTGACTCGCCTATTATTCGTCCTATCATAAACACCGATTTACTGGCCTCCGACATGGGTAAGTTTAAATTATAATCTCGCTAACAGAGCGCCTTGAACGGCGTCAGACTTTGGTCGTCAGATCTAAAGGATGGAGCTTGATCCTCTTTATTTGTGCAAAGGCCATATCCTCTTCTTCACTGGCGGATGCGCGATCGCTTGCTGATTCAGGATCGTCATTATCGGCAGCGATCGCTTCACTGTCATCAGAACGCCGTCGAGCCGAACTAGATCGACCATCTGATTTAACCGAAAGGTCCATTGGGTTCTCTTGCAGAGGAGATTCTGATGTCCTCCTTTCAGCAGGCGGAGTGGGCACGAATTCAGCTTCAGGGATCACATCTTCTTGCGGAGGCGGATGCGCTGATCTCTGCTGCTTAAGGATCTCGTCTAAAAAGAAACGTTTCGACGAATCGGTATTGTTGTCATCGATTCTCACGTCGTTGTTGTTTTCAGCGGCTTGTCTGAGAGCTGCGTGGTCTAGCAAGTGTCTAGAGTAAATCGGATGAAAGCCTGGCGGGAAGAGTAAGTGGTGGTTCGGTGGGAAGGGGTTAAAGTGTGGCGGATGTAAAAAGGGCGAATGTGGAAAGTGGGGCAAGGCTAAGGGTAGAGGGAGGAAGGCGTCTCTAGGTGGCGTCAGCGGTCTGTCGGGCGGTCGGGATTGGATCCGCGTCTTTTCATCTAATTTAGGGGACGATCCGCTCCGGTGAGAATCAGGGGATCCCGAGCAGGGAGCTTTGTAGTCGTCGAGGCCTAATAGAGCTAGCTCTTCTTTTGTTCTCGGCCGCGCGAGTCCCGGGAATAAGTGAGGTGGAAATGGTGGAGCCATGTGTGGCGATGGAGGCACTCTGGGGGGTGATTGCGACTGGGCAGCTTGTTGCTGTTCTTGCAAGAGGCAGTGTATTTTGAACCAGTTGGAGCGTCTGCCGTATCTGGAGCCAGACTTCGACATGCCGACCATGAGGCATTTGCGCAGCCGGCACGCCTTGCATGCCGTGCGGTTCTTCTTGTTTATGACGCACTCTCCGTTGTTCTTGCACTCGGTGATGGAGTTCAGGTTGTTGTAGGAGCGGCCGAAGAATGACTGAAAAGAAAAAAAAACTAATGTTAATCAATTGAATAAATGACATGTGAAGGCATAATAAATAATTAAAATTTAAAATATTCTTTATTCAAGCAAACTTGTGAACTAGTGCAGTTGAATCATGATATGCTGTTATAGATATGCTGGTATGGGAAATTACTCATACCAAGGAAAACTATTTGTAAATTATGTGTAAAATTACATTATCTCAGCAAGATTGTTCGCAACATGTTAAGGCTGTGTTTACACGCGCTGTTGGCTGCGACTCGAGCGCGTAACGTCGAAAGTGAAATCACAGCCTTATCGTAGTGTTTACGGTTTAAGACGCCGCTTCCGTTGGATATAGGCCACAGGTTCTGTTCCGGTCGGCTACATTCGTTTATGTACGGTTTCATTTTTCGACCTTGGATTTTTGCTTAGCTCGTTATGTAAGTCCATTGTTTGATTGTATCGGGTTGACCAGAACGAAGATATTCAACAAAAATTTTAAGGTATAGATATCTGAAGACGACCGTGTGGTATCCGGCTAGGCAGAATAGACCACCCTCTTTCATACCAAAGTCTCGTAAAATACAACTAAGGTAAGTTCGTGGAGCCTATCCTCCTGATGATGCTTCAGTTTCGGAGCGAAACGATCGTAGAGGTAGGTTGTGGTAGTGAGTGTGCGTAGTGTTTGTATGGAGTGTTAGTGTTGGCGGCGTCTTGTGATACGTGTGGTGGCTTGTCCTACACGCATGTGGTATGTGTGTTGCCTGCTTCATACACTTTTTACAAAGTAACGTCTGCTTTTATAAATCAGGATGTAATAGAGTTTCCTCGCTATATATACATACATATAGCTCGTTCAATGCCTCTTGGAACAAATTCAAGCCATATCAATATTGTTGGCGACTGCCAAAATATTCTCGGAACACGGGGTGAATGATAAACGGGCCCTGCACCGATCACGTCATAGATCAGGAATTTAAACTGAAACAATGCCATCTTTAAATCGCGATACGCGCGTGATACGAATTCCGATACTTTGAGGCAGCTCGAGATCAAATGTCAGATACACTCGGCGACTGTTACTAGTATATTTATACACGGGACTCGCGTCAACTGTGATTTTAAAATCTTCTTCTTCTTCTTCAACCGACGAAAGTCCACTACCGCAGTGTTCAAAAATAGATTAAGTGAAATAGTGAAACGGTGAAAAAGTGGTGGATAAATCTTTGTTTAGTCACCATAAATATTTCTAAAATATTTTAAGTTTATTCCATAACAAGTCTTGGAAACTTAACTTTTATAAGCCTTAGTGCTTGGTTGACCGAACCAAGCTCCGTTCATTTTTTTAATTAAAAAAATAATAAAACGGCAGGTGGTACATCGAATCAAATCAAATATAATTTATTTCATCATCAAGTAAACAAATATGGCATATATGGCAATATAGATAGTACATGGGACTCGATCTAGGGTATTTCCACTTCTTTAATCCGCCCTTTCCAACTGAGCTATTTTTTCTTCTTCTTCAACCGACAGACGTCCACTGCTGGACATAGGTCTCTTCATGGGATCTCCACAACACACGATTTTGTGCCCCTTGTATCCAGCGACTCCCCGAGATCTTTTTGAGGTCGTCAGTCCATCTAGTAGGGGTTCTACCGATACTGCTCTTTCCGCTGCAGGGTTGCCATTCAAACACTTTGAGACCTCAACGCCCATCGGTTCTCCATACTATGTGCCCCGCCCAACGCCACTTTAGCGTCGCGTCGCGTCGCGTGAGTTATGTGAGTGACTTTGGTTTTTCTACGGATCTCATCATTTTGATTTGATCACGTAGAGATATTCCGAACATAGCTCGCTCTATCTCTCGCTGAGCGACTCTGAGTCTTCTCATGAGGCCCATAGTCAGCGACCAAGTTTCGGATTCGTATGGCATCACTGGCAACAGGCACTGTTCGAAGACTTTTGTCTTCAGGCACTGAGGTATCTTGGACGAAAAGATCTTTAATTTTACCAATTTTTATTTGTATTACTCGAAAGACAGACCCTCGCATTTGTAATATATCTGTAACTTGCTGTGCCAGCAGCTTCGCCTGCATGGAAATGAGTGTCATGAATTTTTGAAATTTTGAACATAAAAGTAGTTATCGTAAGTTAAATAAGAGATTTTTAAATATCTTTCACCGTTTACTTAGCGCACGCAGGGAAAGCTTTAAATTTTGCCGTTTCTGCAATATTTTCATATTGCAGATTGCTCGTATTCATCTTAGCGTTATGTTATTTAATCTGTACCTTTTCTCGATAAATGGACTATCTTACATTGAAATAATTTTTCACATCGGTCCAGTAGTTCCTGAGATAAGCGCGTTTTTATAATCAAACAAACAAACTATTCAGCTTTATATTATGTTAGTTTAGATATCCTCATTAAAGCAATATCGGCACTATCCAGTACTTAAGCGCTCTCAGTCGATACGTCACGTAGTTTTCACATGACCCATGTGACCTATTGAACTCAAACTGGCCCAACCAGGCCTGTGCACATAAAAGTGAGCTTTCCTGTAGTAGTTTGATGTTATAATTAATGGATCAGATAAACTGGCTGGGATGCTAGCGCCGTGTGTGCATAATGCGAGGTTTATAGAAAGCTGTACTCCTGCGAATTGGAATAATTATATTTTCTGTATTTTTAGAATGGAAAAACCTTTTTATTATCTTTAATATTTAAATAAGCGAACCTTGTTTATAAACATACATATGAACTGAATTTCGGAAACGGTTCGATTTTCATGAAAACTGTTATGTAGGGGGTTTTGAGGGTGATAAATTGATCTAACTAGATTTCATTAATAATCATTTTATTATTATCCCAGTTTTCGTATACAGAAAAATTGCTAAATATAAATTGAATACAAAGATTAATTTAATTTTGCTGTTATTTGTAAAGTTGAAACAACGCAGTTGGGAACGGGCGGACTAAATAAGTGAAAATACCCGAAACGGAGTCCTACATGTCCTCCCCTTTTCCGTTTTTTAGTTCATTTTATTATCATGCCAAAAAATGACCGAACAAATCACGGTCACCCTAATTATTAATATAGCACTTAACTTCAAAATAGTAATATCTGTATTTCTTGTTGTATTTTTTGGGAATCCTGCATATATCAGGTGAAAACGAATAGCATTTACATCTACATCCTGCCCTTATCCCACTCTAAGTGGATCGGCACAACATGTTATAAACATGTTGTCAAATGATTTGGCTACGTATTTAACGTAAACGTACCTTAGGGTGCTCTATTCTACTCAACCGGATACCACACAGTGGGTCAACTTACAGTAGTCGCCTTTTACGTCACCTCGGTAAGAAATGAGGGTGGTCTATTCTACTCAGCCGGATACCACACAACATAAAACGAATATCATTTACATTTCGCAATAATGCTATTCGTTTTCATAGAAAATATATTTTCTATTTACTTTAATTATAGCAAAGTGGTTTTATAATTACTTTCGTATTATGGACCTCATTACGCCTAATTCTATAAATTATGCTTTAGCTTGACCTTCTTTACTTTGGTAAATTTGAATAATATCAATATTTATATACATTACATATATACAGTACATTGGGAGTTGGGGAAATCTACAAGCGAAGAAGCTCACCTCATATTATACACCTTTGACCCTCTGCAGATGTCGCAGCGAGGCATAGATATACCATAGACTATAATATGCTTGAATCGTACTTTCATATTTATGCTTTTAGTCGCTGGTTTATTGTTGTGTTAACAATGTAACGAGACGTCATATAATTGACCTCTATGGCCTTTTAATTCGAAACTGCGGGATACCCTTAGAGAAATTTATATCTGTTAGTCATTATTGAATACTAGAGCTGTGATAGCCCAGCGGTAACACCGTGTCTTTCGAGGAGGTCACGGGTTCAAACCCGGGTAGACACCAATGAGTTTTTCCGTTAAAACTTATGTGTCTAATTGATAATTGCAATTTATCACACGTTTTTCGGTGAAGGAAAACATCGTGAGGAAACCTGCATATCTCTAGAGAATTCTGGAGATATATGAAATCTACCAATCCGCATTGGAGCAGCGTTGTAGGTCTTAGCTCCAATCTTTCTCTCCATAAACGGAGAGAAGAGGCCTATTCCCAGCAGCGGGAGAGTAACAGGCCGCTACTTTACTTTTTTTTTCTTTTATTGAATACTAAATGCTTTAAACGTCTGTCGAGACGTTTAGAGCATTTAGTATTCAAGTTTTTAGAGATTCTCCATCTATGAGGTATGAGAACGAATAGTACACTCTACAAGCATTGTATATATTTTCTTTTATCGCGATTTATAGCAAAATAATATATTCATTAGTTTTGCAAAATACTATAATTATTTTTGGTTTACAGTTATATAGTATGGTTTTCCATCAATATAATTAATATTCAAACGCTCCCTTCTATTCCTTCGTCCTTGTGCCCTTAGAGCGGTGCACTCGGTCATGTATGGAACCATTGAAACTCAGGTATTGAATACATCCTATTCGTTAGATTGCTTGAACTGTCAAGGTTAATGCCTCATTGTGTTTAATGGCAAAATAAGGTCTGGTTTTATTACTTGTTCGCATCACTGTACTATGTTACACTCGAAAGATTTATTCTGTGGATGTTAGGGTCACCGTAGACGGGCGACAATGGTTAATGTTAATAAACACATGTATTTTAAACGACATAATAACACTACAACATTTTAAACCGAAACAAGTTTGGACATTAATATATTATACTATTTTTACGCGCAACTTCGTTTGCGTGGTTTGTTCTCGCGTGATAGACTGGTAATAGATGACTTTCAATATCATCCTATTCCTGTTGAATTGACAGGATATCTTTGAACCTGTACAAGACAGTAACGACTTAATGTAAATAATATTAAGAATTATATTTTTAAAAGAGCATCCGCCGAGTTTCTTGCTGGCTCTTCTCGATAGGAACAGCTTTCCGAACCAGCAGTAGAGTTGACGATTCAAAAGCACTTGTTTACAAGTTTATTTGAATGAAGAATATTTTGAATTTTGAATTTGAATTTGAATCTCTACCCTATATACTTATACCCTATATTTTCTATACCTATATGTTACCCCGGTGTATGAGGATTAAATATGCCAAATTTCATCGATATTGGTTCAACGGATTCGCCGTGAAAGAGTAACAAACATAGATACATCCATACTCACAAACGTCCGTATTTATAATATTAGTAGGATTAGTTATTATAAATTTTATAATATTATATGGGTCAGCTGTGATAGCTGTGATACCCCAGCGGTAACACCGTGCGACTCTTTCGAGGTCACGGGTTCGAACCCGGCAGACACCAATGAATTTTTCTGTTAAAACTTATGTGTCTAATTAATAATGCCAATTTATCACACGCTTTTCGGTGAATGAAAACATCGTGAGGAAACCTGCATATCTCTAGAGAATTCTAGAGATATGTGTATCCTACCAATCCGCATTGGAGCAGCGTGGTCTTAGCTCCAATCTTTCTCTCCAAAAACGGAGAGAAGTGGTCTATTCCCAGCAGTGAGAGAGTAATAGGCCGCTACTTTACTTTTTTATATGGGTCAGCATATTCATTTATCTAAAAAGCTATACTGCAAGACTGCAAATGCAGTCGCTGACAGAAATTTAATTATCATAGGCTGTTGAATATTGAAACGACTCGATAGTCGGCAGTCTGCATCGATACTTACACACATTGAAGTTAAACGCAAGCCACGAGTAAATTCCGTCACACTTAGCAGCATATATTTTAATATTGCCATCAGATTTGTACATCAATAAATTATTCCCAACCATCCTTACTGGTTAAACGAATCGCTTTTAGTCCTCTCGTTTAATATTCGCGTACATTAGTTTTTACTTTGCCCGTTTATTATTTATAGTCAATAAAAGGGTTAATGGTGGTACGATAACTTCGTTTTAGCGAAAGTTGTAGTTAATAATCTTTAGTAATACTCGTTAACGGACGATTTAGTGGAATATATGATGTGATGTCAAATACTATCCTATATAGTGTATTATCTATGTCAAATACGTCTAACCTTTGTTTATGTTTCTTTTACTTATATCTGAATATATGTAACCTCCAACGATTTCCATGATATTAGTATGTTTGTTTTGGGGTTTGGATGGCGATAAATCAATCTAGTTAGGTTTTATTTAAAAAAAATGTAGTTTTATCCCTGTATTGAAAAACTGTGAAAATATAATTTGAAAAAGGTTAATTTTGCTTTTATTTGTAATATTGTAATAGCTTAGGCTCAGAGTCGCTCAGCGAGCGATGGAACGAGTTATGCTCGGAGTATCGCTACGTGATCGAATCAGAAATGAGGAGATCCATAGAAGAACCAAAGTCACCGACATAGCTCAGCGGGTCGCGACGCTAAAGTGGCGATGGGCGGCACATATTGCGGAGAACCGATAGGCGTTGGGGTCTCAAAGTGTTGGAATGGCGACCCCGGAAAACGCAGTGTCGGTAGATCCCCTACTAGATGGACTGACGACCTTAAAAAAGGTCGCGGGGAGCCGTTAGATCCAAGTGGCACAAAATCGTTTGTTGTGGAGATCCCATAAAGAGACCTATGTCCAGCTGTGGACGTCCATTGGTTGAAGAAGAAGAAGAATAGGCAGGGCAGGCAAGAAGATTAAAGAAGTGAAAATATACGGGATCAATCCCATGTACCATCCATATTGCCATATATTCCTTCTTTGTTTAATTGATGATGAAATAAATTTGATTTCATTTGATGTACCACCTGCCCTTTTATTATGTTTTTATTGCATTTTTTTAAATTTAAAAAAATTATTAAGGCTTATATAAGTTAGGTTTCACAGACTTGTTATGGGATAAACTTAAAATATTTTAGAAATATTTATGGTGATTATACAAAGATATATCCGCAATTCAATTCACTTAATCTATTTTTGTACACTGCGGTAGGTAGACAGTATGCAGAGCACTATAAAACATACCATAAGTTTTATACCTCAGTTTATGAAGTCCTAATGGGGTAGTACAGAATTCGCTCGAAGCCAACTTTATGGGTTTTTACTTTGTATCGCTTGGAGTCATTGTGCCATAGGTTATGCAAACGTCGCAGTTTACTCAACTACAATAATAGAAAGAGAGAAGATATAGAGAAAGAATAATAGAGAATAGAAAAGAAAGCAAATAAATAATATTTGACTATAAAAATTAGCTTCTCTTAGTTTGGAAAGGAAATTACACTTTCATACAAATTTGAGTCCAAGATGAAAATTTTCTATTTAATCGCGGATTATATAATAATTTAATTACCACTTTTCATTGATGTGCTTTTCATCTGCCTGCCCTTATCCCACTCTAAGTGGGGTCGGCACAACATGTTATAAACATGCTATCATATGATTTGGCTGCGTTTTTACGACCGGCCGCCTGCCTGACATCAACTTACCACAGTCGTATTTTACGACACCTCTGTAGGAAAGAGGGTGGTCTATTCTACTAAACCGGATACCACACGGTGGGTCAACTTACCTTAGTCGCCTTTTACGACACCTCGGTAAGAAATGAGGTAGATCTCTTCTACTCAGCCGGATACCACACGGCGGGTCGACTTACCTTAGTCGCCTTTTACGACACCTCGGTAAGAAATGAGGGTGGTACTATTCTATTCAGCCGGATACCACACGGCGTTTTCATTGATGTGCTTTTATAAGGCACAAAGCAGAAATCAACACACGCCGTGGTATCTGGCTGAATAGAATAGACCAACCTCATTTCTTACCGAGGTGTCGTAAAAGTCTACTAAGGTATGTCGTCCCGCCGTGTGGTATCCAGCTGGGTAGAATAGACCAACCTCATTTCTTACCGAAGTGTAGTAAAAGGCGACTACGGTAAGTCGACTCGCCGTGTTGTTTCCGGCTGAGTAGAATAGACCACCCTCATTTCTTACCGAGGTGTAGTTTGCTACACCGATTTATCTTATTTTAGAGCTTTATTTTGAAAATTTTGTTAGAACATAAAATCAGCGTGTGGTATCCGGCTAAGTAGGATAGACGAAGCTCATTTCTTACCGAGATGTCGTAAAAGTCGACTAAGGTAAGTTGTCCCGCCGTATGGTATCCGGCTATATAAGGTAAGTTGATGTCAGACAGGCGGCCGGTCGTAAAATACGCAGCCAAATCATGTGACAACATGTTTATAACATGTTGTGCTGACCCCACTTAGAGTGGGATAAGGGAAGGAGGATGAAAGCAGAAGTCAATACCAGTTCCTACGTAGTTCAATATGTACATAACTTGGTTTTCCTATTTCTTTTTCTTCACACCGCCACACAACGTAATATAACGTCTTTTAACTCGTTTTATGTTAATTTCTATTTTTTAAATTTTCTATTGTATCTTTAATATTTAAATGAGTTAATCTTGTATGTATATATGTATATATATTTTCGGAATCTCGGAAACGCCTCCAACGATTTTCCTGAAATTTAGCATAAAACCTAGCTAGATCAATTTTTCTCCCCCAAAACTAAGGGGTTTTGGGGGAGAAAAATTGATCTAGCTAGGTTTTATGTAAAAAAAAATCTTTTTATCCCTGTTTTTAGGCTCTAAATTTTTTTTGAAATTTACGTTGTATACAATCACAATTTTTCGCTGTCAAACGAAAAGTCATGTTGGTTCATTTGGGGAACTCGCGGTCTTTTTATATGCTGTTAGCCCTCACGGCTTTTACAGCGTCACCGGGCGGGACGGGCGAGCACAGAAGCATCGCCGAAGTTGCGAAACGCGGAGAGTAGAGCGCAGAAGCTCTACTAGCGTCGAGGAACGTCGACCTAAGGGTGCCTCCTGTGAGGCCAGACCACGGCTTAAGGCGACGTGTAGTGGAGGGCTGATGGTATGACTTTGATTAGCCAGTACGACGACGGAAGGGTGGCAAGAAGCCACGACCAACCGATGTCAGAAATCTGGGACCTCGTCTCGTCGAGTTCTAGACCGCCTCGTCGAGTTCTAGACCGCCTCGTCGAGTTCTAGACCGTCTCGTCGAGTTCTAGACCGCCTCGTTGAGTTCTAGACCGCCTCGTCGAGTTCTAGACCGGTCGGTAGGTCGGTCTAGAACTCGCGGTCTAGGGAGGTGAAGATGCCTAGGATAGAGCCCCACCTGCCCTATTACTTTTTTTTTTTTTTTTACATAATTTTAAAAATTACCGAGCAGACTCGTTTACCCAGGAACTTTTTACTAAACTTTAACTGTAATGTTTGTAGAAAAGAAATTCTATTCTAAAGAACGTTCGTATTTGATGTATGAAGATATCTAAGTGTTAATCTCTCATGAATTACATACGCGGACTGTCATTAGTTTACTAATGTGAAGCAATAACTCAGCACATGTTCGTTTCCGCAACGTGACAAGTGGAGTGGTCCACCTTGAGCGGCGCAGCCTCCGACACATCATAAATCTTTGATGGATAGAATAAATCTACCATTATCTTAATGTGTAATTTCGCTGGATTGGTGCTAGCTTTATTTATTGGTGCAGTATATGTATATTTGCTGGAGCCGCGACTCCGTTCGTGTGAACTTAAGTGTTTCTTTCTTCAACTTTCAAAATGTTGGGATAGAATTATTATGCTATAATCCGCTTTTGTTAGGAATATCTGTGTTATGCTAAGTGGAGGAAGCAAATACGTTCTCAAAACTTATACATGCAGGATTAGTTACCGCACATATTACAAGATAGTACCACAAGCATTACACATTCACTATGATAATCTCAATGATCGTTTCGCCCCGTAATCGTTAGCAGATAGGCGATTTTATCGTGCATGTATTGTTTTGTAGAGAATGTGTGTTTAGTGTAGTTTAGCTTGTGTAGTGTGTTGTTGGTAGTGGTGTCTTTTGATACGTGCGGTAACTAATCCTGCATATATAAGGTATGAGATTTTTTCTTCCTACACTTATCTCATTTTATATTCTGACATCATTCCTCTACCCTTATACCACTCTAAGTGAGATAGGTACAACATGTTTTAGCCATGTTGAGATGTAATTTGGCTAGGTATTTTACGACCGGCCACTCGCCTGACGTCAATTTACTTAGTTGCCTTTTACGACACCACGGTAAGAAAGAGGGCGGTCTATTCTACTAAACCGGATACCACACGGCGGGTCAACTTACCTTAGTCGCCTTTTACGACACTTCGGTAAGAAAGAGGGTGGTCTATTCTACTCAGCCGGATACCACTGACTCTGACAAAATTTTCAAATAAAGCTCGCTTCAAATAAAAAACGCGTTGTTAAAAAATCGATATAAAAAATCGAAAACACACGTGAGAACATTGACCATAGCATTACCGATTTCCGAGTTCCCAACCAGTAGTGTACGTAAATAAACCAACATAAATTTGCATTTAGTTTCAAAACATCTGGGAAAACACACTTCTATGTCATTGGTTTAAGGTTGCGGATTGTCTAAACGCATTTATTGATCCGAATCGTTGATTTTGTTTAATCGCGCGTCATCTTTCGTTTTCGTTGAGAAGCGCTGACCCGAACGTAGTCTCGATGTTTTGATTACGCCTGACATTAGGATACAATCGATTATTCGTGTAATGTGAATCGATGCCGCGCATTGCTGCTTCTGATATTTCGATATCCGGTTTCGATTTGAAATTGGAACACGATCGTTATCTAATATCTAGCCGATTAAGGAATACGGAACGAACATGTTTGAGTTAATTCGTGCATAGCATTAAAAATAACTTAACCGACCTAAGTTTTAAAAAGTTTATCCTTTCACCTTTAAAAAAACTTAGACTAGCAAACATTATCCAAACTTATACTGCAATATAAAGCGTCTGAACCGTCTGCGTCTGTCTGTTTAATTTGGTACATTTAAAGCTTTGACGATCATGGGTTCAAAAACGATCATGGGTTCAAACCCGGGCAGACACCAATGAGTTTTTCTACTAAAACTTATGTGTCTAATTGATAATTGCAATTTATCACACGCTTTTCGGTGAAGGAAAACATCGTGAGGAAACCTGCATATCTCTAGAGAATTCCGGGGATATGTGTAACCTACCAATCCGCATTGGAGCAGCGTGGTAGGTCTTAGCTCCAACCCTTCTCTCCAAAAATGGAGAGAGGAGGCCTATGCCCAGCAGTGGGATAGTAACAGGCCGTTACTTACAAAGCTTTTACATCACAAAATAAGATATATAATAAAAAATACCGTTTTTGTAAATCTTGAGTTTAACAAAACATAGTCTAGAAAAGATAATATAAAAATATATATAACATCGTACGCTTAGTATTAAAGTGACTTAATTCAAAATTAAGCTAAATCGAGTTAGATACATTGTAATCCTTATTTCAATGTCACCTATGACATCACGTTACGAATTATTAAAATAATAGGCTACTGTTTTTTTGTTCTTCCAAGTTATGGGTGAAGCTGTGGTAGCCCAGCGTTATTTTTATTTTTATTTTTTTCGAATTGACTATATGCTGTTAGCCCTAACGGCTTTTACAGCGTCACCGGGCGGGACGGGCGAGCGCAGAAGCATCGCCAAGGTTGCGAAATGCGTAGAGTAGAGCGCAGAAGTTCTACTAGCGTCGGGGTACGTCGTCCTAAGGGTGCCTCCTGTGAGGCCGGGCCACGGCTTACGACGACGTGTAGTGGAAAAGGGCCCAGCGTTAACACCGTGCGACTCTTTCGAGGAGGTCACGTGTTCAACCCGGGCAGACACTGATGAGTTTTTCTGTTAAAATGTGTCTAATTGATAATTGTAATTTATTACACGCTTTTCGGTGAAGGAAACCATCGTGAGGAAACCTGCATGTCTCTAGAGAATTCTGGAGATATGTGTAACCTAGCAATCCGCAATGGAGCAGCGTGGTAGGTCTTAGCTCCAAACCTTCTCTCTAATAACAGAGAGAAGAGGTCTATTCTCAGCAGTGGGATAGTAACGGGCCGCAACTTAAGTTATGGGTCTCCTTTCACAGTTTCGTGGTTTCCTTCAACACTTTCGAGTTTTGTAGGCGTTAAGTTACGTTTATCGTTGATTATAACAAATTAATTCAAATTCAAAACATTTTTTATTCAAGTTAACATCTAAACAAGTGCTTTTGGTTCGTCAACTCTACTGCTAGATCGGAAAGCTGTTCCTACAAAGAAGAGCTAATATTATTATTGTTTTTATCTCTTCTTTTCTTACATAAATAGTCAATTATATATTTTCCAAAGTTTCCGACTTCATATAAAACAATCTCTCAGAAGCTTTTGGCTCGTCAACTCTACTGCTGGTTCGGAAAGCTGTTCCTACCGAGAAGAGCCAGCAAGAAACTCGGAAGAACTAATATTATTATTACGTTTTATCTTATCTTTTCTTACATAAATAGTCAATTATACATTTTCCAAAGTTTCTTACTGTACATAAATAAATCTCTCAAAAGCTTTGGCTCGTCAACTCTACTGCTGGTTCGGAAAGCTGTTCCTACTGAGAACAGCCAGTAAGAAACTCGGAAGAACTAATATTATTATTACGTTTACCTTATCTTTCCTTACATAAATGGTCAATTATATATTATACAAAGTTTCCTGCCGCACATAAATCAATCTCTCAGTGTACCGCTTTGTAACTAAAGTCGTTGATAACACATGTTAGACTTGGCTTTACATAAAATCAACATGTACCATCTGATATGGGCATAGCATGATATACTGTTGGTGATCACGTTAGAGATAAGATATGTAGCATTGAGACGGTATGCGCACCACAGTTTGCAGGTACATAAATATTTAGGTGCATGTTGAAATTTCGCGATGCCGTTGTCACAAGACCTGCGCTTTCTGATAAAGAAATCCCCGCCCGGTGACGCTGTAAAAGTCGTTAGGGATAACAGCATATAGTCAATCGAAAAAAAAATAAAGAAATTGGTGAAATTTATCGAATTAAGCGGTACTTTGCAGAATTCCGTAATACAAAAAAAAGTGTTGGCCTTTTTTTATGGAATAGGATGGCAAACGTGCGTTGCATCATAAGTAATCACATCCGCCCACGACCTCTCGTAGAGTTGCTGTCCTTTAGTAAGTAGCGGCCTGTTACTCTCCCACTGCTAGAAATAGGTCTCTTCTCTGTGTTTTTCGAGAGAGGGACTGGAGCTAAGATCTACCACGCTACTCTAATGCGGATTGGTAGGTTACACATATCTCCAGTACCGTTCCCGGATCAGTAATTTCAAAAAATACGTTTTTTGAAGGAACTTATATCGTATAAGTTCCTTCAAAAAACGTATTTTTTTAAAGGACCTTCTTAAAGGATAGCTTTAGGCTAGAAGCTTAGCACAGCGGTAATACAGTGCGACTCTTTCTAGGAGGTCACAGGCTCAAACCCGGGCAGACACGAATGAGTTTTTCTGTTAAAACTTATGTGTCTAATCGATATTTTCAATTTATCACACGCTTTTCGGTGAAATAAACATCGTGAGAAAACCTGCATATCTCTAGAGAATTTTAAGGATATGTTTAACCTTTATTTGCATGAGGAAATCCTTCATTGGTTCTGATATCCGCAGGGAGTGGAAGCAGTTATGCCGGCTAAAACCTCATGGTGTTCCATCTTGCTGCATGGTGACGGGCGGAGAATTACTGAACGCATCACGTCAACATCCAGGGATATGTCTAACCTACCAATCCGTATGAACCAGCGTGGTGGCGCCAAACCTTCTTTTCAAAAATGGAGATAACTCTTTGCCCCGCAGTGGAATAGAAACAGGCCGTTAGTATACTTTTTGATTGTGCTTAATACTTAGGCACTAAAATAAATATGGTTTATATATATAAATATACGTATGTATGTAGACATATTTATGTATTGGAATTTGTATACATTGCACGACCCACCTTATTACCCTAAATTTAATGTCTCTAGCCCAAAGGTTGGAAGAAATTGCTAGTTAGCGATAAGGCCGCCTTATTGTAACTGCATTAAGATTACATCGTTTTCTTTACAATGTATATTGTAATTTTATGTGGCGCAATAAAGAATGTTCTATTCTATTGTATTCTACAATATCCAAGTAATTAATAATAATAATATCGTTAACATCATGCTCCTGCCCTTATCCCACTCTAAGTGGGGTCGGCACATCATGTTATAAACATGCTGTCACATGATTTGGCTGCGTTTTTACGACCGGCCCTTGAACGTGAACTTACCTTAGTCGTATATTACGACACCTCATTCAGAAAGAGGGTGGTCTATTCTAGTAAACCGGATACCACACGGTGGGTCAACTTACCTTAGTCGCCTTTTACGACACCTCGGTAAGAAATGAGGTTCGTCTATTCTACTCAGCCGGATACCACACGGCGGGTCGACTTACCTTAGTCGCCTTTTACGATACCTCGGTAAGAAATGAGGTTCGTCTATTCTACTCAGCCGGATACCACACGGCGGGTCGACTTACCTTAGTCGCCTTTTACGACACCTCGGTAAGGAATGAGGGTGGTACTATTCTATTCAGCCGGAAACCACACGGCTTATTTCGTTAACATGAGATTAATATCGATCACCATATATTCTAGTAAAGTAAAGGTTTATCAATTTGAGCAATAAATCCGGCTATCATACGCTATAAATCAACCAACGCCACCATTACGGACTCGCAGTTGCACAGTCATCCGTCAAAATGCCACTTGTCACTATATAGTACTTAGGACTTGCGTAGACACAAGTCAAGACAGTCGACCTGATAGTTACGGTGTTTTCTCTTGCACAACGCCTAGTTAATTTATAGGTAAACTTACAGTTATTCACATTGATAAGAAGCAGGATGTGCTAAGAACCTAATTAGCCACAAAAAAAATTGTCATTAAAATATTCCCATCCGATGTGTCTCATGTAGTGATTATGTTTTAACTTTTTAGTATAGTAGTAATAGTTAAATTGCGTTATAAAGATACAACAGTTCCGGTCACGATAACGCCGCGTAAAGAGCTCATGAATAAGAGCCCCGTATGGACTTGAAACTAGTTGGGCGCATCCGATAAAATAAGACGTGAGTATAGCCTGTTTCTATACATTAATTATAAATACCACTCACGATAGTTTAAATTCAAAAATATATATATATCCTCAAGACAAAAACGCATGGTGTTTGCGCTACCCCAAAGGTAATTCACGTATACAAAGGGTCCAACTAACATCGCTATACTCCGCATTTCGTGACGTGAATAAAAATCACCGCCGCGCTCCAATAAGTATATCGGTGTGCCAAGTTGTTGCGTCCGTTGACAGTTTCATAACCTCCATAAGACAATGACGATCATTAATGACTGACCTACTATTTAAGCAATTCTCGTCCGTAGGTCCGAGAGCGAAATAGGATTTGAACTCCGATAATCCTTTGATACGCGAATGATAGAATCAAATCGAATGGCGTCATATTGAGACGAATTGATTCTATGATGGTTGCGAATTTTGACGTGGCGGCCATCACAAACGGATCGATTGATGATACAGTTTCGTTCTGATTAAACTGTTTAAATGCAAGGTTAAATTGTTAATTATACGAATGGCAGAAGCTCACGACTTGTTTATTTAAGGATGTTACTTTAGAGACGATCAATGTAAATCTTTAATACTTAAATGAGTTAATCTTTATATATATTTTTATTGAATTTTGGAAACGTTTCCAACGATGTTTATGAATTTCGATATCTAGGGCGTTTTGGGCGCGATTTGATCTAGCTAGGTTTTACAAAAAAAATATCCCTGTTTAAGGACAGTGAAATTTTTTTATAATTTTATGAGACAGCAAAGGATAATTACGTTGTGAATTGCAAAGTAATGATAGCTAAATTGGTAAATTGGGTAATGGGCGGTGTGAAATTCTGAGTACTAGGATGGATCCCGGATAAAATCTTTTTTTTAATATTTTTAATAGGATTTTTTTTATTCATTTAAAAAATTACCGAGCAAGGGTGGGTCACCCAGCTACTACTGATTAAAATTATGATTTTTCTGCCCTTACCCCACTCTAAATGGGGCCGGCACAACATGTATTAACCAAGTTGTTAAGAAATGAAGGTGGTCTATTCAACTCAGCCGTATACCGCACGGTACTTACTTTAGTCGCTTTTTACGACACCTCGGTTAGAAATGAGGGTGGTGTATTCTACTCAGCAAGATACCACACGCCGGATCAACTTATCTTAGTCGCCTTTTATGACACCTCGGTAAGAAATGACGGTGGTATCTTCTACTCAGTCGGATAGCACACGGCAATCAACTTAGCTTAGTCGCCTTTTTCGACACCTCGCTTGATATGCTTGACACGCTTGATATAAATATAATAAACTTTATTCAAAAATGAAAGGTTCTTGATTATTTTGAGATAAAAGATAAACATGTTACCTATTTGCTTAGTATCCGAACTTAAAAATACAGTTAAAAGTTAATGTTAAACAACCCATCATCACGATAAAATCTAAACTTATTAACGAGCTTATGCCCAAGCTGGTATATAAAGTTGCGCAAAACCTTTAAAATACATTAAACCGCGAATACTGAAGCCGAAAGTCCAATTAAGAATAAAGTAACAATCCGATTAATTCACTCGAGCCATTAAAGGCGAGACTTTTGTTTTCTTTGAGGCTGAAACTAATGCGGGTGACAAATTATCGGGCGGCGCCTTTTAAACGCTTTAAATCGCTTTAACTACCGTCGCTGGCACAATGGCGGCGCCACAGTCGATTGTCCCCGCACAATACACGGTTGCACACACAGATAATCGCAGAAAACCTTTAAAAACAAATTAGTGGCTGTGATTTATTGCCGGTTACGACAGAGCACCGGCCGAGCCGCGGAGTGCTCGCGTGCGCCGGCGCAATTTGAATTTGCTCCAAATTTGAATATAATTTGGTGGCGATCGTGCGACCGGTGTATCGTCGCCGATACTGCATCCGGATTTGCTCAATGCCCTTGGCTTTTGCAACCTAAGGTATGATGAGTGAATAGGAACAATACTCGCAACTGCGGTCTACCTTATGTCTGTCGTTAGTGGGATCGTTTATAATCGGCACGATCATCATGCTAGTGCTACGATGTTCCGTATTATCATACGATACATACGTTTAAAGTAAAGTAAAGGCCTGTTACTATCTTATTATGTAACATATAGGCTATAGGCTATTAATAATATATATATACTTCTTGATGTCTTACGATTTCTTAAACTTCCCCAAAATATGTACGTGCCACTACAAAAATCAGTTGTTCTTGACACTTGTTCCATTGTACGACGATTTATGAATCCGTCTTCACTTCCTCTACAAAGCTTTAATTCGGAAACCCTTCACTTATCTATGCCAAACGATACATCCACTAAACGTTCTACTCAGCACACAGCACTACATACATTAGCGTCTAACTAAACTCACCTAACCAAACATATTGTTACCTAGTTTCTTGACTTAGGCCCGAACTAGGTTCATATAAACCGGCCCACGTGGTCGAGCCTTAACTTAAAAGTTAAATATAATAATAGTAATAACATATAGACTATAATAACATCACACTAAGATAAATAGGAGAGGAGCAGCAATAAACAATATTACGAGAACGGCAAAATTTAAAGCTTTTCTTGCGTGCGCCGAGTAAACGGTGATAGTTATTAAAAATAATGTATTACAAAATTAAGTCAAAAGACTATATTATGGCTCTAATCTTGAGCCGCTGGCGATTATTAGTCGTATATATTCCTGGATTATAAAAAGGAGCCATTTTGCATCGTTCGCTTATCACACACGATCGTAGCCATATCGTAATAAACAAACTAAATCGTGTTTAGGTACAGGTAACAGCACTACCATCTACGCCAACGGGCCATCCATAAGTTATCCACATGTGTGGACCTAGTTTTAGTTTTAGCAACTCTAAAAAAACATCAGTCATTAAGTCTCAGAGCGGATGACCTTAAAAGCAGCCGATATCGCAGTGTAATAATTAGCGCTGTAAATGATCTGTCCGAGTATAGGACAGTTATATTATATACAGGTAATTGGAGCAGCGTCAGTCACACGTTTTTGCCGGCGACTCCATCAATCACACGTTGCGGGCATCGCTAACTAAAACCGACAAACATACAGATCTGTGTCATTAGTATTTACTGCAAAGTCTTAGTCACATTTATTTTTGATTTTTATGAGAGCAGTTTATTTATTGTTAAATAACCTGTATAATTTAAATTTATAATACATTGTAATAGTTAAGTTACATTTATTCAGTAAACAGAAAACAAAATTTAAAAAATCTGTTTTGAATTAAATAACTCTTTCGACGTGAGCCAAACTACGTGATGACCACTTACTTTAAATTACAGATTTGACTTGACTTTGAAACATTGTGATTAAAATACCTTAATATAGCGATAATAGATGGCGTTTTTTAATATCCTATTCTGTTCTGTTCCGTTGTATAAGCATTATGCTTGCCAAATTCGTCTATATTGGTTCGGGGGGTTCGCGTGAAAACGTAAAAGACATACAAATTCAAATTCAATTTCAAATTCAAAATATTCTTTATTCAAATAAACTTGTAAACAAGTGCTTTTGGAATCGTCAACTCTACCGCTGGTTCGGAAAGCCGTTCCTACCGAGAAGAGCCAGCAAGAAACTCGGCGGTTGCTCTTTTAAAAATATAATTCTTATGACTAGTTACATTTAGTCATTACTGTCTTGTACAGGGTCTAAGCAAGCTATATCCACACATTCTTATCTTACAAGTAATCCTCAACAGTATAGTAGGCTTTCTGGATCAGCCTCTTTTTAACAGTGTTTTTAAACTGATGTAATGGCAAAGATTGTGGAATTTTATTATAGAATCTTATACCCAGACCCACAAACGATTTACGTACTTTTGCAATGCGTAAAGCAGGGGCCGCAAGCTTATGTCGGTTCCTACTTTGCCTCTTATACACATCACCTATAGTTTTATAATTCTTTATATTTTTATGTACGAAAACTAAATACTACATACATACAGACTTTCGCATTTATACATATGTAATGTAACTAATACTAAGAATTATATTTTTAAAAGAGCAACCGCCGAGTTTCTTGCTGGATTTTCTCGGTAGGAACAGCTTTCACAACCAGCAGTAGAGTTGACGATTGAAAAGCACTTATTTACAACTTTATTTGAATAAAGAATATTTTGAATTTAAATATAACATCAGTAAGGATTTCTATGATAATAGTTTGTTTGCATAAAACTATGCTGCGATATGCAAATATTAATAAGATTGTTTAATATGCCATTATATATTTTAATGTGTTAACAATGATTTCGTTATAATAAGATGCATCTTATTAGCGTATTTAAAATACAATATTGGTCGAGATTTTAATAACATTTGATGAGTTATGTGTTATTTTTTTTTAATAATTTTACAATTTCCGGGATATTAATTAGTTTATTTAATAAACGACAATATTGAAATCTAGCAGAAAATAAAACTTCTGATGCACTATACAGAGTGGCACCAATGATACAACATTACTTTTAATCCTAGATAGCATCACACCTTAGCAGCCTGTACAAAAAAATTCAGTTAATTCTATGAACTACTTTTGCCATAGAAATTATTTTGCGTTTATCAAAATATAAACATGATTTCAATGGAGATCAATGACCATACCCTACTACGAAAAGAAACGAAAAAAAACCTTGACCTAAAAACTAAATAGTCTGATGCGAGGGAGAGAAAAAAACAATGTTATTGTTTTCTCTTGCTTTTTGAGCAATCGCTGCGTGCCAGGTCAGTTAGTCACAAAGTCAACAATATCTCGAGTACGAATTGTTAATATAAAATCAATGCACCTAAATGTACAGGAAAGACAATACTTATTTCTTAATAAAACTTTCAAAATACCTAGCATGTATAAAAAGTAAGCGAATAATGCAAAATGCATTGAATTATCTAATTATTATGCTTATAGTAAAATATTACCTAATACTTCTGAGTGAAGCACAATAAATGAATACTTTTGTCTATGATATAAAATTTACTTAAAACAATAGACAAAAATTATAAATCACAGCTACATTATGCAACAACGATAAACATATAACTCACCTTTAGAATCGACCTCTGACTTTAAGATTAATTGTTCGTACAAATAATATAAATATTGATATAAAAAAAAGGCGCTTCGAAAAGTTCACATCAATTTCGCGGCCCGAAATGACCTTCAGAACACGTTATCGAGTTCACTTTTGTTGACCCACGATACGAAATCCAGAATATTAACGATTATTAAATCGATTGACCGTATCGTTAATCGATTAATTTACGTCAACTGACAAAAACTCGAAGTGCTAGATTAACATGTAATCGATCAATCAAATTGTATCATTTTTTTGCTTTAAAATGTATCCGCTCAGTTTCTTGCTTGTTCTTCTTGTTAGACGCAAACAGCCAAAGAGATGGTAGTTTCTGACCATTTAACTAAATAACTTATAGAAGTAAGCGTTACTTTGCAGAATTCAATAGTACAAAAGTTGTGATAGAATTATTTTGCTACAATCCGCGTTTGTTAAGGAAATCTATGTAAGCTAAACCGTTCTCATAACTTTCACATGCAGAATAGCTACCATACGTATTACAGGATACTACCACCAATAGCACTGTACACAAACATAATAATAGCACCCTTATTAATTTTTTTCTTTTTGCTATTATAAAGAACAACCAAAAGGAAGTACTTTATTGATGTTGCGATCTAGCCAAGAGGCTAATAAGCAACTTAAAGATTACCTAAACTTATAAATTAACTTATATCTAAGAATTGGTCCAGTGACTTATCTTAGTCTTTCTTGCTATGTGAGACACTTTGTTCTTGTGTTCTTTCAAGTAGCACTTGCACTATATTAAACTAACTCAAAAGGTTTTGTCCTTTTAAGTCTTCTTACGAGTCCAGTGTTATTATACCCTTATTAATGATTACATAAATGTTTCTAGTTTAAGCATGTTAAACGGAGGCAAAATAAATGGGGGTTAACTAATTAGTATTTAACTACGCGATGGGTGATGCGTCGCTTTGCGATTTTATCGGGGAGTTTATCTCTTTCCTGATGATGCTTTGGTATCTGGGCGAAACGATTGTTGAGTTTGTGATAGTGAACCTGTGTGGGGTTGTGCTTGGGAATGTGTTTTTACGAATCCTGCATGTATCAGGTATGCAAACGGATAGTCCACTCTACATTTGGCATAATATATACTTTTTATTTACTTTATCGAGGATTATAGCAAAAAATATATATATTTTTGTTTCATCTATAGCTAGGCAACGTCATCTTAATTTTGAAGGTTACTTTAGCAGCCCGAGTTAAATGGCTTTTCAACATTCTCCTGCCCTTATCCCATTCTAAGTGTGGTCAGCACAACATGTTATAAACATGTCACATGATTTAGCTTCGTGTTTTATGACCGGCCGCCTGCCTTAAGTCCTTAGATACGTAATGACGATCTTAGTTACATTTTACGACAGCTCGGTAAGAAAGAGGGCAGTCTATTCTATTCAACCACACGGCGGGTCGACATACCTTAGTCACATTTTACGACACCTCGGTAAGAAATGAGGGTGGTATACTAGACGGCTTCGAGATATATAACTAATATTAACATTAAAACTTACGAAATACTCGAAATGGTATCAGGTATACCGTATTTAATTATCACAAATACTCAATTACGCTTCACAATATAAAAACAAAGATGATTTTGATTGATGATAATGATGCGTTAGCGATCGCGATGTAAACTGAAAGGTCGCAGTCATGGTGTTTGAGTGCCGGTTGTGTAACGTTCCAGAAGTTTACGCTCCGTAAAATTGTACTGAAATAGATTTCGCTTGTTCGCTTCGGACTGTCATATCTCAACCTTGACGTGCCCATGGAAAGTAAATAAAAGTAACGGCATGTTACTATCCCACTGCTGGACGTAGGCCTGCCCTACATTTTTTGGATAGAGGGATTGGAGCTAAGACCTACCACGCTGATTCAATGAGAATTGATAGCTTGTAAGCTAGAATTCTGGGGATATGTGTACATAACCCCAGAATTCTCTAGATATACGCAGGATAGTCATCAGGGTATTTTCAGATTATTCATATATGATAATCTGGGTTATTAAAATTTTAATTTTTAAATTTTATAGGTGCCTCTCAATAACGAAATGTTGAGATCGCAGCGCAGGAGTTCGACTCACTCAAGACCATCGCGTGCCACCCTAACGGCGACCTTCCGGGCGTTCCGAACGGGGTTTATCGGACGCCCACCCTTTTATGGTCCCCAAAGCGGTCGATGCATCTGGTCCTTCCGATGCATCGTCCAGCGTAGAGAGGGGCCACTTTTAGAACGGCTCCGACCCAGAGGTGGCGCACTCTGGGGTTCAGACTTGCTGCTGGCGGGGTTGGGGGCAATGTGTACAACACCCTGTCTCCGCCACCAGCAGCGTGGTGGAGCACTGTCAGGTTTTTAGTCGGTGAGAGTTCGACATACCAGCCGCTCGTCCCCGACGGGCGGTGACGACCCATAATGGGTTTTCTGGCATAAAAAAAGCGATGAGGAACGTGTTTGCGAAGTCGAGCGTGTAGTGATAAGTCACGACCGACTGGAGTATGAAAAGGGACCTCGCCTTCATGGAAATCGTATGCGTGTCCTAGGTCTCCTAAATCGAGCAATATGTCTTGCGCAAGCGCAGCTCATATCAAGTGGAACAGAACCACAATGGGTTTGCGTCACTAAGTGTCGCAGGATGCGGGAAACTCGGTCAATCGGCAACGCAACGTCCCAGATACGCTCAGCTTTATTTAGAGAGCTAAGCGTGACATTATATATTTCAACATTTTATTTGGTGCCTTAAGGAAGAATGATATGAATAAATTTTCTAAATGGTGACCCAAAGTAGGCTAGAAATAGTGCGATTTTTTAAGGGTATAATTAATTTAAGATTATATTTTTTATACTCATTAAGTGCCTTGTGGTATACGGTTGAGTAGAGTAGACCAACCTCAATTCTTACCGAGGTGTAGTAAGTACTGTTAAGTTATCCAGGTGTATTCACCTGGATAACTTAACAGTCACACGTCGGCGAGAAATGAGGGCAGTGTATTCTATTGAATACACTACCCTCATTTCTCGCCGACGTGTCGTGACGACTAAGAAGTGCTACCTGGTATCTAGCTGAGTAGAATAGCCACCCTTATTTCTTGGCCAAAATATAGCTAGATCGATTTTCTCCCTCAAAACCCCCTACATGCTGAATTTCAGGAAAATCGTTGGACCCGTTTCCGAGATTCAGAAAATATATTTATATATATACATACAAGATTAATTCATTTAAATATTAAAGACAGAAAGATAATATAGCACGATCAACGGAAAGAGGAATATACAGTTCCTTTTTATTGTTACCTCATTAGAAATTAAATCTACCAGAAATATTTTGGAATATATTTCTAAATTTTGTATAAAATTAATAATATATTGTGATACATTTGCCAGACGTAATCTAACACTATTAGTTCCGCTTTTAACCGGTTCTTTTGTCTAAACTTTGATTGACTTATTTTAAAATATGAATTATGAAGTGAATATTAATTGCTATTATAGCTCTGATATTTAAGTGTTTCGTAACTTTAGTTATAACTAGCTTTTACATGCGACTGCGTATTCATTTTAGTAATAAATAATTGTTCCAGCGCTTCAGTTATATGTGAAACAAAAGTTAAGTCAATTAACTTATTGTAATTTAAGTCATCATTCTCCTGCTCTTATATCTCATGTTGTCCCACTCTAAGTGTCGACACTTAGAGTGGGACAACATGACACACACGGCACAACATGTCTGAGTAGTATAAACCACCCTCATTTCCTACGTCGTAAAAGGCGACTAATTTAAGTTGATCCACCGTGTGGCGGTTGATTAGAATAGACCACCCTCTTTCTTACCGAGGTATTGTAAAATATAACTTAGATAAGTTGACGCCAGGTTCAGATAATGTGTTGTGCTGACCCCACTTAGAGTGGGATAAGGATATAGGAGAATGATGAGATAGAATCTTAGAGTATAAGTAATCGTAAATCGTAGGTACCCTTCGACCCTGTACAAGACAGTAATAACTAAATGTAAATTTTAATAAGAATTGTATTTATAAAAGAGCAACCCCCGAGTTTCTTGCTGGCATATTGTAGGAACAGCAGTAGAGTTGACGATTCAAAAGCACTTGTTTACAAGTTTAATTGAATAAAGAATATTTTGAATTAGAATATACCCAAAGTCACAAACGTTTTATGTATTTTTGCAAGGCGCAAAGCAGCACGAAGTATTCCTAGATGAAATCAATCTCAATTAAATTAGTAGATAACAAAATTTAATTGGAATTCAAACTGAAAGTCAATATGTATGAAATAATGCATCATCCGATCGAGAAATCGACATTATTCTTATTTATCGCATCAATAACAAAAACTATAACGGATTGTTGCGTGAACGAGTTATCCAAGTGCATCTCCCGGACATCGCACTAATAATATTTGCGCATGCGAATTTAGACGGATTTCTTATTGTATTTGTTTGGAATAGAGTATAATTTTATGTGGTATTTCGTAATACGTGTAAATTTGGCGGCGGGGTACATCGGAATCGGATCATTGCAATTAATAATGAATCGATTTTGTTTTCCGATGTTTGATTGTATTAGGGCGTTTCACACGTATAAGATGTGAATTTATTTATTAATATTATCTTCTGGTATGTGTGTTCTGTTATTTATTTAACTGTGGCGAACTGTGTGTTTTTTTTTAATTTTTGACATATGGTCTACTCAGGAGATTTTCGCCCTAGATATCGTCTAGGTTTCAAAAGTAAAAAGAATATCAAATATAGATATCAGATATAGATTACAACTAATTAATTTTCTTTTTAAAATAACTCTGGAAAGTTTTATAAGAAAACAGGAATGTAGTAAATTAAAATTTAGTTTTTTTTTTGTAGTGCCTCCAACTCGTATAGATGTAGAGACAGTAGTATCAGCCTAAACTAACATCTTTATTTCCGTATATTGTCTGTGATACCGTGGACGGCTTACTGTAATAATAAATAAATACTAGAGCAACTACAAATACACAAACGACCACATCTATGTAATATACGCTTTCGCTTCGTCCTTGAATTCTTTGGTCAGATCGCATGAAAAACAGGCGACAGTCTCGAGAAGCTGATTGTAACCGGAAAGGTAGATAGAAAAAAACCGCTGAAAAAGTTCGAAGCGTTAGGCGAAGAAATACGTACAGTGTAAAAAATTATATCTACGTTACAATTCGCGGGGTATCCGGCTGAGAAGAATAGACCACTCTCATTTCTTATTAGATGTCGTAAAAGGCGTCTCAAGGTATGTAGACCCGCCGTGTGGTATCCGGCTAAGTAGAATAAACCACCCTGTTTCATAACGAGGTGTCGTACACAACTACTAAGTTAAGGTTGACTTTACGCAGGCTGCTGGTCGTTACATACGCAGCCAAATCATGTGGCAACATGTTTTTAACATATTGTGCCGACCCCACTTAGAGTGGGATAATTGCAGATGAATGATGATTATTCAATTCGCGGGATCGTACCCGATGGAAAAATGTCATTCTTAAGTCGAAGGTTACGTAAGTACGAACCCCAGCTTTGGGGAAATGGACTTAAGGAGGAGGATTGTCTGTGAATAATCCAAACTATACAGAGTGTTAATTAACGTCTGAAGCGGCATTAGGCCATGATACAATTACGCAAAGGTAGCAAGCACTACCATTTTCTACGTCGTTTCCTATTTAATACTTAAATATATTTTCATGTATTGACCGGAATAATGTTATTATATTTTTTATTTATCAACAACGTACAATCTTAGAGTTGTTTTACTAGAGTAGGGAAGCCAACGTTAAATGTGTCTACCTATACTTATATATAAAGCTAAAGAGTTTGTTTGTTTGAACGCGCAAATCTCAGGAACTACTGGACCGAATCGAAAAAATCTTTCAGTGTACAATAGTCCATTTATAGAAGGCTATAGGATAAATAACATCACGCTAAAGAATACGCAAAAGAATAGGAGAGAAGCAGCAATAAAACGTATTATGAAAACGGCAAAATTTAAGTTTTACTTGCGTGCGCTGAGTAAATAATAAATAAATAAATAAAAGGGACACTTACACACACGGTAGTCCATACCCAAAGTAAGTAACTTAATACTTGTGTCATGGGTGACAGACAACTGGTGAATATATACATATATAAATTTTTAAATACGTACTTAAATACAAATATACACCCAGGCTCAGAGACCAACAAATTCATTTATAGAAAATGTTGGCCCCCGGCGGGAATCGAACCCGCGACCCTCGGAGCAGAAGGCAGGGTCACTACCCACTGCGCCAACGGGCCAGTCATGAGTAAACGGTAATAGTTATTTAAAAATCATGTATCACAAAATTGTTGCCCTCTTAAAGTTCTTAATAAAAGTCCACGACAGCAAATGTCTAGCTTCTAAGGTTAACCCACTGTAAACATTTTTACGGTTACCAAAGACTATATTAGGGTTTCAATCTTTCCACTTTCTTTGCAATGTATGTATGTGAAGGTGGAATCTCGCAAGTTAAATTTGACCCACTTCCTGGTGTACGATTGGGCGGAAATTTTACATACTGCTCCAGAGCCGATGACAATGCATGTTAAAATAAGCACGACCTGATGTTACTGTCAGGATTGGATCCAGACGAGGGAGAACCCGTCAACGGTTAACAGTAGGGACATGAAATCTTGTTAAAGCGTTTTTAAATTGACTTGCTAAGTGCTGGACAAACATTTTTAGCTATTTAATTTTTGTGCATAAGAATATAACACATAATTATACAAAAATTGGAGATGTACTCGAATATAATAGACAAAGTAAGAATCGACATAAGTTTGAAGCTCCTGCTTTGCGCTTTGTAAAAGTACGTAAATCGTTTGTGGGTTTGGGTATAAGATCCTATAATAAAATTCCGCAATCAATGTTAGCTCTGCCATTACAGCAGTTTTAGAAGGCTAATACGGAAAACCTACTATACTACTAAGGATAACTTACTTAAGAATACATGGATGGCCCTGTACAGTAATTAGTAATAAGAATTATTATTTTTATTTTTTTTTAAATCTCATTTATACCATGCAATCTGCCTCGTTTAGGAATTAAGAATTATATTTTGAAAAGATTAACCGTCGTGTTTTAATTAAAGTTTAAGTGTTAAGTTTAAAAGACAGGAAAACTGTTTCTACTGATAGAAACAGTTTTCCGAACCAGCAGTAGAGTTACAAGTTTACCTGAATAAAGAATATTTTGAATTTGATGAGATGATACTAGTCTAGTTGTATATGTATCTAGTAAGGGTTTAAAAACAGCGTATCTATTGAGGCTTTCGACGGATTATGTGAAATCTGGCGATCCTTATTTTAACATTCTTCTATATTTAGGTGACCTAAAGCTTAAGGTTTGTCTTATAATTACCTTGCATCCTTCGCACGTGAAGGCTCCGAAATGGAAACCAGCAGCGGGCTCCCCACATACTTTGCACTTCTGGTTCATCTGGAACAATCAGTACATATAATCTTTAATATTTAAATTCATCATGTAGGGGTCTTGAGAGGGAAAAATCGATGTGTCGTAAAAGGTAACTAAGGTAATTTGACCCGCCCTAGTGTGGTTTCGGATGAGTAGAATAGACCACCTTCTTTCTTACCAAGGTATCACAAAAAGCGACTTAGGTAAGTTGACGTCAGACAGGCGGCCGGTCGAAAATCACTTAGCCAAATAATGTAACAACATGCTTGAAACGTATTGTGTCAACCCCGCTTAGTATAGGATAACGGCAGGGGAAAGAGGAGTTCGATATGCTATAAATGCGTTTTTTAGTTTTTTGGATATGATTTATAGTCAATGCATAATTTATGAATATAACCTACCGTACCATAAATATTCTCTAACCACAGATTATAGCAAAATAATACATCTATGCTAATATATAAAGCTGAAAGGTTTTTTTCTTTTATTGTTTGAACGCGCTAATCTCAGGAACTACTGGTAAAATTGTTTGAGTGTTTTCTTTGATAGTCCATTTATCGAAGAAGGTTATATGCTATATAACATCACGCTAAGATAAATAGGAGAGGAGCAGCAATAAAAAATATTGCGAAAACGGCAAAATTTAAAGCTTTCCTTGCGTGCGCTGAGTAAACGGTGAAAGTTATTAAAAAATCTGTTATAATTAACTCACGATAACTACTTTTTTGTTCAAAATTTAATTCGGGAAAAAAATGTGACACCCTGATTTGGACGCGGGTGAAGCTGCTGGAACAGCTAGTTTTTTTATAAATATAAGACAGACTATAAACAAATGGATGGCCAAGTGTCAGAATTAATCTTAGGACTACGTTTTTTAAATGTTTTGCTTACCGTGTGCAAGTAAATTGAAATAAAACTCACTTAAATTAATCAGAGTACAATGTAGCGTTATCTCGGCGAATTGTTTCTCTTATCGTGGTTTCTGTAATATTGGATCCGTCTCAAGCCCATTTCGCCGTTAATACGCCGTGACGCGCCATTTGCCGAGCGCTCATTTGGCTGTTAATTTTAAGGATCGCGGCGCATGTTATTGGTTCTATGTAATTATATCGGTTATAATTGGAAATGTTTCGCGATGATCGATATTGTGTTTCGAATTCGATTTAAAATACTGTTAGAAATTGAGTCTAAATTCAATTTTAAATGAATAATAGAAAAATAAACGAATGCGTTTAGGGAATCACGTCGGGCACCTTACTGTGCACCAATACTTTTCGCTACAAAATCCAACGATAAAATGATTCTACTACCAGTTCGGATCACTTATCAACTTGAGAAGAACTGGCAAGAAACTCAGTGGTCGCTCATATCACAAATAGTGATTATTTGAGGTTAGATTCTAATAACACGAAAAACAAAACAGGTCTCCCAAACACGTCTACCTCCTACGAATGCCGCGGGCCAAAAGAGAACTAATATTTTTTTTTCGGACACTTGTAACGTAAAAAACGTATATTTATGTATTTTTATATTTATTTAAACGTATTTATGTATATTTTATTATTTAAACAATAATTTAACGCGCGGAATCGTGTGACTCATTCCTAGTCACACGACGCGGGCCCTCCTCCCGCTCCTCCCCGCCTCTTGTCTCGCCATAGGTGGGCGCGGGCGCATTAGCCCGTCAGCCCGGCCTGTTCGTTTCCTGAGTCGACGGGGTGCGCACGTTCACAGGCATGATGACCTGTGACTATAATCGTGCGTGCCCCTTTCTTCGAAGAGGACGAACAGCCTAGATATCTTTTATTTTTATTTTTTTTACCTTTTTCATATCTAGAATTTTGTGAGTTTATTTCCCCACGTATTGGGTAAGTGCTGAAGAATTTCTTACATTGCATCTTGCTAAGCGACGTCATTGTCAAACGTCCTTAATTTAACCTCAGTACTTTTCCATTGTCATTCATCGTAGTTCATTTGTAGTTTTTTATATTAACTTTCATTTTAAATTTAACATGTTTTTATAATCATTTCAAATTATTTTTCATTGTATCTTTAAATTTCACTTTTTACATTTTTTCTTTACTTTGTTCTTCGCTTTATTCTCCGTTCTGATTGCGACATGCACATCATCACTTCACTAGCGCATTAGCCCAGCTTTGCCTACGCTGCCGTGCACGCAATCAGAGGAGACGAAGGCACTAAACAAAACTCACACGCTGGACGTCATTTTCAGGGTGTCATATCGGGGTTGGAAAAGGCACCTTTTACCCCCATCTCAGCCAGCGCCGGACTATAGTGACCTTGAGCCTGGGCCCGACGTTCTTCGGGTCAGCTCTTCGTTCTCCGGACGCGCGCTGCACGGCCTACTCCGCAGATAGACAAAGCCAGGGCAGTACCTAGCGCACACCTACCCTCTTACGGAGCATTGCATTGACGGGCAGTAGACCTCTTACGACCCTAATAAATCTGTTGTTACTGTTGGTGAGTCTTTTCTTCCACTCCCGGCGGGACACACTAACTAAGGCTGTTAGCCATGAAGGCTTTGAAAGCGTCACCGGGCGGATGGGTGAGCGCAGAAGCATCGCCGGGGGTTGAGGTGCTGGGAGAGCGGGTCTCGAAAGAGGCCCGCAGCATCCTGGGAGCGTCTCCTTAAGGGTGCCTTCTGTGAGGCCGGACCTCGGCTTACGGCGACGCGCTTTGGAGGACTGTATCAGACTGTGGAAGAGCCCTAGTATTATAATGGTCGAGGCTAGACGCCCCGGCCTCTAGACGTAAGAAAACGGGGACCTGGTCTTCGCCGGCGAATACGCTGTGTGTGCGTGTTTCTAAAGTGTTTGGCGATGGCAATGTAATCGTCAGGGTTACATAGAACGCTCTTAGGGCGCCTATAAATTTTTGCTTTGAACTTATTGTCATAGCATCGGATACCGATCTGCTCTACCGATACCCGCTCATCATCAACATGGACAAATGGTCCGTGTTGACGATGAGCGGGTTCGGATGTGCCTCTGCCTTTTCAAAGTATCTCTTTGAGAAACATTTGAATAGGTTGGCTATAGAGGGAAGACCTAGATCTCTATGTAGATCCACGTACCGCATGTAGCATGGACAACCAGACAGCCAGGCTTGTCGCATGAATTTATTTTGCAGTATAGTCGGGAGGGGACCTAGAGCTAATGATGTCAGTCATTGTCTTATATAGACTGTCACAGGTTAGTGATTGGATTCCTAATAATACAG
Source organism: Morpho helenor (assembly GCA_029227775.1). Classification (NCBI taxonomy): domain Eukaryota; kingdom Metazoa; phylum Arthropoda; class Insecta; order Lepidoptera; family Nymphalidae; genus Morpho; species Morpho helenor. The sequence goes on along the minus strand of JARGCU010000034.1, from coordinate 15,874,681 downwards.
ATATTCGTCAATTCAAATAAATTTTAACTAGCTACATTTGTATTGTCAAAATTTTTAAATTTTACAGCTGATTACGAAAATAATTGTGGCTGTAAAAAAGCTAAATGTCACAGTGTGGTTGCTCGTACGCGTCAACTTAAATGTTAAAATAACTTTACTTGTGTGACTTAATATATTTTTTTCCCGTTTCCAAACAAAAAGGGGATTTTTCAAAAGCTTTTATCTAACTTGCCGTGTATGTATGTAAAGGTGGAATCTTGCAAGTTAAATTTTACATACTGCCCCAGTGCTGATATGCATATTTATGATAAGCATGTCCTGATGCTGCTGCCAGGATTGGCACCATACGAGGGAAGTACGAAGGGAGGGAAGGGAAGTTCCTCAACGGTTAAGAATAGGGACAGAAAATTATTATTTCTATTAATTGGCCTGATATATAATATTACCCTTCCTTATGAATCACTAGTTTTTACCCGCAATGTCGTTTGCGTGGACTGTTGTCCCGTGATAGGTTGATAATAGATGACACTTTTCAATGTTATCCTATTCCTGTAGGATTAACAGGAATTTTGTACGGTATATGGTACCTCGGCGAATAAGGAATAATTGTGCCAAATTTCATCGATATTGGTTCAGCGCCGTAAAAGAGATCCATACTCACAATCTTTCGCATTATATTAGTAGGATTCTATGTATTGGTGAAAGGCTAATAAAAATCAGTTCAGTAGTTTTTAAATTTATCAAATTCAAATTCAAATTCAAAATATTCTTTATTCAAATAAACTTGTAAATAAGTGCTTTTGAATCGTCAACTCTACTGCTGGTTCGGAAAGCTGTTCCTACCGAGAAGAGCCAGCAAGAAACTCGGCGGTTGCTCTTTTAAAAATATAATTCTTAATATTATTTACATTAAGTCGTTACTGTCTTGTACAGGTTCAAAGAGATCTATATCCACACATTCTTATCTTCTAAATAATCTTCAAGAGTATAGTAGGCTTTCTGTATCAAAAGGCAGAAAGACAGACGCGGCGTTTAATTTATATTGTGATTTACATATACGAAACAAGAATTTTATACCTGAACCCCTAATATTTCGCACTTACGTCAGTTTAAACAAATCACAGCCTCAAGGCAGTTAAGATTACCATTAAAATATATAGCTCATTAAATTACGGGATAATTTCTGTTAATGCCGTTAAAAATTACTAACGCGCTCCCAAAGTACCGGGAGACCGTTTAATATTGAGATGGCCGTTAACTGATGGTGGATGCTGGCTTCTGATTCAGAGATGTTTATCTCTTTATTTGAATTGACCATTTTATAATGTCTCGACGATGTTGATATGGTTATTGGTGTAATAAAAATATTTTATATAATAAATTATTTGCACAGTGTGCGTGGTGATTGGGGTTCAAATATTGGATACGTTTGATTTTACTTCATATTTAAAGCTTCCTGGATGTATGAAGAATGGTGTTTATTGTCCTTCACAATTAAAAGTACTTGGTAAACCTTACTCGGTAATTTAAAAAAAAATAAAAAAACTTAAAGAAAAAACAATAAAATAATCTGTGTAGATGGGGCTCGATTTCGGGGGTATTTTCAATTCTCGCGACCAGCCGTTCCCCGAGTAAGCTACGCTGACTTGACATGTAACGGCAAAAAAGTGTTTTATATTATCTATATATATAAAAGAAAGTTGGTCTTAGTTACACTATTTATAACTCAAGAACGGATGTACCAATTCGGCTGAAAATTGGTGGAGAGGTTGCTTAGAACCAGGAGACGGACATAGGATACATTTTATCCCATTCAACCGCATTTATTTTATCCCGTCAAGTCTCTATAAAACGTGGTATAACAAAAACGACTATGACAGCGAATAACAAAACATAAATGACAGCTAAACGTAATTTTGCACGTAAATTTAACACGTGTGGGCCACGGGCAGTTATGAATAAAACAAACCACTGGATAGATTTTAATCATTTTTTTCACTGAGTGACATAGGCTATATATATTACACCCGTGCGAAGCCGGAGCGGGCCACTAGTATTCAATAAATTAAAAATAAATTTTATTATTTTTTTAATGCCTAAAAACAGGGATAATCTTTTTTTAAAATTATTCTTTTATTTATTCCCTTTAAGTGGTTTCTTTAAATTCTTTACTTTTTTTATTGCATTTAATTTTTTATGCACCTTTTTGGTAAACGAAAATATCGTCAAGAAACCAGCACCATTATTAATACTTTCAATTTTAATTTCAGCAACAACAAAAACTGTATGTAGCTCACGTTACGACTGCGGAAGATTATTCCTGAACTTAGCATAGCGAAAATGTCAAAATCTACCAACCAGTGAAGTCGGAATTTCTAGTATTGCTTGTGAAAATTTCTTCCTACGCAATCCCATCATACCAAATCCCATAGAATTCCTTTTACCATTACACATGTAAGCCTGTAGTCAGTTAAGGTGAAGATAAACTCAGGGAATTCGCGGAACAAAATCACAGTTAACTCGACAACCCTACAAACTCATCCTTTATCTCGACCAGTACAACCATCAGATCATACGGACTACCCATTGTTTATATCCAACAACAGAATTTCAATCCTTAACGTAATTGAAAAAGAGACTATACTCGAATGTACAATAAAATAAGATTGTTAATATAAAATGATAGTTATAGCGCTGTAGTGCTTGAAACAATGGATTGTACAGTTTATATTGTTTTGTATAAGCGCTGGCATCGCTGATGTAAGGGTAAGCGGAACAGGTGCGCGGACGTTCCTGTGTCGCGAACGCGTATTCCCGAACAACGGTTATTGTTTACGGGCGATTTTCGTGGGAACATGTTGCCTATAAATTTCAAAGGTACAATATAAATAGCTAGAAATGTTACACTGGGATGTTCAACTGTTACTCATTTTCTACCGCATTAAAGAGAGATTTTAATATATTTTTTTTATGAGTTTCGTATACGATTTTTTTTAATTTGATATAAAAATCTAAAAATATACCTATATGTTAAACCATTAGTTATTCTAAAATAAAGTTGCCAACAATTGTTCAAAAAAGTAATTTAAAGAAAGAAAAGAAAAATAATTTTATTTGTGGCCACTACATTACACAAGTTACTTAGAAATATAATAAAAAAGGATCAGAAAAGAATATAAATTTGCCGATTGCCAAAAAAAAATGATTTTTGCATATAAAATAACGTGTAAAGTAACCTGTTAACCATATTTAGTTCTGAGTTTGGAGCGAAGACCGAATGTTGATGGCTTATACATATCCTTCACGCTTTTCACTAGAAAACCTGAGTAGTGGGTAGCGTGTTGAAATAGGTTGCTTTTATCGGATCTTAACCTATTTGTAGTTACCTACTTTTAAAGAATGCATCCTAATGTTCATTCGTATATTACGAAGTATAAGTTCAAATAAATGGTATTTATACTAAAAAAATTGCGACATGATAAAAAAATCTCCGGTCTCTTTGTAAATACGCATCCAGCGCGGGCGCATCGAGTAAATCACACAGCACGGGGTCCTCCGCGCTTATCGCCCCGCTCATCACGCCGCCCGCTCTAAATTAGATCGAACACGATCCGGCGTACAGCATCCCACTAAGCACGCAAACACGACCTTAACACTGTCGATATAAGAGCGACAATAGTGTAGCAGTAGCGTGGTCCACTGTACGCGGTCTTGGTAAGTTGGTAACGCACGATGTCCCAATGATTTGTCGGTTTTATGATATCGCCTGCTGTATTTTAATATTTTGAGCGACTCGTTTCATTTCTGTAGGAAAAAATAGCCTGTAGGTACTTTAAAGATGAAGGATTTTTTTGTTGGATAGAAGCATATGAGGTTCTAATACCTGGTAATAACCCATTATTACCCCATTGCTAGGCATAGGCCTGCTCTCTCGTTTTATGAAGTTTAAGTTGCTTCGAAAAAGCTCATATATCTCGGGAGAATTCTTGGGATCCTTGTATCAATCTTTCCTTTACCTATAGGGAAAATATTCAATTCAATGGTTTATTTGGAAAGATATGGTTACAAAGGTGTTTTTTAACACAATAATATCTATCGTTTCCGACGTCTAAAATATAAATTACTTATAATTGATAGTACAGTAAATTAAATATTCTTTAAGTCAATAGAAACATTTTTTAGAAGGTATGTGAATAATGCTTCTTGACGCTGATTACGGAAAAATAGATATATTTGTGGGAAAATCACATACACGGTCATCCAACCCCAAACTAAGTAACCTAAGTGTTATGGATGACAACCGGTAAATAAATACATAATTTTCAATATATACCTAAATACATAAGTTATTAGAAAAATGTTGCCCTCGGCGGGAACCGAACCCGAAACCTCTGGAGCTGAAGCAAGGGTCACTGCCACCCGCGCTAAAAGAATATGTAGGTATCATATAGCTGATTATGTCGTGTATATTTCTCAGACACCTATTTCGAATTTTGGTGCTGTCATTATGAAGTTTTGAGATTAATTTAAAAACCTTCACACCTATATCAATTTGACCTGTGACATATCATTCTAGTATACTTCGCATATTCACAGGTAAAATTAATGTTGTTTAGATAAAGTTAAATTGCAACTTGTTTTACTACAATATGTAGTTATATCTTTCACCGTGTGGTATCCGGCTGTATAGAATAAACCACCCTCTTTCTTACCTAGGTGTCGTAAAAGGCAACTAACGTAAGTTGACCCGACGTGTCCGGATGAGTAGAATGGACCACACTTTTTATTAAGGTGACGTAAAAGTAAAAAGATTAAGGTAAGTTAACATCATATATAACTAAATCATCATCATCCTGCCCTTATCTTACTCTTAGTGGGGTCGGCACAACATCTTATAACAACATTTTGTTACATGATTTGGCTGTTTGACCTCAACTTACCTTGGTCACCTTTTACGACACCTCGGTAAAATGGGGGTGGTTTATTCTACCCACCCGGATACCACACGGTGATTCAACTTACCTTAGTCGCGTACGAATTGTAACAAATTTTAGGAATAATTTTAAGGTGAGTGTTTGCCGTAGATACTATAAAATAGATTTGCGAAGGGTTATAGCAAAACAATATTGTGTATATACTGTCTAGATGTACATCGGTTACCTATTTAGCATTTCGGTTCTGTCACTCTTGACGTTTCCACGAGATTAATTTAAAAACCTTCACACCTTTATCAATTTGGTCGAAAAAACTCCACACCTTAATAAATTACAAAACAACGCTTTCAATCTACACGTCAAGCAAATATTAAGTAATTAATATGGTAATTGCATGTCTAGATTGCATCCGAGATAAATTATGACCGACTCCACGACGGCAGATCTTTTTCCAAAATCGAGACATGTCATAAGTTTTTGGTTCATACGCCCGACTGCTCTTTGATGATTCGCTAATTAAATTTGCATTCTATATATGAGTATATACAGTTGAAATTAGTTTGTGTGCGTTAATAAAAAATGGGATGCGTAAGTTCAAAGTATGTAAGCGCAACTGACAAATTAATTAAGTGGTACTCGAAGGGAATCGATCTGTTATATCGGGTTATATGCTCGAATACATCGGAATACGGATCTGGTCGCTGATGCGAATTCTCATCGCGCAAAAGTGCATTGACCGCATTTTTTGGGGTTGCGATATAATTATAATTAAGTCAGATCTTGATGCGAGCGTATTTTGATAAAGTTTCTGTTATAAAACATGATTTTAGTGACGTGTATCACCTTTGATATTGTGCAAAAGTAATAATAAAATTATTTTTCTATAATCCGCGATGAAGTAAAATAGAAAATATATATAATGCTAAATGTAGAGTGGACAATCGGTTATCATACCTGATACATGCAGGAGTCGTAAAAAACACATGCACAAACCTCCACCACGATACACAAGCACTATATACAACGCAAAGCAAAGCTTTGCGATTTTGGTCGTGGAGTCTATCTCCTGATGATGCTTCGATTGCGGGGCGAAACGATTGTTGAGTTTGTGATAGTGAACGTATATAGTGCTTGTGTATCGTGGTGGCGGTGGTGTTTAAAAAATATCGAACGATGTTATTTTCACTAAATTAGCTAAGATTACTATATAATGACCTATTATTAAGAGAGGGCGCCGGCTGCTGAAATTCAGTTAATTTAAGTTTAGGGGCCAAGTTTCCAATAGGTATATCATGTCCATTCATCACGCATATGGGCAAGTCGTCCTCCTGCCGTTATCCTCCTCTAAGTGGGATCAGCACAACATGTTATAAACGTGTTGTCACATGATTTGGCCAAGTATTTTACGACCTGCTTGACGTCAAATTATTTTAGTCGTATTTTACGACACATCGATAAGAAAGAGGATGGTCTATTCTACTCAACGGGATACCACACGGCGGGTCCACTTACCTTAGTCGCCTTTTACGACACCTCGGTAAGAATTGAGAGTGGTCTATTCTACTCAAGCGGATACCACACGGTGTTTGTTTATATGCATCAATAAAGATTATATTATATACATGACGCAGAATGGCCATCACTAGGTAAAGTGGTTGTCTCCATACTCTGTGGGCTATGTTTGTGGGTGGGAAATTCAAAGAGGAGTTGACAGAAATTATAATTATTTGTCTTCAAGGAAAAGTAAATCACACAATAACTTTGGAGAATTAGTAAAACAGAAACAATAATTAATATTCGTCTTGATATCTTAATATTTAAATGAGTTAATCTTGTATATATATATTTTCCGAATCTCGGAAACGGCTCCAACGATTTTCCTGAAATTCAGCATGTAGGAGGTTTTGGGGGAGAAAAATTGATCTAGCTAGGTTTTATGTAAAAAAAATATTGTTTTATCCCTATTTTTGGGAATTAAAAAACACTAACATTTATATTGAATTGAATTTTCGCCATTAACTGTCAAGTCGACGTAGCTTATTCGGTCAGCGGGCAGCCTCGAGAAATGTGAGTGCCAAGGATCGATCCCAACTAAATAAATGTTTTTTTCTTTTTTAAAGTTTTTTTTTGTAAAAAATTACCGAGCGAATCTCGGTCACCCAGATATTTCTTATTTAAATGACGATTTGTCGCAGGTGTGGTGCGCTGGCTCTTTTCACATCAATTTCTAGTTAAAAGATGGCCGCCCCGCTGCCACAGTAACGACACTTCGCCTGAATGACAACCGATGTCACTCAATATAACATTTTAAATCTCTATCAATATTTCGAACGCCGTCATACATATATTATGGATAATTTGATTCTATTGTTGAGGAAACAAATCAAATTGGGTATATTTCACAGCTCGATTAGCGCCATAGCATTCTAGCATATTAGTATTGATAATTTGATTCTGTTCAACTAGAATCAAGTCCGCTAGTTAATAGACTTTACTACAGCCTTGTATCACCTCATCCTGGATAACAATTTGGTACAAAAATGAGTGCCATTACAGATGTAGTTACAGTTGGCGGGACAAATCAAAGCTTGTGCTCCGTGTGAAACGGGCCGGCCTGTCATTTGCCGACCGCCGTTATGGGGCGACCTCCGTGGGAATGTGGGCACTATGGGAGTGCGACCATGTTCTAGACTACTACGTATCGTAGGCGCTTATGATAATAGTGATGTCATTGAAATCGAATTCAAATTCTAAACATACTTTATTCGAATTCCCAAATATACATAAAATTCACGTGTCACAATGTTAGCTTAGCTGGAGGGATGACCAAGCTTATTAGTAATTTGTAACTCAAATTGCTAGAAAAAAAATCTTGAATACTAAATCTTCTTGTATATGAAATTCTCATGTTACAATGTTAGTGACCATACTCCTCTGTAACGGCTTGTTTGATTTTAATGAAATTTTATATACATATTTAGTAGGCCTGAGAATCGTCTACTATCTGTGTGACAAGGGTTGACCACCCAAAAAAACAATTTTTTTTTTGACAATTTTTTTCATAATGTACACCTTAGAAATTGCCTAAAAATAATTTATATGAGAAAGGGCTGCCCACTGAGCTAGTAATGTATAGAGTTAGATGTTACTTAATGGAGTTCAGTATTTAAAAAAAAATTACTTATCTATTTTGTCATAGAGTTTATCTCCTGATTATGCGTCGTTTACGGAGTGAAACGTTGTTTTGTGGTAGTGAATGTGTGCTTGTGTATTGTGTTCGCGGTGTTTGTGCATGTGTTTTTACGAATCCTGCATGTATCAGGTATAAAAACGGACTTTCAACTCTACATTTAGCATTATATGTATTTTATATTTTACTTCAACGCGGATTATATAAAAATATTTTTTTTTGTATTATAGATCTCTGCAAAGTAACGCCTAATTCTAGAAACCATTTTATACAGTTAATTTTTTTTAATTATTTTTTTTTTATAAATATATATATATTTCATGAAATTCAGCTATCTAGCTAGGTTTCATTTAGAAAAAAATCTTTTAATCCCTGTTTTCGGGCACTGAAAAAATGCTTAAATATTATTAATAATAATAATAATAATTTTATTCAAAGCTACAAAGGCTCACAATTGTTAGTAACAATAAAAAAAATGTTTTTTAATGTTGAATGCAAAAGATTTTTTTTCTTCTCTTTATTGTAATATGCCACATTATAGGTTAGCTTCTCTACTCTAGTATAATAACTTCATGTTACAATTGCACTGCTTGTGATTTCAACAGCGTAAGGGCATGCGAAACTTGATTTGAAAAATCTAAATTCCAGAGTGTTTACAAACGGCCGTACGCGTGCTTCGGTTAACGATTCGCCGGTTTTGCTTTGAATGCCGATGTTTTAATTGGGTTATATGTTCCGTTTATGTCTCACTGCCTGTTGCAATCTGCGTGATCTGAACATTTGAATAGCGAATCGGCTGTCCTATCATCTGTTCAATACAAATATATAAAGGAAACTGCTACAATTTTGGGCCCAAGATGTAAACATAGGAAAATGGGGCTAATTAATAGCGTTGTTATTAATTAACTATTACTTTAAATTTGGCTGTGGTAGCCAACAAACAAGCTGTGGTGGCCCAGCGGTATCACCGTGCGCCTCTTTCGAGAAGGTCTAGGGTTCAAACCCCGGGCAGGCACCAATGAGTTTTCTAGTAAAACTTATGTGTCTAATTGATAATTGCAATTTATCACACGCTTTTCGGTGAAGGAAAACATCGTGAGGAAACCTGCATATCTCTAGAGAATTCTAGGGATATGTGTAACCTACCAATCCGCATTGGAGCAGCGTGGTAGGTCTTAGCTCCAATCCTTCTCTCCAAAAAAAAAACGGAGAGAAGAGACCTACGCCCAGCAGTGGGATAGTAACAGGCCGTTATTTACTAAAATTTGGCTGATTTTTTCAATTTAAAGCAGAATCAAAGCAGAGTTATAGAAGTTTTAGTAAACGTGAGGTTATGAACTTCTTATATATTAAACAGTGGATTTTTGAAGTATGAGATATTTTTAGCGTAAGAAAATAACATAAGCGTAAATCGTAGCATAGATACTCGTAAGGTAAGTGATGAAAAAAATTATTAATCGATTTCTAAACAAGAATCAATTTTAAATAATTTATAGAATTAGGCGTTACTTTGCGGAGATCCATAATACAAAAGTAATAATAAAATTATTTTGCTATAATCCGCGATGAAGTAAAATAGAAAATACATATAATGCTAAATGTAGAGTGGACAATCGGTTATCATACCTGATACATGCAGGAGTCGTAAAAAACACATGCACAAACCTCCACCACCGCCACCACGATACACAAGCACTATATACGTTCACTATCACAAACTCAACAATCGTTTCGCCCCGCAACCGAAACATCATCAGGAGATAGACTCCACGATCAAAATCGCAAAGCGAAGCAATACCCAATTTTGCAATTTGAATTACTTTAATTTCTTTATTATTTAAAATATTTAACAATAAAGCATTTAAACTGTTTAAGATTATTTTATGTCATTATTTAATAATTATTTTTATGAAAATAGTCATGTAATTAACACCATTTTAGTTATATTTTTAACTACTCAATTATTTAAAACTACAACTTATTGTATTTGTGCCAAACTCATTTTGTAAGATTTTCCAATTTTCAAGTTGCAAATTGCGTCCATTTTTGTTTGTTTTGAAACACAATAATATACCGCTTTTTTCAAGCTATACCTATTACAATTGTGCCCAAAAGTGCATTTAGTTTAAAAAGGAAACTTGCTGCTAGGAATTTTTATAAAAGGTAACTTGTAAAAGTTAATTTGAATGTAATTTTGGAGTTGAATAAGTCCTTATTACAGTATTTAACAAATATTGTGTTTGGCTTTGCCATGATGTCAGAAGTGGGATGGAATATTACCTATATCTAGGTACCTACTTAACAAGTAGGCGAACTAGCGGGTAGAAAAAAGTAAAGGCCTTTACTATCCCATCGCTGGGAATAGGTCTCCTCTTTCCGTATTTAGAAAGAAAGGTAGGAGTTAAGACCTACGACGACGAATTCTTTAGAGATATACAGGTTTCCTCGCTATGCTTTCCTTTACCGAAAAGTGTGTGACAAATTGCAATTATCAATTAGACAAGTTTTAAGCAGAAATTCATTGGTTTTGAATCCGTGACTCTCTCGAAGGAGTTGCATAGTCTTATAGCTAGTTTTGGGTAGAGCTAGTCATCAAATATACATCTGTGGACATCTAAACTTAAGTAACAAAAACTAAAATGAACCGAATCGTATCGCATTATACTTGGTTTAATATAAAAAGTGAATGCGATAACAAGGATAAAAAGAAATATAGGGTTAAATAAAAGGCGGTTATAGCAAAACGATGTGTCACGGAGTTCTCACAGAGTAACTACGAATGCAAGTGAGCGCGACCAATTCGTAATGGCGGGAAAAGAATAGCATAGACAATAAATAATGTTTGCTGAGTTAGTACGTACAAGTTAGGTAATTTTTTTCGGCTGTTTTATTAAAATTTCTTCAACAAAAACATGTTAATTTGTAATTATCTAAATCAAAAAAATTGCGAACAAGTATTTTTTTTAACAATTCAACAAACTTGTTAGAATATACATAAATTACACGCATTACCATAAAGTTGTTAAGGCATTTTAAATATATAATAAATCTTTATTCATGGTTAAGTTGGTCTTTTTTGAAATTGTTGAATCTTTTTAAAGTAATTCTTTGTTTCATGAAAAATAAATATTTTGTGTTTTTTTAATGTTTATCTCTTATCTCATAAGTTATAAAAAAATTTGGTTTTTGTCGTGAAGTCTATCTTCTATAATGCATCCATTAAAGGGCGAAACGATTATTGAGACGGTCTTAGTGAATTTGTGCGGTACTGGTGTCGTGTATGTTGAGATTTTATGTGATTTGTCGTAGTGTATTAAAAACAGAAAAACGTACAGTGCATCCATATATTTAGCATTACATAATTTTCTTAAATCATTGATTTTACGTAGATAATCATAGAGTTACATTTTTTTTAAATGAGTATTTGTACAGTAACTTATTTTTTTACAACATTCTTTAATCAGAAAACATTGTTGTATCTTTTGATAGATGCAGAATTTTATTGCAACTTATTTGTCGACCACCTTTCAATATCACTTTAAATTGGCTGGCCCGTTGGTTCAGTAGGTAGTGATACTGCCTTCAACTCCGCGGGTCGCTAAATCAATTTAGCTAGGTTTTATTTAAAAAAAAATCGTTTTATCCTTGTTTTTGGGCATTAAAAAAATACAACAATTTGCAACAAATACACTATTTTTTCCGTTAACTGTCAAATCAGCGCAGCTTTTTGGAGAACGGGTAGTCTCTATAAATGAAAATACTTAGGATCGAGCCCCACCTACCCAATATTTTTTTTAGTTTTTTTTATTTTGCAAAAAATTACCGGCTCGGTCAACCGGGTATTTTGTATTTAAAAATTATATAAGTATATATTCACCAGTTGTCTCTCACAAATAATACAAGTACGTTACGTCGGACGTAAAATACGTAGCCTAATCAGGTGACAACATGTTTGTAACATGTGCCGACCCAACATAGAATGGAATAAGGGCAGGAGGATATATATACTTTGGGGTCGACGAACGTGTAGTGTCAAAAAAATTTTTTACGCATTGCTGTATCATATTTTGATGTAAAAATATATACTTTAAGATAACATCGGAACATCTCTAGCATTTTACGATCGTATAGAGCAGTGAAGGCGCGATTAAACATTAAAAGCAGACCCGATCGGAATATAATAATACATCATAAAATCTGTAATACCTCCTTTGCGGAGCACCGCGATCTCTTGATTTCGTTTTGATAGGCGATAATTTGTTATGCTCTCATGGTTACATACTGTGAAGTGGAGCGTGCGCACGCAATAGACAAGACTGTCGCAACACCAAGCTTCGATTAAGTCAAGTACCTGGATGATTGAACCTTGCTCGGTGATGATTGATTCGGTGGGATTCGAACCCAGGTTAAGAACATTATCGGTTACCTTTACCAAGATTAAAAAAAAATGTCTATAAATATTGAAGATAAAAGGAATTAATATAAATAATTTATAAATTCAAATTCAAATTCAAATTCAAAATATTCTTTATTCAAATAAACTTGTAAACAAGTGCTTTTGAATCGTCAACTCTACTGCTGGTTCGGAAAGCTGTTCCTGCCGAGAAGAGCCAGCAAGAAACTCGGCGGTTGCTCTTTTAAAAATATAATTCTTAATACTATTTACATTATGTCGTTACTGTCTTGTAGAGGCTCAAAGAGAGCTATATCCACACATTCTTATCTTCTAAATAATCTTCAAGAAATTCTAAAATCTATAGAATTAGGTGTTACTTTGCGGAGATAATACAAAAGCAATTATAAAATTAATTTGCTATAATCCGCAATAAAGTAAAATAGGAAAATATATATAATGCTAAATGTAGAGTGGAATATCCGTTTATATACCTGATACATGCAGGATTCGTAAAAACATATGCACAAACCTCCACCACCGTCACCACAATTCATATGTTCACTATTACAAACTCAATAATCGTTTAACCCGCAACCGAAGCATCATCAGGAGATAAAGTCCATGACAAAATTTTCGGAAACAGTAATTCATATAGTTAATGTATATAACAGGCTTTACTCACGTCTTATTGTATCGGGTTAGCCCGACTAGTTTCGAACCCATCCAAGGCACTTATTCATGAGCTCTTTACACGGTGTTATCGCGGCGGGAACTGATAGTTCCTAAACTAGTCGGGCTAACCCGATAGAATAAGACGTGAGTATAGCCAGTTCTATACATTAACTATGAATACTACTCACGATAGTTTAAATTTAGTAATTCTATATATATAGTAATTCTATGTATATACTACATAATTGAGGATATTTTAATACTTAAGTTAATGCAGACGTAGTCGTGCGTACAGCTTATTTCTAATATTTCTTTCTATTATCTACTATCTACAATATTTCTAATATTTCTAAGATTTTATTATTTAAATATACAAGAAGCGCCACCGCCATTATAATATATTAGTGTGCGATGCTCCTTAAATGTTTCCAAAGAGTTTTTGCTCAAAAATTTAAAGATTTTGACAAGATAACAAATGAGCGGTTATCGTGAGGTTCTGTTTGTTTTTTAGTGTGATGATACGTTCCGGATTATGCAAACAACCTTTTAAATCTTGGATTGTATCTTCATTTATTTTATTTAAGTCGCCTTCAAAATAATTTATAGAAACAGGCGTTATTTTGTGGAAATTCATAACACAAAAGTAATAATATACTTATTGTGCGTTCCGTTATCCGTGATATAGTAAATAGATCTAATAAATCTAGAAATATATATAATGCTAAATGTAGAATGGGCTCTTTCTGCCTTTATCCCACTTCAAGTTGGGTTGACAAAACATGTTGCAACATTATTTGACTACGTATTTAACGACCGGCTGCCGCCTGACATCAACTTACCTTAGTCGTTTTACTACACCTCGGTAAAAAAGAGGGTGGCCTATTCTACTCAACCGGATACCACACGGTGGGTCAACTTACCTTAGTCGCCTATAACGACAGCTCGGTAAGAAATGAGGTTGGTCTATTCTACTCAGCCCGATACCACACGGTGGGTCAACTTACCCTAGTCGCCTTTTACGACAGCTCGGTAAGAAATGAGGATGGTCTATTCTACTCAGCCGTAACCACAGGACTAGCTAAATGTAGAGTGAACTATCCGTTTTCATACCCAATACAAGCAGGATTCGTGAAAACACATGCACAAACCACGAAGGTAAGAGCTACATTCCGAACCAGTTGTAGCTTCATTAATCAAATTTGATCCTTGACGATCCTTCGAAGTGCTTGAAGGAGCTTATTTGAATAAATATTATTTTGAAGAAATTCGTAATTCGGAAATGCCTGTTTTTTAATTTAAATATTGCATTATTATTGAAATTATGGAAAAGCTTCAACTATAAATACCTTTAACCCTTGAATCATTAGTTACAAATTAACATGTACGGGAATAAAGTTCGCGTAGACAATGTTTGTTGCGGTAGATCACGAAGTAAGGCTCACGTCGCCTCATTACCCGTATGACCTGATGATTCGGACCGACATTATCTCAAAATTGGCACCGCGGATCTCTCCGTAACAATTGCATTGCATTACTTTAATATTCCAATCCATCTCACAATATCTAACGCCATCGTACTCGAGCTACGAAGGGTTGCATATCTCTTTGTATATTTTGGTCCATGATTTCATACATAATACTTTACTGTAGCCCTCAAATCAAATAACATCGACTTAATCTTAAAATTAGCACCGCGGATCTCTCTATGATAATAGCAATGCATGACTTTAATATTCCAATCCATCTCGCAATATCAAACGCCGTTGTACTCGAGGTACGCAGGGGTACATCTCTTTGTATATTTTGGTTCATGATTTCAGCTATACTACTTTGATGTACCCCTTAAATCAAACATAGATGATTGAAATCGATTTTATCTCAAAATTAACACCGGAGATCTCTCTATGATAATTGCATTGCATGGCTTTAATATTCCAATTTATTTCGCAATATCAAATGCCGTTGTACTCGAGCTATGCAGGGGTACATCTCGTTGTATATTTTGGTTCATGATTTCAGCCATACTTTATTGTAGCCCTCAAATCAAACACTGACGATTCAAATCAACATTATCTCAGAATAGGCACTGCAGATCTCTCTATGACAGTTGCATGGCATTACTTTAATATTCCAATCTATCTCGCAATATCAAACGGCGTTGTACTCGAGCTACGAAGAGGTGCATCTCTTTGTACGAGTACATTTTGGTTTATGATTTTGAGATAGCTCTTTGCTGTAGCCTTCAAATGATCACAGATGATTGAAATCGATATTATCTCTAAATATCCATATGTATAAGACGAAATTTGTTGAGTTTGAGAGGTCACAAAAAGCTTGTGACACCTGTGTCGTATAAGGTTTAAATTAAATTAGTTTCATTAATCATATTGATCCTTGACGATTCAAAAGTGCTTGAAAAACCTTTTTTGAATAAAGATTAAGTATTTTAATTTTGATTTTGATAATTTTATTACTTTTGTATATTATTTACGACTACTATCACCCAATTTGTCTTCACCGATATCAGATTGCCGCGCAATTAATACCTATTAGCTGACCTTTACAAAGAATTGTAGATAAGTAAAATGGACGCGTACAAATGGTTCTAGAGATTCCAGGTGTACTTTTAATTCCTTAATTGATGTTAATAGTTAGCCATCTTGTTTAATTATCGCAAGATAAAATATATCCTGTTGTTTATATAATGGTAACTGAGAAAACTGGATTTAGTTAACCTTTATTGAAGAAAGGATATTTATGTATTTATTTATAGAAACGAGTAGTGAATGGATAATTTTTTGAAACATGGTGTAAGGTGTAAGCGTGTTTTGTTCGATCAATAGCCACCCTCACATGCCGTCAGAGCGGTAAAAACATATAATATTTAGTATACAAGTTTTGTCGTATGATATCCGGCTGTGTTGAATAGACCACCCTCATTTTTTATAGAGGTGTCGTAAAAAGCGACTAATGTAAATCGACCCGCCATGAAGTATCCGGATGGGTAGAATAGACCACCCTCATTTCTTACCGAGGATTAGTAAAAGGCGACTAAGAGAAGTCGACCCGCTATGTGGTATTCGGCTGATCAGATTAGACCAGCCTCATCTTTTATAGAGGTGTCGTAAAAAGCGACTAAGGTAAGTCGAGCCGCCGTTGAGGTATTCGGCTGAGTAGAATAGACCACCCTCATTTCTTACCGAGGTGTGTTGCTAAGGTAAAATGATGTTAGGCCGGTGGCCGGTCGTAATATGAATAGCCAAATCACGTGACAACATGTTTATAACATGTTACCTATGCCAAGTAAAGTGGGATGATTACAGGAGGATGATGATTTTTTAGGAAACAAGTTTTATTCACATGATAAAATTATTAATAATAAAAACAATATTTAAGATAACTATTTAGAATTTCTTCTTTAACAAATAGATGTGTTGTACAATAGAAATGTCATATTTTTGAATAATCATTTACGTGACGCCATCTTGTACAACGCAACAATAACTCATTCAAATGTTTGTCATTCGAAAAGGGCTGCTATAGAGGTATTTCGTAATTGATCGGTTTATTGGAATGATTAATTGTGCATAATCGATATAATTCAGTCCCCCGGATCGCGCCGCGTCACCCTGACGAGCGACTTACAGACGGGACGTGACAAATTGTTGTGACAAAATATTTCAACAGTTGCATCAATTCGGAACAAACCCTCTACAATGGTCGAATCACACGTAAATCTAGACAAAGTTAAATATCCAACGCATGCAAAGCATGTACACTCTATCTTAACGCATTAAGGGCTATATTTCATTAAAAAACAGTTACACAAACGCATTAGCATTCGAACGCGTAACGCAGGTCACGAATGACGCGGCGTTCTGAATTTTGAATTTAGAATGAATGAATTCATTCGGATATAAAGGAATGAATGGAATTGCGATTTGTAACATGATTCGGCAGATGGAAAAATTTGTTATTCCAATTTTGGAATTAACTTTATACTCACATCTGCCGATATTTGAATTAATTGACTGGGCTCTTTAATCAATATCATATGCAAATTAGATTATCAATTATTAATATTAAAGATTAATTGAAATATTCGTTTTGGTACTTAATATTTTATTGGTATTATACATATTTATGATGTTTATTATAGATTATTATTAATTTCATAAAAATTCCGGTATGTTAATTTGGAAATTAATTAAAAACAATTAATTAAAGGCGAAGTATATTGAATTTTTTACACCTTGTTCGAGTTATAGGGTTCTCGAGAGTTAGAGGTCAACAAATTATATGATGTAATCGGTGCATTAGTAATTAAATCGGATTGCGTTCTGAGCAAATACTAATAGCATCATAATATATGCCCGTTGGCGCAGTTAGCAGTTACCCTGTTTTCAGCTCAGCGCATTTTAGGTTCGATTTCCGTCGCAGTCCAAAATTTGCTATAAACAATTGTTGGTTTTCAAGTCTAGGTTTATATTTGTATTTAAATAATTAACAATTGTATTTATGTATATCAAAAACATACGAGAGGTCACAAAAAGCTTGTGATACCTGTGTCGCGACTCAGCAGAGTTAGCAACTCATTCGATGATCTCGGTATTCGCTTCTACAATAAAATTCCGCAATCCATACTAGACCAGTCTACAGAAAGGTTTAAATTAAGTATAAGAAATATGCTTATACGTAAAGCATATTACGAAATTGAAGATTATTAGGATAATAAAAAAGGCTGGATTTGAAAATCCTTTCACCTTCATACAGGACTGTGGTTTAATAATGTAAAATTGAAAATGTTTAAAAGATTGACCGCCGAGTTTCTTTCTGGTTATTCTCGGTAAGAGCTACATTCCAAACCAGTTATAGCTTCATTAATCATATTGATCCTTGATAATTCAAAAATGCTTGAAAGAGTTTATTTGAATAAAGATTATTTTGATTTGATTTGAAATAATCGTTTAACTATGTTTTTAAAATTATATAATATAAGTTAATATTTACCAATTGTTTGCCACCCATAACACAAGTATTAAGTTACTTCGGGGAAGGACTGCTGTCTATCTAAATGTCCTATATATTCATTTATTTTAATATTAGGCTTTTACCTGCGACTTCGTTCGCGTGGAAAATTGTCGAGGTTGATAATAGATGGCGCTTTTCAATGTCATCCTATTTCTGCAGAATTAACGGATTTCTACGGATTACGGATCTCTGCAATATCGATATTGGTCCAGCGGATTCGCCGTGAAAGAGTAACAAACATACATCCGTACTCACAAACTTTCGCATTTATAATGTGTGTTGTATATTCTAACCAGCCGTATACCGCACAGCTTTAAGTTTCACTTTATATAATCACTAAAACAAACGTACTAAGCGATAATCTGTTAACCATCATATACCATTATCACCATATTGTTCGTCCAAATCACGCAATTACAAGCATATTCATAAAACCGAAGTGAAACCAGCTGTCTCTTAAATTCCATAAAGTTTAAGACAAACCAAAAAACAATTCCCATTACTAGAATAATACATTCGAGCTTTCTACATTATATTATTTGAACAGTGACCTTTGACACAAATCAAATTCCCGATGACTGGTCAATGCATCATAATGGCGTGATATGAGGCTATCACCTAACTTTTTCGTATAATACCACCATTGTTTGTAAGCGATATCGCTGTTAGACTCCGTTTCATTGCACAGACAAGACACTGTTGTAAATGCGATTCACTTAAAAATACAAAAATTTAATAATGTTTTATTATGGACTTCATAGAAATCTGGCCGAATAGAAAACACCACCTTATGTCTTAACGAGGTGTCGTAAAAGGCGACTAAGGTCATTTGACCTGCCGTTACAGGTCCCCGAGACGGTCGGTGCATCTGGTGCTCCCGATGCACTGGTTAGCGGAGGAGGACTTCTCTTTCGAGGGGTCCTTACCTGGAGGAGCTGTTCTCTGGGATCAGAGCTGTCGGGGCAATGTGTACAACGATACTCTGTTCTTGCCATTGGCAGCGTGGTGGAGCACACAGGTCATTAGGGCATGGCATGTACGCATAAGGGGTTTTTTCCTATTAAAAAAAAAGTTAACCCGCCGTGTGGTATCCGGCTGTGTGGAATGGACCAAACTCTTTCTTACCGAGGTGTCGTAAAACGCGACTAAGTCACGTCACACAAGTTGACGTCAGGTAGGCGTATCGTAAGATTCGTAGCCAAATCGTGTGACAACATGTTATTAGCATGTTGTAACGACCCCACTTAGAGTGGGATAAGGGCATGAGGACGATGATATACATAAAAATATAACGAATTATAAAAAGATTGGCGTGTATATAATATACAAAGTAGGAACCGACATAAGCTTGCGGCTCCTGCTTTGCGCCTTGCAAAAGTACGTAAGTCGTTTGTGGGTTTGGATATAAGATATATAAATTCCACAATTAATTTTAGATTTGCCATTACAGCAGTTTAAAAACAATATGCAAAAAATGCTAATACAGAAAGCCTACTATACTATTGAGGATTACTTACATGATAAGAACGCGTGGAGCTACTCTTAGTCCCTGTACAAGATAGTATAGTATAGTAACTCACGGTACATTTTTTCAAAATATATTTCTTATTTCTAGTTACATTTAGTCATTACTGTCTTGTACAGGGTCGAAGAGAGCTATGTCCACACATTCTTATCATCTAAGTTATCCTCAACAGTATAATAGGCTTACTGTAGCAGCCTCTTTTAAACAGTGTTAAATTACCTATACCAACAGTTTAAAAACACTGTTAAAAGAAGGCTGATACAGAAAGCTTACTACACTGTTGAGGATTACTTAGATGATAAAAATGTGTTGATATAGCTACTCTTCGACCCTGTATAAGAAAGTAATGACTAAATGTAACTGGTAATGAGAATTATATTTTGTAAAGAGCAAACGCTGAGTTTCTAGCTGGCTCTTCCCGGTAGGTACAGCTTTGCGAACCAGCAGTAGAGTTGACTATTCAAAAGTACACAAGTTTACTTGAATAAAGAATATTTTGAATTTTGATAATAAAATATATATATTTCAAATTCAAATTCGAAATTTTCTTTATTCAAATAAACTTGTAAACAAATAATTTTGAATCGTCAATTCTACTGCTGGTTCGGAAAGCTGTTCCTATCGAGAAGCGCTAGCAAGAAACTCTGCGGTTGCTCTTTTTAACATAATACTTATAACTGGTTACTAGCCGTGTGGTATCCGGCTAAGTAGAATAGTACCACCCTCATTTCTTACTGAGGTGTTGTAAAAGGCGACTAAGGTAAGTCGACCCGCCGTGTGTTATCCGGCTGAGTAGAATAGACCACCCTCATATATTACCGAGGTGTCGTAAAAGGCGACTAAGGTAAGTTGACCCACCGTGTGGTATCCGGTTTAGTAGAATAGACCACCCTCTTTCTTACCGAGGTGTCGTACAATACGACTATGGTAAGTTGACGTCAGGCAGGCGGCCGGTCGTAAAGACGCAGCCAAATCATGTTACAGCATGTTTATAACATGTTGTGCCGACCCCACTTAGAGTGGGATAAGGGCAGGAGGATGATGATTAAGTCATTACTGTCTCGTACAGGGTCGGACCGTAAGTAGCTATATCCACGCATTCTTATCGTCCAAATAATCATCAACAGGCTTTACGTTTATTCCGTTATTGGTGCTGTGAAACTCAGTCGGATCCACGGAACGCGATCTTAAATCGTTATCCTAATATGTATTTCGCTGAATCACACCGTTGCTTTCATAGACAATCGGTGTCACAGCATCAGAGCACCTTTGTAGAGCACTCCTTGCTATTGTTGGAACGTGTTAACATTTTTATATCTCAACGCTTTGTTCTCGGACATTCCTTTCTTTATTCACCAAAAGTAACATCGGATAGCTTTGAGCCTGGAATACTATGACACTGTTATGGTGTTGAATGTTTGCTTGCGGCCCCCATAGATCGCAAGTCATTTATCAGCTATAAGTATTAAGTTTTAGTAAATAACATGTTTTTCCTGAGCATCATGTATTAATGTTTCCGAAAAAAAATTTGGTTACCTAACACAAATTCTGATATCCGTCTGAGTAGAATAGACTACCCTCATATCTTACCGAGGTGTCGTAAAAGGCGACTAAGTTAAGTTTGCACGCCGTTTGGTATCCGGCTGAGTAGAATAGACCATCCTCATTTCTTACCGAGGCGTCGTCAAAGGTGACTAAGGTAAGTTGACTCGCCGTGTGGTATCCGGCTGAGTAGAATATACCTTTTTCGTACAGAGATGTTGTTAACTAAGATAAGTTGGCGTCAGGCAGATGACCGGTCGTAAAACACCTAGCTAAATCATTTAACAACATGTTATGCCTATCTTTCTGGATTGACGTTTGAACGGTTAATCCGCTGGACCAATATTGATGAAATTTGGAGGAAAAATTCCCGCTTTTTTCGGAAACAGACAAAAAAGAAAATAATGCTATGCTAATGCTGCTATGGTAAGCAATAATTGTGCCAAATTATCAATATTGGTCCAACGAATTATTCCTGAAGCGTAACATACAGACATACTTTCGCATTTATAATATTATCGATTGTGAAACAAATCAATGGCAATAGAAATTAATCAAATGCCGTCAGTGTACCGTCAATTTCTTAGAAGCATGAATAGGGAGTATATATAGTAAGTAATTGGTGACTGATTTAACCCAATTGATTGGTCACGGCGCTGAATAAACAGTTTATTTTAAAGGGTAATGGAGGAAAGTTGGACTTGATTGCGGCCGGCGTCGCGTCGCATGCTAATTGTAGTAACAACTGAGCGACAAGATCATTACTTATTAGACTGGCCCGTTGGAGCAGTGGGTAGTGACCCTGCCTTCAGCTCCACGGGTCGCGGGTTCGATTCCCGCCGAGGGCAAACATTTTCTATAAATGAATTTGTTGGTCTTTGAGCCTGGGTGTATATTTGTATTTAAGTATGTATTTAAAAATATATAAGTATATATTCACCAGTTGTCTGTCTACCATAACACAAGTATTAAGTTACTTACTTTGGGGACGGACGACCGTGTGTGTAATTGTCCCATATATTTATTATTTATTTATTTATTTATTAATTTATACATCACTCCAATAGGATTGCATTTTTATATACGATTTAAGCAGAATTTGGGCCTTAGTTTTGGACGAGCCCTTTTGCAGAAGTGACTTGACCGTTTCATGCGGATTTTATTTTGCGCCATTATTTTCCTAAACAAAACTTATATTACTTAAACTTAACTTATATACTAGATTATACACACTTGGTTTGCGTGGACTGTCGTCGCGTATAAGTTGTTAATAGATGGCGTTTTTTAATGTCATCCTATTCCTGTAGAATTAACAGGATTTCATAGTTAATGTATAGAAACCGGCTATACTCACGTATTATTTTATCGGATGAACCCGACTAGTTTCAAGCGGCGTTATCGCGCCGTTATAACGCCGCGTAAAGAGCTCATGAATAAGAGCCCCGTATGGGCTTGAAACTAGTCGGGCTCATCCGATAAAATAACACGTGAGTATAGCCGGTTTCTATACATTAATTATGAATTCCACTCACGATAGTTTAAATTCAAAAATTAACAGGATTTGTATAGCCTATATGTTATCCCGGTGTATAAGGAATAATCGTGCCAAATTTCATCATTATTCTATTTATTTATTTATAAATTGGAAAACAAACAGCACTTAAATTATTACAAAGAATTATAACATAAAATTAATACGCATGCCAACAAAGTTTCCATAAATGAGCGAAGGAAGTGAACACAATACAATAAATAAAGCTAAGTGATAAATATAAATACGGTTACGCCGTTAAAGAGTCAAAAAAATTACATCCATACTCACAAACTTTCGCATTTATAATATTAGTAGGAATAAGCATTTATAATACCTATATAATATATATATACCTATATATTTAACAGTTATCTGCCATAACACAAGTATTAAGTTACTTTGGGGACGGACAACCGCGTGTGTAGCTGTCCCATAAATTATTAAAAAAAATTGCAATATCAAAATTGTCTTTAATGTGTGTGAGTGTGTGCGTGTGTTCTCAACCTTTAAAATTAGGGTAAAAGTCCGCATTTTTCATGTAAGTAAGTCGCACTTTTCCGCAATCGGCTGTAACGGCTATTTAAATGCGTTGAATCGATTAAATCTAAACTAACGTACAAGGAAATGTAAATCTAGTTCATAAATTAAGACAATATAAAGACGAGTGCTACATATTGAGTCGTCAAAGGCATTGTCAGGGTACAATGGGCTCCCTGTATCGGTTCCCATTCGAATACAATACCGATTTGATTCCTACGCGTTTTACTTGTCACGCGCGCCATTCAAGTCGCCGCGACGCTTCCCGACCGGTATAACACGCTTGAATCTAATTGTATTCAATTATGAGTTTAAATGGCTCGAGATTTATGACGTCACGGGATCTATACAGCTTATGGTGACAAACACTGGTTGGCCATTTATTTATACGGATTTCTAACAGCATAACATATTATTTAATCCAAAAATATCCAAATAGTCTTAAATTAAGTATTTAGTAACAATTACAGGAATTCACATCATTCTTAGTAACAATTTTACAATTATAAGCCTAAAATAAACATTAAAATAAAAAGAATAATTAAAACAAAAAAATTACAACATTAAGGATCAAAATCTGAATTTAGAAATTTTTGTACATTTTTTTTATAAACGATGAAACCCCATCGCGGCCAATATCCGGTGATAATTCGTCCATTGTGCCGCTATTATATAAGCGCGAGATAAAGTGTGGTTTAATTCTTTTAAATAAAAAAAAATTAAATCAAATTCAAGTCTATTAACACTTTTTTTAAAGATTACTATCAATTTGGGTTACAATTTATTAGTAAACTTATTAACCCCTCCAGCTAAGTTAAATGCTTGTGTTAGGAGTGGGTTCACGTCGGTAGTATAATGGCCGAATGGCCGGGATTCGTCCCACGACCTCTCAATCGCAAGGTGAGAAAAATCGATCTAGCTAGGTTTTATGTAAAAAAAAATCGTTTTTGGGCATTAAAAAATACTAAAATTTATATTGAATATAAACACTATTTTTGTCATAAACTGTTAAGTCAGCTTATTCAGGGAACTGGCAGTCTCGAGAAATGTAAATACCTACATAGTAAATACCTTCTCGAGCAAGGCTTCAACCAAGCACTATTTATTTATTATAATTTATGTAACATAACGAGATCTAATTCGCTAGCTTTACATTTAGTTCAGAAACAAAGGCACACTAAAACATCGTATCCGGTCATAACAGTTAAGAACAATAACAATGCGTTTGCGTCGGTTTTGTGCAAAATTTCTTTTCCCCGAAGAGTTCTTTATGGCTTTTGTTACGCTCGTCGGCGCCTTTAAGAACTGAGCGATACTTTTATCTCTTCCACTCGCAATTAGCCAATATTTCGACTGTTTTAACATTTTAAACGTTTATTGCAAAAGTGGATAGCAAAAGCTTTTGAATGTAACAAAGTAATTACATTTCTCTATTTTGCTACACTTTTTTAAGGGCTTTTACTGTTGTTATAGTTTTATTACGACCATTTTTTTACACAACTCATTCTTTTACCGTTTCTCTATTTAAGTGAAATGAAATAATACTATTACAAAGTATCTTTGCTTTGTTATATTTTCGCAACTCCTCGCTTTGCATAAAATTTAATTTACTATGTAAGTCAAAAATAAACATGCTGTCATATGATTTCGCTGCGTTTTTACGACCGGCCGCCTGCCTGACGTCAACTTACCTCAGTCGTATTTTACGACACCTCGGTAAGAAAGAGGGTGGTCTATTTTACTCAACCGGATACCACACGGTGGGTCAACTTACCTTAGTCGCCTCTTACGACACCTCGGTAAGAAATGAGGTTGTTCTATTCTACTCAGCCGGATACCACACGGCGGGTCGACTTACCTTAGTCGCCTTTTACGACACCTCGGTAAGAAATGACGGTGGTACTATTCTATTCAGCCGGATACCACACGGCGTATCATTTGTCCCTTCACTGACATCGCTCGTCAGTACATTATTTATTATGTAAACGTTTTCAAATGCGAATCTCACTAAGTCATACTCTACACCCGTGCGAAGTTCCTGCGGTTGGCAGTAAATAATACAACTTATATTTGTTTCCCATTGTAAATATTGTGCCGAGCAATAAATTTTGTAAATACAGTTAAAATAACCATTGATATACATGAGAAGCGGCACTAAAGCAACAATTAGGCATTGCATCTGGATCACACGCGCCGCCGAACTCTACATCTTCCGCCTTCGATCACCGAATCAATATGAATGAGCGGTATTCAAGTGTCAGCGATGCACGCGCGGGAAGATACGGATCGACAAGCCTCACTTTATATACCCATCGTATGTATTATACTAGCCAAACATTCCAACTTTGCACGGAAAGCATGTTGAAGGTATTGTGAAAATAGTAGCTTTGAAAATATTTAGATAAGAAATTTAAAGATAGAGCAATCATCATCCTCCTGCCCTTATCCCACTGTAAGTGAGGTCGGCACAACATGTTATAAACATGTTGTCACATGTTTTGGCTGCTTACCGCCGGCTGCGTGCGGTTGCGTACGACCGGCCGCCTGCCTGACGGCATTTTACCTTAATCGCCTTTTACGGCACCTCGGAAAGAAATGAGGGTGGTCTTTTCTACTTAGCCGGACACCACACGACAACTCAACTTATCTTAATCACTTTTTACGACACTTCGGAAAGAAATGAGGGTGACTTTTCTGCTTGGTCGGATAGCACATGGCGAGTCAACTTACCTTAATCGCCTTTTACTACACCGGTAGAAATGATGGTGGCCTATTCTATTACTTATTCTATTCTTATACTTAGCCGGACTTTTTCGTCCTATCTTCACTAATGAAGGTCGTGCCTAGTATTAGGATCTAAATGACGGTTCCACCACGTTTGCACAACATTCTGCGACTTCGGTCTGTCTGTGGCTTTTCTAATGGCAACAGTTGGTAAATGGGTAAGAGATTATTTGGTCTGTCCAGCACAAAGAGGGTCGACCATTTTCTTTTTTTTATCTTTATTTTTCAGGACTTTTATACAATTAGTACAAGTACATGTCAGTTCTATAGTACCCTTTTACTTAATTCTATACAATTTTCATATCCTAAACTATCTATGGCAAAAATATATAGCATTTTACCTCGATCAGAATTGGGTTCAGCTAAAATGCTATTTATAAAGCCAATATCTATGTAATTTACAGCAAGCTTATCAGAAGTTTCCATCCTCATCTGACCATTTTGAACACATTCCATTAAGAAGTGCTGGATATCTTCACATACTCCACACGATAAACAGTTTGGTGAGTCCACTTATTCTTATGCCCTTAACTTACCGACTGGCTCGTTGGAGCAGTGGGTAGTGACCCTGCCTTCAGCTCCGCGGGTCGCGGGTTCGATTCCCGCCAAGGGCCAACATTTTCTATAAATTAATTTGTTGGTCTTTGAGCCTGGGTGTATATTTGTATTTAAGTATGTATTTAACAATTATATGTGTATATATTCTCCAGTTGTCTGTCACCCATAACACAAGAATTAAGTTACTTACTTTGGGGACGGACGACCGTGTGTGTAAGTGTCCCATATATTTATATATTTATATTTATTTATTGCCATCTTGTGCAATCACGAGGAGAGATTATCATTTTTTCCAGGTCGTCATACTTAGCCGGACACCACGGGTAAATCGTAGATCATAACTTTTTTAATGAAATTCGTAGAGTACCGCCTCCTCGTATAAATTATTTGAAGTTATGTGCTAAATTCCTTATCGAGTGACATATCACACGTGCCGAGTCGGCCATAACACGCCAAATAACTGATCTATATAGGGTTACGTCACACGAGGCGTGGCGGGCGCGGCCAATCAAAGCGCGATGCTGATACCTACTGTGGTGGTTTTGATGTGTGTCGAATTCATGTGCACGGTGTCAAGTAACTCGTACTCAGTGTTGCCAACCTCAGGAAACTAAAAACAGTAGCTTGCTAATAAAAAAAAACGGTAGAAAACAGTAGGTAAAGTAAAGGAAGATTTCAAATTGCACTCATAAATTATCTACTATCACTACCACACTATACTAGCACTTAGCACTGCTCATATCTCATCGTTTCATCCCGTTGCATCGGCTATCTCCTGATAATACTTGCATTGCATGAGATAATCATATTCAAATTCAAATAATTTGTTGAATTAAACTTTACGCAAAGCATATATAAACAAAGCGTATAGCTATGCTTGTTTGGGTGATTGGTCGTGATTTTGTCGTGGAGTCTATCTCCTGATGATGCTCCGGTTGCGGGGCGAAATGATTTTTGAGTGTGTAATAGTGAAGGTGTGTAGCGCTTGTGCATTGTTCTGGCGGTAGTGGAGGTTTGTACATGTGATTTTACGATTCCACTATGGTAAAACGGATAGTCCACTCTACATTTAGCGTTATATATTTTTCTATTTTACTTTATCGCGGATTATGGTAAAATAATTTTATTATTACTTTTGTATTATTGATTTCCGTAAAGTAACGCGTAATTCTATAAATTATTTAATACTTCGTTTTAATCCAAAACAAGAGTTTTATCCATTCCAAAAAAAAATTATTACTTTTGCTCTAATACTTGGTATTTATGTAGGGCTTTCACAAGAACTTATGAATCGTCAAATTGTAAGCTTTGTTAGTTCGGAAAGTTGCTCTCGCTGAAAAAACAACCAACAAGAAATTCGGTGGTAGCTTGGTTCATAAATGTTTTGCACGTCTTATTAATCTAACGATATTTATGTATATGTTAAGTGCATTATAATATCACGTATAAATTGTACAGATAAATTAACACGTCTTTGTAAGAGATGTCTGTATTGAAATCTTTAAAAGCGAACATGTCAGAAACAACGCCATTAATCCTGATAATTCCATAGAAATGTTGCACAAGCGCGCTAAACGGGTCGTCAAAATCGTTTGGCCTTTGACAAAATTATGTTAGTCATGCACACAGTCGACAAATTTGTCGTTATACAAATCTTTTATTATTTTTTCAAATGTTTGTCGTAAAGCAATTTGTATAAAATACAATTAGCTAAAGTAATGAAAATATTATTTTGCTTTAATCCGCTATAAAAGAAAATATATGTAATGCTTAATTTAGAGTGTACTATTCGTTCTCATACCTGATACATGCAGAATTCGTAAAAAGTCATGCACTATCCGCCACCAATAACAAAATAATACACAAGCACTGCACACATTCACCACCACAATCTCAACAACTATTTCGCCCCGTCACCGAAACATTGTCAGGAGATAGAGTTTAAGGAATATATCGGATTGTAGCAAAATAACATTTTCATTGGTTTTATGGACCTCCACAAAGTAAAGCCTAATTGATTAAATTATACAATTACCCATTCAGCCGATGTATTTTGTTAATTTTTTGCATTACTTATGAACTCTATAGTTACTTATGAATAGAATTTTACTCGTGAGAGTTGACGTTTTATATTATTCAGCGCTTGACTGTACTTAATTATATTTTTTTTGGTTAATGATTCTTTGGATAATGGTATAGTTTGGTTTAAATGACTTCCAAATCGAGAATTCTGAATTAAACATATTCAAACATTAAATATGTTAGAATTAAATATTATGGTGTCTTATCTCCTGCTCATTGGCTTATAAGAAGCTCAGAGATGATCTATTTCTAAGCTTCTTTTAAGCCAATATAATTAATTATGAGAATTCTGAAGGAAAGATCTGAAAAATGACCAACAGTCTGTTCGTATAACTGTGTTTGTAATGACACTTGTCCTTTTGTCCTACTTAAAATAGCTGACGGGGTTATAGCTCTTGACTAGTAGCTAACAATTTATATTGTGGCTTTCCCATAATTATAATATAAAACTATAAATCTCTTTAAAATTTCTGTAGTTTATAGTATTGAAATCTATACTAATATATAAAGCTGAAGAGTTCGTTTGTTTGAACCCGTTAATCTCACGAACTACTGGACCGATTTAAAAAATTCTTGGAGTGTCAGCTTTATCGAAATATAACATTTATCAAGGACGGCTATAAACTATATAAAATCAATAAATAAATAGAAGAGCAGCTACAAAATGCTTTAAATAAAAAATACAAAATTTAAAGTTTTCCTTACGTGCGTTAAGTAAACGGTGAAAGTTATTCAAAAACCTCTTATAATTAACTTTACTTTTATGTTTAAAATTTGAATTCGAGAAAAATTTTGTGACACACTGATTTCTATGCGAAGCTTCTATAAGCTTCTGTCTGCTTATGTAAGATGCTACAGTAAGCTTAGTATATTAATAAACATCATCCTCGTATTCAAGCTTCCTGTTAAGACATTTGTGTCGCACGTCTTGAGTGTGCACGTTTCGGTTCAGCGATCATGCACGGCCTTGTGTTAGATTGTATCCTCTTTAACCTTCGCAACTTAATAACGAATCATCAAATTCGTATTACGACAGTAATATCAATGTTGACTTGCAAACGGGGCAATATGGTGCTCAGTTTATTAGTATTATCATTATTTTTTGAATAAATTATATGCTGTTAGCTATAACGATGTTTCGCCGTGTGGTCTCCGGATGTATAAATAAGGCCACCCTCATTTCTTACCGACGTGTCGTAAATGGCGACTCAGGTGAGTTCACCCGCCGTGTGGTATCCGGCTGAAAGGAATAGACCTCCCATTTCTTACCTAGTTATCGTAAAAGGCGACTAAGGTAAGTTGACCCGACGTTTGGTATCCGGCTGAGTACCCTCCTCATTTCTTACTGAGGTGTCGTAAAAAGCGACTGAAATACATTAATCCGCCGTGTGGTATCCGGTTGAGTAGAATAGACCACCCTCTTTGTCTGTCTCTAAAAAAATACTTCTCAAAAGTGAAAAATTAAAAAAAAATTAAAGTCACAGCTATTTTGAAATAGGTATTTGCTATCCAGCAGATAAACAAACTATCAGCCACATGATCTACCTGTTAACTTATTAGGGACTTTAAGCGCTGAATAAGCCTATCAGAAACCTAAGAAACGCAAAATTCCGAGATTTGTGTTAGATATGTTTCGAATAAGCTGACTGACAGTTTATTCGAAACTTTGAAACAGGCCCTAAGTATTTTTATCACCCTTTATATCAATCTTATAAGGCTTTGGTTCATGCCATGGTTATAGAAAATATGCGAATGTGCGTACATAGTGCATGCGTAACTCTTAGGGCTTTTTCAATAGATTATACAAAATTAGCTGTGGTAGCCCAGCGGTATCACCGTGCGCCTCTTTCGAGAAGGTCTAGGGTTCAAAACCCGGGCAGGCATCAATGAGTTTTCTAGTAAAACTTATGTGTCTAATTGATAATTGCAATTTATCACACGCTTTTCGGTGAAGGAAAACATCGTGAGGAAACCTGCATATCGCTAGAGAATTCTGGGGATGTGCGTAACCTACCAATCCGCATTGGAGCAGCGTGGTAGGTCTTAGCTCCAATCCTTCTCTCCAAAAAAAAAAAAACGGAGAGAAGAGGTCTATGCCCAGCAGTGGGATAGTAACAGGCCGTTACTTACTTTTTTTTACTTACTTATACAAAATTACTGGTATTTACAAATTACAGACATCACTATTTTTTTCAATAGATGTTTGGAGGTTATCGCCGAAGAGACAATCGAGTGTCCGTCCGGGATGAGATGATGTAAATGACAGATTACACGCACTACCGTTCCTTGTATACAGCGTGTTTTATTTAGACAAGATATAATATAGAAGTTAAACTATAGTCAGATTAAAGAAAAAAAATAGTAAAAATTGTTTTTTAACTTATTATTATTTAAACATTTGATATATAGATATAATGACATATTTATCACCTCTCAGATCCTTTTTATTAATATATTTACATATAAAAGTTTTTGAGTATTAGTCTCCTTCAGAACATCGAGTAATTGTCAAGTATAACGAATTTTTTTGAAATAACACACAATCGGCATGTTTATAACATATTGTGCCAACCCCACTTATAATAATATAAGTGTAGATAAGGGCAGGAGGATGAAGTAATTTAGTATGGTTTATTTTTACTTATGAATATTTTTTTTTTGCCTCCTGTGAGGTTTACGACTTGGGGCGGACGTGTAGTGGAGGGCTAATATTATGACGATTAGTCATCATGGCATCGGGAGTATGGCGAGAAGCCACGGCTGACCAACGTCAGAAAACTAGGACCTCGTCTTCGCCGGCGAAGACGCTGTTTGCGTGTATTATATGTGTCTGTCTTTGCGATCGTTATTTGATCGTCAGGGTCATACAGGACGCTTTTTTGTTGCCTATATTTTCGGTGAGTCGACCGAACAGGGATGAAAATGGAAGCCACTGTTATAAGTGGTGAACCTCGGCATTCTCAAAGTAAGACTTCGAAAAGCGCTTAAAGAGATGAGGAATGGTGGGGAGTTCAAGGTCTCTATGGTGGTCAACAATCCTATTGAACCACGGACAACCAGTAGCATCCGCGTGAATCTATTCTGCAGTCTTTGGGATGTGAGCAATCTGACTTTCTGGGAGCATCCTGTACAGGCGTGTGCACAGTGCAAGGAGTGCGGTCACGGTGCGCGCGCGGTTTTGCAAGCGGACAGCGGCGATCAGCATCGCCGGTGACGTCCTAACTGTGTCAATATACATCCTTTACGGCTTAATAGGCTGTTGTTGCTATCAATGTCAGGTTTATCGTGATTGTCTCACTGTTAAAGCAAAAAAATATGCATCAAATATGAAGATCTTAAAGATTAACTGCAATGATAATATAAATAGTGTTCTATAATATAGGGTTAAAAAACACAATATAATAGATTTATTAGCAAAAATGACTTATATTTTTTGATCGGTCTTACTCGTTATTAAAAAAAAAAACTTTTTTGTGATTTATTAAAAAAAATATATATTTTATTAAGTTTTATACTCCACCATTAGGATAAATTTCAAAATAATTTATTAATTTTTGCATTTTGGAACTCTGCAAAAACTTATTCTATTAATTATTATATAACAAGCTGTGCTTGCGGTTTCACCGGCGTTGAAATCAGTGTAGTTCATTTAATACTTTAAACATAAAATTAGATATTGTGGGTTAACTATAAGAGATAGAGACATGCTGTCGCGGACTTTTTTGTAGTATTTTTGTAGAGCTACATTTCTCTAGTACATTACTTTAGTATCTCTGATGGTTTACGCAGCGCACGCGACTAAATCTCCTACCAGGCGATTTTTTTTACAACTGCGCGTCTTCTTCAAAACAATTTACATAAAACCGTAATGTACAACAAACTTAAACCTTCCGAATTCGATAATAATATAGACAGACATCTTTTGGGGACTTCATTTTATAAGAAGTATAGATATTATAGCGGTATATTTATAACTGGTTATTAAATTCAAATTCGTGACTCTTAAGCGCGGAACTTTGGAATTTCGCTACCACGCAGCGGTGAGTTAAAGCTTCGCAATTTTTTTACAGTTACATAACAGAATACATTGTTCCACGTAATCTTTATCAAAATATCAACAAACTTGCTTCACATTTCACCAGCACAATAAAATAGGGCCGCGCCCATTGCGGAGCGCACGCGTGAAAGGTTGAGCGCATCCCGTGACCTGCAGAAAGTGCACCTAAGGCCTTAGGCATGGTGCACACGTGCAGATGGGAAATAAATAATAAACGTAGTCGGGAAACCAAAGTAGAGAGAGTAGAGAACTTTGAAGATGTTTGGACTTAGAGTTTTAAGGTGTTGTTATAACGGCCTTGCATGGCACATTTAATAAAAGATTTAAAAAAATGCAATTACAGAATCAAAAGATGGAAGAAAGGGCTGCTAATATCTGGGACTTGATCCGGAATATTTTCACCTCTTTAGTCTGCACGTTTCTGAGTTATTACAATTTATAAAAGACAGCAAAATCTTTGTATTCTATTAAATATTCTAGCAGTTTTTAATGCCTCAAAACGGGGATAAAACGTAAATTTCTTAATTACAACTTAGTAAGATCGTTTTATCATCCCCGAAATCCACCACATACTGAATTTTAGCTCATTCAATTATTAAAAATATATTCATACTCCAAATGCTTGATTAATTATTATATTACTTATATAGTTGCTTTTTTAGAATATTCAAAAAATATATTATATACAATAAGAATAATCATACAAAGATCTCTTTGTGTGATTTAGTCTTATGTAATTGAGGAAGTAATGTATTAAAATTGTAGGGGTTTTTTTATATGTGCTATAATATATTTCATATATGTTTTTCATATATTCGTATAGTTCTGAGTGATAAAAAAGCCTGTGTCAGACTCTGGCTAAATGAAAATAGGTGGTGAAATAGTTCTGTGGTTATAATTTACGTATTGAAAGTGTTCTAGACATGACCCACATTTTTAGTTTAAACTAAATAGTGTAAATATTACGTCTGTGAGTACTAAGCTTTAGAAGATGCTCTTAATTACTAGTACCAACATCAACCTTAAGTAAATAAGTATTAGGTTCGTTTTCTAATGTACAGCTCGTGGATCTAATCGAAAGTGTCGATGGAATCTGGCTTTTATGCTTTGAGTAATAGGGAAGTGGTCTTGAGACTAGAAAGTTTGACTTCTATAACCCTGAGACTGGAATAGTAATTTTGGATTTGGAATTAAAATTCAATTGATTTAACTGACTTAACTGTACTTAGATTTTCTTTAAATCAATGGAAAACACACGAAGTTTGTTAGTTTCAAACCTGTTGACTTACGGATAATGTAATTGCAAAATTTATAATTAGTCCAAGTTTAATACCGCAGCTATAAAATTCATATGATTATGGTACGGAGGATCATGTTGTGACTGAAGAGGCTTTGGTGACTGGTTAATCGAGATATAATCATCCATTCAAACACCCGTGATCAAGGGTTCGTAGGTTGACTAAAATTTATTTATAAAACCTCATTTTTCTCCTGCCCTTATCCCACTTCAAGTGGGGTCAGCATAACATATTTCAAACATATTGTAAGATAATTTGGCTTATTATTTTACGACCGGCCGCCTGTCTGACGTCAACTTACCTTAGGCGCCTTTTACGATACCTCAGTAAGAAATGAGGATGGTCTATACTACTCAGCCGGATACCTAACGACGGGTCGACATACCTTAGTCGCCTTTTACGACACCTCGGTAAGAATGAGCGTGGTCTATTCACCACTATTCTAACTTCATGTCCAACAGTCTCTTATAAATACCTGTTATCGAACAGTCTATCAGTAAAAAAAAAATTAAAGTCCAATTGATTTAACCGCTACAAACCGTTTATAATTCATTAAAAGCATTACCCACTTTGCCACAAGCATTTGCGCCACAATAAACCATATTCCCACTTACCAATAAATACCAACATAACCATATAACCAGATATTAATAAATAATACCAACATTAAAGGTGAGAATTTACAGTATGGGAACGTCAAAAGGGCATCTGCCCTGAAATTATTATTATGGTATTATCTTGTTGGTAGATGCAATAATTTTAGAAATAATTGGCGTCGCGATTTAGTATAACTACCCTCGCGCGTATATCGCGGGAATAACATATGCAAATTCAGATGTACTTCGTTTTGAACTCTTAACCTGGCCAGTTCATATTATCTTTATTACTGGCTTATTTATACCTAGTTGTTCTCGCGACTTCGTTTACGTCTAATTTAGCGTTTAACACTTTGTATTAAAAGAAAAACGGTAAGTTTTTCCACGTTTTTCCCTCACACGCTCCTGCGAATAACTACTCTATAAAGGTTGCCTGTAAGAGATTGCTTATAGCAATAAGGCCGCCTTTGCACGCCTTAAATGTTTGATATTCCTATTTTGTTTCTGTTTTTCTATTTTATTGTGGAATGTGCAATAAAGTTTTATAAATAAATAAGTTTTTATAGTAACTAACTGTGCCGGCAGCTTCGCCCAACACAAACAAAATAGACAAAGTAGGACCTAAAATAAAGTTGAGGCACCTGTTTTGCGCTTTATAAACGTAGATTACCTGGATGGCCGATCCTTGCTCGGTAATTTTTTTAAAGATACAAAAAGAATGCAAATAAACAAAAAGAAATCACCGATGACTTGTGCGGGATTTGAAATTTTGTGGGCCCGGCTTCACAGCATTACGTTTGACAGCCAAAAATATCATTTGCTATCTTTTCTTATTTTTGTAGTTTTTTAATGCCCAAAAACAGGGATAAAATTATTTTTTTAAACAAAACCTAGCTAGATAATTTTTTCTCCCCCAAAACCTCCTACATGCTGAATTTTTGAGAATCGATGGAGCCGTTTTCGAGATTCAGAAAAATATATATGTATAACTCATTTAAATATTAAAGATAAATGTAGATAAATTGTTTATAGAATTTAAACTATGATTCTATATTAAAATAGCAGAAAGACATATAAAATAGAGCATATACATGCAACGAAATAAAAACAAAATTTATTGAACTATTAGGATATTCCATTGATTTTTTATAACACCTCATCTACTAAGAAAATATCCAATAAACATCTAGCAGTAAAAATTTCAAAACAGGCAAGTTAGGTAACTGTTAAAAATTTTAAATCCGTTTGTCGAAATCTAATTAACTCCAAATTATTTCAAATGTTAATCATTTGAAACAATTTAAAATTAATTGCTCGAAACACCATGATGGACTTTGGAAATAAAAACAGAATTAGGTTTCTGTCTTTTATATATTTCGGGCTTTATATAAACTAAAATCAAACACAGTCATCAAAATATTCGGTTGTTATAAATTTCAAAAATATACTACTACTACTAATATCATTATTCTCCTGTCCTATCCCACTCTAAGTGAGATCGGCACAACATGTTATAAACATGTTGTTATATGGCTAGGTATTTTACGACGGGCCGCGTGCCTGACGTCAACTTACCTTAGTCGCGTTTTACGACACCTCAATAAGAAAGAGGGTGGTCTATTCTACTCAGCGCGAACCACACGGCGAATTAACTTACCTTAGCCGCCTTTTATGACATCTTGGTAAGCAATGAGGGTGTTAAAAATATATTTCTAATGTGTAGTTATGAATTTCCTATCATGCAATTTAATCTAAAAATTTTAATCATAAACCTAAATTGCAATATATACTTTTATATCTATTACTCCTTTTAATAGTTATTTTAAACCAATGTAATAGCAATATAATTAAGCCCTTTTCAAAGCAAAAGCCGCATGTTTATATCGGTTTCTATCATGTCTTATTACATTATGAATGTTTTTCTAAAAACTTATACTTTTTATTGGACTGTTATCATACTATCCTATTTAAAGATATTATCAGCATCTTGTCTTTTTGTTGGGAAGGGTTGGATCTTAGACTGCTCCAATGCAAATATACCCCATGATATATATATAGGATATGCAGTTTTCCACACGTTGTTTTTTATACAACGAGAATTCCTTTTTTTTTGTCAACCGATGAGACGTTTATTTCTGGACATAGGTTCATGGGATCTCCACACCATATAAGATCTTGTGCCGCTTTATCCAGTGGGTCACCGCAACCTTTTTTAGGTCGCCAGTCCACCTTGTAAGGGGTCTACCGAGACTACGTTTTCCGGTGCGGGGTCGCCATTCCAACACCTTAAGATCCCAACGTGTTTGAATGGCGACCCGCGCCGAAAAGCGCAGTGTCGGAAGACACCCTACTAGATGGACTGATGACCTTATAAAGATCGCGGGGAGCCGCTGGATACAAGCGGCACAAAATTATGTATTCTGGAGATCTCATGAAGAGACTTATGTCTATCAGTGGATGTCCATCAGTTGAAGAAGAAGAAGACCTCAAACTCCATAGGTTCTTCGAATTATGTACCCCATCCATCGCTACTTCAGCTTCGCGACAAGCTGATCTATGTCGGTGACTTTAGTTCTTCTACGGATCTCCTCATTTCTGATTTGATGACGTAGAGATACTTCAAGCATATCGCTCCATCCCGCTGAGTGACTCTAAGTTTTTTTATGAGGCCCATAGTCAGAGACCACGTTTCAGATCTGAATGTCATCACAGTATGCGAGTGACGACATTTTCGTACATCGCGTGATAAATTGTATACATTTCTTCGCAAGTAAATTGAGTTAATCTATTTTTACTCGTATATATTTCATGGTTGCGTCAGGATCAAGGTTAAATGAACAGCACATACAAAAACAGATTTATAGGTATAGATTGTGACTCATTTTCTTCCTCCAATTAATTTCAAATTATTTGAAGTAATTAGAAAACAAGATAGAATAGTGTCGGTTCACTGAAAATTGAACTAGAGGTCAAGTTGCTTCTCCGCGGCGTGTTTTATGTAATGGTCAGAATACAATCTAGTGACACGCGTTCTAGGTTTATGGCGAATGACAATGGCTTAAGTTGGAGGCGGGAGCCGGTTTGGTTTAAAACCACTTTTATGACTTTGTTATGTGGAAGTTAATATATTATATTCAATACTAATATTATAAAAAGTGTAAGTGAAAGCCTGTCTATTTGTAAAAGCAATAAAACACTAGTTCTAAGCGTTATAGCATAGCGTCATGGCATTGTGTTAAGGGTTAAAATGTATCTAATTTAATCATGCCTAATTTTGTATTCGGTCACTTTTGGTACATAGCACATACCCCACGATTCATCGTCAGAATCAATAATATACATAAGTATAACAAGAAAAACTCATTAGCGCTTGCACGGAGTAAATATTCATTGTTGGACATCCATTCTAGAAATTTCTGTGCTTTGTGATTGCACTACTCGGTTTCATTGGCCTTTTATGACACATTTTGAATAGATAATGCCACGAATCATAAAGTCTAAAGGTATTAAAGTGTTGACCCTACACCAACAGCTTCACTAGCAGGACAGAATGCATCAAATCTTTAGTGAGCCCTTACAACCAAATGTGAAAAATAATGTTACATAGAAATCCTTTGAAGAGATTTACATCCAACACAGGATGTTGGTCGAAAAATAAGAATATACGACACTATTCAAGCTCTACCCAACATCTCAAAAACTGTTTGTCAAATTGCAACCTCCCATTTGTCGCAGCCTCTCCTAACATGTGCCCCATACTAAAAGTCTGCCGTCTCTCACAAATTTAACATTTGCCTGACCAATCGGAGCTTAGCAATAGATTGTGTACGTAATTGGTACTACAATGTGTTGCAGTTAAAGGTAGCCAGTTCAGAGTTTGCAGTAAAAATCGCCACAACTATTTCTCTTGCTTCCTCCGCTGGAAAATGTTGCGAACAATAATCAGAAATCATATCAGCCGTAGCCGTGGTCTATTTGGGCTGCATATTGTTAACGACTAACATTTAAATACATTAACTGGTGCTTTACAAACATTGGTTAAAAAGCACCAGTTAATCATTAAAATCAGTTAAGTCATAGGATTTTACTGATACTATACTATTTTTCAAGGAGGTCACGGGATCGAACCCAGGCAGACACCAATGAGTTTTCCTGTTAAAACTTATGTATCTAATTGATAATTACAGTTTATCACACGCTTTGAAGGAAACTGTCGTGAGGAAACCTGCATATCTGTAGATAATTCTGGAGCTATGTATAACCTAAAAATCTGCATAAAAGCAGCGTGATAGGTTTTAGCTCCTATTCTTCTCTCCAAACAGAGAGAAGAGGCCTATTCCCAGCAGTGCTAGAAGAACAGGCCGCTACTTTACTTTTATTATACTATTTTTCATCCAGAAATAAATAATCCAGGGTGTAATGGAGAAATTCGTTCCAGTAAATCTCACCAATTGACTATATCACGTGTCCGTGATATACACTATGGATGAACTGGAATAAATCAGTCAGGATATTTCTACCTATAGATGCCAAAGTCGTGGAATGATAATGTACCTTCTAAAAAATCTAATCTAGCTTCTAAAAAATTACCTCGCATTAAGTTTGGTCACCCAGATATTATTTATTTATTGTAGACAGACAGACTATCGCATTAATAATATTAGTATGCTATGAGAAAAAAGGGCAAGATCGTTTGAAGTCCTCCACATATTATTGTTTTTTATTTATTTTATCACAGCGATATTATTGGCTTTATTGCGATTATTATCTCGAGTTAATTTTTGACATTTTTATTCGAATTTATGCGATCCTCCGTGGACCAACAATGTTGACATTTCTTATAAAAGTTATCCACAGTCTTATATTTGTAGGAATTAGGCTGATGTTTGTGTAAAATGTTTTGTGGGTTCGGAAAGAAAATTTGTCACCGGAATATGTGACCGCTCTAAGATTTTATTATTTTATATGCATACTAAGTTTTACCCGCGACTTTGTTACCGTAGTCTTGGAATAAACTACTGTTTAGTCACTAACTAAACCTACTGGTTTAGTCACTAACTAACCCTGCAAATATCTCTATCACAATAATATGGTCAATCTGGAGGGTTAAATAAAGACTGGCCCGTTGACGCGGTGGGTATTGATCCTAACTTCAGCTTCGCGGGTCGCGGGTTCTATTCCCGCCGAGGGCCAACATTTTCCAGTCGTATTATATATTTTTATGGCTCGATGTTATACGATATGATATGTTACTCCGATGTATAATCGTGCATATTTCCATCGATATTGGTTCAGCAGATTGGCCGCTAAATTTATCAGACAAACAGACAGACTTTCGTATTCATAATATTAGTAGTAGATATTATATTTCGTAATACCCCGTTAACACAGCGGGAGTTGGATTTATATCATTTGATAATGGACTAAGGAATAAGGAGAATGGCTATTATTTTTAAGTGCATAATCCATATTTTTTCAATTACCCACTGAAGGGTTTCAAGGAATCCGCTCTGTTGGTCCTTTTGTCCCAGTTGGGGACAAGATACGATCTCAAAAATCATGTACTAATCGTTAATTTACATTGTTTTTTTCTAATCGGGGAATTTGTTTTACGGTGTTCCAATAAATTTTATCTGTAACGATAAATATTAATATATATCGCACGTTTAGTATTAAAGTGACCTTATTCAAAAATAGGTTTTATTTAGTTAGATACACTGTAGCGTACGTGTGGTATTCCGGCTGAGTAGAATAGACCACCCTCATTTCTTACCGGGATCATCATCTTCCTGCCCTTATCCCACTCTAAGTGGGGTCGGCACAACATGTTATAAACATGGTGTCACATGATTTGGCTGCGTTTTTATGACCGGCCGCCTGCCTGACGTCAACTTACCTCTGTCGTATTTTACGACACCTCTGTAAGAAAGAGGGTGGTCTATTCTACTAAACCGGATACCACACGGTGGGTCAACTTACCTTAGTCGCTTTTTACGACACCTCGGTAAGAAATGAGGGTGGTCTATTCTACTCAGCCGGATACCACACGGCGGGTCGACTTACCTTAGTCGCCTTTTACGACACCTCGGTAAGAAAAGAAGGTGGTACTATTCTATTCAGCCGGATACCACACGGCGTATTTCTTACCGGGATGTAAAAGGCAATTATGGTAAGTTGACCCGCCATGTGGTATCCGGCTGAATAGATCACGCTCATTTCTTAGCGTGTTGTCGTAAACGGCGACTAAAGTAAGTCGACAGCAGGCAGTCGGCCGGGCATAAAACACTTCGTCAAATCCTTTAATAACATTTTTATAACATGTTATGTCGACCCCACTTAGAGTAGGATAATGGCAGAAAAATCATGAATGTTAGTATATAACCATAACTTAAGTAAGCCTTATTTTTAATTAGGTCACTTTAATACTAATAGTGCGGTATAAGTCAAAAGTAATGAGTGGAATAGACCACCGTCATTTCTTACAAAGTTAACTTACCTTAGTCGTAATAACCGACTAAGGTAAGTTGACGTCGGCAATCGGCCAGTCATAATCCCTCGATACCTCCCCAAATCGTTTATAACATATTTGTAACATGTTGTGTCGACCCCACTTAGAGTGGGATAAGGGCAGGAGGATGATAATTTGTCATAGTTGTCATTGAAATAATTGATACAATGTATCTATATCACTGAAGACTGACTTCGAATTAGGTCACTTTAATACTAATCTTGCGGTATCTGTCAAAAGTAATAAATAAAATTATAAACTTTAACATTGCCATTTCTGTCTTAACTATAAATTAAAACTATAAACATCATTTAATGTTGCCATATTAATATTTTTATTCACTAAAGAGATCATAAAATAAGTTAAGCTAAGTAAAATAAGCTAAGTAGATCTAAATAGCTTTACTGCGAGCTATAAAATGAAATACGCCGATAGTAATCAGTGTGGCCAATCTTGGCATGGCATCGTCAGGGATCAAATAATATCAGAAATTTACGGCCAGATGTGATCTTTAGCCATCATGGACCGCTCTAACGTAGACTATAACAGTATATACAGGTAAAAGTTTTGTATTACCTCATACAGGTTACGTAGCTTATGTTTAACTAGAATCTAGACGAGGTTTCGCTTGCATATTGTGAAATTTTTCTTTATAATTCACCCATGACATCACGAGCCACGAGCGCCATCTTTTAGTAGGCATAAAAATTAAATTAGTTCTAAAAATTAGTTCTTATATTCTTCTTCTTGGTCGCTACACTCTTGGCAGAGTGGTTCGTGGTCGTGGCCTTTTTTTTTTTTTTGACAATATGCTGTTAGCCCTAACGGCTTTTACAGCGTCACCGGGCGGGACGGGCGAGCGCAGAAGCATCGCCGAGGTTGCGAAATGCGTAGAGTAGAGCGCAGAAGCTCTACTAGCGTCGGGGAACGTCGTCCTAAGGGTGCCTCCTGTGAGGCCGGACCACGGCTTAGGACGACGTGTAATGGAGGGCTGATGGTATGACTTTGATTAGTCAATACGACGACGGAAGGGTGGCAAGAAGCCACGACCAACCGATATCAGAAATCTGGGACCTTGTCTTCGCCGGCGAAGACGCTGTGTGTGTGTATTACGTGTTTTTGTGTTTGCGATCGTTATTTGATCGTCAGGGTCATATAGGACGCTTTTTGGACGCCTATATTTGGTGGTCGGTCGTTAATAAGAACTTCGTATAAGAATCACTAGCTTGAAAAACAGAAATCTATACGAGTAAAGTAAGTAAGTAACGGCCTGTTACTATCCCACTGCTGAGAATAGGCCTCTTCTCTCCGTTTTTGGAGAGAAGGATTGGAGCTAAGACCTACCACGCTGCTCCAATGCGGATTGGTAGTTTACACATATCCCCAGAATTGTCTAGAGATATGCAGTTTTCCTCACGATGTTTTCCTTCACCGAAAAGCGTATGATAAATTGCAATTATCAATTAGACACATAAGTTTTACTAGAAAACCCATTGGTGTCTGCCCGGGGTTTGAACCTTAGACCTCCTCGAAAGAGGCGCATGGTGTTACCACTGGGCTATCACAGCTAATACTTAATGATTAAGTTAAAAAGCTTAAATGAATAAAGATTATTTTGATTTTGATTTATCTAAAGGCGATTTTTCGTGCGTTGTTTTGAGTCTTTTGTAAAACAAAGTTTTCTATCTTTCACATCAAAACGCACAGACACGTATAGAGCTGCACTTTCGACACTTGTAATACTATTAGGCAAAGAAATAGCAAACCAGTTGTCGTAATGTGTACTAGAATTTGTATAAACATAGCGTTTAAGCGGGCTAGCTTATGTAAATGTTTAAAACAAATGAAGCGACAGTAAAGTTCTCACAGAGTCATCTGCAAGTGCAGTTATATGTGAAGAAATATTGTGCTTTGAACTAATATTGGTATTTTAATTGAAACCCGGTTTATGCGCTTTCAATGTTATTAATAAGGATTTTTAGTAATGAAATACTAGAAGTCTTGATACTATCCTATTCCTACTTATATTATAAATGCCAAGATTTGTGGGTATGGATGTATGTTTGTTACTCTTTCACGGCGAATCCGCTGAACCAATATCAATTAAATTTGGCACAATTATTCCTTATACACCGGGTTAAAATATAGACTATAGAAATACTGTTAATTCTACAAGAATAGGATCACATTTAAAAGCGCCATCTATTATCAACATAACACGACAAAAATCCACGCTAACGAAGTTACGGCTTGGGCTGAATAGAATAGTACCAACCTCATTTCTTACCGAGGTGTCGTAAAAGGTGACTAAGGTAAATCGACCCGTCGTGTGGTATCCGGCTGAGTAGAATTGACCAACCTCATTTCTTTCCGAGGTGTAAAAGGCGACTAAGGGAAGTTGACCCATCGTGTAGTATCCGGTTGAGTAAAATAGACCATCCTCTTTCTTACCGAGGAGTCGTAAAATACGACTAAGGTAAGTTGACGTCAGGCAGGCCGGTTGTAAAATACGTAGCCAAATCATATGACAATGTTTGTAACATGTTGTGCCGACCCTACTTAGAGTGGGATAAGGGCAGGAGGATGATGACATTTCAATAAATACACGTTAGTAGTAATATTTTTGTGCCGTGTATTTATAAAAATATTTCGCACAAACATAGAAATCAATATCGGTATGTTACAATGTTGCATATCCGTAAAGCACACATGCAAATCACTCGGTTGTATTCCAAAAACTACAGAATGGCCAGCCCTGGGAACGCTCCGAGCTATTCGTGCCCCCATAATATGCCAGCATGGCGTATGGGAATCTAATGTAATTGAGACTTCTGGAACTACTTAGCTGTTATTGTTGACTCAAATAACTGTTGTTTCGCTCCACTCTGTTGTTTGGATTCAATAAGCTGAATTGCGGATTGCATTTCGCTTTGGACTTTATGTTTTTTGGTCCTTCGAGCCGCTATATTGTGTTATTTACATAAATCTCGATAAATTAATTATAAGTTGCAGATTTGCTGCGATTTCAGATATGTAGTAATAATTTATAGAATTAGGTTTTACTTGCGGAGGTCTATAATACAAAACTTATGAAAATATTATTTTGCTATAATCCGCGATTTTTATCGCTGTTTATAGTAAAATAATATCTTCGTTAGTTTTGTAACATGTAGTAATATTACGTCCCTAGAGCTCGCTATTGATTAATTTTGGCACGCGTTTTTAATTCTACTATTTCGAAAAAAAACAGTAATTTTATTCTGCTATAACGCGTATGTTATTTATTTTAGCGTATACAATATTATAATGCATGAAATATTTTTTGATAACTAATGTATTTTAGACACAATATATGCTTTAATGCTGTAACTTTTGTGGTATCCGATTGTATAGAATTGACCACACTCATTACTAAGCGAGTTGTCATAATAGGCGACTGAGGTTAATCGACCCGCCGTGTGGTATCCGGCTGAGAAGAATAGACCGCCCTCATTTCTTACGAAGGTATTTTTTTTTAGCATTACATTAGTCGTATAAAAGTCTTAACTGTAATAAATTATAATATATCTATACTAATATATAAAGCTGAAGAGTTTGTTTGTTTGTTTGAACGCCCTAATCTTAGGATCTACAAGACCGATTTGAAAATAATTTCAGTGTAAGGTAAGCGATTTATCGGGGAAGGCTATAGGCTATATCACGGTCAGATGAATAGGA
Source organism: Morpho helenor (assembly GCA_029227775.1). NCBI lineage: Eukaryota > Metazoa > Arthropoda > Insecta > Lepidoptera > Nymphalidae > Morpho > Morpho helenor. Next base: position 15,829,720 of record JARGCU010000034.1, on the reverse strand, counting down.
GAGGAGAAGTAATAAAAAAATATTACGAAAACGGCAAGTGGATTGATCTTAAAAACGTAAAAGACAGACATACTTTCGCATTTATTAGTATGGATTTTGCTATCAGAATATACATTAATTTAACGATAAATATTTACTTTAATGTTAAAACTAGTGTCCATAAAGATAACTTTAAGCAGAGGACACGTTTAATGAGACAGTAACAACCGGGGAGTTAGGCAACGTCCGCACGGAGCGTTTACAGAGCGCGGTTCGCTCACCGTTCGATGTCATAAAACTCCTTATACGAGGAAAAATCGTGTCTGACATTTCATGTTGATTGTATTGTCATGACGATCTTTGATGTTGGTACGGTTGTAAATTTATACCTAATGGCCCCTTGTTTAACGTTGATATGTACTTAATTAGTTGTTTTACGATTTAAGAAATATATGACGTAAAATCTGAGAGGAGCGCAGATCTTTAAAGGGCACAATTATAAGCTGTGGTAGCCCAGTGGTAACACCGTGCGCCTCTTTCGAGGAGGTCTAGGGTTCAAACCCCGGGCAGACACCAATGAGTTTTCTAGTAAAACTTATGTATCTAATTGATAATTGCAATTTATCACACGCTTTTCGTTAAAAGAAAACATTGTAAGGAAACCTGCATATCTCTAGACAATTCTGGGGGTATGTGTAACCTACCAATCCGCATTGGAGCAGCGTGGTAGGTCTTAGCTCCAATCCTTCTCTCCAAAAAAAAACGGAGAGAAGAGGCCTATTCCCAGCAGTGGGATAGTAACAGGCCGTTACTTGGGCGCAATTATACCGTATACACCAGGTTAACATATAGACTACAGAATTCCTGTTAATTGTACAAGAACAGGATTAAATTGAAATGAGCCATCTATTATTCACATATCACGCGACAACAGTCCACGCAAACAAAGTTGCGGGTAAAAGCTAGTAATTTATTAGAATTGTGCGTTAATTATGAAGAAGTATGAAGAGTAGTAGCTGGTCACATTCCAACTGCTCCTAATATTTTAGAATAAAGGATTAAATCTAGCTTCATCCTCGTCTAATTACCACTTCATATAATAAAATGAAGCTACTTTGCACTATTATGTACGAGGTCACGGATTCAAACCCGGGCAGACACCAATGAGTTTTTCTGTTAAAACTTATTTGTTTAGTTGATAATTGCAATTTGTCACACGCTTTTCGGTGAAGGAAAACATCGTGAGGAAACCTGCATATCTCTAGAGAATTCTGGTGATATGTGTAACCTGCCAATCCGCATTGAAGCAGCGTGGTAGGTCTTAGCTCCAATCGTCCTCTCTAAAAACGGAGAGAAGAGGCCTATTCTCAGCAGTGAGATAGTAACAGGCCGCTACTTACGTTTTTACTGTGTACTATGGGTATTTTCATACTCATTCTTTACACGTCGCGATATCGTAAACAAGACTTTTTTAGTGGAAGGAATAGCAACCTTAAAAAGGGGGTAATGACCCTGAGAGAGAGTATATAGAGTTTATGGAGTAGTCCCGCCGATGACATTTTTAAAAATCAATTTGTTGGTTTTACGATATTGGATGTATTTAAAAATTATATGTGCATATATCAGTTGTCTGTTACCTACAACACAAGTACTGTGTTACTTATTTTGTGGACTGACGAAGGTGTATGTAAATGTCTCAAACTATTAAGAAAAAATAAGGGTATATCCACAAGGGTCTATCAAACCGCCCAGTGCAGCACAACAGTCATATCCACACTAATTGATTGCAATGTACTTACACCACATTAGCTCCCGGCGGTAACTCAGTGGCCAGTTAACACCGCGTATCTAAACTACGGTATACGCACCGACAGATTATATTTCAAGATAAAGGCTAATACCCATGAAGATATAAATAAAGTCAGATATAGCGTCGCGACGTAATTAAAACGAACTGGTCTAGTATTTAACATTATCGCGCGCGTATGTAGCTTTTACAGTAATCTAGAAACTAATTTATATAGATTAAAGATAAGAACCTATGTTTATATATGTTATGTTATCTTTTATTAATTTTATCTACTCTGATACTATAATACAAAGATTATAAAACTGAAACCAAAATTCTTATAACAAACTTTACGTATAGGCCAAAATAAAAAATAAAAAGTTTTATTACGATATATGTCTTGTATGAACACCTGTATCATAATATAACTTTTTAATTATAACGATACACCTATATAACCTCCAGCTGGACCAAGGAGGTTAAAACTTTACCATTAAAAAAAGTTTCAATGAACGAGTCCGCGGCGACACAACACTCATGCCCGTGCGTGTTGTGTCGCCGCGGACTCGAATCGATTCGAGACCCAAGAACTAAAGCCATTCCAAACGTCGATGTCAATTGGCCGGCAAGATCATGCGATTTGACACCGTTGGACTTCTTTCTGTGGGGTTATTTGAATTAATTATGCCTCAGCGTCATCGAAAGTTTGGACCGTCGGATGGAGGTGTGCCGCCGAAGTCGCGGCGGCCATTTGGCGAGTATTTTGTTTCATACATAATTGAATCATAATATATTATCATAATAAAAAAAATAACTATAATTTCCTATATAGTTTGTGTTTTATTCAAAATCAACATCGGCCCTTGATTCCACCCTTTATATTTTTTTTATCACGGATTATAGCAAAATAATATTACGTACGTGTAGATGGAAGTTAGATGATACAGGCCGAGTTAGTTAGTATAAGTTAGGTACGCGGCGGGTTGCGTGGGCGAGGTACCGTGGGAACCTAAGAATTGACCACTCTGTGTTTCCTTATGAAAGCGATGCGAATTTATAATATTATTTGCATTTTATAGCACTAAAAGCTGTTGGTTGCCAATGGTTAATTACGGAAAATTTGGTTTCAATGTCTATCGATATTATATTAAATTTAAATTCTAAATATTCTTTATTCAAATAAACTCATAAACATGTGCTTTTCAATCCGCAACTCCAGTGTTGGTTCGGAAAGGTGTTCCTACTGAAAAGAGCCAGCAAGAAACTCGGTTGTTGCTCCTTTACCAATGTTCCTTAATACTAGTTACATTTAGTCTTTACCGTCTTGTTGTTTATATGATTGATGTTACCATTTTGTTATGGTATAATCCTTGTTGGAGGTCAAGGAGGACTAATAATCATCAAATATCATACAAACTGAAGTCTAATTTACATAGTCGCCATTTTGAAGTCATTTAAAGTTATAACGCTACTATACAAAGCAGCCGATATAGAAAAGTAACTTGTACATTTTTATGCATTAAAGGAGTCTTCTTGAATTTGAATTTGATGGCATTTAATTTCGAAAACATGCTTTTCCCAAAAACAATATACAATAGTGGCCGTTATTCAAGCAGTAAAAGACATATGTAAGCATTATTAAGGGCGCCAAAAGTGAATCACGAAGCGCCTACGCTTAGCCTACACGCACACGCCTCTAGAACCTATTGTTTGGCTGCATCAGACATGTTGCAATCGGATGGTGAAAAAAAAAATAGTTTACGTTTATGGTTGTATATAGATCTAGATTTTATATAGAACAAAACTTGTTTTGACGTGACAACGTCTTAAATTAGGTTGCGGCTTGAAAAAGTGTAACGCCCGCTCACGTCTGTTACGATGAGTCACCGAACGAAAGAGAGGCCCGCCGGACTGGCGAATGCCTTGCGTCTCTCTCCCACTCCAATCCATCACATTTAAAAAGACGTTGTCACGTAAAATCTTTGCCCGTAAAACCGACTTTACAGGCAACCGTTTTTTTTTGGCCTACTTTTATAACATTATGTCTTATGTAATATTGTTATGGGGTAAATGCGAGGATATTAAAAAAATATTTGTTTTACTAAAAGCCATACGTGTCATTTACAATTAAATCCATGTGATTTTTGGTAAGGAAAAATGAATTCTTACGTTGGCTTTACATTATATTTATATCAATTAAATTTATTTTAATACATAAACGAAACAAACTCTTCAGTTTGTTTGTTTGATTTTTTGAACGCGCTAATTTCAGGAACTACTGGATCGATTTAAATTTGAAAGAAATTTGATTTCTTCGCGTGCGCGGAGTAAACGGTAATAGTTATACAAAAATCATGTATTATAAAATTGTTCCCCTCTAAAAATTCTAAACAAAAGTCCGCGACAGCATATGTCTAGCTTTTAAGGTAAACCCACTTAAACCATTTTTATGGTTATCAAAAGACTATATTTTGCTTTGACTGCTTGCACTTTGCAAAAAAAGTACATATAATAATAAAATTCTATTCTATTCTATAATTCTATAATAGAATTCGGCAATCAATTTTAGCTTTGCCATAACTGCAGTTTAAAAACACTGTTAAAAAGAGGCTGATACAGAAAGCCTACTATACTGTTGAGGATTAAATAGATGATAAGAATGCCTCATGCATGCCTGATTCGTAAACCTCTTGGACTTTTAACTAAACTAACTAAACCTAGCCTTTAACGACATAAAACTAACAATCGCGGATTATAGTTAAAGAGTATTATTATTTTTGAAAACAAAACTGATTTTATACCAAAATCTCTTTAAAACTGAGTACATAAATTATAACATTCCAGTCCGCAATACGCGACCCCAATGAAGACAGTCTGAGTTATGGCAGAGTTTCATTTGCTACATTCTCTGCATTCAGTTCAGAGGTCAATCTACAAAAATGACAACGCGAAAGTCCGAAAGAGATGGATATACAGATCAGCCAGCGGTGCGAGTGGGACAAAAGACCCGTCGTGTCCAACGCCCGGGGCGCGATATCCAACGATGATGATATTACACCTCCGATATAGCTTAATTTCTACAAATGAGCAGTAATTTTGCACCTGTGACCCTTATTGTTATACAGATAAGGTTGATTTTGTTCGCCGTCGCATTTCTTTATAAAGTGTTGAACGCAACAGGCCTATTACAGATTTCGCAACGCTTTGAGAAATGGGATAGGGCATCGATACTAAAATAGAAAAGAAGGTTTTAATATGGACTTTCTGTTGATTCATCATCCTGCCCTTATCCCACTTTAAGTGGAGTCGGCACAACATGTTATAAACATGTTGTCATATGATTTGACTAGGTATTTTAAGACCGGTCACCTGTGACGTCAACTTAAGAAAGTTGGTTTTTGCGACACCTCGGTAAGAAAGAGGGTGGTCTGATCTTATTCTACCCCATTGGATACCATACGGTGAGTCAACTTACCTTAGTCGCCTTTTACGAACCTCGGTAAGTAATGAGGGTGTTCTGTTCTACCCAGCCGGATACCACACGGCTATGTATTTATTATAAAGTAAAATTTGTCTGTATGTATGTGATCGATTTTCCCAAAAACTACTCAATTGATTTTTGTCCATCGTGTGGTATCAGATTAAGTAGAATAGATCACCCTCTTTCTTGCCGAGGTGTCGTAAAATACGACTAAGTTAATTTGACGTCAGGCAGGCAGCCGGTCGTAAAATACGTAGCCAAATCATGTCACAGCATGCTTATAACATGTGCCGTACCCACTTTGAATGGGACAAGGGCAGGAAGATAATAATAATACACTTAGCATTACATATATTCTCTTAACAAAAGCAGATTCAGTAGCAGCCTGTTACTATCCCACTGCTGGGCATAGGGCTCTCTTCATTTTTGGATAGAAGAATTGGAGCTAAGACCTACCACGCTGCTCCAATGCGGATTGGTAGGTTACACATATCCCCAGAATTCTATAGATATATGCAGGTTTCCTCACGATGTTTTCCTTCACCGAAAAGCGTGTGATAAATTACAATTATCAATTAGAGACATAAGTTTTAACGGAAAAACTCATTGGTGTCTGCCCCGGTTTTGAACCCGTGATCTCCTCGAAAGAGTCGCACGGTGTTACCGCTGGGCTACCACAGCTTCAACGCAGATTACAGCAAAATAATTTTATTGTAACTTCTATTCCAGTATTTAGTTGCGCAACGTAAAATTAAAGTATGCATTATTTATTAGATTACTTTAAATGTAAATCCGTGCCACAGGCGCAATCAGTGTTAAACTTTTAAAATATCGTCAATTTTAATAAATGTTCTCGTTATAATTTCACGTGTAGTGTAATGGTTCACAATTAATCGACACTCCGTTTAATTCCAAACAAGAGCTTTAAATTCTAATGAAGCTTACAAATGTTTGCTCCCAAATGAACTTGCTTTTATAATTTGACCGGAAGTGTTATCTGGCGAACGTTACACCTAATTAGGTGTGTAAAACTTTGTTACTTAGTCAAGTATTATAAATATGATATAACATAGACGTTAATAGACTATTTAACTGTAGCCCGGGAGATAAAGTTTCTGGAAACTTATCAAATTTGTATAAAAAATTAAAAAAACAACATTTTTTATTTAAATTAACTACATAGCGAATTAGTACTGAAGTACCAGTGAGGTACTCTGCGGTTGCTTTTTAAAAACAAAGGATTTTTTAGAAGGTGCCTAGGGCTGAGTAGAATAGACCACCCCAATTTCTTACTGAGGTGTCGTAAAAAGCGACTTAGGTAAGTTAGCCCATCGTGTGATGTCCGGTCGAGTAAAATAGGCCACCCTCTTTCGTACCGAGGTATCGTGAAATACGACTAAGGTAAATTCATGTTAGGCAGTCGACGGGTCGTAAAATGCGTAGGCAATTCATGTTACAACATGTTTTGCCATAATGGTTTTGGAATAATGGCAGGAGGATGATGATTGAGATTATATGCTGTTAACTCTAACTTTATACTACCTACCCGGTGTTTGATCTCCTGATTTCCTGGACAGAGTCACACGGTATTACATATTTATTCGTGTCGATTATAGTGTAATTCCCCGGCCGTACAATCGATATTTTTATCGACTATCGACTGTGAGATCGATATTATTTTATGTGTTTCTAACGAGGTGTGAAGTGGGAAGCGCACGTACATGAAATCCCGTTGCGTCATCAAATATGGCGGCCATTTTGTAAAGCTATTAACAATAACTTTAATAAAGCTGTTAACTATCCAGCTTATTACTATAAAAATTGTTCAGATGTTAATGATAAAGGTCAACTTTATTTACTAAAGTAATTTATTTCTATATAATCATATATCTGTACATTTATCCTATTATTTTTACTTTAATCTATTTTACCTTTTTGATGTAACTTTATTAGTAAAAGGTTTTTTTGATTTGATTTGTTTGAGGCTGGCTATGTAAAAAAGTGGGTTATTATTTTGGCTTATGCGTCCAACATATATCTTTCGTTTAAATCTTACAGATATATTTAAAAAAATATACATTAAAGACGATATTTGAAAAATAAATAATGTAAACAGTTACCTTGATTTCTTTCATTTGCAGATAATGGCAGAAACGATTGACGACATACCTGAAAAAGACAGTAAGTAATATTTTATACATAGTTTTACACGAGTATAGACAAAACAACTGTCTATGTTGTCTATCCTGCATGTATCAGGTCTCATACCGCATCTTATCGAATACTAAAATTTAAAATTTATTTGCCCAATAAATTTACTGCAATGTATCCTATACGCGAAATTATTAAAATAACCAATTACTTACAACAGCAATATTGTCCTGGAAACAAATTAGACTCAAAATTTAAGATAGCATGTCTAACCTTTGTGATTATTATTATAACTTTTTATGAAAACCATGATCATTGCTCCAATTCAATTTATATAGAGAAAGATTGTTCACCTTGTTTGCTTATTGTAAATCATTTTTACATAATTTTGAGCTCTGTATACATAACTTATTTTTTATATTGCATAACCTATTCAATAACTGTAAGTTGTAAACTTGAATCAAACATAGTTTTAGAAATTTTATATTTTTATGTAAAAAAACTGCTACCGGGTATATATGTCATTATGTCTATAATAGTTATTATTCAGTGCTACAATACTTTCAATATGAGTTTTAACATACATGCACAGGGGGCCATTTTATTCATATTCATGTTTTGTATTCGTTTATTTAATATGTCATATTTAAAGTATACTTATTGCTCCAATTTAATTTATATAGAGAAAAATTGTTCACCTTGTTTGCTTATTGTAAATCATTTTTACATAATTTTGAGCTCTGTATCTATAACCTATTTTTTATATTGCATAACCTATTTAAAAACTGTAAGTTGTAAACTTGAATCAAAAATAGAATTAGAATTTTTATATTTTTATGTAAAAAAACTGCTATCGGTTATATATGTCATTATGTATATACTAGTTTTTAACCAGTGCTGCAATACTTTCAATATAATGAGATTTAACATACTTGAACAGGGAGCCATTTCATTTATATTCATATTTTGTATTTGTTTATTTAATATTTTATATTTAAAGTATACTTATATATTAATCATTTCATATATACATTATAATAAGAAACATAATAGTTGCTTTCGGTATCTCAGTGTCAAAACATACCTAAACGATGATCTGTCTGGAGTGACTTTTTATTATCCCTTTATGAAAGAAACGCGCAAATTATTAATTTATAAAGATAGTCCAGGCTAACATAAGTAATGATTTAGAACAAATCAAAATAAAATGTCACGCCATTTCGATGCCAGAAAATTGTAAATCCATCTTGAGCTCAGTATACAACTTTAAAATCCTAACATTAAATATAAGAAGTGTTGATAAAAATTTTAATCAATTTTATGCGACATTATCTCGTTTGAATATGAAAATAGATATCATTATTTTAACGGAATGTTGGTTAAACGCATCGTCTATTATACCACAGATTCAAGGATATTCGTCGTACAGCACTAAAACGTTAAGAAACCAAAACAGCGGAGTTATTGTTTATGTAGAGGATTCTCATAGTGCTACCGCAGAAGAACACCCAGCAACAGACTTCGATTGTCTTCTAGTAAAAATCAATAAAATTATAACGATCGCTGGTATATATAGATCACCATCCAATAGGAACACAGATAACTTCCTAGAATCACTCAACAATATTTTACTCAAAATTAAGAATCAGAAAAACATAGTAGTTTGTGGAGACATAAACATCAACATTATGCCCTCGTCGGGTAATCTTTTATCTGCTGATTATCTGTGTTTACTGGCTGAATATAACCTGATGCCGGCCGTCACATTACCAACCAGAGAAAATGCATGTCTAGATCACATTTTAGTTAAAACAAAAGGTAAAAGTATTGGTATTGTATGTGACTCGGATATTACCGATCATAAAATAGCTATAGCGGGCCTATCTCAGAGTTGTACTAATAATAACCGACTGCCACGTCTAAGGCTTAACAGAAATCTAGAACGTATTAAAGTGGAACTTTCTGAGATGGATTGGACAGACATTATAAACACCAATAATGTAAATGTGGCTGTTGATTCATTTTCGAATAAGCTAATGAGCGTAATAAATAGGCACTCAACTATTGTTAAACTAAGTCGAACTAAATACAATCTAAAGCCTTGGATAACACCAGGTCTGCTTAGATGTATGAGGCACCGTGATAAGTTACACAGCCAAAAAAAATCAAACCCGGAAAATGTTAGGTTAAAACTAGAGTATACACGATATCGCAATTTTTGTAACGGTCTCCTACGGAAACTAAAGATAAAATTTGAACAAAAGGAACTGGAAGACAACCAGGGGAACTCAAACAAATTATGGAAATCCATTAAGACTATCTGCCATATAGCAAAAAACAACGCTGAGCCCTTAGAACTACTCAAGCTAAAAGATTCGGATAATAGTTTACACTCATTAAATATGTGCTGCGAGTACTTTGCAACTCTTGGTGATAATATGGCAAAAAACATACTCAGCAATATCCATCAAACGGAAGACAAATTAGCAGCCCAATTCAAATCGTCTCAATCCCCAACTGGCTCATTGTTTATACAACCTACAGATGAGGCAGAAGTAGAAACCTTGATATTACAGCTTGATAATAAAAAAGCATCTGGCATAGATAACTTAGATAACAAGTTGATTAAACAAATAAGGCTTGAAATTTTAAAACCGATAACAGCTATTTTCAATTTGAGTATCTCAACAGGAATGTTCCCGGAACACTGGAAAACGGCTCAAATATGTCCTATTTACAAATCAGGACCGAAAGATATGCCCGAGAACTACCGGCCCATTTCACTGTTAGGCATTTTCCCAAAACTGTTAGAGAAAATTGTGAATAAACGACTTATATCCTACTTAGACTCTCTGAGCTTTTTCTCTAAGCGCCAATTCGGTTATCAACGATCTAAATCAGCAGAAGACGCCACTTTGCTCTTAACAACTACAGTTGCTAAGCATTTGGATGAACAATTAAATTGTATAGGAGTGTTTTTGGACCTTGCAAAAGCATTCGACACAGTGTCAATACCAATTCTCCTGAGAAAACTTGAACTAATAGGGGTAAGAGGAAGTACTTTAAAATGGTTCAAAACTTACCTTACAAACAGGAGACAATGTGTCAAAATCAACCAAGTGTCGAGTCAGCTACAGATGAGCAGTTTCGGTGTTCCTCAAGGAAGTATCCTTGGGCCAACCCTTTTCATATTATATATCAATGACATACACAAGCTACCACTCAAAAATGCCGAAATTATTAGTTATGCGGATGACACCGCATTAATATTTCATGGAGCTAATTGGGAAGAAACATTTGAGAATACACAAAAGGGGATTGATATGGTTAAAAATTGGTTACAAGATAATCTCTTGACCTTAAACACAACAAAAACCAAATACCTTTGTTTTCACAAAACTGCAATCTCTTATCCAAATACACATGCATGTATAAAAATACACACTTGCAGACATTCAGATATGCAATGCAGTTGTGTAGAAGTTGAAAGGGTTAAAGTTATTAAATATCTTGGAGTGCATATTGATCATAACCTCTCATTTAAAGACCACATTCATGATCTCTCAGGTAGGATCCGTAAATTAATAAACATAATGAATAAACTTCGGGACATTGCAAACCATAAAATATTACGAATGATATATTTATCATTATGCCAGTCACTACTTACTTACTGCATATCTTCATGGGGTAGTGCAGCTAAAACTTTTTTGCTAGAATTAGAAAGAGCGCAAAGGTCAGTTTTAAAAACTATGTTAAAAAAACCATACAGGTATTCTACTATTGCTCTCTACAAAGAGGCGAAAGTTTTAACGGTCCGTCAACTATATATTTTAAAAACATGCTTGATGGCACACAAAGAAATGCTTGTTGCTCCTGACCGCAATGAAACTATACAGAAAAGAGTATATAAGGCGCAGTTTCCATCAATCTCTACAGCCTTCGCTGAACGTTTCCCACCTTTCGTTCTAGCTTTGGTTTATAATAAAGTCTTGAAATATTGTGATTTAAAATATTTAACAATGTCGAAAGCTAAAGAAAAAATAACGTCATGGCTCAGCACACTATCTTATGAGGATACTGAGAACCTGTTAAGAACAGTCATTTAAAAGAGCACTATAACTTTTACTAAAATTAAAACACCTTTGTTTCATATTTACATTTATTTTTATTTATACTTATATATATTTCTATTTATTATTTTATCGATTTTATGTAATTTATTTTATTATAATATAAAAGTTCAATATCTGTCAAGGTCTGATGAAAGCAAACTGTTCAACTCCGTCACACGGATCCCACGACACAGGTCTCCTAGTGTGGGGTCCACTGAAATAAAAATTGGGAAAATGCTTCACAAAAAATGTAATACAACTCTTATATTTGTAGGTCTGTTTAATCTATCTTTAGCTATAAGTTCTTTTATATTCTAAGTTATTTTTGATTTGTATACATTTTTTGTCTCAATAAAGTTTATTATTATTATTATTATTATTATTATACATGCAGGAGAGTAGACCCTACATTTAACACTCGATATATTTTCTTTTATAGCGGATTATAGCAAAATAATATTTTCATTACATTTTTGTATTATGGACTGCCGCAAAGTAACGCCTAATTCTATGAATTAACGAATTGTAACTAATCATAAAAATGATATTTTGAAATGAGCAACCGCCGAGTTTCTGACTGGCTCTTCTCGGTAGGAGCAATTTTCCAAACTAACAGTAGAGTTGACGATTCAAAAGTACCTACTTACAAGTCAAATATTTTTCAACATTTATCTTTAAATACACGTTAACCTAGTAGAAATTTCTGGAAAAGATCTCACGCAAAATCCCACAGCACCCAAGATTAACTTCTCTATTAAAAAAAACAATAAAGACCATAAATTTTGGCGTCTTAAAAATGTAAATCGGTTTTGACGCCATGAATTTATATGTAACTTACCCTGCACCGTTAAAGTGTTTACAAAATAGGGTTGTGGGTTTAAAGTGATTATTATGGTATAACCACATGCTAATTCGAACAAAGGGGAAGCTTAAACGGTGTTTTGACTTTTGTTTATGAATGAAACGTCCGGGGGCTTAAACGTTTTTAATTCTCTTTAGATATAAAGCTTAAAGTTTTTATAAGTTATACTTCGCGCATGCTTAAATTTAAGACAACAAAATAGAGCAAGAAAAGTCGTAAGTTTTAGTAAGTTAATATTGATTTTAATTATATGTTATAGTTTATATTTATAGAAGCAGGCGCTATTTTGTGGAATTCCATAGTACAGAAGTTACGACAGAATTATTTTGCTATAATCCGCGTTTGTTAAGAGACTCTACGTAATGCTAATTGTAGGAAGCAAAACCTTTCACATTTTGTGTTTATCTGCTTTCTACTCTGAGCATTATATAGAGTTTTAAAACGCGGATTACAGCAAAATAATTGTATCATAACTTCTTTGATAAGTTAAAGAGTTATATATAATATCTATAAGAGATCATTATAATGTGATACGACCTCCCATCTTAAACTATTTCTGAGTTTCGTTCTCATAAGTATGATACGGTTAACTAAAAGAAATTATAATAAACAGTCGACTCATGTTAATGTTAAAAATTAGTTCATAAGATCATTTTAATTTCTTTACATAACCAGCCTAAACGCTCTTTCTAACGTCCTTATGCGACTCTAAATTTAGATAGAAACATTGATCTTAGACAGAAACTCATCAAAAATACAGAGTTGCATAAAGACGTATGTGTTGTAGGGCAGCCAATGGTCCACAGTAGTTTTGGCTGGATAAATGATAATCTGATGCCATTCATAAAAACAGTTTTTACTGTAACTGGTTTATTCTCGCACTAATGGAGTAAACGCAGTGGACCTATCGATAATGATCGCGCAAACAGCAGGGGAAAGTCGCGTTTCCAAATTAGCACGTCGGATAGGATTGATAGCGGCGAATTAGCAGCTTTTGTTGGTCGCCACACGCCACACTCAATGTATTGGGGCCGTAAACTTGGCAATATAAAACAGGACACTTTATATTTATATATTTATCAAAACATTTGACAAACAAACAACCGGTTAATCATGGGACAATGTAAAAATTTATTACTGTAAACAGGACATTATACTACCTGTGCCAGTGACTTTGACCGCGTGGAAATCAGCGTGACACAAAATTTTTGTCTGAATTTAACAAAGAAGTAGCTATTTTGAGTTTTAACCATAACAGATAAGGACATCTTATTGCACACTTTACCGTAGAATTTTTGTAGATGTACAATTTTCTAGTACATTACTTTAGTGTATGTATGCTGGTTTACCCGGCGCACGCGAGTAAAACTTCGAGCAGGCGAGTTTTTTTACAGCCGCGCGATAAAGACAATAAATATTGACCATGACATTGAACATATATAACGTTTACTGCGTCGATGCAAATTAATATAACAACTCTTTTTTTATACAATTTAAGGTCGTAGCGATTCGACATAGGTTTAATTGAGGTAAAATTAAACCATAGAAGTTATTTAAATGTTAATCCATATTAAAATGTAACTGGAAGAACTGGATTTGGTTTTTTTTAATAATAATTTCACACTCAATTATCGAATAACGTATAATCGGTGTAATTATATACGAAAATACTTCTCAAAACCCACATGTATTAAAATAGCAATTATGTGATATCATTGTAATAAATATGCTATAACAGATTTTATTTTCGGTATACTATTATTATCATCATCATCCTCCTGCCTATATCCCACTCTAAGTGGGTTCGGCACAAAAAGTTTCAAACATATCGCTATGATTTGGCTAGGTATATCACCAGCCACCTGCCTGATGTCAACTTACCTTAGTCGCTTTTTTCGTCACCTTGGTACAAAATAAGGGTGGTTTATTCTACTCAGCCGGATACCACACGGCGGGTCAATTCATCTAAGACGCCTTTTACGACAACTTGGTAAGAAATGAGTTTATTTTATTGACCTGGATATTCAAGTATACTATTAATGTTATAATAATTTGGTAGGCCGAGCCTCATCATTCAACAAACATCATTTGACTTTATAATCGAGCTATAATCTTGCTGTACAAATTTTGGCTACCAATTGTTTATATCGCTGAATGCGTGTGTAACTAATTTGAGTAATTTTTTAAGTATGGATTTTTTCTTATATATTTTTTATATATAAGCGGAATTAAAGCTACTGTTTTGGAAGCTATTGGAACTATGTTTTATGTTCAGACTATTAATTTAAATTATTTTTAGCTTATATTTAACGATATAATCAAAAATTCTTTAAGATTATTTAAAAAGAACTAGCGATAAATAAAAAAGCATGACGTATCATTTTTTACTGCGTACTTTTGGTCGTTACAAGTCTAGACTTTCCGTGCGTCATAGGAAACATTTCATTTAGGATAGATAAGAGAACCTATAGATTTTGTACGACCTACATATTGTGATATCAACTCAAATCAAATCAGAATAATGTTTATTGAAATCAGCACCTTTGAATCATCAAGGATCAATATAATTAATGAAGCTACAACATGTTGTTGCTCTTACCGAGAAGAATTAGAAAGAAATTCAGCAGTCAATCTTTTAAAATTTTGAACTTTACATTATTCAACCGCAGTCTCGCATGAGGCTGAAAGGATTTTTCAAATCCAGGCATTTTTATCGGACAAATAATCTTCAATTGTGTAATATGTTTTATGTATAATTCGTACACTTAATTTAAACCGTATATTTTTATCATCCAAATGATCTTCAATTGTGTAATATGCTTTACGTACAAGCATATCTCTTACACTTAATTTAAGCCTTTCTGTAGATTTATTTATTTATTTATTTATTTATACAGTAATCCTACAGCGTTACAAATTTTTTTTACTAGTTATTGGTCTAGTATAAGTGTTTCCTACGTTAAATAAATAAACTGTCCTATAAAATGCTAGAACATGCAGTCACTAGCCAAGCATTTAGCGCTACACATTACGTTATTCCGGAACGATTGAGTTAGCACCTACTTTTACGCGCCCGCCCGATATACGCTGGCAAACATGTTTAAACGAATTTCACACTGATGGGGCTCTGCATGTTTTACTTAAAATTTTCCTGTAACGTTATAATAATTTGTGAAATGATTCATCTTATTGTTAAGAAGTTATGTAAATAAAGTTACGGCCTGTTACTATCCCACAGCTGGAGATAGGCCACCTCTCTCGTTTTTGGAGAGAAGGATTGAACCTAGGACCTACCACGCTGCTAGAATGCGGATTGGTAGGTTACACATATCCCTAAAATTCTCTAGAGATATGCAGGTTTCTACACGATGTTTTTCCTTCACCGAAAACCGTGTGATAAATTTCAATTGTAAATTAGCTTGTTATTTATGTTATAAGAAGTTTTATACATGCCAGTAAAGTAAAAGCCATGTAAATCAATGCTCAAGTACTTGACCGTCTAAACGTTAAGGAAACATAGTTACAAAAATAGCAATTACACATTTTTTTGTATTTATGCCATAGCTGGGCAATGTCTCTTTTTTGTAGAATAGGATTAGAGTTAAAACCTAGCACACAAGTCAAAATCCGGGTGGTAAGACCGATCCTAAGAATTTGAAGCGTCAAATTGTTTAAAAATAAAAGTAAATATCACGACAACGACACAATCGTAATGTCATTACACCGTAGAGCCTATAATATCGTCTTGTGGTAGTGAGTGTGTGTAGTTCTTGTGTGGAATGTAGTTGGTGATAGCGTTTTGTGATACGTGTGGTAACTTCTCCTGCATGTAAGGTATGTGAATGTTGCCTGCTGCATACACTTAGCATAACATAGATTCTATTAACAGACGCAGATTATATAAAAAAAACTACGGTTATTATTGAACTAACGTTCTTTATTACTCAAAGTTCTTTCTATTTTTAACACTAAGTTATAGAGAAGACCGTGGTTAGTAATAAATAATAATAATAATAATAAATATATGGGACACTTACACACACGGTCGTCCGTCCCCAAAGTAAGTAACTTAATACTTGTGTTATGGTAGACAGACAACTGGTGAATATATACTTATTTATTTTTTGAATACATACTTAAATACAAATATACACCCAGGCTCAAAGACCAACAAATTCATTTATAGAAAAAGTTAGCCCTCGGCGGGAATCGAACCCGCGACCCGCGGAGTTGAAGGCAGGGTCACTATCCACTGCTCCAACGGGCCAGTCAAGTATATTTGTCAAACACATCCAGCAATGTGTAACCAGTTAGTATGTTTTGTCACGACATCCCAGCATTTCGCGATTGCAATTTAAATATTTCACACTACGCAGTTTTCACCGCTCGTCACGCCAGTGAGAGTGACCGATAAAAGGTTATAATTTGTCCGCTTTTCGATATCGAAAGTCATATTTACACTACACACGTAACAAATGAACCGTTATAAATGTCAAAAACAGTTCACTTTACACGATTGAATTGTTTTTCTTTCAAAGACATGAAGTCAACTTGTGATAGCTCGGTTCAAATCCCAAATGAATTTTTCTTTTGAAAAATTGCTTAATTAACATTTAAAATACGTTTTTAATTAAAAACAATCATCAACGGAATTTACCGAAAGTCGGTACAATGTCATGTTATAAACATGTTTTCAGATGATTTGGCTACATATTTTACGACCGGGCGCCTGCCTGACGTCAACTTACCTTAGACGTATTCTACGAAACTTCGCTAAAGAACGAGGGTGATCTATTTTACTCACCACACGGCGGGTCAATTTAACTTAGTCGCCTTTTACGAGACCTCGGTAAGAGATGAGGGTGGTGTATTTTACTCAGCCCGATACAAAACGGTGGGTAAACTTACCTTAAATCCCTTTCACGACACCTCGGCAAGAAATGAGGGTGGTATATTCTACTCAACCGTATAACACACAGCAGGTCGACCTATCTTAATACCCTTACACGACACCTTGGTTAGAAATAAGGGTGGTCTATCCTACTCATCCAGTCAACTTACCTTATTAGCCTTTTCCGACACCACGGCAAGTAATAAGGGTGTTCTATTCTACTCATCCGGATAAATATGTCGGGTCCACTTACCTTAATTCGCTAACACGATACCTCGGTAAGGAAGAGGGTGGTCTTCAAACAGTAATTTAATCAAAATATCTAGAGGCATTTCTCTTAGCGTAACACGTTTATCGATTCGGTATCTTGGCCGGTCTATACCCATAGATATACCTGCTATCGCCGGGTTCTCTTTCACGTCAGCAAAAACGTAATTCAAGATCAGTCAGTCCATCTGCGAGATGCGTCCAGAAATCAAGCCATCCGTCCGCGATGGGAATCTACATATTGTTTAACATTTCCTATTCAATTCCTTATTTGAGTGTACAGTTATGAACTTGTATTGTATTAAATATCGTACATATTGCTGGTTGCCACTTCTAGAGATGTATCTGGAGATATCTCCAATACCATTTATAACGGATGTGTTGACAGTTTTGTGATTAGTCGGTCGCCAGGGTCTCGTCGTGTTTGTGTATTTTATTATTAGTACTTGATGACCGAGTTTCGCTCGGTAATTTTTTACAAAATATTTTTTACTAGCGTCCAGCTCCGGCACGGGTATAAATATGTCGTTCAGTGAAAAAAAAATGATTAAAACTGAGCCAGTAGTTTTGATTTATTCATTACTGCTTGTGGCTCGCACGCATTTCAAGTAAAACAAAAACCGCTATGCCCCTGCACTTTAAAACTGTAATATCGTCGAAAATGTTCATTTAAATCACATGCTGTTAACGGCCATATTGATATATATTAAATCAACAATTTATTGAAGTTACTTAATTGGAAATTACTTTACTTAAGTGTCGAAAGATTATCAATTTTTGATTTTCTGAACCCCTTTTGATTGATGTGTTTTTAGACAAAAAAGCTTAAATATTGTACACCTGGACTCGAAGAATCCACAAATTGTTAGTAGAAATGGTTTTTCGGCGGGAATCGAACCCGCGACCCACGGAACTGAAAGCAGGGTCATGGCCAACAGCATCAACGAACCATTCTAAAGTTAAAGTTAATTTTTTTTATTTGCTGTATGAGGAACCTAGGTCCCTAGCTATAGTTACAATCGCAGAACACAATCGTATCACAGTGTACACCCAGCTTTATTATCCCAACACAACGGAATATGACATCTGCAACGGTACAAAGCTTTATCCTACATTATTGACATTGTAAATTCCCAAGTGGGTCAACACTTTAAAAACAACATAAAAAGAATCTCACCTCGGAAATGAATAATAAAAGTCACTATTGAACCATTACCAGTGCGAAAGATCCGATCGAAACAATCTTTTATCACCATCCCGATGAACAAAGCCCATAAAAAATTATCTACGATCATTGAGTGATAACGCCTCTTTCACACAGAATTAAAATGGTTATTGTTTTAAGATAAATGCGTGTCGATAAGCCACCCAGATTCACAGGTCGTTTGGTTATGTAAATATGTGTTTTATTGCCTAATTGCTAAGTTTCATTATACCGTGAAAGGTCAATTGCGATTTGGGCGCGTGTGTTGTGACCTGTTAGTACGGTCAGCAAAGAAATAATGCATTAAAAAATATAAAAAAGACATCGAAATATATTAATATTTACGCGCTACGTGTATAATAAAACGTGCATCCATCTTTTTTTACCTGCCTTAATCAGTAATAAAAGTTGTCTTGTTATATACGTATATCCTCCTGCCCTTATATAATATATTTTTGCCAGAATTAGAATACGAATAAGACACAATTATTCAAGATCATAAAGCTTTCAGATCTATTTGGCCGTGATGCGAGCAGTCGTTGTATAAAATTTCTGGATATGGTCTATTAAGGTTACTCATCATCATCTTCCTGCCCTTATCCCACTCTAAGTGGGGTCGGCACAACAAGTTATAAACATGCTGTCACATGATTTGGCTGCGTTTTTACGACCGGCCGCCTGTCTGACGTCAACTTACCTCTGTTGTATTTTACGACATCTCGGTAAGAAAGGTCTATTAAGGTTACTATTAAAAATAATTTCTTAGATATACACGGCCTTTATGGATTTAAGTGTAACAAATGAAAACAGTCTCTATACAAAGTGATATGAGAGTTCTATTTGGCTTTTAAAGCTAAATATTAAGTGATTTTAATAGTCTACTTCAAGCATCGGCAAGGAATAACTTCATAAGTTGAGACAACTTAATCGCTTATATTTTATTGCCATCTTAAATTAGATAATAAGTAACTAGTAAGGTTTCATAACAGTAATTAAACACTTTACTATTACATAACGCTTCGTCGTCAACGATCTATCCGAAAAATTGGGCGTGTAATTTTTAAACAAACTGTCGAAATAAGTTTTAAGAGAAACTATTGAATTACTAGCAGATAAACGCAGCTTTACGACTTAAAATCGTAATATACCATATCGCTGTTCCAAATAAAGAATTAATAGTTTGAACAGTTAATAAAAAAGTAAAGTATATTTCCTTTACACATTTGCTATTATAAAATGGCGAACTCAGATTAAAACAGGGCAAAATAATATTAATAAATATATATGAGAATAAATCCGTGAAAATAAATTCCACGTGGTATCCGGTTAGGTAGAATACACCACCCTCATTTCTTACCGAGGTGTCGTAAAATACGACTAAGGTAAGTTGGTGTCAGACAGGCGGCCGGTCGTAAAATACGTATCCAAATCATGTGACAACACGTTTATAACATGTTGTGCCGACCCCATTTAGTGTGAGATAAAGGCAGGAGCATAATACATATGTTTGCCATTATTTTTAGTAGTTTGATTAATTTTTGCTGTTAGTATTTCAAACTATTTTTTTTTGGTTCTTGCATTATTTTCTAATTTGAAAAGTTCTACTTGAATGTACCGTTTATATTTTGAGTTTGGAACGTACAATTTTCTTTAAAAAAATGCATTAATGAACAAAAAACTTATAAGGATTGTTGCAATAAATAATAACCCCAAAGAAACCTAAGCCAGTGGTAGAAGTGTTATTGGTGCGATGAATATCTGCAAGTAAAATAAAAAATAAAATATAATTTTACTCGTTAATGTTTATGCTATCGTTACAAGGGATATCATAGCTCTGTTCCGAAGGGTCAATATGGTGTAGAAATAAATATTGTACCGCTTCACGGTTTTTTTGTTTTAATGATGATTTCTCAGTGTAATATCATCGCAATGTCTAGACATCACTCTCGTGAGATTAAACTTTCGTTATTTAACCTTTTAGAGCGGTTTGAGTGGTCTGTAGTTGCTCTTAAAGTATGTAATAGACATAGATTTAAAGCTCTTGACTTCCTTGAAAATAACTGTCTCGAACTATAGAAGCCAATCAGTTGAAGAAGATAAATCTTAAAAAGTTATAATAGAATTTGCTATAATCCGCGTTTTCTTTTAAAATAAGATGTTGTAAGTTCTGATAAATCTTTGTTAAAGACTAATCACCAGGCATAGAAGGATGTGCATATGATGTAAAAAAGTACTTCTTTGCCGTTAAATTATAAAAGTAACGTAATAAATTTCCTACCACGTGCTACTTCTAAGAAAGCCCATTAAGTGACCTAGAGTAGAACAGACCACCGAATCGTCAGAAGATAGATTCCACGACAAAATCGGAAAGCCTCCTGACGATGCTTCGGTTACGGGGTTCGGTTACTGTATCAGCCTCATTTTATCATTGTTTTTAAACTGCTATAATGGCGAAGCCTAAATGGATTGCGGAATTTTATTATAGAATCTTATACCCAAACCCACAAACGACTTATGTACTTTTGCAAGGCGCAAAGCAGAAGCCGCAAGCTTATGTCGGTTCCTGCTTTGTCTATTATATACTTTACTTATTGTTTTATAATTCTATATATTTTTATGTACATAAATTAAGCTGCTTAAAATATACTGTGAAGCAAATGTAAGAATACCTGTTTCCTTAAACTTCTCGCGCGCGGACTTAAATTATAAATGCCACGTATGGCCCTTTTTTGTAATACAATTTTTTTTAACTATCCGCGCATTTACCCCATAGCAATATTCCATAAGACATAATGCTATGGAAGTAGGCAAAATAAATATATTTTCTTTTATAGTGTATTATAGGTAAATAATAGCTTTATTAGTTTTGTATTATAGACCGCAAGGTAACGCCTAATTCTATAAGTTAATGCTTACTCTTTAAACTTATCGTTTCATTTGTTTCAATAACAAAAATTATTCAAATAGCTTTACCTAAAATAACCCAAATTGATGAAGTAGGAAGCGCTCCAGTGTTGACTTACCATCATCCGTGTGGCCGAGCGGTTATTAGAATGTTTCGTAAACGTACTAATTATGTTGGGATTACGGCTCCGAGATACCACTTAGCACTGTGGTAAACGTGCTGAGGTGAGAATAGACGGTATGGCGATGGGATAATTAAATTTCCGTACGAGTCAATTGTATATTTCTTTTAAATTATCCACAATATATATCCTCCTGTCCTTATCCCTTAAAAGCAGCAAGTGATCGCAAAACCTGGCGATCAGTGATCCGTAAAAAAGTGATCCGTGGTAAAGGTCACGACCCTCAGCACTGAGGAAAACGACGCAAGGAGGTCCTTATCCCACTCTAAGTGGGGTCGGCACAACATGCTATCACATGATTTGGCTGCGTTTGGCTGCCTGACGTCAAGTTACCTTAGTCGTATGTTACGAAACCTCGGCAGGAAAAAGGGTGGTCTATTCTAGTAAACCGGATACGACACGGTGGGTCAACTTACCTTAGTCGCCTTTTACGGCACCTCGGTAAGAAATGAGGGTGGTCAATTCTACTCAGCCGGATACCACACGGCGAGTCGACTTACCTTAGCGCCTTTTACGACACCTCAGTAAGAAATGAGGGTGGTCTATTCTACTCAGTTGGATACCACACTGCTTTAAAATAAAAAAAAATATCTTAAATTATCTACAAAAGTAATGAAAATATTATTTTGCGATAAAAGGAAGTATAAAAAGTAAGTAGCGGCCTGTTACTATCCCACTGCTGAGAATAGGCCTCTTCTCTACGTTTTTAGAGGAAAGGTTTGGAGTTAAGACCTACCACGCTGCTCCAATGCGGATTGGTAAGTTACACCTATCTCCTGAATTCTCTAGATATATGCAGGTTTCCTCACGATGTTTTCCTTCAGCGAAAAGCGTGTGATAAATTGCAATTTTCAATTAGACACAAGTTTTAATAGAATAACTCATTGGTGTCTGCCCAGGTTCGAACCCGTGACCTCCTCGAAAGAGTCGCACGGTTTTACCGCTGGGCTGCCACAGCTATTGAAGTAAGTATATGTAATTAAATGTAGAGTGTACTATTCGTCCTTTTACATGCAGAATTTGTAAACACTCATGCACTGACCGCCAAAAATAACACTACAATCCGCAAGCACTGCACACATTCACTGCCACAATCTCAACAATTGTTTAAGGATGCTTCTGGTACGGGCCGAAAAAATTGTTGAAATAGTGGAGGTACTTTTTAATCAGGCTTTTACTATCCCACTGCTGGACAAAGACCTCTTCTCTCCTATATTGGAGAAGTAAATTTTACCCGCGACCACGTTCGCGTGGACTGCTGTCGCGTGACAGTTCGATAATAGATGACTCTTTTCAATGTCATCTTATTTCTGTAGAATTAACAGGATTTCTATAGCCTATATGTTTTTCCGGTGTATAAGGAATAATTGTGTTAAATTTCATCGATATTGGTTTCGCGGATTCGCCGTGAAAGAGTAACAAACATACATCCATACTCACAAACTTTCGCATTTATAATCATATAACCATCCATTACACTCCTCCAATGCTGTAGGACACATTTTCTAAGAATTCTTTTAAGCCGGATATCACACGGCGTACATATAGCAAGAAACCTCTGTTATTATTACTCAATTACTTATTAAAAACATTGTTTTTATCAACTAATCCAGTTTCCAGTTCAAAGCATCGTGTTGGTTTTTATATCCAGAATTTTAAGCACTTAAAGTCTTAAGCACTCACAGTAACATGTTTATTCGATTTCTATCTAGTATTCTCACTTTAAAGCTTGAATGGAGTGAAAGATTTCACAATTACAAACTAAACGGCGTGTAAACTGTGGTGTATTTAATGGTTACGAGTGATTTTCTTCTAATAAACTTCTTAGGATCCTTCTACACATATACGACAGTCGCAGGACTGTCGTGGCTATTCTTTATTCAAATTCAAATAATTCTTTATTCAAATTGGCTTTTACAAGCACTATCGAATCGTCAAATTACAATGAAGCTACGACTGCTTCGGAAAGGTGCTCTTACCGAGAAGAACCAGCATGAAACTCGGCGGTCACTCTTTTCAAAATTAAGTATTACAATAATGGCTTAATTAATTAAGAACAAATTAAACAAATTACAATATAATCTAGTGCGTAGCTGGTCGCAATTTAAATCCACGCTTTCTTATCATTAACATAGTCCTCAACAGTATAAGTAGTGTAAGTTTGCATGATTCCCTGCGAGAGAAGTTTAAGGAAATATGTATTCTTACATTGGCTTCAAGGTATCTTTTTAGCAATTTAATTAGTGTGCCTAAAAATATTGGCGATGTATGTAATAGATAAAGTAGGAATCGACATAAGATTGCGGCTCCTGCTTTGCGCCTTGCGTACCAAGTACGTAAGTCGTTTGTGGGTTTGGATATAATATTCTATAATAGGATTCCGCAATCAATTTTGTATATAATAGAATTTTTTATAAATATAATTTTCTATATTGTAATGTTTTTGTAAATTTAATAATAAAATAAAAATTTAAGTTACAAATAGTAACGAGTAAAATTGTATATTATATATTTAGAATATATGTATGTAAGTATAAATAAATACACCTTCAACTGGATAGTAGAAGTAATGCCTGATAAATTTAATAACAAATAAAATTAAGGATTTTAATATAAAAATAAAGTTTCCAACTACCCAAAAAAGGGCGATGATTTTTATATACATACTGAAAACTTACTCTATGTAAAATTGAGAAGGTACTTAGATATAAATGAAAGTAAATTTTTCATTTCTTCTCTGGGATCATGGACTTATCGAAATAAAAATTAACGACATTACAAAGCATACAAACTTAAATCATAAACACAAATTTTAATCATACAATACAAAATACTAGGTAAGTAAATATTTACATACCTCATTCATATCTGTTTTCATCTCCGTGGAGTCATTACGGTTTTAATTTATAAATGTATTCAACCCAAACTAAAAATGAGTTGCGACTATTTTGTCTTAAACGTGCGCTGCCTCTTATATCAATGCTTAGTGTTGTAAGCCTGATATTTGCATTTCAAAGTTACTTTATTAAGCTTGTTTGATCGTGTCGATGCGTTTTCGAGTTTGAAAACTATTTCAACACACGATTAATATTGGTTAACGTTGGTTAACATCGATTAACATGTGTATTGTTTAAGCCATAGTTAGTGGTTTGATTAGCTCATTATGTGTTTAGGTGTTTTTGCTGATGTTTGTTTTTGATATGGAGTGTGTCGATAAGGTGTATGAGTTAACATTTAAGTTATGTCGAACCATATTTGTTTAGTGCTGTCAGCTTCTTCAATGAAATTGCGCAGTCGATTTCTGTTTTAGTAACATCAACAATCTTTATAAAGAAAGCTTTAAATATACTGACTTCTTGACCCAGAAGATGTTATTCTGTCTTGAATATTATACTACATTGCGACCATTTGGGTATAAGATTCTATAATAAATAATTCCGCAACGCCGTGTGGTATCCAGCTGAATTGAATAGTACCACCCTCATTTCTTACCGAGGTGTCGTAAAAGGCGACTAAGGTAAATTGACCCATCGTGTGGTATCCGGTTAACTAAAAGACCACCCTCATTTCTTACCGAGGTGTTGTAAAAGGCGACTAAGATAAGTTGATAAAAACCATACTCTTTTTTACCGAGGTGTCGTAAAATACGACTAAGGTTAGTTGATGTCAGGCAGGCAACCAGTAGTAAAATCATCTGACAACATGTTTATAACATGTTGTGCCGACACCATTTAGAGTGGGATAAGGGCAGGAAGGTGATAATGATGAATAATTAATTCCGCAATCAATTTTAGCTTTTCCATTACAGCGTTTTTAAAAACACTGTTAAAAAGAGACTAATAATTAATAATAATTGACTGGCCCGTTGGGGCAGTGGGTAGTGACCCTGCCTTCAGCTCCGCAGGTCGCGGGTTCGATTCCCGCCGAGGGCCAACATTTTCTATAAATGAATTTGTTGGTTTTGAGCCTGGGTGTATATTTGTATTTAAGCATGTATTTAAAAAATATATAAGTATATATTCACCAGTTGTCTGTCAACCATAACACAAGTATTAGTTTACTTACTTTGGGGACGGACGACCGTGTGTGTAAGTGTCCCATATATTTATTTATTTATTAATATAGAAAGCCTACTATACTAAATTTAGCCGTGATAGCGTAAGATGACAAAGTGTATGTGTCTATTATTATGCTATACTATACTGAATATACTAATACTAATTACTATAGAAATACTCCCAGTATTTCTTCTCTTTTTTCTCCTTTTTTGCTATTTTCTTCATGGTCCTTCGAGCCGGATATGAACCAGCGATTGGCTATACCATCTAATTTATAAAATTTTTAAATAACACATTAATCCTTTTGTGTATTGGGAGTTACTTACAGTAATTTCTTCTGTTTCTTCTTCTTTTCTTGCTGTTTCCTTCAAGCTTATTCAAGATAAGATAATTCTGTATACGCAGACATAATACATGTAGTACATAATACTAGTAACAATAGCGTAATACGTTCACGGATAAGAGTGAAAAAGTTCGCGCTCCAATTCTCACGGCAATTGTCCGTTTGCTCGAGTCATAAGCTGAAGCGTTTTAGTATTCAAACTCGAACTATACTGGCTTTGACTGGCCCGTTGGCGCAGTTGTCAGTGACCCTGCCTTCAACTCCGCGGGTCGTTGGTTCATTTCCACCAAGGACAGACACTTTTCATTAATAATTTGTTGGTTCTTCGAGCCTCGGTGTATATTTGTATATATTCGAAATTATAAAAGTATATATTTACCAGTTGTCTGTCATAATACAAGTGTAAAATTACTGACTTTTGGGACGGATGACCGTATGTGTAAGTGTCCCATATATTTATATTTACTTATGTACCATGTAAGAAAATCTTCGGGCAATGAGTTAAGTACTGGTTTGCCTAGCCTTGATGTTAGATGTTAGACATGTTGGAATCAAGAATTGAACTGATAGGGCTTGTCGAAATATATTTAATACAAGTAACAAAGTAATGGGTACTTTTAAAAATTCAGCAAGAAGCTCAGCGGTTGATTATTTCATAATATGATTCTTATAACAAGTAACATCAGTATTAGCAATACCTAACACGCCATATCTTTCATATTTAAATCATTTAATATTGTCTATATCATGTATATATATATTTTCCTAATTTCGGAAACAGCTCCAGCGATTTTCATGAAAATTATTATTTTTCGAGGGTTTCGGGAGCGATAAATCGATCTAGCTAGGTTTTATTATAAAATGTCATTTGATTCCTCTTTACAGGTATTGAAAAACTGCTATAATAGAAATTAAATAGAAAGATTAATTTGGCTGTTATTTGTAAAGTTGTAATAGCTCAGTGGAAACAAGCAGACTAAAGAAATGAATAAAACCATAGAGCGAGTCCCAGATAGCACTAGTCCTTTCTTTTTTTTTATTGCATATTTTTTAACAGTCCTCTCTCCCTTTTTTATTCCATTAATAAATATCTTAAAAAAATACCGAGCAAGGATCGGTAAACCAGGTACTATGTCACATTTACTATGCAGCAAAATAGTTTAATTATATCTCATGAAAAAACAATTGCCGCTAGAGTCTGCCACTCACACCGTCGCGCAACCTTGATCTTGCTCGCTGTAATTATCCACGAGCGCCACGCACGAGCTGACGATGTTATCACGGTGCCGCATCAAGCTTATAATGCGAGCAAATTAGTGAATTATCAAATAAAATGCACAGCAAAAAAAGCTGATTTTATGCATGGTGGATTTTAAGTGTTTAAGTTATATGAATTTTTGGCTTTACGACTGTTTAGTGTCGACTTTTGTTAGACGGATGTTATAGTTTGCATATTATTTCGTTATGGTAAACTGTTGATAATGTATTTATCATATATGAATTATACATTTTATTTAAGGCGAAAAACATTAGTGTAACATTAAACGTTTTTTTACGTACTCCTACCGATTTTAATATACTAAAACTAAAAACTTACTATACCTATTATAAACACTCCGCACTCATAGTTTAATTCAAATTTTAACATTTTTTGTAAAGTTTCCTTTACAACACTGCATTAAATATTGTAAATATATGTTGTTACAAGTGAATGCTATTTTAGGTAAATCTAAAAATATATTATCTTTTAGTAATAAAGCACTCATTTTGTAAAGCCTTGGCATATTAAAATATATAAATGATATTCTTAAGACAATTATAATACATAAATAATCTTAAATTTAAGTTCTTAAGGTCATTTTTAAATTTACGTTATCAGTTACTTGCGCTCAAAATATGATATATAAATTTAGTATTCATAACGATTAGATAAGATACATACAGACAAATTTATAACTAGCATACGTGCATCCCAAGAAATTAAAACATTTTATATTTACCGGATATTCAAATATCAGTATAATCAACGCGAATATGCTAAACTAAGACTGTTCGTTGGCTGTTTAAACTATAAAGTTAACTACTAAAACAAATTTCAACTAAAAGCTAAGCTAATGGAAACATCTGGAACATAGTTATATGTAAAAATATATATATAAAGTAGGCACACACAAAACTTTGACTATGTATAAATATAAACCTTCCTTATGAATCATCCATAGAAGAAACACAAATCTATACTAATTTATAAAGCTAAAGACTTAGTTTGTTTGATTGATTAATAGTTTAAACGCACGTATCTCATGAACTACTAGAGCGATTTGAAAAATTATTTCAGTGTAAGATAGTCTTCTTATTGAGGAAAGTTATATAACGTAAGATGAATAGGAGAGGAGAAGCAATCAAAAAATAGTACGAAAACGTCAAAATTTAAAGCTTTCCTTGCGTGCGCTAACTAAACGGTAATAGATATTCAAAAATCATGTATTACAAAAATTATTCCCCTTTAAAAGTTCAAAATAAAAGTCCGCGACAGCATATGTCTAGCTTTTGAGGTTGACCCACTTTAACCATTTTTATGGTTATCAAAATACTGTATTGCGGTTTAAATCTTTCCACACGGGCAAAGCCGCTGGAGTTTAAAATAATTTAACACCTATATCGACGTAAACAAAGTTGCGTGTACAACTAATATATAAATAAATAAAAGATTTCTTTTAATCTATGTAGAATACAGATTAAAAAACAAATATAATTAATTAACAAGTGGTTTAACACTAATTGCTTATTCTTGACCGTAATCTTTCTTCTCGCCTTGATCTTGCTATTATTGTGAGGCGGATTATTACCAGCGATCTCGAACGCGTCGGTGTGACGTCAGGACGCCATTGTTACATATTAATTGCAGTGCTTAACAAGGGATTATGTTATGGCTATGTCTTGTAATAAGACATTATGATAAGAAAAGGTTTATGCCGTGTGGTATCCGGCTGATTAGAATAGACAACCGTCATTTCTTACCGAGGTGTCGAAAAAGCGACTAAGGTAAGTTGACACATAATGTGGTATCCGGTTGAGGTTATGTATTACCTAAGATATAAATATAAATAAATAAATATAAGTCCGGCTGAGTTCAATAGCCGATATTACTTACCGAGGTGTCGTAAAAGGCGACTAAAGTAAGTTGACAACTAGTGAAAGCTTAAAAACTAGTGTAAACTAGTGACAACTAGTAAAGTAGTTGACAACAAGTAGTGGTGTCCGGCTGAGTAGAATAGACCATCCTCATTTCTTACCGAGGTGTCATAGAAGGCTACTAAGTTAAGTTGGCGAACCGTGTGCTATCCGGTTGAGTTGAATAGACCATCCTTATTCCTTACCGAAGTGTATTATACGATGATAAGAAGTTGACGTCAGGCAGGCGGTCGGTTGTAAAATACCTAGGCCAACCATGTTACAAGACATTTATAACATATTGTGCCGAATCTACTTAGAGAAGGGTAAAGGCAGAATTGAGATTGGGATTAGGAGTGGAATCAGGGCAGAAGAAGCACTATCTTTTAGTAAAAACCGTACAAAAATCGGTTCAGTAGATTTCGAGAAAATCGTTCAAATACAGACAAACAGC
The DNA here is from genome assembly GCA_029227775.1 of Morpho helenor. Classification (NCBI taxonomy): domain Eukaryota; kingdom Metazoa; phylum Arthropoda; class Insecta; order Lepidoptera; family Nymphalidae; genus Morpho; species Morpho helenor. The sequence continues at coordinate 15,799,866 of JARGCU010000034.1, read as the reverse complement.
TTTGGGGACTTGAGTATATAATAATTATAGATGTAGATAATTTAAACATAATAACAAATTACACATTTACATGTAACGACAAATGTATATAACATATTTCAATTGAATACAAATCGTATTGCGCTTCAAAGGGGGTCATTCTGTAACCATAATAACGTTTCGCAATTAATAAACAGATACACAATAAACAGAAATAGGAGATTCACGGGGAATGCGAGCCGCAATCACCTGACAGTACAATACGTGCAGGTGTTATTTGCGAAAATCAATCATGGCCGGACGACGCGGCGCGGCCATAAAACTGAAATTCAATAGCAAATGTCAACCGAGTTATTGCTACTTATTACGTTTGGACCGCTTTTCTTTTGACGCAACGCGCCCGACACGATTTTTATTTTATTTATTTATTATATTTATAAATAAATAAATAATAAATACAATCTTACAAGGGTTGTGCAATGACATTACTTAAAATAACAAGAAAGAAAGGAAGTTGACTCCTTCGACTGAGTGGAATAGATCACCTTCATTTCTTACCGAGGTGTCATAAAAGGCGATAAAGGTGAGTTGGCCCACCATGTGATATCCGGTTGAGTAGATTAGACTATCCTCATTTCTTACCGAGGTGTCGTAAAAGGCAACTAAGGTAAATTGACCAATCTTGTGGTATTCGGCTGAGTAAAATAGACCACCCTTTCTTACCGAGGTGTCGTAAAAGGCGACTAAGGTAAGTTGACCAACCTTGTGGTATTCGGCTGAGTAAAATAGACCACCCTTTCTTACCGAGGTGTCTTAAAAGGCGACTAAGGTAAGTTGACCCACCGCGTGGTATCTGGCCCGAATAGATGAGACTAACCTCATTTCTTACCGAGGTGTCGTAAAAGGCGACTTAGGTAAGTTGACACACCGTGTGGTATCCGGTTGAATAGATTAGACTATCCTAATTTCTTACCGAGGTGTCGTAAAAGATGATTAAGGTAAGTTGACCCGCCGTGTGGTATCTGGCTGAGTAGAATAGACCACCCTTTCTCACGGAGGGGTTGTAAAAGGCGACTTAGATAAGTTGAGGTCAGGCAGGCGGCCGGTCTTATAATACCTATCCAAATCATATTACAAGATGTTTAAAACATGTGGCGACCCCACTTAGAATGGGATAAAGGCAGGAGATTGATGATGAATTTAAAACATTATACCTAGTTTTTGATATTCAAATCGTTGATAAGACTGAAATTTTAGTATGTTACACGTTAAAAATTATTTTATAAATGCGTTATAATTGCGAAATAATATGAGAGCAAAAATTTTAAACTATTCTTGTGGATTTTATTACAGAAGATCATTATCCTAAATGAATTATGATGATAAAACATTCGAGTCCGAATCGAACCCACGATCACGTGGAGTAACATTGTAACTTAAATTAATTGTTTTAATTTTGCATTTGCGAGATTTTATCTCATATGTGGAGCGACGTCATACTCTAGCGAGTTTAGTCTTGAACGTAATCTGCGCTCTACAATAATATTGTATTTATGCTAATGCAATATTAAATTATTGTAGTGTATATAATTCCGAGGTTACCGTAAACTCCTATAAAAACAGTCAACAGTTGTATAAAATAAGCGATACCTAAGATTAATGTTGATTAGATTTTAAATAGGATACACGAATGCTATTTTATTTCACTGCTTTGTTTGTCTAGAGGTATTTTTGGTATTTCATGTTCTTCTTCTAACATCTATTTTGTTTGTCTCTTTAGGCCAACTCAACACACTTTTTATTCGATTATATTATTAGCAAATTGCAGGTAGATGACCTACGATTTTCTTGCGTGTATTACAAATATTATCCTCCTGCCTTTATACCACTCTAAGTGGGGTCATATGATTTGACTACGTATTTTACAACCAGCCGCCTGTCTGACTTCAATTTACCTTAGTGGCCTTAGACGAAACCTCGGTAAGAAATGCGGGTGGTATTCCACTAGAATATAAGATAAGAAATAAGGGTGGTCTATTCTACTCAGCCTTAATCTTATAATCTTCTTTCGATACAATTTAACGAATAATTCTTTTTTAAAAATCCAACCGCTGAGTTTTGATTCTGATTGGAGTGATTTTCGAAAATAGTAATTATTTTTCTGAAAATAAATAAATTTAAACTTGAATAAAGTATATTTTGAATTTGAACATACTACGTTCCATAGATAATATTTAAACGGCCATGTTTCTAAGCCATGCGTCGTAGTAAATATGTCGCGCATTGAATTTAAATGTTAACAACTTAAGTACTTCACCTGTTAGTGATGACGTATATTACAATAAACAGGTGCTAGGTGTCGTAAAAGGCGACTAAGGTAAGTTGACATGAGGCAGGCGGCCGCTCCTAAAATACTCAACATGTTTATACAGGTGTTGAGCTGACACCACTTAGAGTGGGATAAGGGAACGGATGATGATCGAAAGCTATCAATTACCGATTTAAACCTAATGAAGATAATTTGAAGAATAGTAAAAAAATCATGCTTTTTTATTTGTTTACACAATGCGATATGTCGTGGAATGTAAAAGTGCGTTATGCAATAGACTTTACGGCGCCAATAGTCGTGAGGAGCCGTTTAAGATATTGCCTAGCGCAAGGGTTAACAAACTGAAAAATTTAGAAACATGTTAAACGGCTGACATAATTTTGTTATGGTCACGATGGTATGGTTGTTAATGTTATACGAATCTCAATCAAAGATTGTGTGTTCTATTCTTGACGAAACATTAAATGAGCTACGTAACTTGAATATGCAGGTTTCCTCGTGATGTTTTCCTTCACCGAAAAGCGTGTGATAAACTGCAATTGTTAAATAGACCCAACAGTTTTAACAGATAAAACTCATTGGTGCCTGCCCGGGTTTGAACCCATGATCGTCCCTAGAGAGTCGTACTTAACAAATGACAGCTAAAATATCAATTGAATTCGTTTCTACATTTAAGCAATATCGGTGCCCGAAAACAGGGATAGAAATACTTTTTTTTAATAAAACAGATCGATACCACAAAAACGCCTACCATTTCCGAGATTCAAAATATTTAATATAAGATTAACTCATTTAATTTATAATACTCGGAATATATAAAAATTCTTTGAGTGTTAGATAGTCCATTTATCGTGGCTATAGACTATATAACAGCACGCTAAGATAAATAGGAGATTAGTAGCAATAAAAAATATTATGAAAAAGCAACTTTTTAAGCTTTCCTTGCATGCGCTTATGTAAACCGTAATAGTTATTAAACAATTTCTTATAATTAACTCACGATTTTCATCAGCTATTTTCATTTTCAAAATTTCAATTCAGGAAAAAATTGTGTGTCACAATTTTTTTCTGATTTAAACGTGAGCGAAGCTGCTGACAGAGCTAGTTAAAGATATTAGTAGGTATCGATAAATACTATAACAGTGAAAACTACACGCTACAAGCAAATAACGTAACAATACGTGACATTTAAACCGAACCATCCATGTTTCACCACTCGAAACGATTTCTCAAAGAAAAATAATACATAATAACAAGCCTGTCAACAAAAACATTGACAAATTAAATACGAACGGTCCGCGCCAACTTGCACTTGCTGTTGGTGAAATAAAGAAAGCATGGTGTACTAGCAGTTTTGAAGGCTTTGTAGGTGCAGACAGGTGTAAATGTATGTTGGGCGTGTACCATCAAATTTTCGCTACACTGTAATTAGAGATGGTGAGTGACGCAAGTGGTCATGCGAACGGAGTGATAGAAATCATCTTTGAATAATTGCGCGTTTGGTACAAGGTATTAAGCGCGAGCGATTTCAGACAACCTATACTGCGTAGGGGTTTTAAGGGTAGAACAATAGATCTAGCTAGGTTTTATTTAAAAAAATCCAAATTCAAATTCAAATTCAAAATATTCTTTATTCAAATAAACTTGTAAACAAGTGCTTTTGAATCGTCAACTCTACCGCTGGTTCGGAAAGCTATTCCTACCTTCTTGCCAGCAAGAAACTCGGCGGTTGCTCTTTTAAACATATGATTCTTAATACTATTTACATTCAGACGTTACTGTCTTGTACAGGTTCAAAGAGAGCTATATCCACACATTCTTATCTTCTAAAAATGGTTGTATCCCTGCTTTTGGGCATCAATAAAGGATAAAATTTACATTGAATATAAAACACTATTTTTCCCGTAAACTGTCTTGTCAGCGTAGCATATTCAGGAAACGGGCGGTTTCTAGAAACGAAAATACCTAGGCTTAAGCCCCACCTACCCAATTTTTTTTTAAAGTTTTTTTTTTAATAAATTACCGAGCAATGCTCGGTCACCCAGGTACTAAGTATTTAATCAGTGATGATAAATTGCTAATAAAATAGTAATAATAAAGTACACACTGCCTATATAATTTTAAATGGTTCCATTATAAGAGGTCTTGAAGAGATCGCTGCTTTAGCGATAAGGCCGCCAGTTGTGTAACTGTCAATATGTAGGTATAGGTTATAATTGTTTTTTTCACTAGTAGATAATGTATTATTTTTCGTTTTACAATAAATAATATGTCTATTTCATTTGATAATTCAGTTGTTTGTTTTTTTTATCACAATTTATTAAATTGATGTTCTTCTCAGTCGCAACACTCTTGACAGAGTGGTCGTGGTTAACACTAAGTACTTTTATGGGTGGCAGATGTTGCTCGCCTCACGATGTCTCGCCATTTCTCGCAAATTGATGTTACAAAAGTAATAAAGTCAATCATATCACATCACAAAATCATATCACAATTTATTAAATTGATGTTACAAAATTAATACACAAGCATTACACACGTTCACTATAATCTCAACAATCTTTTCGTCCCGCAACCGAAGCATCATAATGAGATAGACTCCACGACAAAATCGATTTTTTTTTGCGATTATGAATCTCCGCAAAGTAATGCCTAATTTTTGAATTTCTAAGCTATCGTGAGTGGAATTCATAATTAATGTATAGAAACCGGCTATACTCACGTGTTATTTTATCGGATGAGCCAAACTAGTTTCAAGCCCATACGGGGCTCTTATTCATGAGCTCTTTATGCGGCGTTATGCGTTATGGGCTTGAAACGAGTCGGGCTCATCCGATAAAATAACACGTGAGTATAGCTGGTTTCTATACATTAATGCCTAATTTTATAGATTTTTTAAATTGATGTTATTTATCCTTGATGATACTAGTTGGTAAAATCTGTAGTATTTAATTGTAGCTGGCATTTAACGCTTACCGCTCGTTACTTAAACCGCGTTTTAATAAGTTTCGATTCGATTTAATTAAAATTAATAGTCGTTAACAGACGCCATTGTAATTAATGGTGTATAAACCTTTGTATGCTACTTGAGGGTGGTTGATAAAAGTGATTATAGCGGCATTGTTTGACGACTCGGGATATTAATTAGGAACTGTTTTATCATTATTGTTTATTGAATCATTCAATTGAACTTTACTTGTCTTTTTTTCTAATTGGAAATATGACGTTAGTACTAATAGTTTCTAAAGAGTTAACGGTCTGAACGTGTGTGCGTAAGCATTGTTGAGGTTGCGAAAAGAGACTCGAAAGAGGAAGATGTGAGTATAGCCGGTTTTATATATGGATATTAACTATGAATACTACTCACGATAGTTTGAATTCAAAAATTGTAAAAACCTTTTTTTTTCTCCTGCCCTTATCCCACTCTAAATGGGGTCGGCACAACATGTTATAAACTAGTCGCATGATTTGGCTACGAATTTTACCACCGGCCGCCTGTCTGACGTGAACTTACGTTAGTCGTATTACGACACCTCGGTAAGAAAGAGGGTTGTCTATTCTACCCAGCCATATAGCACACGGCGGGTCAACTTACCTTAGTCACCTTTTATGACACCTCGGTAAGAAAGAGGGTGGTATATTCTACTTAACCGGATACCACACGGTGGATCAACTTACCTTAGTCGCCTTATCCGACACTCGGTAAGAAAAAGGGTGGTCTATTTTAATCAGCCGAATACCACGCGGCGGGTCGATTTACCTTAGTCGCCTTTTACGACACCTTGGTAAATTAAGTAAATTCTTCCATTTCTGTTTTCATGAATTCACTATTACATCGTATAATTTAGAATCGAGTGAATCGATATTACAAATAAAATCGATATGTCGCATCACTGTTGTACTAAACAGTCGATATCCCAATAGGGTGTACCGTGTTAACCTCGGAGCGCTCACGAGCGTTCACGATTTCAACCGAATGGAGTTGTACCATTCCGTGTTTGTACTTTTGTACCAGAAATGTACCAGGAAGATTCCCATAGCGACATGGGACGGAAAATTATAAGCCCAGCCGTAAAATGTACTGTCGATTACCGCGATGTTTAGTCTCGATGTAGCTTTATGTTCGGGAAGTTTAATACCTACGAAGTTTATGTACTTTGGAAGTTACAAATTCGATTTCTGATTGGGTTAGTTACAATTAGAGAACAACGATAATAGAGAGAAAAGCAATTGCAAATGGTGCAAAAGCAAAATAAAAGAAAGAAATGATTTATTTGAACACATTTTTTTAATATATTTTTTTTATTTTATTTAGTTCACAAAACTGACGTATAATTAAGGATATCAAAATTCAACATAATAATTCGCTTACAATAATTGTTGTCTTCTTGATGTGAACTTAGCATGCTTACAAGGGTACGTAATATCACAAAATACTTAAATTATACAATTATAAATATAAAAACCGAAATTTGCAAAATTCTAGTTTAGTCACCATCTTTTTTTTCAAATTAATTTTACTTAAATTGCCAAAATAACAAAATATATTTTCCACGAGCAATCGCCAGCGGTTCCGCATTTGATAAGCATAAAAATGGTTAAAGTGGGGAACCTTAAGTGGGGAACAATTTTGTAATACATGATTTTTGAATAAATTTCACCGTTTATTTAGTGCACCTAAGCCGTTTGCCGCTTTTGGCCGTTTTCGTAATATTTTTATTGCTGTTCCTCTTAGCGTGATGTTAGGTATATAGCCTTCCTCGATAAATTAACTATGTTAACTATGTAAAGAATTTTTCAAATCCGTTATGTAGTTCCTGAGATTAGCGCGTTTAAATAATCAAACAAACAAACTCTTCAGCTTTTTATATTAATACAGATTTTCGTAACAAGCTTATTTATACAAATAAACTTTAAATGTGCTTGTAAGCGTTACTGCTGGTTCAAAGAATTACTCTTCCCGAGAGGATCCAAAAAGAAAAAATCTTCGCAAAAAAAAAAAAATCGCAAAGCATTATTTGGTCGTGGGGTCTATCTCCTGATGACGCTTCGATTGCGGGGCGAAACGATTGTTGAGTTTGTGATAGCGAACGTATGTAGTGCTTGTGTATTGTTGTGGCGGTGGTGGAGGTTTGTGCGTGTGTTTTTACGAATCCTGCATGTATCAGGTATGATAACCGATTGTCCACTCTACATTTAGCATTATATATATTTTCTATTTTACTTCATCGCGGATTATAGCAAAATAATTTTATTATTACTTTTGTATTATGGATCTCCGCAAAGTAACGCCTAATTCTATAAATTATTTAAAAATGCTCAACGTAAATAATCGAGTTTTCACTTCTTTCAGCACGCCCGAAGTACAACCCATTGTTTTTTAGATCAGAGATACCTCTAAAAACATCAGTTGAACTTACATCAGTTGTAATAATTTCAAAAATATTATATATTTTAAAACACTTGGCTAATTTGAAACACAGGTTACGTAATAACTGACTTTTTATAACAGTTTTTTCATATCTCCTTGTGCTAATAAATTAAACGAGATTATAATAAAGCCATTTAACTTTGATATTAATAACCGTAGTGGTAAAGTGTTAACAGCAAAATATTTTGCGGTTACTTCACATTTTTACCTAGCAGCGTTTGCGGCTTCACCCGTGTGGAAATTAGTGTGTCAGAAAGACAGAAAAGTAGTTATTGTGAGTTAACCATAAGAGATAAAGACATGTTGTTAAAGACTTTTTTGTAGTAATTTTGTAGATCTATAATTCTCTACTACATTACTTTAGTGTATCTCTACTGTTATACGCGGCACACGCGACTAATGCTCCCAGCACGCGAGTTTTTTTACAACCACGTTACCTCTTCAAAACAATTTACGTAAAACCGTAGTGTATAGTACACATTTCTTCTAAAATTACACCTCTTAGAAGAATTGCACTATCTTTTAGAAAAAAAATCGGTCAAAAATCCGTTTAGTAGATTTTGAGAAAATCGGTCACATACAGACCGACAGTTTTTAGGGACTATGTGACTATAATAAGTATAGATAGATTAGCGTTACCAGCAACTTTTCGCGTCGATTTTGTTCAAATACCCTTCATTTAGTAATGTATTTATTTTTTTAAATTTCCGATGGAAAACGGGATTAAACAATCATGTTACAACATGTTGTGCCGACCCCATTTAGAGAGGGATAAGGGCAAGAGAATGATGCTGATCAATTAGACACATAAGTTTAAATATAAAAACTTATCAGTACTTACTTAATATTTGAACCCATTACCCCTATGAGAGAAACACACGGTGTCACCTTGACTATCAAAACTTGTACTTTTACTTTTTTTTTTGTGTTTTATTATTAAAGTTTTCAGTATCTAGGGCTGCAACATTCCATTTTCAGTCCATTGTATTTGCCAACCCTAGGCTCGTTTATAAGTTATGTTCTCAAGGTACTAAATCACTTTAATGTAACGATGTTTTGTACAAAAATATTTTATATTTTACGTTTCCTAAAACTCTGTTTTACATATTAATGTTTTTATGTATATACCATGGTAGCTGAACGGTGAAACTGCATGAAACTGGTGGGGCTTAATGAATTCAAACCCCATGAAGGTGCTAATAAGTTTTCTGTAAAGATAATCAAATCTTTGATTATATAGCTTTCTGCGAGATTAGAGTTTTTCAGGTTGTTTACCTAATTGAGGATTTGCTGGATTTTCTTATACAACTCAAAACAAAATAATTTTTATTCCAATAAGCTCTTTCAAGCACTTTTGAATCGTCAAGGAAGAATATGATTAATGAAGCTACATCTGGTTCGGAATGTTGTTCTTACCGAGAAGAACCAGCAAGAAACTCGGCAGTAAATTTTATAAACATTTTCAATTCTACATTATTAAACTTTCTTGTATGAAGCTGAAACGATTTTCACATCCAGGCATTTTTATCATCTATTTTTATATTCTCTTTGGTTATGTAATATGCGTTACGTATAAGCATATTTCTTACACCTTTCTGTAGACTTGTCTAGAATAGATTGCAAATTCAATGAGCTATATAAGTAATTTTGAATATTTTTGGACATATGTGATCATTGAGTTATTATTCTAGTGGCAAAAGCGGGCCTGTAAGTGAGAGTGCGATAATAAATAACGAGAGGGAAGATTAGATTCGTATACTTATCTTTGTCTAATTACATATACGGAGATAATTATTTATGGAACGTTCTTAATTTAAAACATGCTTTGAACATTTTTATTACACCTTCAAAATGACGTTTGCCCACTACACGCACGCAAAACAGAGTTAGTTGATAAACCTTATTTGCTTTCCCTTTATTGCAATATAAGGTGTTATCAGCAACTTCGTTCGCGTGGACTGTTGTCGGTTGTTGATAGATGGCGCTTTTCAATGTCATAATATTACTGGAAAATCAACAGGACTTCTATAGCCTATATGTTACCTCGGTGTGTAAGGAATAATTGTGACAAATTTCATCGATATTAGTTCAGCGGATTCGCCGTGAAAGAGTTACAAACATACATCCATACTCACAAACTTTCGCACTTATAATACTAGCTTTTACCCGCGGCTTCGCTCGCGTGGAATTTAATGGTTTCTAAAATAGTGTCTAATTTAATTAAATATGGTTCATCATTTTGGTGAGCTGCTATGGCTTTCACATAAAAGGTATATATGTGCTGTCGCGAACTTTAATTTATTCAAGTTATAAAATATATTTATTTAACTATTATTAATTAATAAGTAATCTTTGAATAACTCAAATGGTTTAGGCAGCGTACAAGGCAAGATAGCTCTCCGAAAAAGAAAGAGTAACAAACATACACCCATACTCACAAACGTTCGTAGTTATTATATTAGTAGTATAGAATGGGATTATTAGGTTAACATATAGTACGTATAATTGTGCTATGTTACAAAAAAGTTTTGGCTAATTATAAAAAAAATTTAACACAATATAACCTTTTTGACAGCAGTATGTCGACGCAAAAACCTCATATCACTATGACCTACTTAAAAATCAATTGAACAATTGACCATTATGTTCGTAATAGTACAAGTTATTTAAAAAACAACGATAAAAACGATACTGAGGTAGACAATACTGCCGTGGGAGATATTCCCACGTGGTTAAATGGTACCACACAAAAACACTGTGTCATTCGTGTTCGGCCTAAACAGGTAATAAGCGCCGAGACGCAATACAATGACGATTGTTGGAAAACGGCCAGATAAGGTATTATGGAAGCAGAATTATGATAGCTCGGGTCGCGATTTCAGATAATACGCCTTTGAAAATACGGATTTTATCAAATATTTGAACATTGTTAATGCTGACTACTGCACTTGCGCATTTCTTTGACTTCTAGCATAAAATAAATTGATTTCCTAATAATATTGCTTAATCTTCTGCCCTTATCCCATTCTAAGTAAGGTTGGCACAACACCTGACTGGCCCGTTGGAGCAGTGGGTAGAGACCCTGCCTTCAGCTCCACGGGTCGCGGGTTCGATTCCCGCCGAGGGCAAACATTTTCTGTAAATGAATTTGTTGGTCTTCGACTGGGTGTATATTTGTATTTAAGTATGTATTTAAAAATTATATAAGTATATATTTACCAGTTGTCTGTCACCCATAACACAAGTATTAAGTTACTTTGGGGATGGACGACCGTGTGTGTAAGTGTCCCATATATTTATTTATTTATTTATTTATAACATGTTGTCATGATGCTACGTTTTTACTACCGGCCGCCTGCCTGACGTTGACTTATATTGGTCATATTTTACGACACGTCGGTAAGAAATGAGGATAGACTATCCTACTCAGTGGATACCACTCGGCGGGTCAACTTACCCAAGTCACCTTTTACGACACCTCGGTAAGAAATGAGGATGGTCTATTCAGCCGGATATCACACGGCGGATCTACTTACTTAAGTCACTTTTTACGACACCTCGGTAAGAAATAAGGGTGATCTGTTCAACTCAACGGATACTACGCGACGTTCTTACATAAATCATATTCTTAATCTAAATTCAAACCAAATTGATTAAATTAAATAACATAAATATAAATATATGGAACACTTACTTAAAACTTGTGTTATCGGCGAGAGACAACTGGTGAATATATACATATATAATTTATAAATACAGACTTAAATACAAATATACACCCAGGCTCGAAAAACCAACAATTTCTTTTATAGAAAATGATGGCCCTTAGCGGGAATCGAACCTGCGGCCTACCCACTACCCACTGCGCCAACGGGCCATTCAATTTCAGTCCAAATTTAAATTATAATGAGTATTCGGAATCGCATCGTTAAGATCACGGATACTGAGGTACACTGAATGGATAATGCAAAAACGAGAGCCAATTTCTAAACAGTTGAAAGGTCGGTTGCGACAATTGTCAGCTGACAGCCATTGGGGCAAGACGATCATTTAAGAGCAATTAGTGTTTCTGAAAGTGTCGAAATAACGCCAGCGATGATGGATTTTGGGCTAATTATTTAAAGAGAAACTTTTTCCGAAATATTTATTAACTGTAACCTTTTAAGTCGTACCATTTTGAATATTAACAATCAAAATAATTCAATTATTAACAAAAGGGGAATTGACCGAATCCGGCAAACGGCGGAAGTATGCCACTCTCATCGAGAGTTATATATTTGTGCCGTTTGCAGTTGAGACCCTTACACCTCGGTTAATTGCCTATTCGGGTAACAAGAGGGCTGGCTCTTTTTTCGCACAAAGAATCAGCCTAGCGATTCAGCGCGGAAACGCTGCCATCATTCTTGGGACCACGTGGGCATGATTTATATAATCCTAACGTGTAAGTAGTTTAAGATAGATATAACTTGTACATTTTTGCTGTAAATAAACTTATTATTAACATACAAACATCGGTTTTGTAAAAGGTTAAAAAGGTAACTTGACTCGTATTTAAAAATTAACAGTATAGTAGGGTTTTTATCAGCCCCTTTGTAATTGTGTTAAACTGTTGTAATGGCGAAGCTACAATTGAATGCATGATTTCTTGAAAAATTGATTTCTTCAGCTACAGAATACTAAAAATAGAAAACTGCTGTCTGTTTGTTAACTATGTTTTACTTTTTAATTTGAAAAACAATGATTTTTTTTGGTACACCAAGTTCCAAGGCGCTTACAAAATGGCAACTCTGAGCTATTTGAAGAATCAGCTAGTCATCCATCCATCCATCCATCAGCCTTTTGCAGTCCACTGCTGGACATAGGCCTCCCCATGTCTGCGCCAGACATCCCGGTTCTCCGCAATGCGCATCCACCTGGCCCCGACAACCTTTCGGATATCGTCGGTCCAGCGAGACGGTGGGCTCAGGAATCAGCTAGATTTCTTGAAAATTGATTTCTTCACATACAAAATGCTAAAAATAGGAAACCACTGTCTGTTTGTTCACTATCCCTTAGTTTTTAATGTGAAAAGCAATAGCCTTTTTGTTAAACAACGTTCCAAGGCGTTTAACTAAAATGGCAACTCCAAGGTATTTGAAGAGTCACCTAATATGGGTCATAGCAAAAAGTGATTGTCTAATTAGCACAGGTTCTATATCTTAAGATCAGTTAGATCTATCTACAATCTAGAATCCTTATCGGCATTACAAACAAGTCGTGTATTTACAACTCGTATTTATTCTCTTAAATTCATGAAAATTTGATAATACAAAATTTCATATACTATAAAAGTATTTTTCTTTAACACTCGCTCATTATTTAAGTTTTCTTAAAGCTCCTGTTATGTGACGGGTCCGTTTATGCAAGTAGTACTAACAGTTCAGTTGCGTGGATCGCGGGTTCGAAGCGCAAAGCGGGTCAACATTTTCTAATAATATTTTGCTGTAATAATCTTGTGTATGTATTTAAGTATTTATTTAAATTTATTATGATTAGATTACTGGTTGTCTGTCACCCATAAAATATTCTCCTGCCCTTATCCCACTCTAAGTGGGGTCGGCATAACATGTTTTAAACATGTCACAAGATTTGGTTAGTTATATTACAACGGCCGCCTGCCTTACGCCAACTTACCTTAGTCGTCTTTTAATACACCTCGTTAGGAAAGAGGGTGGGCTATTCTACTCAGCCGGATACCACGCACTGGGTCAACTTATCTTACTCGACTCTATGATACCTCGGTAAGAAAGAGGGTAGGCTATTCTACTCAGCCGGATATCACGCAGTAGGTCAACTTATCTTAGTCGCCTTTTACGACACCTCCGTCAGAACGACGGTGGGCTATTCTACTTAGCCGGATACCACACAGTGGGTCAACTTACCTTACTCGCCTTTTACGACATCTTGGTAATAAATGAGGGTGGTATATTCTACTCAGCCAGATAACACGGCGGCACGTATAGCAAAACTAATTATTTATATTTCTACTCAAAGCTTAGATTACAAAAATATATATATAGTATATAGTAGCGGCCTGTTACTATCCCACTGCTGGGCATAGGCCTCTTTTCTCCGTTATTGGAGAGAAGGATTGGAGCTAAGACCTACCACGCTGCTCCAATGCGGATTGGTAGGTTACACATATCTCCAGAATTCTCTAGAGATACGCAGGTTTCCTCACGATGTTTTCCTTCACCGAAAAGCGTGTGAAAAATTGCAATTATCAATTAGACACATAAGTTTTAATAGAAAAACTCATTGGTGTCTGCCCGGGTTTGAACCCATGATCGTCTCTAGAGATTCACACGGTCGCACCGCTAGGCCATCACAGCTCAAAAATATATGCTTCAAATTAAATTGTGGTATTTAGTATTAGCACGTATTATAAATTTTTTGTAGTTTTCAACAGCATGTAAAACTATTGTTTATTTTGTTAATTATGTATCTCATTATAATTTTTTTCACACTGTGAGCACATTAATTGACTAGTTTCTATATGTACCATTGTATAACAAAATATATTTGATTTTTTTTTAGGTATTTTGCTTTAAAGTTTATCTTTCGAGAATTCTTCGTACCTTAAACGGGTTTTTGAGATTTTAAGTAAATTTGCGCGTTACTGCTTATTTTTTATATCACATTTTAAAAAAAAAATTCCATTCTTGCAATTTTAATACGGAATGCAAAATATATTGTAAATTTTAATATATGCAATGAGCATAGCTTATTTTAAGAACAACAAATTATTTGATTTCAATTTTATTAAAATTATTTTTTTTTATTTGTTGTATGTAAAATTGTTGTTATTTTATATCCAAAGTTATTTTTACATCTTTGAGTTCCTAACTCGATATTGTCTTGAAGCAAGCACCTATCTACGACGCCAGATAGATTAGAATAAAAGTAAGTAAGTAGCGGCCTGTTACTATCCCACTGCTGGGCATAGGCCTCTTCTCTCCGTTATTGGAGAGAAGGATTGGAGCTAAGACCTACCACGCTGCTCCAATGCGGATTGGTAGGTTACACATATCTCCAGAATTCTCTAGAGATATGCAGGTTTCCTCACGATGTTTTCCTTCACCGAAAAGCGTGTGATAAATTGCAATTATCAATTAGACACATAAGTTTTTAATAGAAAAACTCATTGGTGTCTGCCCGGGTTTGAACCCATGATCGTCTCTAGAGATTCACACGGTCTCACCGCTAGGCCATCACAGCTTCACAGATAAGAATGTAGTCGGATAAATCCGATTCGATTATATTAGTTAACGCTGTTTCTACAACAATATTCGCTTCAACCTACAAGTATATGTCAAAATACACGAGTAGTCTATGGGAATTTTTTTCCAAAAGATACATACAACGCCCTTCAAATACAGTATAATAATGCATTCAGGATGCTGCTGGGGATGCCACGTTTCTGCAGTGCTTCAGGGATGTTCGCGGAATCACGTGTAGGTTGTTTCTATACTACAATACGTAAACGATGCACGTCCCTGATACGCAGACTGAGGGCGAGCAGCAACAGCATCCTAAATATGATATCGGAGAGGCTGGACTGCCCGTATGTGAACCGCTGCTGTAGGATTCACATCGAGTATAGTTCATAACGGAATAAGTTACTAACACTAGTTTTAAGTATTTTGTTTATTACTAACCTTAAAGTTACATATATTTTACCTTTATGTTAAAGAAAAGGAAAGCAAGAAAAGGATAATCTTTTAAAATATTATACAATTTCAATAATTGATTAAATGTCAGTCGTTGTGGTGCGTAGCTGACTGCAGTTAAAATATGTTATTAATATACTAAGCTTTATGTAGCAGCATCGTTTTAGGATAATTTCTAAACTATTGTAAAGGCAAGTCTAGATAATTTTGGGAAAGTTTATTATAAACTTAAATATTTAGTTATATACATATATAAATTAATTAAAAAATAGCTGTAAGCTTTCTTTAATAAATAATAACAAAAAAAAGTCTACAATGAGTGTCAGTCTACTCTATATTTATTATTATATATATTTTCTATTTATTTAATCGAGGATTCATCATCATCCTTCTGCCCTTATCCCACTCTAAGTGGGGTTAGCACAACATGTTACAAACAGGCTGCTACATGATTTGGCTGCGTTTTTACGACCTGCCTGCCTGACGTCAACTTACCTTAGTCGTATTTTACGACACCTCAGTAAGAAATGAGGGTGGTACTTTTCTATTCAGCCGGATACCACACGGCGTTTGATCGAGGATTATAGTAAAATAATTTTACTATTACTTTTGTACCGCTAATGCTGAAGATCTAACAGTGACTTTGCTCATTGGGTGTTAGCCATATCCAAAGCTTTTTATGATTAAAGAACATTATACTAAAAGAAAAATAAAACCACTTATCAAATAAACCAAAAATACATAGAAATGTGTTTTAAAATTCACAAACTGCTAAATATGATAAAAGAAAGTAATCCTTCTATATTATAGAATTCTACAAAGTAAAGATTACTTTAATAATAAGCTTATTAGATTAAATATTGGTAGGGAGCGCGTTTAAGTCTTTTGTTTGGGAGTTAGTCGGCACTGAATACTACTGCTAGCTAAATTTTTAATAGACCATTGATGATTAAAAAATAATATCTGGGCGATCGAGCTTCGCTCGGTAATTTTTTACAAAAAAAAAAAACTTTAAAAAAAAAAAAACAATTATTGAGTTCGGGATCGATCCTTGGCATTCACATTTCTCGAGGCTGCCCGTTACCCGAATAAGCTAGGTCGACTTGACAGTTAATGGCGAAAATTCAATTCAGTATAAATGTTAGTGTTTTTTATTGCCCAAAAACAGTAGATAAAACAATATTTTTTTTACATAACAAACCTAGGTAGAACAATTTTTCTCCCCCAAAACCTCCTACATACTGAATTTTAGGAAAATCGTTGGAGCCGTTTCCGAGATTCGGAATATATATATATATATATATATATATATATATATATACAAGATTAACTCATTTAAATATTAAAGATTATTCAAAGTAAAATATAATTAAAGAATTTTTTTTGGAGACGGATTTGGCTATGTTTAAAGTACGTTTACATGATCAAATGAGAATTGAGTATATATCCTCCTGCCCTTATCCCACTCTAAGTGGAGTCGGCACAACATGTTATAAACATGTTGTAGTTTAGGTTAATAGTTCATTACAGTTAAATTCCCGCGAGTTCGGGATTTACGCGGGAAAAAATTTGTAACACTGATTTTTACGCACAACTCAGACACCGCTAGTAATACTACAAATACGAAAGTCTGTATATCTGTTACGGCACTAGTTTTATAATGATATACTCAATTCTCATTTGTAGCCGTGTGGTATCCGGCTAAGTATAATAGTACCACCCTCATTTCTTACCGAGGAGTCGCAAAAGGCGACTAAGGTAAGTCGACCCGCCGTGTGGTACCCGGCTGAGTTGAATAGACCAACCTTATTTCTTACCGAGGTGTCGTAAAAGGCGACTAAGGTAAGTTGACCTACCGTGTGGTATCCGGTTTTGTAGAATGGACCATCCTCATTTTTACCGAGATGTAGTAAAAAGCGACTAAGGTAGGTTGACCCGCCGTGTGGTCTCCAGATGAGTTGAATAGATAACCCTCATATCTTACCGAGGTGTTGTAAAAGGCGACTAAGGTAAGTTGATCCGCCGTATGGTAATCGGCTGAGTAGAATAAACCATCCTCATTTCTACCGAGGTCTCGTAAAAGGCGACTAAGGTAAGTTGATGTCAGGTAGTCAGCCACTCGTAAAATACTTAGCCAAATGATGTTACAACATGTCTATTACATACAAAAGTAATAATACAATTACTTTACTATTATAGAATAAGAATTTTATTATTACTTTTGTATTATGGATCTCCGCAAAGTAACGCCTAACTCTATAAATTGTTTATTACATGTTGTGCCGATCCCACTTAAAGTGGGATAAAGGCAAGAGGATGATGAAAGAATATTTTGAATTTGAATTCAAAATATATCCTTCTGTGTACAGATGCATATATTTTATAACGTGTTACTGTTTAAGAAATAGTTTTTAACACTACATAAAACTTGTGACGTTATACGAACATAACTCAATCATCATCTTCCTGCCCTTATCCCACTCTAAGTGGGGTCGGCACAACATGTTATAAACATGTAACATGATTTGGCTACGTATTTTACGACCGGCCGCCTGCCTGACGTCAACTTATCTTAGTCGTATTTTACGACACCTCGATAAGAGAGAGGGTGGTCTATTCTACTTAACCGGATACCACACTGTGAGTCAACTTACCTTAGTCGCCTTTTACGACACCTCGGTAAGACATGAGGGTGGTCTATTCTACTCAGCCGGATACCACACGGCGCGTCGACTTACCTTAGTCGCCTTTTACGGCACCTCGGTAAGAAAAGAGGGTGGTACTATTCTATTCAGCCGGATACCACACGGCACATACGAACATAACTCAATGTTATATGAATATAATTAAGAATATTTTATAGTAAATTTAGCGGGATATTATTGCATTAAGTTTTAATAGAAATTTTTTGTGCACTGAATATTTTGATGGTGCGATAGCCGTGTACGAGAATGATGTATGAACTCACGTCATACAATGCAACGACGGTCAACATGTACGCATGAGAAGTGTTAATTTTTGTAAATTCCACGGTTCCTTTATCTTTTGTTTCAAACAACTATATTAGTTGAAATATATTTAAAAAATTAAATAAAGCAGTTTTAAATTTTAATATTTAATTCATTGCCTGTTATAAGCATTACACGTAACTTTGTTCGCAGCTTGAGCGTTTAAATAACTTCGCCTATGTATATTTTTACTGTAAGCCCGATATACTTCAATTGTGCTAAATTTCATCAGTATTTATCTGTTTTCATATCCTATATATGTAGAGTTAAAACACACGCACAGACCTCCACCACGGCCACAATACACAAGCACTAAACACGTTCGCTATCACAATCTCAAAAATCGTTTCGCCCCGCAACCGAAGCATCATCAGAAGATGGAATCCACGACAAAATTCAAACCAAATAGTAAAAAAAAACCAAAGTAACCAAAGTTTTTGTAATTTTCTGAAAGCGACGTCTTAAGGATGTAAGTGAGACCAAAACTCAACGTAAAGCGACGGAATTTAGAGATTTGTGTCCAGAATTTTCTAAAAGTCTGTGTTAGAATTTAAAGGTTTTATTGAATTTCGAGTAATATTTTTAAAAAAATAAAGAATAGAGATTAAGAAATATATTTCAGCTATTGGATTTTTAACACCGAATGGTTATTACTGCGCCTTTTAATGGAAATTTGTTGGATAAATGTGCTAGTTATTGCTGGTATTGTATATGATTGGCTTGTGGGTTTACTTATAACAGTCTTTAAGTTAATTTTGCTTTGCCGTCACAGTTATTTAGATTAGTTAGTAGAATTGGTTTTACCGCCATATGTTAGTCGATAATTTGTAACATCAACTGCCGTCTGCCCATTAAAAAGATATATTAAAAGTTGTTTTTTCATTGATTTTGGATATTGTTAAACATTTCATTTTCATTATGAAGTCAATTAAATTATATTAAATTGTTCCCAATTTTAAGGTTTGGGAAAAATTTCCATTTTTTTCAGCTTTTCGGAAACGAGACAAAATTTAATAGGAGATATTATTCAAAATTTACCTAAATATCAACAGTTTAGTCACTTAATACACATTTAATTCATGAAAATAAGGCTATTAAAAAAATTTCAAATTCGAGAATAATTGTAGCGATTTTTATTAGGACAATTTTCTTCTCATACAATTGACATGCATTTCACACAATTATGTATTTTGTATTTATAGTAAATAAATACATAACTAATTACAATAAAACACTTTAGTTTATCGTATTCATTAGCCTTGGTATAACCGATTTAAGATTTATATTAAGTCAGTTTGAAGCGTTATTAAAATTACGTTTAAATACAAAGATTAAAACTATTTATATTTCATATAGACTATGACAAGTTATGTCGTTATTGCCATTTTTTCATGTTTGCATCCCTTTTTATAAGAGCACAGATCTCAAAATATTCTTCCACAATTCTTTATCGTTTCGATAATGCTTGGCGCGTAAATTATCGCTTTAGATCATCTCTATATTTTTTTTATTTACCTGTGAGTTGATTTACTCATTGAGTGGTATTTGACAGTATATAAAAGCAATATAAGTATTTTAGATATTCAAAATTAAATAAATTCATTTAGGTAATAATAAAAGTAGAGTTGTTTTAGAATTCTGACATATTACAAAAGTATCAATTAAATTATAATTTGCAAAATAATTTAATTATTACTTTTGTATTATGGATCTCCGCAAACGTCTAATTCTGTAATTTTTTGCCGACATATAAATTAATATTTGGGATATAGCCTTAAATATTTTGACAGCAAAGGAAGAACTATTATTACATATTTTAAGATTTACTTAAGTGACTAATTTTATATATCTATTGCAAGATTTATTTGGAATCGCGACTTTGTTACCAACTTAACTATACTTCATGATATAGCTTATTAATTTTGGTAGAAGAATGGAACTTTTATATTATGTTATAATCCAATATTGCGATTTAATAGACTAAAATCTACACTAACCTTAATTGTCTTTGGTGTGAAAAGCCCTGAACAAATCCCACTAGCACTTCACTAAGTTCACAAGTTAATACGGCCACTGAAACAGTTTCAGGAATGTCACTATAGCAACTCATTGACTTTAACTGAAAACTCAATCCTCACTCATTTGAGCAACCGCGCCGGCTTTTATAATATTAAAATAGTTGTAAATTAAATAAATATTGTACATGTGTTTTCATTTCCAATATTTTCCCGTTTCATTTTTATTTCGCGATTAATTTTGGTCCATTTTGCTAACGCAGTACGTGCAACTTCGTAGGCGCGCGCGCACGAATGCCTTCGAAGGTGTCGACGCAAAGCTGATCGTTGCGGAGGCGTGGCCTGGTTCTAACGTACCATCTATCTATCTATCTGTCTCTGTCACTTATATATAGTTGTCCATTATGGCCATCTCGCTCTCTAACACTGGTGCGTTATGCGATATGGTGGTGGGGATGAACTTTGGTTGGATTAATGAAATACGTTAGATCGTAGTAAGCTTAGCGACTCGCGATATATTATTGGCGTTTGTTCTAAAGTTTGCCGGTAACGTAAAATTAAACATAGAATATTATTTTTTTAATATTTAAAAATAGAACGTGAATCTGGAATCTTTTAAATTTATGTTATAAATATATTTTATAGATTATATTCTTTTATTATACATGATTTTAATTAACATTTTCGTTGGTTAATTTTTTTGAGCCTGAAATATTAACATTATCTAATAAAATCTATTTTTTATGATAACTATATTTATTGCTTATAATAAATAACAGATAAAGTGGTAGGTATACTAATGAAGAATAAATTCAAATTCAAAATTCAAAATATTCTTTATTCAAATAAACTTGTAAACAAGTGCTTTTGAATCGTCAACTCTACTGCTGGTTCGGAAAGCTGTTCCTACCGAGAAGAGCCAGCAAGAAACTCGGCGGTTGCTCTTTTAAAAATATAATTCTTAATACTACTTATATATTGTCGTTACTGTCTTATACAGGTTCAAAGAGAGCTATATCCACACATTCTTGTCTTCTAAATAATCTTCAAGAGTATAGTAGGCTTTCTGTATCAGCCTCTTTTTAACAGTGTTTTTAAACTGCTGTAATGGCAGCGCTGAAATTGATTGCGGAACTTTATTACACAATCTTATACCAAAACCCACAATCAGCTATGCAATCGGATAGTACACGAATAGTAGAAATACCCTCTACATTTAACATTACATATATTTTCTACTTCGTTCGTAAAAACATTACGAATACTGCATGTATCAGGAATAAAACCGGATAGTCCACTCTACATTTAGCATTATATATGTATATTTTGTATTTACTTTATCGCGGATTAGAGCAAAATTATGTTATAATTACTTTATCCGTTACGAACTTAAAAAAATACATTTTATCTATGCTACACAATAAATAAATAAATATATGAGACACACACACGGTCGTCCGTCCCCAAAGTAAATAATTTAATACTTGTGTTATGGGTGACAGACAACTGGTGAATATATATTTATTGAATTTTAAATATATACTTAAATACAAATATCCACCCAGGCTCGAAGAACAAACAAATTTTTGTTAGAAAATGTTGGCCCTCGATGGGAATCAAACCCACGACCTACGGAGTTGAAGGCAGAGTCACTACCAACTGCGCTAACAATTTCAGTCAAATACTACACTGTAGTCCCTCTTTTTGACTATGTACTCGTGTGACCGTGTGTTATTTTCAATAAATGTGATGAAAACTAAAACCGCATTTAATACATAACAAATTTATCACCTAAAAAGCGCAAAAACCCATTTAACACCTTTGATGCACGAATCGAACATTGAATTTTTTACTTTCACGTCGCCGCCATTTTAAGCTTATAAACGAGAAATATCTTTCTAATATAGTTTCATCTGCACTGTATTTCTTTTTAAAAACCTAACTGTAACAAAAAGGGCTGTTAATTTTTTTTCTAACAATATCCCGTTGTGCAAATAGAGCAACAATTAAACAATTAGCAATAACATTAAAGTGAACTAAAATAAAAACATTACGCAAGCAGCAGAAAGGTTGCCGACGCGTGCAAAAAATTGCGATTCTATGAAAAGAAATTTGATTTGCACAAAACTGTGAAAGCTAATTTTTATGGTAAGCCCTTACTGAGGGTATCGAACGGTGCAGTGTTTTTTCATTTTTTTAAAGAGGGACCGTTGTACAGGGTTCGTGACGTCATTGTTTACATTGTCTTACTTTAGAAGCCGTTATGTTTTTTTGTATTATGGTATTCAGGAATGGTATCTATGCAATTAAATCAAATCAAAATAATCTTTATTGAAATAAGCTCTTTTAAACACTTATGAATCGTCAAGGATCAATATGTTTAATATTGCTACAACTGGTTCGGAATGTTGCTCTTACCGAGAAGAACCAGAAAGAAATTTGGCGGTCAACCTTTTAAACATTTTCAATTTTACATTAGTAACCGCAGTCTTATATGAAGCTTAAAGGATTCTCAAATTCAGGCATTTTTATCATCCAAATAATATTCAATTTTGTAATATGAGTTATTTAAATTACGTATAAGTACATCTCTTACATAAAGGATAGGCTATCCACTATTTGCCTTCGAAGAGTTATGGAGTTCTTTGGACACATCGCCCGGAAAGAAGGCCATAACTTGGAGCAGCTCTTGGTCACCGGCAAAGTGGATGGAAAACGGCCAAGAGGACGCAGCCCCACTAGATGGTCTGACCAGATCCGTGCCACACTGGACTCCAAACTACATGATGCACTCCACATGGCCAAGGACAGAGGCAGATGGAAGGAAGTCCTACGAGAAAGTCTGCTTCCTAATCGTAGGGATCACGACCCTCAGTAATGAGGAATGCGACGCGAGGAGGAGGAGGACATCTCTTACATTTAATTTAAACCTTTCTGTAGACTCGTCTAGTATGGATTTCGGAATTTTATTGTAGAAGCGAATAGCTAGACCATCGAATGAATTGCTAACTCCACTGAGTCGCGATACAGGTATCAGGTTTAAATCGTCTCTATAACTTGTTATCAATACTAATATATAAGCTAAAGAGTTTGTTTGTTTGATTGTTTGAACGCTCTAAACTCAAGAACTTCTGATTCCGATTCCGATTTGAAAAATTCTTTGAGTGCAAGACAGTCCATTTATCCAGGAAGGCTATAGACTATATAATATCACGCTAAGATGATAAGGAGAGGAGCAGCAATAAAAAATAAAAAATTATGCGAAAATGGCAAATTTTAAATCTTTCCATGTACTCGAAACTTCTGAAACAGCTAGTCAGTTATACGCAAACAGCGTCATCGCCGGCGAAGATGAGGTCCTAGTTTTCTGACGTCAATAAGCCGTGGGCAATCGTCATACTATAAGCCCTCCACTACAGGTCGGCCGTGGTCCGGTCTCACAGGAGGCACCCTGAGGACGACGTTTCCCGACGCTAGTAGAGCTTCGGCGCTCTACTCTCCGCATTTCGCAACTTCAACGATGCTTCTGCGCTAGCCCGTCCCTCCCGGTAACGCTGTAAAAGCCGTTAGGGCTATCAGCATCCAGTAATAGAAAAAAAAAGAAATGTCAGTAATAAAATGGAGAATGTAAAAATAAAATTATTAATTTTTGCTTGGGCTATTCCTCTTCTATACAAATGCTTAGATTAGAAAGATCTTAGCTAAACTGTGCCGCTCGAAGTCGTTTTAGAAGATTACACGTATACCAGCAATCATTCAGAGATTTTATAAGTTATTCTAAGTTACCTTATTGTTAAAGCAATTAATTCTGCGTCATACGATGTAACGCGAACGTCAAACCGTCGTTTTTAAAATTCTAAATTCATATCTGACAGATTAGCAAAACTTTTCGCAAGACTGTTTTATACGTCTCTCTCTTTTGCAAAGCACATGATCCTTTTAAGTATGTATGTTTTTGACGTGACAACGTCCTTAATTAGGTTGCGGCTTGGAGTCACTCATGAAAAAGTGTAACGCCCGCTCACGTCTGTTACGATGAGTCACCGAACGAAACAGAGGCCCGTCTCTCTCCCACTCCAATCCATCACATTTAAAAAGATGTTGTCACGTAAAATCTTTGCCCTTAAAACCGACTTTACAGGCAACCATTTTTTTTTATAACGGAAAAATATTATGAAATAATGCTCGTGAGTAGAACCCACGAAAAGCTTCGCGATTTTGTCGTGAAGCATATATATCTCCTGATGCTTCGGTTGCAGGGCGAAACGGTTGTTGAGTTTGTGATAGTGAACGTGTGTAGTGCGTGTATTGTGGTGAGGGTGGGGGAGGTTTATGCATGTGTTTTTAAGAATCCTGCGTGTATCAGGTATGAAAACGGATTGTCCACCCTACATATTTTATACTCGTATATATTTACTATTTTACTTCATCGCGAATTATAGCAAAATAAATTTATTATGACTTCTGTAATATTAATCAATTAAATTGTGTAATTTTTTTTAAGCAATGGTTATTTTATAGGTTTATACTAAATTTTGTTACCTCAATTTATTTTTGCCCTTAAAAAGAATTCAACGCGTGAAAAGCTTTCAATTAATTCTACTAATATTTTAGAGGGTAATTTAGATTGTTGATTGTTGAACAGAGATTGTTTATTGATTTTTAATAAATTTAAAAACAATTTTTTTCACAACCACACAAATTTTTGTCGTAAAACACGACTAAGGGAAGTTGGCGTCAGGCAGGCGGCTGGTCGTAAAATACCTAGCCGAATCAAGTGACAACATGTTGTGCTGACCCACTTAGACTGGGCGGCGGGATCAGGAGGCAAGTCATCACTTGTTATTCAAGTATATTTTGAATTTAAAGAAAACGCACTAGTGCAGTGCACTAGTTATTCAGGTTTGAAGGTACAGGATTTGAATTCACTACCCACAATTACGGGTCACACCGTTGAGCTATCGCATTAAAAATATAATATAACTTAGAATAATAAGATACCGAAGTAATAATAAAATTATTTTGCTATAATCCGCGATGAATTATTAATTAAACAAAAGTAATAATAAAATTAAATAAAATAATTTTATTATTACTTTTGTATTATGGATCTCCGCAAAGTAACGCCTAATTCTATAAATTAAATAAGATACCGATTAAATAAGACGAAGTAGCCACGTGTAAGATTTATAAGAATTTCACCTCCAGTAAACCACATACCAGAAAGTTTTAAATCCAAAAAAGTACAAGAAGGCCGCATTAGTGGACAAGATATTCTATACGTTTTTTATACGGTATAAATCTATTTAGTAAATAAATCACGGCGCGAGATTAGATCTCGTTCATACGTCTTAATTTTACAATAAATTTATTAGTTTGACTGGTGCAGCATATTTATTGTGTGGAGTGTACCTAAGTACATCGTTACAAGATAGCAGCCGTATTGAGTAACGGACCCCTCCGATATTTATTGGTCTACTCCGATGGTTAAGTGGGAATTATTGAATAACAATTAGGGGTTCTGTTTGAGACAGTTCTGGACATATTTTACACGGTCGTCCGTCCCCAAAGTAAGTAACTTAATACTTGTGTTATGGTTGACAGACAACTGGTGAATATATACTTATATATTTTTAAATACATACTTAAATACTAATATACACCCAGGATCAAAGGCCAACAAATTAATTTATAGAAAATGTTGGCCCTCGGCGGGAATCGAACCCGCGACCCGCGGAGCTGAAGGCAGGGTCACTACCCACTGTGCCAACGGGCCAGTCAAAAAGTAGATTTGCAAATAAGAATAAGAATAAGAAAGACTTATGTGGCACATTACAACACAGAGAGAAGAGTAACAAGATGACAAAAAAGTAATATAAAAAAAAATAAAGTATAAATAACTTAAAAATAAAAAAAAGAAACAAACAATTATTATTACCTAACATTACCTTAAATAACTTCACCGACAACTCCCAGTGAGATAATGTGCCTTCACAAATTGGAGAACCACTCGACTATTCTTGAAGTCGCGAGACCCTAACACCGATTTTCAGTGGTCACCAGTAAGGGCGCGCATACGCCCGACAGTGGTTTTTCGACTATTCAGTTTTGCACACATATATGTATAAGTAAGTAACGGCCTGTTACTATCCCACTGCTGGGCATAGGCCTCCTCTCTCCATTTTTGGAGAGAAGGGTTGGAGCTAAGACCTACCACGCTGCTCCAATGCGGATTGGTAGGTTACACATATCTCCAGAATTCTCTAGAGATATGCAGGTTTCCTCACGATGTTTTCCTTCACCGAAAAGCGTGTGATAAATTGCAATTATCAATTAGACACATAAGTTTTAATAGAAAAACTCATTGGTGTCTGCCGGGGTTTGAACCCATGATCGTCTCTAGAGATTCACACGGTCGCACCGCTAGGCCATCACAGCTTTTTTATATATGTATATATAATCTAAAATTCTCGTTTTGCAATGTTAGTTGACATACTCCTAGGAAACAGTTGAAATCTTCATTAAATTTTATATGCAAATTGCACAAGAGAAAGAAGGTATAGGTATGATGAACGTTTCTAATATATATTCTATCCTATACTTATTGATCATTCTTCTGCCCTTATCCCACCCTAAGTAGAGTCAACACAACAAATTTTAAACAAGTTGTCATATAATTGGCTAAGTATACGACCGGCTGCCTGCCTGACGTCAACTCACCTCTATCGTCTTTTATTTATTTATTTCTTTTTATACATATATTTAGAAAATAAAAATTAAAAAAAGCACACGTATAAAGGCGGACTTATCCCTAAAAGAGATCTCTTCCAGTCAACCTTTGAGTAACAGAAGGAAAAGGACAAGAATAGGAGAAGGAAGAGAGTATGGGTCATATAGAGAAAAAGAAAAGGTTTATATAAATTTATAACACGTCGATAAGAAACAGGGTGGTATATTCTACTCAGCCGGATATCACACGGTGGGTCAACTTACCTTAGTTGACTTATACGACACCTCGGTAAGAAATGAGGGTGGTCTATTCAACTCACCCGAATACCACACGGCGGGTCGACTTACTTAAGTCGCCTTTTACGACACCTCGGTAAGAAAAAAGTATAACATACTCGTAAAATACAAGACCTAAATAATGACGACATTTAGGGAAAAAAGTGCCTTACTTTTTATTAAAAAATGGTATTTTATTGCTTAATAAAAAAAAAAATGTCCCACTTTATCTACTTTACGAGGACGATGTAAAACGGTATTTGCCGCTTTTTCTTTTTGAAAAAGGAACATTGATTGAGAATAGATTCACTTTAATCTACCCCTTTGACTGGCCCGTTGGAACAGTGGGTAGTGACCCTGCCTTCAGCTCCGCGGGCCGCGGGTTCGATTCCCGTTGAGGGCCAACATTTTCTATAAATTAATTTGTTGGTCTTTGAGCCTGGATGTATATTTGTATATAAGTATGTATTTAAAAATATATAAGTATATATTCACCAGTTGTCTGTCACCCATAACACAAGTATTAAGTTACTTTGGGGACGGACGACCGTGTGTGTAAGTGCCCCATATATTTATTTATTTACCCCTTTACGAGAACGATGTAAAACGGTATTTTCCGCTTATTTTTTGGAAAAGGAACATTAATTGAGATGAGATTGACCTTTTTTAATCTACCCAAGGAACCCAAAAGTCCTATCATTTTCTCCGCGTTGAATTAACACATCCAACGCCAGATATCGGCCGTACGTTTAAGGCCTGTTAATCCGATACTATGATACTTTAGGGAGCTTGACTCGATTTATGTACACGATGTGTTTTGATTAATATACACTTACCCTCAATATAAAACCATCCTTATTTCATTTAACATACAGTCGAATTTCATTTGGTGTATGCTACATTGGACTTGAATGGAGATCGTTGACCTGTAGAAAAAAAAGTCGCTAATGCATGTGTTATATCATATAGCAAATGTACTGATCGTTTGTTATAACGTTGTGTCACGAGCCTATGCCTGTTACGGCATACTAATACGTCTTTGGGTTGCTAGGTGGACATCTAGTATCGGTAATCTCATATCAATTGCCAACCTCACCTTCAGACCTTTTCAGATGATTCTCGAAGACTTACTTCGAGAAAGCGTCCATTCACCTAAATCCCCTTATAGTGGCTATATTCAAATTCAAATTCAAAATATTCTTTATTCAAATAAACTTGTAAACAAATGCTTTTGAATCGTCAACTCTACTGCTGGTTCGGAAAGCTGTTCCTACCAAGAAGAGCCAGCAAGAAACTCGGCGGTTGCTCTTTTAAAAAATATAATTCTTAATATTATTTACATTAAGTCGTTACTGTCTTGTACATGTTCAAAGAGAGCTATATCCACACATTCTTATCTTCTAAATAATCTTCAAGAGTATAGTAGGCTTTCTGTATCAGCCTCTTTTTAACAGTGTTTTTTAACTGCTGTAATGGCAGTGCTGAGATTGATTGCGGAATTTTATTATAGAATCTTATACCAAAACCCACAAACGAGTTACGCACTTTTGCATGGCGCAAATCAGGAACCGCAAGCTTATGTCGGTTCCTGCTTTGTCTATTGTATATAAACTGTTTATCCCCAACAGATTTCACAGGCGCCCTAAGAGCGTCCTTAATGACCCTGCTATAACAGCATTAAACAAGATCTAGAAACAACACTTACTCGCACAGCGTCTTAGTCGTCGAAGACAAGGTCCCCGCTTGTTTATTTCAAGCAGCCTCAGCCCTCTGTCGCGGCCGCCGTGATACAGACTTTTCCAAAAACACCCTTAAAGCGACGCTTCCATGGATTTGAGAGTGCGTCAATGCAGTCACTCCTACCAATTTTACTCGACGATGCTTCTGCGCTCGACCGTCCTTCCAGTAACGCTGTCAAATCCAATAAGGCTAACAGCGTTAGTCAATTCTAAAAACCTTACATTCCTTAAGTCCTTTAAGACTTTAAGACATGCCATAAGTCGATTTAGGTAAGTTGACCAGTGCGGTATCCGGCTGAACAGAATAGTCACCCTCATTTCTTACCGAGATGTCGTTAAAGGCGACCAAAGTGAGGTGGTCCGCAGTGTGGTATCCGGCTGAGTAGAATAGATCACCCTGATTTCTTACCGATGTATCGAAAAAGGCGACTAAAGTGAGTTGACTCGCCGTGTGGTATTCGGCTAAGTAGAATAGACCAACCCCTTTCTTGCTTAGGTATCGTAAAAGGCGACTAAGGTACGATGACGTGAAATAGGCGGCCGGTCGTAAAATACATAGCCAAATCATGTGACAACATGTTTACAACAAGGGCAGGAGGATGATGACTGATTTCCATTTGGGTGAAGCGCAGCTAAAAATAACAAAAAAAACTAGGGTTAATTCTAAAATAGTCTTTCCCACTTATTTTTTTTATCTGAGATTAAGAATCTCAGAAGAATCTAGAATTAAAGATCATGGATTACAAATATATTATAAGTCAGTAACGAGTAAAAAGGATTATAGATAAAGATTTTATGTTTCAAGACAATTTCACTAAAATTTTAAAATTGGTGAAGATCGCTTTAAACAGTCCTAATCCGATTATTTGCAATTTTAGAAAGATTAATCCTGGCTTATAAATATATAAGTATATTTTTCGATAAACAATTCAACAAACGATTCAATTCGTATAATATTAGGTCCTTACATATGAAATTGGCGTTTTGTCGTACTGGCCACTTTGATCTCAAATATTACCTTTATGGTTAGGAATTCCAAATTCAAATTCATACAGCTATTTACTCATGCATTTGTGTTTCAAACCCCCTAATTCATTTGTTTTTTCTTCTTTTGTTTTTTTCTTTGTGTCACTCTGTTTACAAAATGGAAAACATGAAATATCGCGTTATTTACGGTTTTTTTAGTAAAGGGATCAATGAACTACCTATGAGATGGCAAAAGTGCATACATAGCATTGGTACATACTTTGATTAATTAAATATATTTCATTAAAAAAAAACGACTTTATGTTCCTCCCATAGAAAACGCCAATTTCATATGTAAGGACCTAATAAATCGTAGAGATTCTATCGTCTGAGTCCATTTATTTGCGGATAACAGATTCTAGCGTTATTCAATTATCTACGACATTGAAACTAATTGGTACGCATTCGGCATTTGAACTGGCGACCCTTAGCATTGGTTCCTCACTTTTTAAAGTGACCTCTACAGTTAACTAATGTAGCTTCGGGTGTCAACTTCTGCAACTAACGAAGGGAAAGTTCTAGAGGTTTTTTTTATTACTACAAACATTTGAATAAAATTAGTCAAGTTTTTAATTTGCTTTTACAAAGAACAACCAAAAGGAAGTACTTTATTGATGTTGCGAACTAGCCAAGAGGCTAATAAGCAACTTAAAGATTACCTAAACTTATAAATTACTTATATCTAAGAATAGGTCCAGTGACTTAGACTTATCTTTCTTGCTATGCGAGACACTTTGTTCTTGTGTTCTTTCAGGTAAATTAGTAAAGTAACGGCTTTTTAATAACCCACAGGAGAGTAAAGCTCTCCAATAGTAATTGAAAGTTGAAATTCCTGGTTTTCCTTCAGGAACAAACGAAAAACTTGAGGATATTTTAAACACTAAATTTGATTGAAGAAATGATCTTACATTGTATTCATATATAAATCAAATCAATCAAAAACTCTTTATTCAAGTAAGCTTTTACAAGTACTTTTGAATCATCAAGAATCAATTAGATGTAATGAAGCTACAACTGGTTCGGAATGTTGCTCTTACCGAGAAGAACCAGCAAGAAACTCGGCATTCAATCTATATACATTTTAATTTAAATAATTAAACCGCAGTCTTGTATGAAGCTGAAAGTATTTTGAAATTCAGGCATTTTTATCGTCTTCAATTGTGTTATATGTTTTACGAATAAGCATATTTTTGACGTGACAACATCTTAAATTAGGTTGCGGCTTGGAGTCACTCATGAAAAAGTATAACGCCCGCTCACGTCTGTTACGATGAGTCACCGAACGAAAGAGAGGCCCGCCGGACTGGCGAATGCCTTGCGTCTCTCTCCCACTCCAATCCATCACATTAAAAAGACGTTGTCACGTAAAATCTTTGCCCGTAAAACCGACTTTACAGGCAACCGTTTTTTTGGTTGTATTTATGTATGTAAGTATGTATTTGTATCAGGATAGAACGGATAGTCCACTCTAGGCATTATAAAAAAATTATATTT
Source organism: Morpho helenor (assembly GCA_029227775.1). NCBI lineage: Eukaryota > Metazoa > Arthropoda > Insecta > Lepidoptera > Nymphalidae > Morpho > Morpho helenor. The sequence goes on along the minus strand of JARGCU010000034.1, from coordinate 15,768,131 downwards.
AATAATTAATAATTAATATTATAATATAATATTAATATAATAATTAATATTATAAGTAATTTTATTACTTTTATCAAATGTTTGTAATTGAACATATCAACTGTTTAATACCTTATATGCTTAAATATGATTTTAAATGAAAAATAAAGATATCTCAAATGTTAATATTTTCCTCTTGGATTCTATATATTATTTTTTTGACGTTTCAATTCTGACAGTTCATAAAATTTTAGCGCCGTAGATTAATAATTTATTGATATCACGACACCTGCTAAATCCGATACTTTTATCATTCTACAAAACTATTTAACTTTTTATTAATGAACTAGGTGTGCCAACGGCTTTGCTCGCGTAGAAATCAGCGTGTCACAAAAATTTTCCCTAATTGAAATTTTCAACTTGAAATTAGTTCATCATCTTCCTGCCTTTATCCCACTCTAAATGGGTCGGCACAACATGTTGTCAAAAGATTTGGCTACATATTTTACGACCGGCTGCCTGCCTCACATCAACTTACCTTAGTCGTGTTTTACGACACTTCGGCAAGAAAGAGGGTGGTCTATTCTACTCAGCCGAATACCACACGGTAGGTCGACTTACCTTAGTCGCCTTTTATGACACGTCGGTACGGAATGAGGGTGGTTTATTCTACTCAGCCGGACCAACATGAAATTAGTTATTGTGTGTAACCATAAGAGACAGAGACACGCTGTTGCGGACTTTTTTATAGTATTTTTATAGATCTACAATTCTTTAGTACATAACTTTACTGTATCTTTGGTTTATACGGCGCACGCGACTAAAGATCCCAGCAAGCGAGTTTTTTTTTACATTTTCTTCAAGACAATTTACATTAAACGGTAATGTACTACTAACTTAAACCTTTCGGAAGTATTGCTATAGCATAAATCGGTAACACCGTGTGCCTCTTTCGAGGAGGTCACGAATTCAACCCCGGACAGGCACCAATGAGTTTCTATTAAAAGTTATGTGTCAAATTGATAATTACAATTTATCACACACTTTTCGGTGAAGGAAAACTGCATATCTCTAGAGAATTCTGGGGATATGTGTAACCTACTAATCCGTATTTGAGCAGCGTGGTAGGTCTTAGATCTAATCCGTCCAAAAACGGAGAGAGGAGGCCTATGCCCAGCAGTGGAATAGTAACAGGCCGTTACTTTACTTTTACTTTTACCGACAGACAGCTTTTGGTACTTTGTTTTATAATAATAACTATAGATAGATGTTGTTGGTATTGCCAATAAATTTCCTTTGAATTGCTTTGATTTGAAATTAATTCCGTTTTCGTATCAGAATACAAAGGCAGAATGTTAATGGTTATAATTATAAAATATTCATCTAATTATTGTGGTAAACGAGAAAAACAACCGGGCCGTTGAACTTTGACGATTTACGATTATGATACCTTGAAATTATAGAATAAATCACTTTAGCGTAAATAACTATGCGTAGAACGATAACTAGATTATAATATTTTAATTTTTTGACACTTAGTCTATTATTGGCCACTTTTAAGTTCCGGATGAATAGAATAAACCACCCTCATTTCTTACCGAGGAGTCGTAAAAGGCGACTAAGGTAAATTGACCCGCCGTGTGGTAATCGGCTAAGTAGAATTGATCACTCTTATTTCTTACCGATGCGCTGTAAAAGGCGACAAGTAAAAATTGGCCCACTGAGTGGTATCCGGTTGAGTAGAATAGACCTCCCTCTTTTTTCTCGAGTTGTCATAAAATATGACTAAGGTAAGTCGACGTCACGTAGGCTGCCGGTTGTAAAATCCATAGATAATCATGTGACTACATGTTGTGCCGACCCCACTTAGAGTGGGATAAGGGCAGGAGAATGATGATATCATTGTAATAGTCTTCAAGCTCTTTTGAATCTTATATACTGATGAATGCATTCAACGTGTATTTAATAAAAAAAAATCCAGGAATCCACTTCTATATAAAGTACATTTTAAATTACCTATTCTTCTAGAAATTAAATATAAATAATCAACAAAGTTAAAGTCGGGTTGGTAATCGCAGTGATGTTTGTATAGAGTTACTAAGTTCGTTATGTCATTCCTATATTAATTTCTTTTTACTTACCTTTTGATTGATTTATATTTTTATTATGTAATATACAGTTTCTCTAATCCCTTTCTGTATCAAATGCTTAAGCGAAAACATTTTATCGTTCCTATCATTGCAGATCTCAAATAGCAAGTGACTGATGTTAGACGCTTAAAGGACAATAGGGAATTATAAATAAGATGTCACTGATGTATTTTAATAAACGGTAGTCTTTACGTCAGAGGCACGGTGTCTCACAGGGAGCTACATTAAGCCCGCTCCATTACAATCTTGACACTTATCCCGTAGATCGACTAAAATATTTTGATACAATCGCTTACAGATAAATGTCGTCGATTTATCACGAGCCTTCGGTGTGAATGCGACCGCGGCTCTACGATTACGGTCTGATAATTTCCGTTTGCCACTTCTTATGTTACGCTAGCAGATGCCTGTGACATTGCATGTAAGGAGTTTTGTTGTTATAAGATCCTAGATTTCACATAGATATTTCAATGAAAAATCACATTCCTCAACCTAAATAAACTTTTGACAGTATCGAGTATTATAAAATAATAAATACAAGATACAAATTGCTATTATAGCAGTTTAAATACGCTGTTATAAAAAGGCTGATACAGAAAGCCTAGTTCACTGTTAAGGAATACTTAGATTAAAAGAATGCATGGATATAGCTACTCATCATTCTCCTGCCTTTATCCCACTCTAAGTGGGGTCGGCACAACATGTTACAAACATGTTGTCATATGATTTGGTTAGGTATTTTATGAACGGCGACTGCTTGACGTCAACTTACCTAATTTTTTACGACATCTCAGTAAGAAAGGGTGGTCTATTCTACTCAGCCTCAGGATACCACACGGCGGGTCAATTTACCTTAGCCACCTTTCATGACACCTGGATAATAAATGATGGTGGTCTATTTTACTCAGCTAGATACCACACGGCGGGTCAACTTACTTTAGTCGCCTTTTACGACACCTGGATAAGAAATGATAGTGGACTATTCTACTCAGCCGGAAACCACACGGCGGGTCAACTTACTTTAGTCGCCTTTTACGACACCTGGATAAGAAATGATAGTGGACTATTCTACTCAGCCGGAAACCACACGGCGGGTCAACTTACTTTAGTCGCCTTTTACGACACCTGGATAAGGAATGATGGTGATCTATTCTATTTAATCGTACACCAAACGACGTGGATATAGCTACTGTTCGACAAATATCCGTTTAGTAGATTTTGAGATCACATACAGACAGACAGTTTTTGGGATTTTGTTTTATTAGTAAAGATACGGATATTATCAATGCTGTGTATACTATCAGAATGAATTTTTATTGAGTTTGATTGTTAACGCTGGTTGACGTTAGTTTCTAATGGCGGATCATCGATCAAGAGGCAGTTTGTAGAACAGTTTCGAGATTAAATGATCCTCATTATAAAGTCCAGTGTCGATTCTCACGCTCGATTCAACAAATGATTTGATAGGATTATCGTTATATTTATTTATCTATTTATTCTTATTGCACTATACAGAGGTACATTGGTTTATAAGAAACTAGTGGATCGCTCCGGCTTCGCACGGGTATAAAATGTATAGCCCATGTCACTCAGTGAACTCATTCACTCAATACCCTCATGGCATTTTAAATCTGTAATATATTTGTAAACGTTCATTTAAAATTATACGCTGTAAACGGCCATATTGATCTATAATAAATCCACAATGTATTTAAGGTACTTAATTGGATAAGGATTAATACTGTATTGTTTAAAATTGCTTCGAAAAAAAGACATTATTTTTCGTAAAATGACAAAAAACGCTATTGTGGGTTATCCTTAAGAGATAGACATATACCATTGCGGACTTTTCTGTAGACCTTTTCAAGGTGTACAAATACTTAGTACATCATTTTGATAAATCTCGTAGAGTTTAGCCAGCGTTTGCAATATAAGCGGAAAAAAATGTAATTATTTACGACATCACATTAGAAACATCAAAAATTACAGTATTTCTTTACTCCATATTGAATGTTATTATACACATAAACCTTTCTCTTTAATCACTCTATCTATTAAAACCGCATCAAAATCTGTTGCGTAGTTTTAAAGATTTAAGACAGGGATATATGGACATAGGGACATGGGGACAGATACAGAAAGAGACTTTGTTTTATACTAAGTAGTGATTAAATTAGAAAAGAAAAATTAAATTATTAAGAGAGTATTCCTAACAGTAAATTATTTTACTATACCACTAGATGTTCCAGCGACTGTACCCGCATGCAAATGAGTGTCACAATTTTTTTCCTGAATTAAAATTTTGGACATACGCTCTGTGGTATCCGGCTGAATAGAATAGACCACCTTCATTTCTTACCGAGGTGTCGTAAAAGGCGACTAAGGTAAGTCAACCCGCCGTGTGGTATCCGGCTGAGTAGAATAGACCGCTCTCATTTCTTACCGAGGTGTTGTAAAAGGCGACTAAGGTAGGTTTACCCGCCGTGTGGTATCCGGTTGAGTGGATTAGATCACCATCATTTCTTACTGAGGTTTCGTAAAGGCGACTAAGGTAAGTTGACCCACCGTGTCCGGCTAAGTAGAATATACCACCCTTATTTCTTACCGAGGTTTTGTGAATGGCGACCAAGGTAAGTTGACGTCAGGCAGGCGGACGGTCGTAAAATATTTAGACAAATCCACGGGCCAACAGCCAACTTAAAGTGGGATAAGGGCAGGAGAATTATGATGACAACCGTACTGAAACCTCTTTCTTTTTTTACCTAAGGAAAGTGGGACTTTATAGATAAGTGCTTTATTCACGCTCTGTTTACCAAGGTTCGATCCCCAGTGATAGCCACAAGTTTCCCAGTTTATCTTAGCAGTAATCCATCTACCGTAAAAAATATTTAACGTTTTCTGAATAAATTATGTTTCCACACATGCTTACTAAAATTCAAAATATGCATTATTCACATGAATTTTATGAGGCCATTTAAATACTGAATGGCCTAACGGTAATGAATGAATAGAATTTTATTCAATTCACGTTTGAATGAATACATGAATGAATATCATTCCGTGAGTAAAATAAAAGTAACTCTATATTTATTAATAGAACAACATAAAGTTAAAAGAAAAGATAGATAATAAATTCAATAAAATAAATAAAAACACTTATAAAATAAGATTAATATGTTTCGGACTTTTTAATATTTCTCCGGAAGGAAAAAGAAGGCCAATGCCATTTACTGGATTGCATAAATAAATAAAATAAATAATAATAAAAAAGAATATATTTATTCTACATTATACTGATTATCACTGGTTCTTACTTTTGGAATGCGCATTTTAATTCGAATTTTACTTGTATTAAAAATAAATTAATTAATTTACTTGAATTCGAAACCATTAATATATATAAATCCCAATAAACTTTTTTAAATAAAATAAAACTCCACTACAATTATAGCTTATTTTATGACTAAACTTAATTATATAATATAAAAATATCGTAGAGCTAATATCAATTGTAAAAACGGTTTATAATTAATAAAACGTTTAATTAACTGTTAAACAGAAATAAATTTTGATGTGCCCCATTAATACTGGTTATTATTAGTGCTACAATTTTAATGAGTTTAATTAGAAAATCCACTTGTAGGTAGTAAATATGCAATTTGATAGCGTTGTAATATTTTATGCTCTATTTGATCAAATCAGTTCTTTATTAGGATTTAATCTGATTTATTTAAAGGGATATATAAATTTGTTTGTTAAAGCTTTGGGTAACTAGATAACTAAAAATGTTGTTATACCTATTTACTACGGAAAGCTTAAGAAGCAGTACTTCAATAATTTTCACGCGCCTCATTTCGTTTTGACAATTGCACTATTTAAAACGTCAATACTTTTAACTAATTCTGCCTGTATTTTATGTCGTATTTCAATCGTTATAAACTCTATTTACCTAATAATATATTTAAAAAAATCACGTGATTCCAAATATCGTGAATTAATTCTGTGGCTTAGCTACACGAATGACAAAAACTTCATAATATGGACAAAAGGTTAATACAGATTTGTTATGCGAAAGAGCGCGACATACATACTTTTGACACGACTGTTTGCTTCTGAATCCTTACTAACCTCTGTGTCTTTCAGGCTATCACAAAGCTATTAATAATTGTGGGATAATTGAACGCTTGCTTTAACTTTAACGTAGTTATGGTTACAACTTGTTTCAATAATTCCTCATTAAAACACTCATTCAAGCTCACGTTATGCAGGAATTAACACCAAAGCGATCAAGCGAAGGTTAATGGGACAAAAACAATAGTCAAAACTCACAATTTCCACTTGTCACGGTCAAAGTTCGAGGCGCGATATAATTAGGTAATCCAAGTTAACAAGTTCACGTAATTTAATACCGCGGCAGTTGGGACAAAACAATGGTATCGGTGTTGATAAAAAAGCGCACATAGCCGATTGTCATGTGCGAACCGGGCCGCGCCTTGACCGGCTAGAGCGCACAATGGTAACTGTGCGGTGCTTGATTTATAAGATACGCCGCTTGTCAAATTGTTATGAATTGTTCATTGCTTAGTACCGACTAGTTGAATTAAATTAAATGATGTTTGTTTAGCACTAGTTTAATCTAATTGATTAGTGCGCTCGATTTATAAGATATGCCGCTTGTCAAATTGTTATGAATTGTTCATTGCTTAGTACCGACTAGTTGAATTAAATTAAACTAAGCGTTGTTTGTTTAGCACTTGTTTAATCTAATTGATTAGTGCGCTTGATTTATAAGATATGCCGCTTGTCAAATTGTTATGAATTGTTCATTGCTTATTACCGACAAGTTGAATTAATTCAAACTAAGCGTTGTTTGTTTAGCACTAGTTTAATCTAATTGATTAGTTTGCCTGATTTATAAGATACGCTGCTTGTCAAGTTGTTATGAATTGTGCATTGCTGGGTGTTTATTTGTATTTAAAAAAAATATTAAGTATATATTCACCAGTTGTCTGTCACTCATAACACAAGTATTAAGTTACTTACTTTGGGGGACTGACAACCGTGTGTAAGTGTCCCATATATTTATTTTATTTATTTTAATACCAACAAGTTGAATTAATTCAAACTCAGCGTTGTTTGTTTAGCACTTGTTTAATCTAATTGATTAGTTTTCTTGATTTATAAGATACGTCGCTTGTCAAATTGTAATGAGTTGTTCATTGATTATTACTGAAAAGTTGAATTATATTAAACTAAGCGTTGTTTGTTTAGACCTAGTTTAATCTAATTGATTATTTTGCTTGATTTATAAGATACGCTGCTTGTCAAATTATTATGAATTGTTCATTGCTTAGTACCGACTAGTTAAATTAAATTAAACTAAGCGTTGTTTGTTTAGCACTAGTTTAATCTAATTGATTAGTTTTCTTGATTTATAAAATACGCCGCTTGTCAAATTGTTATGAATTGTTCATTGCTTAGTACCGACTAGTTGAATTAAATTAAACTAAGCGTTGTTTGTTTAGCACTTGTTTAATTTAATTGATTAGTTTGCTTGATTTATAAGATACGCCGCTTGTCAAATTGTTATGAATTGTTCATTGCTTAGTACCGACTAGTTGAATTAAATTAAAATAAGCGTTGTTTGTTTAGCACTAGTTTAATCTAATAGATTAGTTTGCTTGATTCATAAGATACGCCGCTTGTCAAATTGTTATGAATTGTTCATAGCTTAGTAACGAATAGTTGAATTAAATTAAAATAAGCGTTGTTTTGTTTAGCACTTATTTAATCTAATTGATTAGTTTGCTTGATTCATAAGATACGCCGCTTGTCGAATTGTTATGAATTGTTCATTACTTATTACCGACAAGTTGAATTAATTCAAAAATAATTGTATTGTTGAGCTAAATGAATTGATTCAAATTAAGCACTGTGTTATAATAGTAGTAGTTAATACTAATTGTTATGAATTGTTCGTTTCTTTAAACCAACACGTTCAATTAATTCAAACTAAACATAGTATGTTTTAATAGTAATAGTTTATTTTAATTGTTATCTTTCCGAATGATATCGCATCATATAGCATCGCTTCAGTGATCTATCATCTACACACTCACATACACACATACACACATGCGCGCGCGCAAACACACACACACACACACATACATGCACAACAATAGTTTTTATTTCTTTTTCTTTGGTTAATTTTTATTTGTTTAATTTTTTATATATATAGTGTCATATTGTTATGGAGAGCGGGGCCTTCTGACACAGGTGTTTCTTCACTTAAAAGAAGGTCCCAGACTTTCGTTTTGTAACATTTCTGTATTTAATGAAAAATAAATAAATTATTATTATTATTATTATTTTTATTATCTTTTGCTGGAGATCTCCTCAACTAGACCGAATGTCTCAGTTGACTCGTTTCGATCACTGTCGAAACTCACCCAAATCTCGCCTTAAGCTCTTCAACATGTTCAGTTACCTTCAAATGTACACGTAGCTTAAATGTAACAAATTGATTTGTCGCTGCCACCGGCCAAGCGTCCAGACACAATATGGCCGTAGTAAATACTAGATGTGACATGATAACGTGAATAATTCCGTAATATATTAACAGTATGGGGTTTCACACGAGTTAGAAATGGCGTCTTGTTAGACTTACGGCTCGGACGGTGGCATTATATATTAAAAACAGCTTTTAATTTATACGCTTAGAATGCGAGAGCTAAAGTTCCATGGTATTTATAGGATTAAGTTATCGAATAGGTGAATATATGGTTATTCGATACAAAGGAATTGCGCAAATAAGTTCGCAGCTTCGCCTACGTCTTGAAGTTTCTTTGACATGTTTTAGTATAATTTTAGTATATAATAAGTCCGTTATTTAAATCGGAGTTTCTTCGAGAGTGCGCTTCAAAATGCAATTCAATATTCTTATGTCCTAATATCGATACGTGCGTATTATTTATCGAGGTGTCGTAAAAGGCCACTAAGGTAAGTCGACGCGCCGTGTGGTATCCAGTTGAATAGAATAGACCACCCTCATTTCTTATTCAGGTGTCATGAAAGGCGACTAAGGTAAGGTAAACACCGTGTGGTATCCGGTTGAGTAAACTAGACCAACCTCATTTCTTATCGAGGTGTCGTAAAAGGCGACTAAGGTAAGTCGACCCACCGTGTGGTATCTAGCTGAGTAGAATAGACCACCATTATTTCTTACCGAGGTGTGAAAGGCGACTAAGGTAAGTTGACCCACCGTGTGGTATAAAGCTGAGTAAATAGACCACCATTTTCACTAATTTAGTTCGCGCGTTTCCATGTAAGGTATTATAACTTTGCAAGTAAGTAACGGCCTGTTACTATCCCACTGCTGGGCATAGGCCTCCTCTCTCCATTTTTGGAGAGAAGGGTTGGAGCTAAGACCTACCACGCTGCTCCAATGCGGATTGGTAGGTTACACATATCCCTAGAATTTTCTAAAGATATGCAGGTTTCCTCACGCCATCACAGCTTATAACTTTGCAAGTGACAGCGTAATTAGCGTTTGTTTTCTAATAGTATTGCAGCATTTTTCAGTGCCAAAAACGAAATTTTTAACACGTTGTGCCGACCCCACTTAGAGTTGGATAAAGCAGGATGATAATGTACGTAAGTACAAGTGTATTTATAAAAATACAAGTTAAAAAGTCGCAGTTAATTGCTAGTTAGTGAAGAGTGCATATAATTGTGAAATATTTATAACGATGAAACTTGTTGTGAGATTGCTTCCATGACATTCATGTATGAAGGATACCAGATATTTTATCCGTTTTAATGTTACGGCCAAGATCGTTTCCTTTATATTAACAGTAATTAAAATGCTCATACCAGTAGGATGGGTTCAACTGAGAACTAAACTAGGTTATATTTGCTTATCTTGTTTCAATCTAAACAAACAAACTAATTTGTTTCCTTATTTATATTCTATAGGCATCTATGAGTGGCTTTGTCTGTAAAATTTTTAAAAATAATTACATTTTAATAAAATTTAGTTGGGTCTTCGATCCTGGGTGTGTATTTGTATTTAATTATGTATTAAAAACTATATATGATAATAACATCCTCCTGCCTTTATCCCTCTAAGAGGGTGGTCTATTCTACTAAATCGGATACAACACGGTGGGTCAACTTACCTTAGTCGACTTTTACGACAGGTCGGTAAGAAATGAGGTTGGTCTATTCTACTCAGCCGGATAACAAACGGCTATATATTTGTTTACCATAAAACAAGTATTAAGTATTTACTGTTGGAACCGATGACCCTTATATTTACATTTATTATATTTATATTCATAATTCTCCTGCCCTTATCCCACTCTAGATGGGGTCGGAACAACATGTTATAAACATGTCACATGATTAGGCTAAGTATTTTACGACTGGCCACCTGCCTGACGTCAACTTACCTTAGTCTTATTTTACGACACCTCAGTAAGTAAGGGGATGACCTATTCTACTCAACCGGACACCACACGGTGGGTCAAATTACCTTAATCGCCTTTCACGACACCTCGTTAAGAAATGAAGGTGGTCTATCTAATCAGCTGAATACCACACTGTGGGTCAACTTACCTTAGTCACCTTTAACGACACCTCGGTAAGAAATGTGAGTGGTCTATTCTACTTAGCCGGATACCACACAGCGGGTCAACTTACCTTAGTCGCATTTTACGACACCTCGGTAAGGAATTTGAGTGATATATTCTACTCAGCCGGATGCCATACTGTGGGTCAACTTACCCTAGTCGCCTTTTAGGACACCTCGGTAAGAAATGGGGTTAGTCTCTTCTACTCAGACGGATACCATACGGCGGCGAATAAAGGATATTTTGAATTTGTATTTAAAGCGTACAGACAGACTTTCACATTTATAATATTAGTATAACTATTATGTGTAGTCTGTGAGATCATAAGGTTCGCTTGAGGAAGGTAATAATGTTTACTCGTTATGTAGCTTCTTTCCAACGATGTGTTTTGCAGGCAACTTTAATAGACTTTAGTAGTTTTTTAAAAAGCTAATCTTAAATAAAGATCATTCTATAAATCTACTTATTAATAGCACCACCCTCCTGCCCTTATCCCACTCTAAGTGGGGTCGGCGCAACATGTTATAAACATGCTGTAACATGATTTGGCTGCGTTTTTACGACCGGCCGCCTGCCTGACGTCAACTTACTTTAGTTGTATTTTATGACACCTCGGTAAGAAAGAGGGTAGTCTATTCTACTCAACCGAATACCACACGGTGGGTCAACTTACCTTAGTCGCCTTTTAACACCTCGGTAAGGAATGTGAATGGTCTGTTCTACTCAGCCGGATACCACACGGTGGGTCAACCTCAGTCACCTTTTACGACACCTCGGTAAGAAATAAGTGTAGTCTGTTCTACTCAACCGAATACTATACGGCCTAAATCTACTTATAAATATAATTTCGAATAATTAATAAGTAAGTAACGACCTGTTACTATCCCACTGTTGGGCATAGGCCTCCTCTCTCCATATTTGGAGAGAAGGGTTGGAGCTAAGACCTACCACGCTGCTCCAATGCGGATCGGTAGGTTACACATATCCCTAGGATTCTCTAGAATATATGCAGGTTTCCTCACGATGTTTTCCTTCACCGAAAAGCGTGTGATAAATTGCAATTATCAATTAGACACATAAGTTTTAATAGAAAAACTCATTGGTGTCTGCCCGGGTTTGAACCCATGATCGTCTCTAGAGATTCACACGCTCACACCGCTAGGCCATCACAGCTTATAATAATAATAAGTAATAATAAAATTATTTTTCTATATATTTATACTAAAAACGTTGGAATCCAACGCTGTATAGGTAATTAAATTGTATTGTTATTGTCAGTTGATGTATTCTGTTTAAAGTAACTAACTATTGTATATAACTAATATTTATAATGGTATTAAAATACTAGTTATAAATAAGTTTTCTATTTCTAGCACATTCCCATTGAAAGTTTATATTCATAGTGATATTAAATCAGATTTTTTTTTACATATGTGAGGTTTCTGTAACAGTTGGGCCCAATGTTGACGGATTTCTTTGAATATTTCCTTTTCCAATATTCAGAATCGGTAGTGTATATAACGGCTGAAGACAATAAAGTTAGAAAAAGCGTGTCGTTATTTTTTGCACTTTATTCAGGCTCTCAGTCTGACCTTGACGGCTTAAATATTATTTTTAAATAAGTTTTCTATTTCTAGCACATTCCCATTGAAAGTTTATGATATTTATCAGATTTTTTTACATATGTGAGGTTTCTGTAACAGTTGGGCCCAATTTTGACGGATTTCTTTGAATATTCCCTTTTCCAATATTCAGAATCGGTAGTGTATAACGGCTGAAGACAATAAAGTTAGAAAAAGCGTGTCGTTATTTTTTGCACTTTAATCAGGCTCTTAGTCTGACCTTGACGCGCCATAGTTCACACAGTCCCTTCACTGTGAAAATGTGGAAAAAACACAATAGCTCGGCCCTCATGCATGTCTGTGGACAACACAATCGATTATAGAGCCATTCGTATGCATTTTATTGATTATTGTCAATTTATTTGATTGGGAAATAGGTGTTCTTGGCGGGACTCTATGTCCGTTAAACTTCGTTTTTTATAATGTTTATCTTTAATATTTAAATGAGTTAGTCTTGTATCTTGTGTTCCTAACAAGAAAAGCCTTTTAAATAAAATCTCATTATTAGTTACATTTAGTCATTACTGTCTTGTACAAGTGAATAGTAGCTATTTCCCCGCATTCTTATCATCTAAATAATAACGTATTTCACGACACCTCGGCAAGAAAGAGGGTGGTCTATTCTACTCAACCGGATATCACACGGAGGTTAAATTACCTTAGTCGCCTTTTAGGACACCGCGGTGAGAAAAAGGGTGATCTATTAATATAATAGACCCTTTTTCCCACACCTCAGTCAGAAATGAGGGTGGTCTATTCTACTCAACCTGATACCACACGGCGGGTCGACTTACCTTAGTCGCCTTTAATGACACCGCGGTAAGAAATGAGGGTGGTCTATTCTACTCAGCCGGATACACGGCATATCTATTTCAGCGTAATTTTGAAAAAGCAAACCAAAGTACCGGAAATCAAAATTAGATACGTTGCACCATAATAACTAAACATAACACGTATAAACACGTTTAAATACGTCAAATAGAAGGTGAATTATTTTAAAAGGCTGCCACATCCTCATGTTGTTGAGGTTAGATAACTATCATAAGTCGGAAAAACTAGTAGCATCAACGAAATTTGATAAGAAAACCTTGGATTTTTTGTTTGGTTCATATACTACACCAGAATTATTGTTGACATAAAAAAGAAACACGTTAATCTACAGACACACATTTATCTGATGTTTAGTGTTATTTATTATTTAATTTATAATATAGAAGTTATAGTAAATCCTTACTAATATTATAAATTCGAAAGTCTGTCTGTTACGCTTTCATGGCCAATCCGCTGAACCAATATCGATGAAATTTGGCACAATTTTTCCATATACAACGGGGTAACATACAGGCTATAAAAATCATGTTAATTCAACAGGAATAGGATGACATTAAATCTTTAGAGTTTTCAGATGTATTCTTTTCTGTTTACTGGATAAATTTAACTGAGCTATTTCTATCACTTTAAAACTATAAAAAATAATTAAAAAAAATTACAAGTCAAAGAGGAAATTGTTTTTAGAAAATGTTGGTCCTCGGTTAAAAAAGAACCCACGATCTCCGGAGTTGAAGCCAACTTCAATACTGCCTCGCCAACAAGCCACTTGCAGGTCATAAAGCTTGGCTCTTAGTTTGGCTTACAAACGTACGTTAGTGGTCCCAAAAGTGGGTTTTCGCTGAAGGAAAACATCGTGAGGAAATCTGCATATCTCTAGAGAATTCTAGGGATATGTGAAACCTACCAATCCGCATTAGAGTAGCCTGGTTAGTCTTAATATATTAACAGGGATAGTAACAGGCATTCTATATGACCCTGACGATCAAATAACGATCGCAAACACTTAATACACACACACAGCATCTTCGCCGGCGAAGACGAGGTCCCAGATTTCTGACATCGGTGGTTGGTTGGTCGTCGCTTCTTGCCACCCTTCCGTCGTCGTAATGACTAATCAAAGTCATACCATCAACCCTCCACTACACGTCACCCTAAGCCGTGGTCCGGCCTCACAGGAGGCACCCTTAGGACGACGTTCCCCGACGCTAGTAGAGCTTCCGCGCTCTACTCTCCGCATTTCGCAACCTCGGCGATGCTTCTGCGCTCGCCCGTCCCGTCCGGTGACGCTGTAGAAGCCGTTAGGGCTAACAGCATACAGTCAATTCGAAAAAAACAGGCTGTTACTTACTACGCCTCTTTTTAGGTTCAAATATCTTCGCAATACAATCGAAATTTATCTTACAGACCGCCATGAAATCGGGAGCCTTAGGCATTAATACCTCGAGCACTTACGGTAAATACAAAAGCTATACTCCCACACAAAAATTTATCTTAAAAGTGAGCATGGAAACAAATCAAGACGCTAATCCTGGGATCGGGAAGCCCATAATTGGTGTTAAATGAAACACGGGCTAAAATCCTGCGTGAATGGAATCCGGCGATCGGCGATGACCGCGGCCTGCGTAGAGATGCTATCGGTACACCTAGACCTCGCCGTCGAGCTACAAATACTGATGGAGTCGATAGATAGGGATTTATTTCTGTTACTGTTTTTTATAGCTAAAAATTGAAGTATATTGTGTTGTTATTAAATGCTGAGTTGAGTAAAAAAGACCACCCCCATTTCTTACTAAGGTGTCGTAAAGGCGACTAAGGTAAGTTGACCCGCCGTGTGGTATCCGGCTGAGTCGAATATACCAACCTCTTTCTTGCCGAGGTGTTGTAAGAGGCGACTAAGGTAAGTTGATCCGCCACGTGGTATTCGTTTGAGTAGAATAAATCACGTTCTTTTTTACTGAAATGTCGTAAAAGGTGAGTTAAGTAAGTTGACCCACCGTGTAGTACCCAGATATTAGAAAAGAATACCCTCTTCTCACCGAGGTGTATAAAGGCGACTAAGGGAAGTTGATTCGCCGAGTGGTATCCGGTTGAGTAGAATAGATTACCCTCTCTTTTACCAAGGTGTAAAATACGCCGAAAGTAAGTTAACGTCAAGCAGGCGGCCGGTCGTAAAATATATAGCCAAATCATGTGAAAACATGTTTATAACATGTTGTGCCGACCCCACATAGAGTGGCATAAGAGCACGGGTCGTCAACTTACCTTAGTCGCCTTTTACGAAACCTTGGTAAGAAACGAGGGTGGTCTACTCTACTAAGCCGGGTACCATTTGGCCCGTCACCTTAGTCGCCTTTTACGACACCTCGGTAAGAAAGAGGGTGGTCTATTCTACTCAGCCGGATACCACAAGGTGGCTCAACTTACCTTAGTCGCCATTTGCGACGCCTCGGTAAGAAATAAGACTGTTCTATTCCCCGATACCACATGGCGGGTTTTATTATCAACGAATTTCGCAATTTGTATTTTTTATATTTTAATAGTTTTAAACTCAATTTTCAAATTCTAACTTTTTAAAATACACCTTATTTCTCACATGTTTCGTGTTATATATTTTTTTATCTGTAACCAGATATTACTTGAATCTATTAAATTAGACGCAGTATATACATAAATGTATATGTTTATAAATTTAGTTTTTTATTACTCTTAAGATAATTGCAATAAATATTCAAGTTTTGGAAAAAACTTGTCAGAGTAACAATTTCGCACCTGTATTATTATCGCTGTAATCTGAATACTAATTACTATAGTTTGATTTAGATTGTTTGTGTTACTACTTGCTGTATTTCATATTTAAACACCATAAAGATTTTATATTGTGATAATGATGCAGTAATGTTTTATTTATTACTAGCAGATCGCTCGTGGTTGTGGCTTATTTTATTTTGGATTTCCCCTTTCCTCTAAAATTCTCAACAGTTGTTCAATTTTAACTAGTTTACTCAAAAGTTTAACAAATTATCAACTTAAACCTTTTTGTTAAAGTGTATAATTTGTTATATATAAGCCAACTTAGTTTCTAAATAAATATAATTATGTATATAAAAGCTGTGATGGCCTAGCGGTGCGACCGTGTGAATCTCTAGAGACGATCATGGGTTCAAACCCGGGCAGACACCAATGAGTTTTTCTAGTAAAACTTATGTGTCTAATTGATAATTGCAATTTATCACACGCTTTTCGGTGAAGGAAAACATCGTGAGGAAACCTGCATATCTCTAGGGAATTCTAGGGATATGTGTAACCTACCAATCCGCATTGGAGCAGTGTGGTAGGTCTTAGCTCCAACCCTTCTCTCCAAAAATGGAGAGAGGAGGCCTATGCCCAGCAGTGGGATAGTAACAGGCCGTTACTTACTTACTTACTTACTATATAAAATTCATGTAAATTTATTTGTTTAAATTTAATTGTTATTTATACATTTATGTTTTTTTTGTTTATTATTGTAGGAACCTATGTAATGTTAACATGAAAATCTGAGTGATTTTTAATGTATTATAATTATTTAAGTTTCATTTATATCATCCTCCTGCCCTTATCCCACTCTAAGTGGGGTCGACACATGATTTGGCTAGGTATTTTACGACCGGCCTGCCTGACGTCAACTTACCTTAGTCGCCTTTACGACACCTCGGTAAGAAATGAGGGTGGTCTATTCTGCTCAGCCGGATACCTCACGGTAGGTTGACTTACCTTAGTCGCCTTTTACGATACCTCGGTAAGAAATGACGTCGGTCTATTGTACTCAACCAGATACCACACAGAAGGTCAGCTTACCTTAGTCGCCTTTAACCGACACCTCGGTAACGACTGAGGGTGGTCTATTCTAACTGTTATTTCTACATGTTTTTTTTTAATTTTTTTGTACGAACCTATGTAATGTAACATGATATTTAAGTTTAGTTTATATAACTTTTGTAAATCTATTCTTATTATAAAATAACGTCCCTAAAAGCTGTTTGTCTGTATGTAATTGTGTTGTATGATTTTTGTAAGGTTTTTACTACATGGCAGTTAAAACAGTAACGTAGAGTATACATGACTGTTTTACCTAAGATGTGTTAAAGAGGTCGCGCTGCGTTAAAAAAACTCGCCTGCTGGAAGCTTTACTCGCGTGCGCTGCGTAAACCAGCAGAGATACATAGAAGTAATGTACTAGAGAATTGTAGATCTACAAAAATACTACAAAAAAGTCCGCAACAGTATGCCTCTATATCTTATGGTTAATTCACAATAAGTACTTTTATGTTCAAAATTTCGGTTCGGGGAAAAATTGTGACATACTGATTTCTACGCAGGCGAAGTTGGCACAGTATTGAATGATAAATAAATAATAATAGTTAATATATGGGACACTTACACACACGATCGTCCGTCTCCCAAGTAACTTAATACTTGTTTTATGGTAGACAGACAACTGATGAATATATACTTATATAATTTTTAAATACATACCTACTTAAATACAAATATACACCTGGACTCGAAGACTAAGAAATTCATTTATAGAAAATGTTGGCTCTCGGCGGGTTACCCACTGCGCCAACGGGCCAGTCGAATATATATAAGAATTAATATATCAACTATGTTCGATCTTAAAAACTAAAGAACGTGCTACTAAAAATTTATCTATGGAGATTAACATATCTTGAGGCAATCTCGAAGTTAAATGCATCCAAATCAAAAGCGGACAATAGCGCCGCTCACACGTCAACGCAGCCTTGTGCCGTATATGAACAATGCGCAGATAAGTCGCAATTACGACCACCGGCGATTTTCCGCTACACTCGGAAAAACATGTTTAATATCGAACTTAAAATATGATTATAAGCCTAACTAAATTTCCCCGCCGTGTGGTATCTGGCTGAGTAAAATAGACCAACCTCATTTCTTACCGAGGTGACGTAAAAGGCGACTAAGGTAAGTTGACCCACCGTGTGGTATCCGGTTTAGTAGAATAGACCACCCTCTTTCTTACCGAGGTGTCATAAAATACGACTAACGTAAGTTGACGTCAGGCAGGCGGCTGGCAAATCATGTGACAGCATGTTTTTAACATGTTGTGCCAACCCCACTTAGAGTGGGATCAGGGCAGGACGATGATGTACCCTAACTAAATTTCGTTGAATATACTGTACTCGAAATTATAGACGAGTAGCACAGTTTCCTATATATTCGACACTATTTTTACCCGAAACTTCGGGCGATTTGTTGTCGCGTCATAAGTTGATAATAGATGACGCTTTTTAGTGTCATCCTATACCTGTACAATTAACAGGATATAGCCTATATGTTATTCTGGTGTATAAGAAATAGTTGTGCCAAATTTCTTCGATATTGGTTCAGAAGATTTGCTGTGAAAGAGTAACAAACATACATCCATACTCACAAACTTTTGCATTTATAATATTAGTATAATAGGATAGGATTCGGCAAGGCTAGATAGGTCCAACTTTGAGAAAAAGGTCAGTCGCTAAATCCAACTCGGATTCGGGAAGCTACGCGAGAAACTTATTAAAAAACAAAGTCATAAAAAACTGTCTGTATGTCTTAAATTTTGTACGATTTTTTAATTAAAAGATAGTGCAATTCTTCCGAAAGGTTTAGGTTAATACTACATTACTATTTTATGTAAATTGAGTTGAAGAGATCGCGCGTTTGCAAAAAAACTCGACTGCTGGGAGCTTTAGTCGCGTGCGCCGTATATCCTAACAGAGATAAGTTAAAGTAAGGTACTAGAAATTTGTAGATCTACAAAAATACTACAAAGAAGTCCGCGACATGTCTCTACAGTGTATAGTTAACTCTCAATAAATACTTTAATGTTGATAATTTTAACTAAATACGCTGATTAATGTATAGAAACCGGCTATACTCACGTGTTATTTTATCACACGCAGTTCCCGCCGCGATAACGCCGCGTAAAGAGCTCATGAATAAGAGCCCCGTATGGGCTTGAAACTAGTCGGGCTCATCCGATAAAATAACACGTGAGTATAGCCGGTTTCTATACATTAATTATGAATTCCACTCACAATAGTTTAAATACGCTGATGTTCACGCGGGTGAATCTACAAGTACATAATACATACATACATACATACATACATAGTTAATAAATTTTATTGTACCGCGGTTTATAATTTCATCGTTTCTTTTGCAATATTAAATTGTATAAAATATAAACAGGATATGTAAACCGTTCAACGCCCTTTGTTCATCGGGAAATATATTACGCGAACAATTATCGCGAATTACTTATTTTTTATAAAGCCTTTGCATTTTTGTATAATGCTGCTACTTACAATGTGAACTGCAGATGTGTCTTTTTACTATTTTTTTAAACACAAGGACTTTCAATTTAACGCCGTGTGGTATCTGGCTTAAGTACCACCCTCATTTCTTACCGAGGTGTCGTAAAAGGCGACTAAGGTAAGTTGACCCACCGTGTGGTATCCGGTTTAGTAGAATAGACCACCCCCTTTCTTACCTAGGTATCGTAAAATACGTCTGAGTTAAGTTGACGTCAGGCAGGCGGCTGGTCGTAAAAACGCAGCCAAATCATGTGATAGCATGTTTATAGCATGTTGTGCCGACCCTATTTAGAGTGGGATAAGGGCAGGAAGCTGTTACCGCGACATTATTTGCGCTACCTTTAGTCTTCCCTCGATTGTGTACTATTTATAGTTTCTGTATATATGGAAAAGGATTTTTTAAAGTAGCATTTTATATATTTGTTTTATATACATATATGTGAAAACGAATAGTTAACTATATATTTAGCATTGTATATATCGGGAATGGAAATAGTCAAATACCATTTGACAATGTCGAAGTCAAATGATATTTGACTTTTCCGTTCCGACATATAAAATGCTAAATTTTAATACCGCGAATACTGGTGGCACGACAATCACGTGATCAATTGAAAAGTAGGGGAACATTTGTGACTGCTATAAATAACAGAGCAGTTGTAAGCGGTAGATCGTTTCATCACTTGGAGTCTTGCTTTAATGCTTCTAGCAAAATAATTTCATTATTACTTTTGTACTGATTTCGTTGTTTAAGTAGTCACCACGGTCACGTTTAACAAGACAGTTCCCTCGCTAAATGTACTCTATTGTTCTTAATGTGAATAAATACATTTTTTAAACTATCTAACTGACTTTTAAAACCTTACTAAGCCTTGCTTTTGACTTCTCTATACCTGTGTATTAAGGTTTCATATCTCGATAAAATAACCCTTTACTCGACTTGACTTTATGATGTCTCTATTTCGGTGATTCTTTTGCACATCAGTGACAGATAACAAAGTAGTTATTACAAAGGTACAGAGGTCATATTCCCGTAGCAAATTTATCGATTTACATTGAATAGCGTTCAAAGGAAGGATTAAGTGCAATTCGAGGGAGCTTTTTTGTTGGTAGATAATATCTTAATATGTTTATAATAAATGGGGGTTACGCGTAATCTGTAACTGTTCGTCTGTCCGTTTTGTTCTTTTGCTGACGTTTCACACCTTTACGGTGGTTATTCTAAACGATTTCATGCGATATGCTGTTTTTTAAACTGTGCGCGGAACGAATTTTGGCATATGGGGGCGGTGTTCTAATAAGATTTTGAGTAAACATCTGACTGACAGCTGCCATAGAATACACGGAAATTGTGGATTAAAAACCAACTTTTAATTTTTTATATTTTAACCCTTTAATAAATTAAATTTCGCGCGTGGTTGATTTATAGTTACATTAGCTTCTAAAATAATAATTTGATTTTTATGGTTTAATTAAGTACGAAATTATTAAAGTTGACAAGGATTTATACACGTCTAAGATAACTTTTAAAAATGTCGCTTTGAAAATCACAAGTTTATTAAAAGTTAGTTGGGTATAATAAGCTATTCTTGATTACTCGATTAGACGCACTTTTTTGTAGATATTAATGATAAAAGAAAAGTTGCTTTAGTTTTTTATTACAAAATAATTTATTTCAATAGATTCAGATAAAAATGTCAATCACTTAATTATAAATACTATATTTAAAATTTTTCATCACCTCGTAAAACATTTTTTGCACAAACTAATCGAGGAAAATATTTAAAGTCATACTAAAAGCAAAAAGAGCTTATTCTTATGTTATTTATTATTATTCACTATTTCTATTACTCCCATCCCAACATCATCATCCTCCTGCTCTTATCCCACTCTGAGTGGGGCCGGCACAAAATGTTATAAACATGCTGACACATGATTTGGTTGCGGTTTTTACGACCAACCGCCTGCCTGACGTCAACTTACCTTAGTCGTATTTTACGACACCTCGGTAAGAAAGCGGGTGGTCTATTTTACTAAACTGGATACCACACGGT
The DNA here is from genome assembly GCA_029227775.1 of Morpho helenor. Lineage (NCBI taxonomy): Eukaryota > Metazoa > Arthropoda > Insecta > Lepidoptera > Nymphalidae > Morpho > Morpho helenor. The sequence goes on along the minus strand of JARGCU010000034.1, from coordinate 15,746,488 downwards.
GGGTCAACTTACCTTAGTCGCCTTTTGCGACACATCGGTAAGAAATGAGGGTGATACTATTCTATTCAGCGGGATACCACACGGCGTGTTATTACTCCCATCGCAACGTTGAATTGATAAGAGTATTAGGTGCTCTGTCATTTTGTTTTGTGTCATTGTATATATTATGAGAACCTATGCATAGTTATTAAAAACAAACGAATTTTGAAACGTTATGAGGATTAAAATATTATATTATTATTATATATTATTAGGATAAAACTATTATTTTATTATAATCCGCGATAAAATTTTATGAAAATTGGAATTTTTTAATTTTATACAAAAATTTTACTCGGATAGCAAAATAATTATTTTATTACTTTTGTATTATGGACCTCGGCAAAGTAACGCTTAATTCTATAAACAATTTTGTGATAAGATTATCTCTCAAGTATCGCATGACTTTAAAAATACACCCCTCGGAAGCGTGAATTGTGTAGTTTTTGTTTGGATTTCATTAGTTTATGCGACATCACGAGCGGAATGTACCGATACGGATCGCATGCGGGTTCGATTCCGTTTGCTGTCTTTATGGAGTTGGTATGAATAATGCGAGTGTTTCGTAACGGATTTCGCGTTTATATTATCCTTTGATGTCGAGATAGTGTTTGTTTGGGGTGTGAATATAAAAGCCCTCTATGAGACGCAGTTATAAATAATAATAAATATATGGGACACTTACAGACACGGTCGTCCGTCCCCAAAGTAAGTAACTTAATACTTGTGTTATGGGTGACAGACAACTGGTGAATATATACTTATATATTTTTTAAATACGTACTTAAATACAAATACAAATATACACCCAGGCTCAAAGACCAACAAATTCATTTATAGAAGGGAATCGAACCCGCGACCCGCGGAGCTGAAGGCAGGATCACTACCCACTACGCCAACGGGCCAGTCATGTTAAATTGTTAGAGGTTGGACCAATATAACATGACCTCTGAAATTTGGTCGTTAAAATTACATAAGATAGCTCAAGGGATTAGCAATGTTTAAATTTTACAGGATTTTAAAGAGTTAATTAATTTTTTCCAAATGTTGATATACTTTATATAGCCGTGTGGTATCCGGCTGAGTAGAATAGGCCAACCTCATTTATTATCGAGGGGTCGTAAAAGGCGACTAAGGTAAGTTGACCCACCATGTGGTAATCCGGTTGAGTATAGTAGACCGCCCTTTTTTACCGAGGTGTAGTAAAATACGACTTAGGTAAGTTGACGTCAGGCAGGCAGCCGGTTACAAAATACGTAGCTAAATCATGTGAGAACATTTTTATAACATGTTGTTCCGACTCCACTTAGAGTGGGATAAAGGCAGGGGGACATAAAATATGTTTAATCTGAAATCAACAAATTGAAGAAATAATATTTTTTATATAAAAACTGTAGATATCCTCAACTTTGTTAGCCTCGACTTCAGAGTTAAATTACCCTCAATTGTTATTTTTTTTTGTTTTTTTCCTATACAAAAGTTTTAATAGAAAAAGTCATTGCTGTCTGTGGTTTGAACACGTGACCTCCTCGAAAGAGTCGCATGTCACCGCTGGGCTATCAGAACTAATAACCATATAGTAAGTAACGGCCTGTTACTATCCCACTGCTGGGCATAGGCCTCCTCTCTCCATTTTTGGAGAGAAGGGTTGGAGCTAAGACCTACCACGCTGCTCCAATGCGGATTGGTAGGTTACACATATCCCTAGAATTCTCTAGAGATATGCAGGTTTCCTCACGATGTTTTCCTTCACCGAAAAGCGTGTGATAAATTGCAATTATCAATTAGACACATAAGTTTTAATAGAAAAACTCATTGGTGTCTGCCTGGGTTTGAACCCATGATCGTCTCTAGAGATTCACACGGTCGCACCGCTAGGCCATCACGGCCATAACCATATGTAGATATATAAATCTGTGTGTATGTTTATCGTTTGATTCCACATCCGCATGCTGTCATAGGAATTTCCCCTGGCACTGGACCAATGTAAGTAATAAAATCGAATTGTGACTAGCAAATAGTATTTCAAATACATTTATTGTTGTTTGTATGTTAACTATTAACCATTTACCCGTGTGGTATCCGGCTGAGTAGAATAGACCACCATCATGTCTTACTATAAAAATATAAAAAATTATAAAACAATAGGCGATGTATATAATAGACAAAGTAGGAACCGACGTAAGCTTGCGGCTCTTGCTTTGCGCCTTGAAAAAGTACGTAAGTCGTTTGTGGGTTTGGGTATAAGATTCTATAATAAAATTCCGCAATCAATTTTAACTTTGCCGTTACAGCAGTTTAAAAACACTATTAAGGAGAGGCTGATACAGAAAGCCTACTATACTGTTGAGGATTATTTAGACGATAAAAATGCGTGGATATAAATATTGTTCGACCCTGTACAAGATAGAAACATTAAATGTAACTAGTATTAAGAATTGTATTTTTTAAAAAGAGCAACCGCCGTGTTTCTTGCTGGCTCTTCTCGGTAGGAACAGCTTTCCGAACCAGCAGTAGAGTTGACGATTCAAAAGCACTTGTTTACAAGTTTATTTGAATAAAGAATATTTTGAATTTGAATTTGAATTACTGAGGTGTTGTAAAAGATGAGTAAGGTAAGTATAGAAGTATGTGAATAGTACAGATCATTATAATCATTTCTTACCGAAGTGTCGTAAAAGGCGATTCATCAAATAGACAAATTTCATCAACCTATAAGATAAGTGCACTAGTTATTGACCATTTTGTATGAAATTTTAAATAATAAGCGTTTTTTTTTAACACACACGGTCGTCCGTCCCCAAAGTAAGTAACTTAATACTTGTGTTATGGTAGACAGACAACTGGTGAATATATACTTATATATTTTTTAAATACATACTTAAATACAAATATACACCCAGGCTCAAAGACCAACAAATTCATTTACAGAAAATGTTGGCCCTCGGCGGGAATCGAACCCGCGACTCACGGAGCTGAAGGCAGGGTCACTGCTCCAACGGGCCAGTCAGCCAGTTTGTTGTACCAAAAAAACTTATGTATTAAAATTTAAAATTTTAAATATTAAACAATGGGCTACAGTTCTAAGGTTTCGGCAGTTGTTAATAGATGGCAACAGGTAATTACAAATTTATTTTTTATTAGCTAAAACAAACAAAACGCCTATTATTTAAAATTTCATACAAAACGGTCAACTAATGCATGGTCAATTACTAGTGCCCTTATCTTACTTAGTTAATGTATAGACACCGGATATACTCTTACGTCTTATTCTAGCTCTCGCTGGTAGCCGCTACCGTCTTGAACCGTTAACTCTACTGCTGGTTCGGAAAGCTGTTCCTACTGAGAAGTGCCAGCAAGAAACTCGGCGGTTGCTCTTTTAAAATATAATTCTTAATACTAGTTACATTTAGTCATTACTGTCTTGTACAGGGTCGAAGAGTAGCTATATCCATATATTCTTATCTTCTAAGTAATCCTCAACGGTATAGTAGGCTTTCTGAATCAGCCTTTTTATAAAAATGTTTTAAACTGATGTAATGGCAAAGCTAAAATTGATTGCGGTATTTTATTATAGAATCTTATACCCAGACCCACAAACGACCTACTTTTGCAAGGCGCAAAGCAGGAGCCGCAAGCTTATATCGGTTCCTACTTTGTCTATTATATATATAACCTATCGATTTATAATTCTTGATATTTTTATATACAACAATTAAATTACTTAAAAGTTTCTTGCTGGTTCTTCTCGGTGAGAGCACCTTTCCGAACCAGTGGTAGCTTCATTGTAATTTGACGATTCGAAAGTGCTTGTAAAGGCCAATTTGAATAAAGAATTATTTAAATTTGAATTTGAATTTGAATTTGAATTTAAAATATACTGTGAAGCAAATGTACCTATGTATGTACCTATAATACCTATTTCCTTAAACTCGTCTCGCAGGGAATAATTTGCATTTGCAAGTAACTTTTTGTTAGTTTATTTTTCTTGTGCATAGGTCTATTTAGTTAGCTCGCTACCGAGTTACTCGCTGCGAGCAAATTAGCGCGCCGCATTGAGCTACCGTATTGAATTATATCTGATTGTACACACTACGTACACTAAAAATTTTGAATCTTATGGATTAAAAATTTATTAAAAAATTGACCCTTAATAATATCACTATTTTGCTAAGTTTGCTGAGTAGAATAGACCACTCTCATTTCTTACTGATGCGTCGTAAAAGGCGACTAGGGTAAATTAGCTCATTGTGTGGTATCCGGCTGAGTATAAAAACCAACCTAATTTCGTAGCGAGGTGTCGTAAAAGGCGACTAAAGTAAATCAACCCACCGAGTGGTATCCGGCTGAGTAGAATAGACCCTTATTATTTACCGAGGTGTCGTAAAAAGCGACTAAGTTAAGTTAACCCACCGAGTGGTATCTGACTGAGTAGAATAGACTACCCTTATTTTTTACCTAGGTGTCGTAAAAAGCGATTAAGTTAAGTCGACCCGCAGTGTGGTATCTGATTGAATAGAATAGACCACCCTCGTTCTTACCGAGGTGTCGTAAAATATGACTAAGGTAAGTTGACGTTAGGCAGGCGGCCGGTCGTAAAATTCGTAGCCAAATTATGAGGTTACATCTTTACAACATGTTATGCCGACCCCACTTAGAGTGGGATATGGGCAGGAAGTATGCTGTTACGGCCTAACTTTTCCAAAATTGTAAACATTTGTCGGCAAAACCTTAACAAATTATTCTTTTAAACCTTCTTCTTGAATAATTCTGTGCTTATACATAGGCTGGCAGATTCTTCTCTATACCCTGGTGTAAGAACAAGTTACAGACATAGAACTAGCCCTTTAGCCCTAAACCTTAGGCTTACAGGGAGATTACCTTAGAATTTCTAATGCTATATGTTAACTGTTTAACTTAGACCTCGCCTGCGGGTTGCAAGAGCGCGGAGGTAGTACGGGGACTGATGTAGGTTGTACATCACTCCGCGGATGCTTGCCGCCATTTTCGCCTTACCTTAACGCACTTTCCCGGCAGGCGAAGTCTGAGTTAAACGGTTAGTCTATAACAGAGCTACACTTTCGACATTTATAACCTTTTACGTATTTATCGTTTCCTGCTTCAACTGTCCAACAATTTAAATATTAAAATTTCGCGGACCTTGTAATACTATAATATGTTTTTATACTATTTGGTTATAATACATCATGCGCTGTCATAAAGATAGTCAAATAGCGTAAAAAAGCAAAAAATAACTCGCGATTACTAAGTCACTGTAATACAGTTTTTCTTGTTTTTTTTTTCGCATTTGCATTTTAAATTTAAATTTTAAAGAGCTGTGATAATTGTGATAAATAAATATGTTGTATCAATTTTAGCTTACCATTACAGCAATTTAAAACACTGTTAAAAAGAGGCTGATACAGAAAGCCTACAATACTGTTGAAGATTACTTAGATGACAAGAATGCGTGGACATAGGTACTCTTTGACTCTGTAATAAGACAATAATGACTTAATGTAAACTAATGATAAAAATTATATTATGAAAAGAGCAACCGCCGAGTTTCTTGCTGGTTCTTCCCGGTAGGAACAGCTTTCCGAACCAGCAGTAGAGTTGATGATTCAAAAGCACCTGTTTCTAAGTTTACTTGAATAAAGAATATTTTGAATTATAAGAATATTTATAACCTTCAAATCACTGGATTGAATGGTTTTCTCATGTTTTGATTCTGCTTGGCTTTTGATTTGGGTAGTAGTTGCTATCCCACTGCTGGGCAAATGCATACTTTCTCCTGGATGAAGAGGATTTGAGATCAGACCCACCACACTGACGTTGCTGCTTCTGCCACTTATCATGATTTATAGAACCAGAACTTTGCGGAATTCCATAGTACAGAATTATTTTGCTGTATTCCGTGTTTGTTAAGAAATCTATCTAATGCTTAGTGTAGGAAGCAAAGCCGTTCTCATACCTTATACATGCAAATTAGTTACCACGCGTATTACAAACCACCACCACTAAAGCACTAAACACATTACGGCAACCTCAACGATCGTTTCGCGTAACCGAAGCATCGTTAGGGGATAGTCACGACAAAATCGTAAAGCTTTGCGAAAACTTTTGTAAAATTTATAGAAGCAGGCGTTACTTTGCGGAACGGAAAATTATTTTGACGAACCACGAACAAAATCGTAATGGGATTACGATTTTGTTCGTTCGGGGGAAACGATCGCAGAGGTTGTGGTAGTGAGTGTGTGTAGTGCTTGTATGGAGTGCTGGTGTTGGCGCCGCCTTGTGATACGTGTGGCGGCTTGTCCTGCATGTGTGTGGTATGTGATTGCCTGCCTGCTTCATACTTTTAGCATGTATTCTCTTAACAAACGCGGATTATAGCAAAATAATTTAATTGTAACTTCTGTTTTGTAAAATTACTATGGATATAAAGGGTCGCCGTGTGCGCACGCGCAACGAATATAACGAACAAGATTATAAGCTTTCATCACGCCGCCATTGCTTATTTATATCTGCCGCTCAATATTTCTCTATGACGTTTCAATTTTGACGCAACGCGGCCATCGGACAAAGGGAAAATAAAAAAAATATACCCATTTGTGTAACGACCTACGCAACCAGCGTAAATAGAGCCGTGCACCAAAAAACTCTCTATTTGTTATTGAGAAAATTTTATCAGCGTGAAGAAGGGATAGATCAGATTAAAGTGGTCTGTAATATGATGAATGCAGGGATAAATCGTATTTGATTTAAACCAATTAGTGATGCTTACGTGCGAACCTTGTGTTTGTGTTGTGTGATTGAGATGTGAGTTTTTTTGATCGTTGAATCGTAACGTATTTATTATGTAAACACACGAACGACTATATCGAACTGCCCCTTTTCATTAATAACAGTAAGTTAATAACGTTTCATATAATATATGGAAGCTGTGATAGCCTAAAGGTGAGACCGTGTGATTCTTTCAAGGGGGTCGGTGACGAGATCAAACCGCAGGCAATTACTAATGAGTTTTTCTATTAAAAAGTTATGTGTCTAATTGATATTTGCAATTTATCACACGTTTTTTGTTGAAGGAAAATATCGTGAGAGAATCTGCATTTCTCTAGAGAATTCTAGGAATATTTTTAACCAATCCGTATTGGAGCTAAGGCCGATCTTTGCTCCAACCTTTCCCCCCCCAAAAAAAAACCGGAAGGAGCGTATACCTAGCAGCAATATATAATAAATAACTAATGCACTTAATTCATATTATTTACTCATTTGTCTATTTTTGATATATTTATCATTAATAATCTTGATTTAACTCGGAATGAATTGGGGTCTAATATAAAATACATGGATGTTGGGGAGGTAATCAGGTGTACATTATCTACAAACGAACAGTGAGATCACGTGACACTTCCTAGATAATTAAAACCCTATTATGTATCAATTAGTTTTAAAAATGTTAACGTTGTCTGCTTCTGACACTTAGCATTACATATATTTTCACTAACCAACGCGGATTATAGCAAAATAATTCTATCATAATTTCCGATAGAAACTATCATATGGTTTGATATCTCTGAAGAATTCTATTCAAATTCAAATTCAAATTCAAAATATTCTTTATTCAAATAAACTTGTAAACAAGTGCTTTTGAATCGTCAACTCTACTATCTATTGATATACCTTCCGAATCTTCATTAAAGCGTGGTTGGCTTAAGCTCGAATTCTTAATTCCAAAATGATGAAAGACAGTTTTCACTCAATAAAGATATAGTAAAACGCAGAAACATCATGCAAACACGTAGCGTTATCGTTCAATTTCTTGCCCCGTATGTTTCCATTAATTTTGAACATCTCGTTACTTAATTTCTGATTAGATACAGTTTTGTTTGTCCGTCAAAGAATATTCCTCAACGTACAATGCTTTATTCATCACCGGTTCGATGAAACGCAGACATCAATGCGGACAAAACAGAGAATCAAACGATTTTACTCTTATTAAAATTGTACTGGAATGACTTGTGTATTTTGATTGCGTTATTGTTTTTTAATTGGTATTAATTTGTTGCCTTTATGTGGGTGATTGCGAAATGCAGACGCAATAAGAATATCTTCAGAATAATGTATTGATTATAACACAGTATAGTTATTTGCTGTTAAGAAAGAGTTGAGTTGAGTTTTTACTATCCCAATGCCTATAAGCCTTCTCTAAACGTTTTTGGAGAGAAAGATTGGAGCTAAGATCTACCACGCTGCTCCAATATGGATTGGTAGGTTACAAATAACTCTAGAATTCTCTAGGTAAGCATTCGTCACGATGTTTTCCTTCACCGAAAAGCGTGTGTTAAATTGCAATTATCAATTAGAAACATAAGGTTTAATAGAAACAATCATTGGTGCCTGCCCGGGGTTGAACCCGTGACCCATCGAGAGATTCGCACGCTCTCACCACCGGGCTCATCGTCCTCCTGCCCTTATCCCACTCTAAGTGGGGTGTGCACAACATGTTTTAAACATGTTGTTACATGATTTGGCGTCCGGCTGCCTGCCTGACGTCAACTTTACCTTACTCGTAGTTTCACACATCGGTAAGAAAGATGGTGGTCTATACTACTCAAACGGATACCACACGGTAATTCAACTTAGCTTATTCCCCTTTTACGACATCTCGGTAAGAAATGCGGGTTGTCTATTCTACTCAGCCAGATACCACGCGGCATAGATTGAACACATATATTTCATTCGTATTTGATCTTTATCCCATAATATTTCGATACGGCATAAAGTTGCCGCATTTTGACATCTTTATTTAGCCGATTTATTTATAATACGATCTGTCAAACTTCTATATCCGTTTCCGCACCGCAATCGATCACGCACATCCCGCCGCGTTACGAAAGGATTACCTATTGCCTGTTTATTTATCAATTTGACATACTGTGAGTTTAGTATTGCGAATCTAAAATTGATCTACGTGAGAAATGTATATGGGAAAGTATTGGATGCTGTTTATATCGTTCTTTAAACAAACAGGGTTAGAAGCGAGTCTTCAAACAATTTGATATTTTAAATTGTTTTGAAAACTTACATCTATAGGGTAAAACCGGGAATAGATGTCCCACTCTTTGAAATAGCTACCTAATTTTGAAAATATTAATTTTCTAACAATTATTTATATTAATATAGCTGGTCAATTCTTAATATTGCATTATCTATACTAATATTATAAATTTGTATGTATGTTTGTAATGTTTTCACACAAAAACTACTGGACCGATTTCAATCTTTCACCATTGGAAAGCTGCATTTTTACTGAGCAACATAGGCGATATTACATCATTTAAAAAAAAGGGATCCGTTATTAAAATGTAATAAGGTGTAAAAAAATAAATATTACGCGGGTGAAACGGCGGGATATTACTATTATTAATATTTTTGACCCAATTAAATACAAACCTTTTTTTTGGGGATATATGCCTGTATGGATAGTTGCCCCACCATGAAAATACTGAGAAGGATAAATGCTCGTCACGGCTCGACTATCCTTGAGTACCGGAGGTATGGGATGCTAGCTGCCCCTTCAATACAATTAATTTTCTGTTGAGAGTTCGGGAAGTTAGGTATTTAGAATATGCGGCATCTATCCCGGTTTAACCCTAGTTATTATAAAACAAAGACCTCAAAAGCTGTCTGACCGTATGTCATCTATTTTCTCTAAATCTACCTAACGGATCTTTGTTTGTGATTATTTACTAAAAAGTAGTGCAAATCTTTTGAAAGGTTTGGGGTAATAGTAGGTACATTAAGGTTTTATGTAAATTGTGTCACGCAGTTGTACAAAAAGTCGCGTGCGCCGCGTAAACAAATAGAGATATAATAAAATAATGTACTAGATAATTGTAGATCTACAAATATACTATAAAAAGTCCGCAACAGCATGTTTCTATCTATTATGGTTAACTCGCAAAAACTACTTCTGTGTTCAAAATTTTGTTTATGTTTCATGTTTTGTTCACTGCTTTCCACGCCGGCGATGCGCAAGCACGGCTTATATTATAATCTAGCTTTACTTGCGACTTCATTCCCTTCGACTTAAATGTTAAAATGCCCTCAATATTTTCTGTATTTACTAAAAAAATTGGGATTAGCTTCAATCGTATAAAATTTAAATAATATATCTCGTAACAACTACGAATATTAAGTTTTTATTTGCTTGATTCACCCAAATTTTCAATCTTTATGATACTTCACTCGCTTGGTTCCCCCCAAAACTTTGAAACATTAAAAAATTTAAGAAAGTTTAAAACATATACTTTTAGAAAACATGTTATTATTGCACATTATATTATAATCATTTATTTTCACAAAGTGGATTTTAATTTATTGATTTATAAGTGTCAGTTCCACGTTTTCTGATGTATAGTAAAGTAACGGTTTGTTCCTGCTGGGCATAGACCTCCTCTCTCCTTTTTGTGTTTACCATTACGCTGTTACAACTTTACAATTGACAGGAAAAATTGTCTAATATATTTTATGTCAAATTAAGCAGTTTTTCAATGCCTTAAAACAGGGATAAAACAATATTTTTTAAAAATAAAATCTAGCTAGTTTAGTTTTTGTGCTTCAAAACCCCCTACATGCTGAATTCAACGAAATTCGTTGGAACCCTTTTCGACATTTCGAAAAAAAATATATATACATACAAGATTAACTCATTTAAATATTAAAGATAACACAAGTAATTTTAAAATTACTCCTACCGAGAAGGTCAATAAAAACTCGGTGATTGCTCTTTTTAAAATTAATTATTGCTATATTATAACTTAATTATAATTTGTTCTTATACAAGGTCGGAGTATAATTAAATGCATATATTTATCATTTACATGATTCTCGATTGTATAATATGTTTTGTATAAGAATCTTAATAACTTAACTATTTAATGTCTAACTAAAATTAATTGTGGATTTTTTGATCAGGAATTAGTGTTTTGACGTTTCAACAACTATTTTTGGTTGTTTTTGTAAGTTAAGGATCTGCGTACACGGTTTAGCAATTAAGCACTTAAATTAATATGAATAAAACTTGTGTATTTCTCTATCTATAATATCTGTAATCTCATCAAACCCAAGTGATTTTTCTATAGATATATGCTTATTTTTCACAATTTGTCTTGCGTTTTTCGGTTAAGGAAAATATCATTGCAACACTGCATAACGCTTGGGGTCTTTGGATATTTGTACCGTACCGATTCGTATTGGAGTAGCGTCGTGGGTCTAAAGTAAAGTAACCTGTAACTACCCCACTGCTGGGCATAGACCAGCAGTGGGGTAGTTACAACAGTTTAAAAACACTATTAAAGAGAAGCTGATACAAAACCTACTATACTGTCGAGGATTATTTAGAGGATAAGAATGTGTGCATATAGCCGACCATGTACAGGATAGTAATGACTTAATGTAACTAGTTATAAGTATTATGTTGAAAAGAGCAACCGCCGTGTTTCTTGCTGGCTCTTCTCGGTAGGAACAGCTTTCCGAACCAGCAGTAGAATTGACGATTCAAAAGCACTTGTTTACAAGTTTATTTGAATAAAGAAAATTTTGAGTTTATGGTTAAGTCACAATTAAAACTTTTAATCAAAATTTCAATAGGTAAAATTTTTAGTTAAATACACTAATTAAATATACTGATTTCCACACAGGCGACTAGTCACTACATATTATAAAACAAAGTCCATATTTCCGTATGTACGCATAAAACTTTAAAACTACGCAACCGATTTTGATGCGGTTTTTTTTCATAGATAGAGTGATTCCAGAGGAAGGTTTGTACGTATAATAACATTCAATACGAAGTAGAGAAATAATGTAATTATTGAGGTTTCTGTAAATAATTACATTTTTTCCGCTTACAGTGCAAACGCAGGCTAAACCCTACGAGATTTATCAAAATGATGTACTAAGTATTTGTACACCTTAAAAAGGTCTACGGAAAAGTCCGCGATGGTATATATCTATCTCTTATGGATAACCCACAATAGCAGTTTTTTTTATTTACTTTTTACGAAAAATGATGCCTTATGTGCAAAGCAATTTTTATACAATACAGCATTAATCCTTATCCAATTGAGTACCTTAAATAAATTGTTGATTTAATATAGATCAATATTGCCGTTTACAGCATGTAATTTAAGCGAACATTTTCGGAGATATTGCAGATTTAAAATCCCGCGAGGAGGCCGCGCTTAGACCTATAAGCACTTCGAATTTAGCAGCAACCGGAGGCGCAACTATTTGTCCTTCTTTCAAGTTTATATTGTCTAATGATAAGAAAGCTATGAATGTTGTATGTAAAGACTTTGTCTAATCAATTGTAAAAATAAATAATATCACTACATAGTATTAAACAAAGTCGCATTCTCTGTCTGTCCCTATGTCCGTATATCCCTATGTATGCTTCAATCTTTAAAACTATGCAACAGATTTTGATGCGGTTTTTTTTTTAATAGATAGAGTGATTTTAGAGGAAGGTTTACATGTCTAATAACATTCAATATGGATTAGAGAAATACTGTAATCTTTGAGGTTTCTAATGTGATGTCGTAAATAATTACATTTTTTTCCGCTTGCATTGCAAACGCAGGCTAAACCCTACGAGATTTATCAAAATGATGTACTAAGTATTTGTACACCATGAAAAGGTCTACAGAAAAGTCCGTGATAGTATATGTATATCTCTTATGGATAACCCACAATAGCAGTTTTTATCATTTACTTTTTACGAAAAATGATGCCTTATGTTCAAAGCAATTTTTATACAATACAGCATTAATCCTTATCCAATTAAGAACCTTAAATATATTGTTTATTTAATATTGATCAATATGACCCTTTACAGCATGTCATTTAAATAAACAGTTTCGAAGATATTACAGATTTAAAATGCAGGGGCCGCGCCGCGAGCCTATAAATAGCGCGTCGGAGGTCGCGGTTCGCCTCTCGGCGATGCTTCCGCGCTCGCCCGTCTTATCGGTGACGCTGTCAAAGCCAGTAGGGCTAACAGCATTAGTCAAATTCGAAAAAAAAAACGTGGTTCGCCCTTTAACCATTTGAATTTAGCAGCGATCGGACGCATTTATGATCGGAGCTCTCTAGCGAGGAAAATAACAATCACTACATATTATAAAACAAAGTCCATATTTCCCTATGTATGCATAAAACTTTAAAATTATGCAACAGATTTTGATGCGGTTTTTTTTAATAGATAGAGTGATTCCAGAGGAAGGTTTGTACGTATAATAACATTCAATACGGAGTAGAGAAATACTGTAATTTTTGAGGTTTCTGTAAATAATTAAACTGTAAACCCTACGAGATTTATCAAAATAATGTACTAAGTATTGGTACATCTTGAAAAGGTCTACAGAAAAGTCCGCGATGGTATATGTCTAATTTTTATGGATAACCCACTAAAGCATTTTTTGTCGTTCACTTTTTACGAAAAATAATGCCTTATTTTTGAAGCGATTCTTATACAATACAGCATTAATCCTTATCCAATTGAGTACCTTAAATAAATTGTTGATTTAATATAGATCAATATAGCCGTTTACAGCATGTAATTTAAGTGAACATTTTCGGAGATATTACAGATTTAAAATGCCGTGAGGAGGCCGCGCTTCGCCCTATAACACTTCGACTTTAGCAGCGATGTCGCTCTTTCAAGAGTTTGTTTAAAGACATTCTGTAATTAATTGTAAAAATAAAATACAAAGGTAAAATATAAAAGTAAATAAGTAATAATGTACTATATGAATTTAGATATTCCAAAGATAGCAGGAAATCTTCTTTGTATAGGGAAAGGAAATTGTTTTTCACCAAATTTAACGCTACGGCCACGGGCAGTAATAAATAAATCAAAACAACTGGATCGATTTTAATCATTTTTTTTACACTGACTGACATGGGATATATATTTTATACCCGTGCGAAGCAGGGGCAGGCCGCTAGTCTAGTATAAACTTGTTATAGTAACGGCCTGTTACTATCCCACTGCTGGGCATAGGCCTCTTCTCTCCGTTTTTTTTCTGGAGAGAAGGATTGGAGCTAAGACCTATCACGCTGCTCCAATGCGGATTGGTAGGTTACACACATCCCCAGAATTCTCTAGAGATATGCAGGTTTCCTCACGATGTTTTCCTTCACGGAAAAGCGTGTGATAAATTGCAAGTATCAATTAGACACATAAGTTTTACTAGAAAACTCATTGGTGCCTGCCCCGGGTTTGAACCCTAGACCTCCTCGAAAGAGGCGCACGGTGTTACCGCTGGGCTACCACAGCTACATATATAACCTATAATACATATATAAACTACATATAATACATATATAAACTTGTTGCAAAATTAAAAATAACGAAATATTACGGCTCGAAAATAAATTAAGCCTCAGCAACGCCTGTCTGTATCTCCTGGTAAAATATAAAAGTGATACATAAATATTTGTCTCACGAATTTTACGTTCACTATCGTTAATCGGTTGCACCTTTTGCTCCGATGTATGGTCATATTATATTTCGTCCTGATAAATATCGTGCATTGAAAAGTTAAAATTACAGAATGACGTTACCAGATAAGGGATTTCGGGAATCGCCTCCGATAGCGGTATACGACAGTTATTTATTGGTTTACAACACGAAACGAGGTAGCCTGTAAAATGGTCGCCATTTTGTGCGTGTTATTTCATTCTGGTGGAGATGCGATTCGCGTTTGATTAACGGAAGACTTGTTGATTACTTACAATCTGGACTTACAGACTGGCCCGTTGGAGCAGTGGGTAGAGACCCTGCCTTCAGTTCCACGGGTCGCGGGTTCGATTCCCGCCGAGGCCAAACATTTTCTATAAATGAATTTGTTGGTCTTCGGGTCTGGGTGTATATTTGTATTTAAGTATGTATTTAAAAATTATATAAGTATATATTTCCAGTTGTCTGTCTACCATAACACAAGTATTAAGTTACTTACTTTGGGGACGGACGACCGTGTGTGTGTCTCTTATTTTCGTTTCCCATCCTACTATTATTATAAATGCGAAAGTTTGTGAGTATGTATGAATGTTTGTTATTCTTTCACCGCGAATCCGTTGAACCAATATAAATGAACAGTTCCCGCTGCAATAACGTCGTGTAAAGAGCTCATGAATAAGTGCCCCGTATTGGTTCGAAACTAGTCGGCTAATAGTCGGCTAGCTGATAGAATAATATGAGAGTACAGCCAGTTCTATACATAACAAAAAACTCATTGGTGGTCAGGAATTTGAAACCGTGACCCCTCTAAAGAGTCGCACGGTCGAACCGCTGGGCTATTACGTCCACAAGTAATGATTAATTCGGTAGACCAGTTTTTATGTGTCCTTTGCCAGTGATGACCTTGCACCGAATCTGTGCATCTCGATCTTATACACGGAGTTTTTTGCGCGTTTTGTTTTCGCACCGATGATATCTGCAATACGGATGCATCCGGCCTTTGTACTTTTAAAAGGAATTAATTATGTTACTTTAAAACATTATAACGAAATATTTATTATTTGTGACGCACACATATATACTACTAGCTTTTACCCGCAATTTTATTCGCGTGGACTGTAGTCTTGAAATAACCACTTGCTTCTGTCGCTCCCGAACTCTTTAAATATCTCCATCAAAAAAATCAGAAAGATCCGGGAAAACAGAGAGATTTATCGTTATCTCGAAAGAATAGTTAATTATTTGAGGAAATAACCCGTTTGACTTACATGAAATATATATTACAATAGCTCAGTCAAATTGATCAAATAAACAAAAACCGAAATATATAACTTTCTTGACCGAAACTTTCTTGGAAATAACTTTTTCAACGCAAACAGCGTGATATAGAACCTTTTCGTTAATTTACAGACTTGACTTTGACGTATAGTGAATCTATATATAAAAAAACTTGATGCATTGATTATAGACAGCTTTTCTCAATCTCCAGCTTTTTCCATAAAAAAATAGTTTTTATCCATCTTTATTTCGACCTATCCGTCATATATCCATCCAAATACATTTATATCACTTGTTTGGTGACATGATTTTTATCCCTCCTCATTATAAATCCATACAACGCCGTGTGGTATCCGGCTGAATAGTATAGTACCACCCTCATTTCTTACCGAGGTGTCGTAAAAGCCGACTAAGGTAAGTCGACCCGCCGTGTGGTATCCGGTTTAGTAAAATAGACCACCCTCATTCTTACCGAGGAGTCGTAAAATACGACTAAGGTAAGTTGACGTCAGGCAGGCGGCCGGTCGTTAAAACGCAGCCAAATCATATTACAGCACGTTTATAACATGTTGTGCCGACCCCACTTAGAGTGGGATAAGGGCAGGAGGATGATGATTATAAATCCATACAGTTTTATTATAAATGACCCGTCAATAATAGTTTTAAAAAATCAACCATTCGATCTCTATACAAATACATTATTCCTTATTTTTAGCTAACTATATCAGTTTGCAAGTTAACATAAAACTGTTTTATTTTTTGTTATAAACTCTTTAACGTCCGCAATAACTTATCTGCATATCTGGAGCTAATTATAAAACCCTTTTTATATTTTGAAACAATTATGTTAATGTCGACAAGGCTTTAAGCGTGACGCGGCATCTGATCCTTTTGTTCGCGGTTACGTGGGATCAAAGGAACATGTTAATTTATTGGATTAATTAGTTGAAATTGTACGTAATTAGTCGAGTTTAATGTTCATGAGTTTATTCGATCGCTAATTTTTCAGTTTTTGCCGCACCCAATGTGAAACGGAGCCCGGGTTTTTTAGTAACATAAAAAGATTTAAAAATTTGTTACTTGATTTTTTGCGTCGTAAATTATTTTCATTATACGTCAGTTGAATCAGTTAATGTACCAAATTTAATGACTTATATTAATATTAAAATCACGTAGAATAAGCCACTCTCATTTCTTACCGACGTGTCATAAAAGGAGACTAAGGTAAGTTGACGTCAGGAAGGCGGCCGATTGTAAAAGACCTATCCAAATCAAGTAACATCATGTTTTGCCGACCCCACTTAGTGTGGGATAAGGGGAGGAGAATGATGAATGACTTAATAATTGATTTTTTTGTTTTATAGTTTAAAAAGCCAGCCTAGTTATATCAATGCTTAGTACGCGTAATTAATCAATAATATTTAGATATATGATTGATATTTAATTATCCCACATTTTCAGAATTCGAGATATGAACCTGTGAATTCTTCATGTGAGGGCTTCATCATGGCATTAATCAGGCTTCATCAATTTCATATTTTGTTAAAACTTACACCCGATATCCACCAAAGCGGAGAAGAGAGCGGACTTTTATTTATAACTTTTAGAGGGTAACAATTTCGTAATAAGTACGTGATTTTTGAATAACTTTCACCGTTTACTTAGCGCACACAAGGAAAGCTTTAAATATTGCCGTTTTTGAAATATTTTTTGTTGCTGCTCCTCTCCTATTTATCTTAGCGTGATGTTATACCTATAGCCTATAGACTTCTTTGATAAATGGACTATCTTTTGCTCCAAGAATTTTTCAAATCGGTCCAATCAAAATTAGTGCGTTCAAACAATTAGACAAACAAACTCTTCAGCTTTATATATTAGTATATACTTCAGTAGAATTCCTGTGACCTACAATCCCTTTCTCAGAAAGGGAGAGAAGTGGCCTGTGCCCAGCATTGTGATAGTGACAGCCTGTTACTTTTACCGCTTTTTAGTATACGTTCATCGTTTCGTATCATCATCGTATTGATCGTTGTTAAAAATGTTTTTTATACCGGATTCAAAAAAGGTAATAATTATAAATGAAACAAGGCTGGTCTTCCGGAGTATACTGACTATCTGACATTCAAGTAACCTCCGTATTGGCCTTGCACTAGATATAAATGATACCTCATTAGATCATTACCGCAAATTATGTCACATAACAATAGGATTCTCACGAGCGCCATTGTCTCGCGTAGCTTTGTGGCTGGGGCCTTGACTTACAGTACATTCTAGTTTCTAAGCATATTTTGGTTGATTAGAATGGTTACTATAATACCGCTGGGCTACTAGCGTTTTTATTATGGTATGCGTATAAAACCCTATATATCTGACTAGCTTTACTCGCGACTTCGTTTGTTTATACTGTTTTCACGTGATACGTAGAATAGATAATGCTTTTCAATGTCATCTTATTCTTGTAGAATTAATAGGATTTCTATAGCCTATATGTTATTCCAATGTATAAGGAATAATTGTGCCGAATTTCATCGTTATTGGTTCAGGAGATTCGCTGTGAATGAGTAACAAACTTACATCCATACTCACAAACTTTCGCATTTATAATATTAGTAGGATAGGATAGACCTGCGTGCATTTCTCTAGGGCATCATGGGATCAAACCCTGACCAGACAACAATAAGTTTGTCTGTTAAAACTTATATACTTGATTGATATAAGCATTAATTTATAGAATTAGGCGTTACTTTGCGGAGAACCATAATAATATGATCCGAAAGTAATTATAAAACTATTTTTATAATCCGCGATTAAATAAAAATAGAATTAACTACCCGTTTTCATACCCGATGCATGCAGGGTTCGTATAAATAGTTGTAAAAACCTCCCCCACAGCCATCACAATACAAGCACTACACGCATTCACTATCACAAGCACAACAATCGTTTTGCACCGCAACCGAAGCAACATCAGAAAGATCTCTCTACGACAAAATATTAATTCATCTGTAAAATTATTTAGCTATAAAAGCCATTAAAGCATTCAGTTAGAAAATCCTAGGATCTTAGGATCCGGGAAGTCGAGTCCTTGGATCCGATCTGCCCCAGGCGAGCGGGGCGCAGGCGACTCGCCGAAGTCCGTCGCATGCTGCTCTAATGGGGTCCTCCGAGTGGTCCAAACGAGGTTTATCGGACGTTGGCTGGAGTTAGGTCCCCGAGGCGGTCGATGTATCTGGTGCTCCCAAAGTTTCGATTAGCGGAGAGAGAGGCCATTGTTAGATAGGCCCCAACCCGGAAATGACGCACTCACAGCAGGGTAACAGAGCAGCTGCTAGCGAGGATGGCGGCAATGTGTACAACGGTACCCTGTCCCCGCCACCAGCAGCGTGGTGGAGCACTGTCAGGTTTTTAGTCGGTGCGATTTCGACAAAACCGCCGCTCGTCCCTGTCAGAGGTTGACGACCCATAATGGGTTTTCCTGAAAAAAAAAGAAAAAATCATTACCAATAAAAAAAGAGTGGTGTTGCCTTGAACAAACTAATTTTAATTATACTTAAGAACATTACTAAAAAACATTAACTTCTTTCACCTGCCCTTATCCCATTCTAAGTGGGATCGGCACAACATGTTATAAACATCATATTGTCACATGATTTGGCTTCGTGTTTTACGACCGGGCGCCTGCCTGACGTCACCTTACCTTAGTCATATTTTACGACACCTCGTCAAGAAAGTGGTTGGTCTATTCTACTAAAGCGGATACCACACGGTGGGTCAATTTATCATAGTCGCCTTTTACGACACTTCGGTAAGAAATGAGGGTGGTTTATTCTACTCAGCTCGAAACCATACGGCGGGTCGACTTATGTTAGTCGCCTTTTACGAGACCTCGGTAAGAAATGAGGGTGGTCTATTCTACTCAGACGGGTATCACACGGCTAACTTAAGAACATTAAGATAACTGAAATATTATTCTAGAGAATTGTGTATTTAAATTGGATGTAGATCAAATGTAAAGTGATAATTTTTTTTAATGTTGCTTACATTAAAATAAGTTATACCAGCGGGAACTTTTAAACGTGCTTTGGAAAACCATTCCGATACATTCTCATGGCGTTTCGAAACAATTAATAACAGTTGTAACTTTATATCGTGGCTTCAATTAAATAAAATTATATACAAATACGTGAACCCGTGGGCGTGTAGTGTACCTTATATGGGATCGTTTCCATTTCTCTAATTAACAATTATTACTAATAGTATTTATTTAAGTATCATCTTTCTTCCTCTTTACACCACTCTAAGTGGTGGGGGGGGGTCAGCACAATATATTTCAAGCATTTTGTTACATGTTTTGGCTATTTACGACCGTCCGACCGTCTACTTGACGTCAATTTACCTTAGCCGCCTTTGACAACAACTCTGTAAGAAATGAGGTGGTATATACTACTCAACCATACGGCGGGTCAATTTACACTAGTCGGTATTTTGTGACACCTCGGTAAAAAATAAGAGTGGGCTATTCTACTTAGTCGGATATTACAGGACAGATCTACTGATCTTAGTCGCCTTTTCCGACACCTGGATAGCAAATGAAAGTGGTATATACTACTCAACCGGATACCACACGGCGGGTCAACTTACCTTAGTTGTCTTTTGTGACACCTCGGTAAAAAATGAGTGGTCTATTCTACTCAGCCGGATACAACACGGCGGCTTAACTTACCTTAGTCACTTTTTGCGATACCTCGGTAAGAAAGAGGGTCGTCTATTCTATTCACCCGGATACCACACGGCGGAAAACTATGTCATTTACCCATCAATTCCATTTCCGCTACTAAACAATTTAAGAAACAACAAATGTTATTTGACTCCGTTATTCTACTGATATTATAAATGAGAAAGTTTGTGAGTATGGATGAATGTTTGTTACACTTTTACGCCGAATCCGCTGAACCGATATCGATGAAATTTGGCACAAATATTCCTTATACACCGGAATAACATAAAGGCTATATATATCCTGTTATTTCTACAGGAATAGGATGACACTAAAAATCTATTATTAACCTATGAGACGACAACAGTTGACGCGAACGAAGTCGTGGTTAATAGCTAGTGTTATTATAAATAGGCAGTAAGGCAAATTATTTACATACAAGACCACACAGCCGCGTCTGTCCGTTCAAACAGCCATAAAATAATACGAATGGCGTCTCACTATCCCATAGAGTCGGATTACCCGAATATTGTAGTGCGGTACACAATTTGTATATGAAATACGACCGCGTCCCGACACGGAATGGGCGTTCAGACGGACAAGATTATCTGATTCGATCTTATTAATCGTAATGGATCGATATCATATATTTTCTATATAAATTGTAAATTGAATTTAATAATGTTCAACTTTTATTTGTTACTAGCTATGCCTGCAGCTTCGCCTGCGTGGCATGTTGACAAAAGACACAGTAGACAAACTAATGAATTTATCGCGGATTATAGGAGAATAATATTTTCATTAGTTTTGTATTAAGGATCTCCGCAAAGTAATGCCTAATTCTATAAATTCACAAAAGTAGTTAATGTGAGTTAACCATAAGAGATAGAGACATGCTGTCGCGGACTTTTTGTAGTATTTTTGTCGATCTACAATTCTCTAGTACATTAATTTAGTGTACTCTTGTTAGTTTACACGGCGCACGCGACTAAAGCCCTCAGCAGGCGAGTTTCTTTGCAACTGCGCGAACTTTTCAAGTTTACATAAAACCGTGATGTACTATTAACTTAAGTCTTCCGGAAGCATTCCACTATCTTTAAGTAAAACTTGTACAAAATCCGTTCAGTATATTTTGAAAAAATCGGTCACATACAGACAGACAGCTTTGGGGATTTTGTTTTACTATTAGTATAGACTAGCAAATATATGCGGTTTTGTGTAAATTGATTTCAAAGATGAAAGAAAGGTAGATGCAAGTGGTAAAAGTCGTGTGTTTGGAGATCCTTTGAATAGATAGATCTATACTCACAGTGAATGTCTATCATTTGAAACAGAAGATATAAAATTTTAAATATTTGATGGTTTATAAAAATAAAAAGTAAAGTAACCGCCTGTTATTACCTCACTGCTGGTCGTAGACCTCCTCTCGCCGTTTCTGGACAGAAGGGTTGGAGCTAGCACCCACCATGCTGTTCCATATGGATTGATAGATAAAAGGTAATAAATTGCAATTATCAATTAAAAATGATCACATTAATAATCAACTCAGCAGAGTTAGCAATTCATTCGTTAGTCTCAGTATTCGCTTCTACAATAAAATTCCGCAATCAATACTAGATCAGTCTACAGAAAGGTTTAAGTTAAGTATAAGAGATGTACTTATACGTAAAGCACATTACAAAATTTAAGATTATTTGGATGATAAAAATGCCTACATTTGAAAATTCTTTCAGCTTCATACAAGACTGCGGTTTAATAATGCAAAATTGAAAATGTTAAAGAGATTGACCACCGAGTTTCTTTCTGGTTCTTCTCAGTTAGAGCAACTGAATCAGTTGTAGCTTCATTAATCATATTGATCATTGACGATTCAAAACTTTAAACAGCTTATTTGAATACAGATTAATTTGATATGATTTGAATCATAGATGCCGGTGTTTTATTTGTATATGTGTGTTGCCCTGTAACCCGATACCGCTGTAACATTAAATAATTAACAATTCGATAAACTATCTATCTGTCCGCACCTATAAAATACAATAACGGCCCAAAATTGATTATTACCATTAAACCTTGGGTTGAAACATGGGCGTTATAAAACCAAAGTATGTATAGAAAGACGTTTTTACAATGTCACTAATATTATTTACCAATAAGAAAGCACTTTATTGGTCAATTTTCAGCTTAAAATATAGAGATATAAGGGCTAGATAGTATTTTGGGAAGTGTAAATAAAAGATTGCGTTGTCCCTCTCGAAATCGTTCTGGATTAATTGTTGGACACACGGACGGACAATCTGACAAATTAGATACAGTGCATTGAGTTTAAATCGATTAAAAACCTTTTGTTTTTCTCATATATTTGGAATAAGATTTGGTATGGGGCTATACGTTTCCGACGTTTTTGATGTGAAACCTTTTGTGTTTGAACCGGATGTTGGGATTTATTTTGTTTGTTGTTTTGGTGTTTATGGTAACATTGACCTGTGGTGCAGTGGTAGATATTCTTTATTCACAACAATCGGTAATCATTTCAGTGAAATTGTAGAAATAAATGGAGATAAAATTATGAATAATTTACCATAATCTACGATCCGAGAAAATCTATTGTACGTTATGCTAAAAGTAGAGGGTTTATGTATATATGGTTTCATTAAAAAAATAAATTTTATTCCTGTTGTAATAATGTAGAATAGAATCCAAATGATATTTTTCATGTTATTTGTGAAGTTGTAGTAGCTCAGTGGGGAAACGGCGTACTAGAGAAGTCAATATACCCGAGATCAAGTCCCAGATATCACAAGCATTTTTTAAATTGCATTTTCTTATAAAAAAATTACCGAGCAAGTCTCGATCACTCAGGTACTGTGTATCTATATTCAAATTCAATTCAAATTCAAATTCAAAATATTCTTTATTCAAATAAACTTGTAAACAAGTGCTTTTGAATCGTCAACTCTACTGCTAACTTGTTCATATAACAAGACTGTCACATTAATAGTTCGTCAAACAAAGCCAGCTTTCTTATTTCACACCGATATCGCCTTATAACCAATAATAACAACGCCTATAACATATTTTATCACAACAAAGAAATCTTTTAAAATTTATCTTCAATTAAACATCTATAAGGGCGATAATTGCTTAAAAGAGAAGTCCGTATCGCCTGTCATATCGAATATCGCTATAATTTATTGATTTGTTAATAAATTTACTGGTTTTCTTTATATGACAGATGTTTTATAGGGTTAAGTGAAATTGAACCTATTCTTGCCTGAGGAACAATGATGGTTTTTGAAATAAGGCTTTCTGTCACAATAAGATAATATAGAATTCTCCTAAAACGCTAGTAGCTTAGGAAATTCCGCATTCCATACTAGACCAGTCTACTGAAAGTTTTATAGGTAGGGTTAATGTAATTTATTTGTGTATTAGTGTATATTCGTGTATTCATTAAGATTTTGTTCGTGGAGCCTATCCTCTTGATGATGCTTCGGTTTCGGGGCGAAACGATCGTAGAGGTTGTGATAGTGAGTGTGTGTAGTGCTTGTTTCGTGTGTGTTGGCGGCGTCTTGTGATACGTGTGGCGACTTGTCCTACATGTATATGTGATTGTTGCCTGCTACTATACTTTACATTACATATACTCTCTTAACAAATGCGGATTACAAGTAAATAATTTTATCGTAACTTTATTTTAAGAAAAGTTTTAATTAGATATGCTTATACGTATGCCGTGCCACCACGCGGCTGAATAATATACCACCCTTATTCATCTCGAGGTGTCGTAAAATACGACTAAGGTAAGTTGACGTCAGGCAGGCGGCCGGTCGTAAAATACGAAGACAATTAATTTTATTATTACTTTTGTATTATGGATCTTCGCGAAGTAATGCCTTAATCTAAAAATTTCCGAGAAGAGCTATCAAGACACGTCACTAAAGTCTTAAGTCTGTAAACACCCTTAAGTCAATAGTGCACTCGGATAGATCCGATTGTAGAAAGTTTGAGGCCAAGATTTCCATTCAAAAAGAACGCAATAAATATAAAGATACAGTTCAACGACAATATCCATTAACGGAACTGCAGTTTAACAGGAAACTGTGAAACAATTTACACCAGATATGACACTGTGTTAAAAATGAATTGAGTTTCATCATTTCACGAATATTACAAAGGTTTAAACATAAAACAAACTACAACTGCTTAACTTTTAATTCTTTTCTTTTTTTTATTAAAGGTTACTTGCAATTTTTTTTCCTTTTTTAAAAAGAAAGGTTACTAGCGATTTGGGTTACAAAATTAGTAGAAAACTTGTTAACCTCCCCAGCTAACTTAAATGCTTGTGTCAGGAGTGGGTTCACGTCGGTAGTTTAATGTCCGGGATTCAAACCCAGGAACGATCGCAAGTCTGTCACCCTAACCATTCCGCCATCGCCGCTTTTATCGGTCTTGAATATTAAATTGGTCTTGAGTAACACCAAGTTAAGTAGGTATTGAATTATTTGATTCGTCTTTCTCTATAATGACAAATTAGGAGATCCGTAGTACACTTTCAAGCTGTGATAGCCCAGAGGTGATACCGTCTGATTCTTTCGCCATGAGGTCTTCAAAATGTTGGGCATAGGTCTCCTCTTTCTAAAAATGGAGAGAGGAGGCTTATGCCCAGCAGTGGGATAGTAACAAATCCTTACGTTATCTAACTTTACTTTCATCATCATTCTCCTGCCCTTATTCCACTATAAGTGGGGTATGATTTGGCTTGGTATTTTACGACCGGCCGCCTGCCTTATGTCAACTTACTATACTCGCCTTTTACACCTCTGTAAGATCTCTCTTCTGCTAGACGGCACAAATTTGAACGTCGTCACATTATTGATGTATTTTTGTTTTTTTTAAAAAAAAAACGTTAGCAGTTTGCTATGGTATTTTGTTGTTTCATTTCTGTAATAGTTTATCATCTTCAGCTTATTTTTTCATTAGTGACGAGTAACATATTCAATCTTCCTGAGACAAATAGTTCAATGCTTGAAGTTGCTTCACTTCCAATAGATTTTCCTTTACTGTGTAAGTAACGGCCTGTTACTATCCCACTGCTGGGCATAGGCCTCCTCTCTCCATTTTTGGAGAGAAGGGTTGGAGCTAAGACCTACCACGCTGCTCCAATGCGGATTGGTAGGTTCTATCTAATTTCGGGGACGCCTGTCGGTGCAGGACGGGTGATCAGCTCCTATTCCGGACTATTCCACCCATTAAGATTACAAGAGGATTGGTAGGTTACACATATCCCTAGGATTCTCTAGAGATATGCAGGTTTCCTCACGATGTTTTCCTTCACCGAAAAGCGTGTGATAAATTGCAATTATCAATTAGACACATAAGTTTTAATAGAAAAACTCATTGGTGTCTGCCCGGGTTTGAACCCATGATCGTCTCTAGAGATTCACACGGTCGCACCGCTAGGCTATCACAGCTTCTTTACTGTGTATCATAAGATACTTCTATCGCTTCTTTCCTTCTGTAAACGGATAGTGCACTAACAAGTGATGTAGTCATTTATCAAAACACCCTATTTGTGGGTTTCGCGCCAGCACTTATAAGCCTATCCCACAATTAGGCCTAGAGCTTGCATGTCGCGCGACATCGCGATACTGATCGCGTGATTTACTGCCCGCCGCGATTTTATCAGGTACACGCCATCGTCCTTTTAGGTAATGAGCTGGAATTAAAGAGGTCTGAATTTTTCGTCTAGATCCAACAAACAAAATGTTATTTCAAATAGTTCGGATTAAATGGTTTATGAAGTTGAAAATGGATTTTTGTTATCCTACTAATATTGTAAATGCGAAATTTTGTAACTTTGTTTGTGTGTTTGTTACTCTTTCACGGCGAATTCGCTGCACCAATATCGATGAAATTTGACACAATTATTAATTATACACCCCGGTATCTTAGCAGGATCTTACCGGGGTAATATATAGGCTATAGAAATCCTGTTAATTATACAGGAATATTGCCATGGAAAAACCCATATCAATTATCAATCTATCACGCGACAACAGTCCACGCGAACGAAGTTGCAGTTAAAAGCTATTTTTATAAATGCGAATGTTTGTAAGTGTGGATCTAGGTTTGTTACTCTTTCATGGCGAATCCGCTGAACCAATATCGTTGAAATTTGGCACAATTATTTCTTATACACCGGAATAACATATAGGCTATAGAAATCCTGTTAATTCTAGGAATAAGATGAGATTTAGAAACCCCATCAATTGTCATTTATTTATACCTATCATACGACAACAGTCCACGCGAACGAAGTCGGGGTTAAAAGCAAGTCTTTAATAAATGGCGCGGATAGTATACTACGTTTGCCGTTTAAGGCATGAATTACTCAGCTTTAAAACCACCGAGTGCTTTCTGTTTATCAGCTTATCGATTTCTTTGTCTCACGCCAAACCGCATCACGCTATCAGATCTTTGTTGTCTGCGATATTGAGTACAACCGTCGAAAAAATGGACACTTATCGCCTGCGGCTAACACGGGATTCTAACTCTTATTCTAATCGTGTTAGACGTTTGAATTCACTGGAGGTTTTGTTAGTGACTGGAACATGTCAACCGCGTGACACATGTACACCAATAAGTCAACATGCAATGGTTCTGGAATACCAATTTTGTTGGTATAAGTTCATTGCTTGAGGTAGGTTAGGTATAATAAAGGTTTGGTTGGTCGGACGACGAAATATTGAATTCTCTATCATTGCCACGCATTAATGTGCTTATTTCGATTAAAATAAGCATTGATTATGAGCAGACGAATAGCTTGTCCATTTGTACGTTATGAATAGAATATTCGAGATGACGATGCATAAGAGGTTGCAAAGTGAAGGAACCTTAGGAAAAAAGTGGACAAGAAACCTAATAGTTCACCAAGCTATTGGTTTCGGAGAAGCGTTGAGAATATTTTCCCTATCCTGACAGCAGTAACTATGTTTTCCAAAGAGCGCTACCTCCAGAAGCTTCTCTGAGTAAAATATAACCTTAAGGTTATATTCCACTGCTTTGGATGTGATTAGAGCTAAGATCGTGCTTCAGTAGGCAGGTTCCCAATATTGCCTCATCATTCAACCCCGAATGATGTTTTCCTTAAAAAAAGTTCATCAACTCTTTAATAGAAAATTTATAGGTGACTGCCCGTGGCATGATCTCCCAAGACCTTCATGTTCTCCTTCCTATCAGCTGTTAAGGACTCTGTATTTTAATTATCATCCTCCTGCCCTTATCCCACTTTAAGTAGGGTCGGCACAACATGTTGTCGTTGTCACATGATTCGGCTAGGTATTTTACCGGCCTGCCTGACATCAACTTTCATTTCGTTTTACGACACCTCAGTAAGAAAGAGGGTAATCTATTCTACTCAGCCAGATACCACACGGCGGGTCTATTTACCTTAGTCGCTTCTTACGACACCTCAGTAAGAAACAGGGTGGTCTATACTACTGAGTCGGATACCAAGCAGCGGATCGACTGACATTAGTCGCCTTTTACGACACCTCGGTAAGAAATAAAGGTGGTCTATTCTACTCAGCCAGATACCACACGGTGGGTGATTCAGTATTTTTAATATGAACCTTAATTTTATTCAATAAACCGAACCAAATTGACAATACTAACAAATTAACTGTCGAAGTATAATTAAAGGACACAAATTTACTACAAGGTGTGATAGTAACCTTGACTTGACATCATTCGTCACCACACCATACCATGTTGAGGTCAATAGACAATGGCCACCGTTCGCCCCATCCTTCAATACCCAGATACCGAACACCCTACTCACCAGACAAGGCAAACAAAACCCTACCATAACTTCTTACGATTCAATTTCCACTGTCAGGATAAGGGTTCTTGTGCTATTTGGGTTGTAAAAGGATATTCTAATGTGGAATTTGGAGGTCGCGATTGTTCAGATCCACCCAACAATATTGGATTTGTTCCAACAGCCAACACGACAATGTACCTTTGTTGGCAGCCTGCAAGGTCCTCGCCTTGAGTGGCCGTTGCTTCCGATCTGATCGTAAATAGATTTTATTGTTTAATTGTAACTAATCGTTACTAAGGCTGCTTGGAATCCTTTCCTATTTGCGAATAAATTTATGATCAAACTTATTTAAGCAAACGTCGATTTTAACCGGACATTCGCATTCATAATATATAAACATTAGTAACATGTCGACCAGACGAGGGGGGACAATACCTACAAATGACAGGATATTTTGTCATATCTATAGTTATATATAAAGCTGAAGAGTTTGTTTGTTTGTACGCCCTAATCTCAGGAACTCCTTAACCGATTTGAAAAATTCTTTCAGTGTAAGATAGTCCATTTATCGAGGAAGGTTATAAGCTTCTTGTTTTAAAGCTTACCTTGCGTGCGCTGAGTAAAGAGTGATAGTTATTCGAAAATTATGTGTTCCCCTCTAATAGTTCTAAATAAAAGTCCGCGACAGCAGATGTCTAGCTTTTCAGATTACCCCACTTAAAATATTTTTATGGTTATCAAAAGACTATATTGCTGTTCTAAGCTTTCCACGCTGTGCTAGTAGGATATATACAGACAGCAATTCAAAATATTCTTTATTCAAGTGGACTTCAGTACTTTTATCGTCAAATGTTTTTAATTAGGAAGCTATCAGTGATTCGGAAGTCTGCTCCTACCGAGAAGAACCAGCAAGAAACTCGGCGGATAATCTTTTCTTTATTCTTCTTATTCTTTTATTTTTCTTATTCTTCTTTTATCGCGGATGGGTCCTTCCCAATATTGCAAATAAGGATGTACTGGAAAATGCTCTGTTTTGTTTTCGTCAGAGATGAAATTCGGAGTTGTTTCAAATGAATAAAAAAAAAACCCTTCTGAATTAAGTAGAATGCCTTTGCTGTTTGGATAATAAACTAATATTGCTAATGGTTGTTTAATGCCGAGTAATGTCTTTCTTTTCAAGATGGAAGTAAAACTTCTGTGCTAGTTATCACATTTCGCACTCTCGAATATGCTTTTGCGCTCGTTTATTCCTTCTGAAATATAGCCTTAGCCTTCCTTCGAGCAGAATATAGACAATCGAAAACATTTGTCTTGATCAGCGAGGTATCATACTCAACAAAAACTGTTGTAACACTCCAGTAATATTAAAAAGACTAAAGAAAAATCTATCCGTTCAAAGTAAAGTTTAATGTTTATCGTACATCATCAGAAACAAATTACGACATATCATTACAAGCGAGATCCAGGTATCGTAACAGGTGGATCCCAAAAAAAGGACCCGATTCATATTAATCGCAATAAAAGGCGGTGACAGGCATAAATACGATATGGTGTATCACCGGTTCGCCGATCGGTACCCGGACAATAAGTAAAACTTTATCGCTGATCGACGGCTTCGAGTAAATCAAGAAACTGCCGAGCGTTGTGCGCTGATAGAGGGTGCAAGCTCTGTTTTAAGCCGATCCTTTATACAAATTTCAAATTATTCTTTATTCGAATTGGCATTTAAAATTTAATATTAAATACAATTTATTTATGATCATTATCTGTACATTAAAATATTTGGGATTTAAGTAAATATACAAGTATATCCTTAATTAATCTTTGTCCCTACTGGCTACTGCTGAAAAACAATGTTGTGCGATAGAATTTTGTAGCTCAATTTATACTGAGCTGAGTCATTTTGTTCTTCTTGTGGTATCCAGTATATTTATATGATATTGGCATGTTTTTGTTATATTGTGTTATGTGTTAAAGTTTAGTTTTAGTTAGCAACTGTGTATCACGGAAGATGAAATAAACGTCCTTTCTTTCTTATTATATAATGTTACAAATCATATCTAACTTTTAAAACGAATAATAAAAAGATAAAGGAATGCGTTTATTGAATCACACCGGGCATCTTACAGTGTACCAACACTTTTCACTACAAAATCCAACGACAGAATGATTTTACCACCAGTTCGGAACACTAATCCGCTTGAGAAGAACTGGAAAGAAATTCAGCGGTCGCTCTTATCACGAATAGCGATTATTTGAGGTTAGATTCTAATAACACGAAATACAAAAGAGGTCTCCCAAACATGTCTACCTCCTACGAATGCCACAAACCAAAAGAGAGCAAATGACGTCAGCCTTATATTACTTAGAAATCTGGATTCCTAACAATAATATTATATCCTCCTGCCCTTATCCCACTCTAAGTGGGGTCGGCACAACATGTTATAAACATGCTGTAACATGATTTAGCTGCGTTTTACGACCGGCTGCCTGCCTGACGTCAACTTACCTCAGTCGTATTTTACGACCCCTCAGTAAGAAAGAGGGTTGTCTATTTTACTAAACCGGCTACCACACGGTGGGTCAACTTACCTAAGTCGCCTTTTACAACACCTCGGTAAGAAATGAGGTTGGTCTATTCTACTCAGCCGGATACCACACGGCGGGTCGACTTACCTTAGTCGTCCTTTACGACACCTCTGTAAGAAATGAGGGTGGTACTATTCAGCCGGATACCACACGGCGTATTCCTAACAATAATGTATTTAGGAAAGTTTGTTTCTTATGTATTAATCATATTATTTTTTATTTCTTTCTTCTTTCTACGTCTATAATGGTGTGACCTAATAAATTTATTCTTATTCTCTTATTCTTAAAATATTAAAAGCATTCAATTTGATATGAAATTGGAACATTTATAGGTTTGGCTCGAGATGCCGTGAAAGTATCTTGTGTCTTGACGGATTTTTTCTTAATAACCAATAAACAAGATCCATGCTTTACTAAGTTATACATGCAGTGAAGTATCTTTGACTGTGGTCGTTGCAGTCATCATATCGCCAGTGTTCAAGACCTCTTGCATATGGGCCTTATCACGACCCATCAGTGTCTCGCACGACTGGTCTTAGTGAAGTGAATCAATTCATAATGTGTTAATATCAGTTGCACCCTGTCGCACTTATTAATTAGATGCAAACCATACCTATTACGGACTACAAGAACGAACGAGAGAACAACATATATGGTATCGTAATTGCAATGCTGGCATCTTTTGTTTACCTCAATACTTTAGATGTTTATTGAATAATTTCATAATGAAAAACATATAACGCATTTATATTGAGGTTTCACTGAGTTGCATTCTAAATTATATCTATTTAGCTATGCCCAAAATTCAACGTACGCCTCCCTCGTCACCCACGAAACTTAATAAATCACAGTCGCAATCTGATTCGAATATTCCACAGAAAACCGATGTAGTTACTAATCCCAAGAAACGCCCTCGAAGTGAATCCTCTCCAATAAACGAGTTTTTAAATTTTAAAACTGAGTTTAAGCAGGAAATTGAAAAATTGTTTACTTCTTGGAGTAATAGTCAAACGGAATCAATTACACAATTGATTGAAAAACAAAACTCCTTGTTAAATAAGTTAATTACGGAGGTTACTGAAGTCAAAACACAAAATTCTGAATTTCAAAAAACACTACTTGATCTAGAGAAATCGGTTTCGTTCGTTAGTACACAATATGAGGATGTTACTAAGAAATTAGATCTATTGAACAAAGAACGTTTATCTTTAACTGAATACGTGCACACTTTGGAGACTAAGATCAGTGATTTACAGCTCCGTACCAGAAATTCCTCCATAGAAATTCGAAATATCCCTGTCCGTGAAAAGGAAACATATGATGATCTGTGTTCTGTGGTATCGAATTTAGGGCTCACCGTTGGGAAACAACTCACTCCTTCTGACATAAGAGATGTTCGTCGTTTGCCTGGTAAACCTGGAACGTCAAAAGCGATTCTAGCCGAATTCGTACAAGTCGAGACAAAAATTAATCTTATTTCAAGAACGAGGGACTACAACAAGAAACATCCGGATAAACTTAATACAGAAAATGTTGGTGTACTCGGTACACGCATGCCAGTGTATGTTTCTGAGTACTTACCGTTGCAAGTCAAAAAACTATTATTTAAATGTAAGGCGTTTGCTAAAGAAAACAACTTTGAGTACTGCTGGACAAATAATGGTAACATATTTCTAAGGAAGACGACAGGAGCAAAACAAATTCTAATCAAGTCGGAACTAAGTCTATCAGAACTGCTTAAAAGTGAATGACTAGAACTAATGCTTTATACTGCTTGTAATTTAATTAGAATGTTTAATTTTTCAACTCTGTATACCTTTACTTAGTATACTATACCGCACCACATATCTAAACTATTCATAAACATACCTCACATGTTAATAATAAAGAAATATTATATGATATTTATTTATTAACGAATACTGAACATTCAGTTGCTATCAATTTCGTTTGGGCAATAGGTTTTATTTCTAGAGTACAAAATTACTATATACTTGTTCTACATAATTTGACATTCTATTTCAAGACCCGTTATTTTGTTTTTATTTAATTATCCAAATGGCAAATATAAAACAGTTTTACTCTGAGCTCAATAATCTCATTGTAGCTAAATCCTTTAAAATAAGACCAGAGGATTGTCATAAGTACATTAAAAATAACCCTAGCTCTCTAAAAATTTTACACTTAAATATAAGAAGTCTGAATAAAAATTTTGACCAGTTCAGGATACTTTTATGCTCCCTAAATGTTGATGTTGATATATTAATTCTATCTGAATGCTGGTTATCTAAAGTTCAGAGCTTACCTGACCTAGCAGGCTATACACCACACGCAACATGCACAGCAACAAACCAAAACGGAGGTGTGGTGATCTATGTTAAAAATAACCTTAGCCACAGTGTTGTTGAACCAACTTTTATGGAGGCTAATTGCCTCATATGTAAAATAAATAACAACGTTGCAATAGTAGCTCTATACAGATCGCCCTCTTATAAAAAAACTGCCAATTTTATAACTAGTTTAAATAGTGTGCTTAGTAATTTATCTTCAATAAGTAATGTTATTTTAATTGGTGATATAAACATAGATATCAAATTAGACAATAACGATCCCAATTCTAATGAATATTTAAATCTGTCGGCGTCTCATGGCCTTTTACCGGGTCATTTACTGCCAACAAGAGATAGTAACTGCTTGGACCATATCTTATTTAAATCTTCCCATCAGGCTCTAACCCTTGTTATTGACTCCACTGTTACTGATCATTCTTCTGTTTTATTTAATATGGATCTCGAGTTCAGGAAAAAATTACCTAGTCCTACTAGATCCAATATAGATTTTAATTCTGTAATCTTGGATTTAAAAAAAACTGATTTTTCTAGCGTATTAATGTTAAATGATGTTAACCAGGCAACTGACCAATTTTTAACCATCTTGACCTCAATAATTAAAACTCATACGACCTCAATTTTCAATATTCCTTGCAGACAAAGAGTCATCAAACCCTGGATCACCATTGGATTGCTAAGATGTATACGCAATCGTGATAAAATGCATAAAAATGCAATTAATAATCCTAATAATATAATTTTAGCTAATACTTACAAAAGATACCGTAATTTTTGTAATGACCTACTTAAAAAACTAAAACGAGAATATGAAAGATCCCAATTAGATAAAGCTAAGAACAATTCCAAAAAAACGTGGGAAGTCATTAAAAAAGTCACAGGTTTATATAAAGAAAAAACGCCACCTTTGCAGCTATTAAATCTCGACAAAGATCCTATGGAAGCTATTAATAAAGTAAATACATATTTTGTAAACATTGGAAGGGACCTAGCTCAACAAATTTCTTTAAATCAAAATATCTGTAGTTCTTCGGTGGGTGAATGTAACTCTATAGCACAGTCTATGGTCCTGTTGGAAGCTCACGAAGATGAGGTCGGTGCCATCATAATGAATTTACGCAACGATACTGCTGTGGGCTGGGATGGCATACCTGCCCGGGTTTTAAAATCCGCTTGTCCTATTCTTACCCCCGTCATAACGCACCTGTGTAATCTGGCTATAACAACCGGTTTATTTCCCAACTCCCTTAAAAGAGCAATTATATATCCCTTATATAAGAGCGGTGACAGGGGCAGTATCGCTAACTTTCGGCCAATATCTGTCCTACCTGTACTTTCGAAGGTCTTGGAGAAAGTTCTTAATAAAAGACTGATAAATTTTTTGGAAAAGAATAAAATTATCTCACAAAATCAGTTTGGGTTTAGGAAGAATAGGTCAACGGAAGATGCATGTCGCTCTCTTGTAGACCGCATTGTTTCGACCGTTGATCTAAAGTTAAAATGTCTGGGAATTTTTCTA
The DNA here is from genome assembly GCA_029227775.1 of Morpho helenor. Lineage (NCBI taxonomy): Eukaryota > Metazoa > Arthropoda > Insecta > Lepidoptera > Nymphalidae > Morpho > Morpho helenor. The sequence goes on along the minus strand of JARGCU010000034.1, from coordinate 15,711,640 downwards.
GACCTCTCCAAGGCATTCGATACTGTCTCTGCTCCGTTGCTTATTGATAAATTGTACAGTATAGGTGTCAGAGGTGGGGTTTTAAAATTATTTGCAAATTATTTGTCAAATCGCACCCTATGTACAAAAATTGGTTCTTATATTAGTCACCATGAACCCATGGATTTTGGAGTTCCACAAGGTAGCATCCTAGGGCCCACACTCTTTTTGATATATGTTAACCATCTTTGCTTGATGTCAATACCCCACTGCCAACTCTTTGCATACGCAGATGACACGGCCCTTATTATAACGGGCAGAAACTGGGCGGAAACAGTGGAACATTCTGAAAATGCCCTTAGACTCGTTATGGAATGGCTTAACAATAATCTTCTGACTCTTAATATTGGCAAAACGAAATTTATTACTTTTGCTACAAGACGTGCAGCACATCCTACAACTGATAGCATTAAGATTGTTGCTCACGTATGTGGTAGTAAGCATACCAATTGTAAGTGTCCTCTAATCACAAGAACAGTAACCATGAAATATTTAGGTATTTTAATTGATGACTGTCTTAGCTGGTACAGTCAAGTCGCATCAGTTACAAATCGTATTAGAAGCCTTATCATTGTTTTTAAGAAACTTCGGAATTCTGCTGATTTGGATATCTTAGGAACCGTTTACAGTGCTCTCTGCGAATCGATTCTCTCCTATTGTATTTCAGTATGGGGAGGTTCGTGCAAAACCACATTTATTAAAATTGAACGAGCTCAGAGAGCAGTGCTTAAGGTTATGCTCAGAAAACCATGGCGATATCCAACTTCAGAACTTTATAAGGATGCTAAAGTACTGACCGTAAGACAATTGTTTATTTTGAGGTCCACTTTATATCAACATGCTGCCCTGTCTCTTAAACTAATTTCCTCTTCTACACGAAGGAGAAAACCGGTCTGTCCGAATGTGTACAGCAAAACAGCTTTTGCCAAACGACAATTTCCGTCTACAACTTCCAGAATTTATAATAAACTTAATGATATTTTAGATATTTATAAAAAGAACAAATTTAATTGCAAAAAATCTGTAAAGTCCTGGCTGTCATCACTCAATTATTCTGAAACTGAAATGTTTATTATCTAAACTCGCTTACACATACACTCATATTAACAAATAAACACTAATACAAACATCTACGTATACACTTATACACACGCACACACACTCAAGCATGCACACACACGCACGCACGCACGCACGCACGCACGCACACACACACACACACACCCACCCACACACTCACACACAACTCTTCCATAATTATAATATAATTAATTATAGCATGTAAGTTTCTCATATAGTTTCGAATTTTTTAAGGAATTGCCGTTACCATTTTTTCAAGTTACGAGCCAAAACACTGACTTTCAAAACACAGGTTTACCCTAGCTTGAAAGTCAGGGTCACTATTAGTTAACAGATGTTAATATTAAGCCGAAAAATTATAGAATTATAGAATATATTTAAATAAGCTTAAAAACTGTATTAGGCTTTTTGGTCAAATAAAGTTATTATTATTATTATTATTATTATAATTGTTATTAATTTATAGAACACGTTTCGAACATAGTACAACCACGATAGACCGTTACAATATCTGGAGCAAATAAATAAAATGTAATCATATTTAATTACTAGAGTATAACAGTTACGAAGTCGCGTCTAAACTATAACCTTTCTCCGATTCGAGATTTATTTATTAGGACTTTGATATTCACTAGTAATATATCCTGGAAGTGCATGCATGTCAGGTAATGATTTTTTAAATTCAAGTCAAATTACTCTTTATTCAAATAAACTTGTAAGCAAGTGCTTTTTAATCGTCAACTCTAATGCTGACTAAATGTAACTAGTAATAAGAGTTTTATTTTGAAAACATCTACCGCGAGTTTCCTGCTTGCCGAGTTCTCGTCCTAACTCCGTGCCACAGTACCCTGCACGCGAGGTCTGAGTTAAACGGTTAGCCTATAGACTATGTAAGTTTCAATTGAGCCAAATTTCATCGATATCGGTCTTGCAGATTGTGAAAGCTTAACAGACAGACAGACTTTCATATAATATTAATATGGATTAGACAATGATCCGATTTATAACCGAACCTCGTTTAGACCGACAGCCGTTTATCTAAAATACCAATAAAAATTAATTCAACCCATCGCAATTCGACACAAACAATAATTTAGTTGCACGTAATAAATAACTGAACACCTGACCTCGCGGGCTTTTAACTGGTACATCGTTTTAACTGTAGCACTCGTATGTAGCTTTAACTTATCACCATGTGAAGCTAATGAAACTACGATAGCCGAGAGGTAAGACTGTGTGACTCTTTCAAGGGTTACAGGATCAAATCCCGGGCACATAACCGTGCGACTATTTCGAGAAAGCCATAGGTTCAAACTATATGATTGACTATATGGAATTAAAGAAAAATAATTACTTTAGTACTTTTGTAAAATAAATTTTTATGTGTCGCAAATTCCACTTCTTAAATCAAAATAGTCTTTATTCAAATATGCTCTTTCAAGAACTTTTGAATCGTCAAGAATATGATTCAATTAATGACGAAATCAATATGATTAATGAAGCTTCATCTTTTCACTATTTTCAGTATCATTTTATTTGATTGTAGTAACATTGTTATTATATTTAGCTATAAGGAACAATGTATCATTTTGTAACGGAGGAGGGCGTTGATCACTACAAGACAAAAGTAATAGTAAAATTATTTTGCTATAATCCGCGAAGAAGTAAAATAGAAAATATATATAATGCTAAATGTAAGTGGATAATCGGTTATCATACCTGATACATGCAGGATTCGTAAAAACACATGCACAAACCTATTGGTATTGCTTCGCTTTGCGATTTTGGTCGTGGAGTCTATCTCCTGATGATGCTTCGGTTGCGGGGCGAAACGATTGTTGAGTTTGTGATAGTGAACGTATATAGTGCTTGTGTATTGTGGTGGCGGTGGTGGAGGTTTGTGCATGTGTTTTTACAAATCCTGCATGTATCAGGTATGATAACCGATTATCCACTTACATTTAGCATTATATATATTGTCTATTTTACTTCTTCGCGGATTATAGCAAAATAATTTTATTATTACTTTTGTATTATGGATCTCCGCAAAGTAACGCCTATTTCTATAAATTATTCACTGCAAGACAGTTTATACTTCTGCAGGATCACCGTTTTTCATTGTATTATGTACCTGTGTATTGTTCCCAATAAAAGTTATTATTATTCATTTATTTCTCTTAAATCTAACTTTTTACATTTTTAAATATTTCTAATTAAAAAAAATAATTTAAAAAAACATTTAAAAATATAAAAAATTGTCGTCCGCCGGGAACGGGGAAATATCCCGAGTTGCCGGTGGTCAGGTATTATTATTATTATTATATTATTAGCTACAACTGGTTCAGAATGGTGCTCTCACTGAAAAGAACCAGCAAGAAACTCTACGGTTGATGTTTTAAACAGTTTCAATTTTACATTATTAAACCGTCTTGTATGAAGCTGAAAGGATTTTCAAATCTAGGCTAATTCAAATCTAATTTTTATCAATCAAATAATCTTCAATTATGTAATATGCTTTACGTATAATCAAAGAGATATGCCTGTACGTAACCTAAGCCTTTCTGTATACAGGTCTATTATGGATTGCATAGTTTCCGTATAAAAATGTACACTATATAAAAATGTACTTTATTTATTTGATTTTGACGGAAAATCGTGATTTTCCTCTCTCAATGTAACACCAGTTTAATTATACAGTACAGGAATTTAGCGAAATATTTTTGTAGTACTTTCCCAATAAACAAACAGTCTTAAACAGTCTTAACAGTCGTGGAATTAAATAAATAAATAAATAAATAAATATATAGGACACTTACACGCACGGTCATCCGTCCCCAATGTAAGTAACTTAATACTTGTGTTATGGTAGACAGAAAACTGGTGAATATACATATACTTATATATTTTTTTTAAATACATACTTAAATACAAATATACACCCAGGCTCAAAGGCCAACAAATTCTTTTTATAGAAAATGTTGGCCCTCGGCGGGAATCAAACCCGCGACCCGCGGAGCTGAAGGCAGGATCACTACCCACTGCGCCAACAGGCCAGTCAAATTAAAAATTATTTTTTATTTATTTTCGCTGCCTTGAAAAAGTTTAGTTTTTATTTATTTAACTTTAACTTACAGAATTAACTTTGTCTATGGTTTTATTATAAGTAAACATTGTTCGCACCGTATTTTAGTGACGTGCTTGCATCGATCGGGACGCGATAGTAGGCTACACGGCGCGTCCCGGCCTTGCGGGGCATATCGCGCGGAGCGAGCCGCGTGGTGCCACTAATTGATTTTATCTATGCAAGTTTGCTTTAGAAAAAACAAAACATTCCTGGGTGTACGGAATAAATATTTTTTTTATGAATTTTATCAAATTTACACCTTAAATTTAAATTATTTTATAGAATTAGGCGTTACTTTGCAGAGATCCATAATACAAAAGTAATACTAAAATTATTTTGCCATAATCCGCGATGAAGTAAAATAGAATATATATATAATGCTAAATGTAGAGTGGCCACGTGTGCCACGAGCTTCGCACGCTCGAATTTTCGCAAACTCGGCGCCGCACTCGTGGCTTTCACCGGACTCTTCGCGCCGGGCCACCTTCCACAGATACCACCCGAAACAACCATGTCCGGAAAGTACCTGTGTCAGGCGGAAGGTGAGGACCCCATGCCTCTTGACGACCCAGCCCTGGAAAATGGACTAGATGGCTGAAATCGTCCAGACACCTGCACTGGGTGATTACAGCCGCCGCCTCCATTGGCGGAGGAGCTCCTCCTGAGCTGCCCTCCACCAGTCCATCTCTTTTTTTTTTTTTTTTTTTTTTTTTTTTCTCTTTATGTTTAATTACTGTTGCTATTTATAATGCAACAACTTCATTGTCTATTTAAATGTCCATTATTTACAAACTTTTTTTTTTTTTTTAATTAATTAATTTAATTTAATACTTTATTTTAATTAATTGTTTTTTTTTTTTTTTTTTTAATTAATTTAATTTAATACTTTAGTGCTGTGTGATATTAGCTATTTTGCTTTTATTTCTGATATTGACTTTAATCACTATATTTAGTCCATATTCTATAAATTTCTTTACGTGTTCTTTATTGTTTACAATGTCTTTTAAGTTGTCTTCTGTGACTGAGATCCCCATCGAATGTTCCAGTTCCCATCTTTGGCGGCTAAACTTTGAGCATTCACATAAAACATGTAGCACTGTTTCTGGTGTTTTTCCGTCACAGTCACAGTTCGGATCTGCCGTCAGTTTATATTTATGTAGATAGTGTGCGAAACCCCCATGTCTAGTAAAGAGTTGAGCTATCTGGTTATTAAAAGTTAATTTATTGATTATTTTATACCCTTGTCTAACCTCTGGAAAGAATCTTTTCGTTGTTTGTCCTTCTTGAGCTTTGTCGTATATTTCCTGCCAGACTTTGATTGTTTTTTGTCTTATGTGCCACTTCGCGGAAGCAACCGGGATGGCTTCATACACTGGTGCTGTTTTTTTGTTAAGTGCTGCATATTTTGCAAGTTCGTCTGCTCTTTCATTACCCTTGATTCCTGTGTGTGCCTTCACCCAGTAAAATTTCAATTCTTTTCCAATTGCACTTATCTGTTCCATCTTGTGTTGAATTTCATTTACAAGTGGGTGCAAGTTATTAGGATCTTGAAGCGCCTGAAGAGCAGACCTAGAATCGGAGAAAATATTAGCATTATCTTTAAACTTAGTGCTCCATTCTACCGCTCTTAATATCGCGATGAGTTCAGCTTGATAGACTGAGCAAAAGTTCCGTTTATCTTACTTCCGTCTGTGAATACCATTAACCGGTCATTTTTAATTCTGTTGATGTCCTCCGAGCAGAGAATATCATGATATTGAATGGTGCTCCTTTTGCCTGGATGAACTAAGTTAAAAGGGCTTATTAGCGTTTCTAGTTTTCTGCCTGGAAATTCATCCATACATCTTCCCCTCTTAAGCTCATACAGAAGTGACGCTTCTTTCGCACGTAGATCAAGTGGAAGTATCCCTCCCAGCAGGTTGCTAGCTACATGAGATATTGTTCTATGCGATTTCGAAATTTTTATTGCAAATAACCTGGTTATGGTGCGAAGCCTTTTTTGAATGTACTTTCTTTCCAGTGCAGATGACCAGGCACTCGCTGCGTATAATATAATGGGTTCTATAACTGTAATGTAAATAGTTTTTATTATATCCGAATTTAGTCCCCAAGTTGCCCTTGCAGATTTGGTTAAAGCTTTATACAGGTTTATTGCCTTTGTCGTGACATTTTGAAAAGGATCCAGTCCATCTCTACTGCCGCTGAGTTTCCCCCCTATGAACGGGCTTCAACTCTACGGCGGTAGGCCTGAGCTAGCGCCTCTAGGTCCCATAGAAGGAACCTGGCCAAGGCACAGGCCGCCTCTCCGGAGAGTCCTCTCTTCGCCTCTGATGCTGAGTTTATTATTGTTAAGTCCGTAGTTAAGATACGCGCTATCTTCAGGCCATCATTATAGCCTTTTATCATCCTTTTATCCTTTTATCATATCATCCTCCTCTCCTTATCCCACTCTAAGTGCGATCGGCACAATATGTTACAAAACATGATGTCACATGATTTGGATACGTATTTTACGATCGGCTGCCCACCGTAGTCGTATTTTACGACACCTCTCTAAGAAGGAGAGTGGTCTATTCTACCCAGCCGGTTAACCCACGGCATGCATTCATACATAGCAATGTTATATGTAAAAACGGTATGATATGACGTTTCCAACTCGTGCAAATGTCGCCTTAAAAGTCGCTTTTGCTATCTAATAAAGATATATATCACATATCAATAAATCACATTCTAAACATAATGGCCGATTTAAATAATGTCAAACATCTATAAAATTTATCAAGCAATCAAGACGTCCATATAACAAAAATAAATCCAAAATACATTTAAGTTATTTATTACTTTGAAACGGTAATAATTAAAAGAATATAATCTTTTAATTATTACCATTCCATTATTTTCTTATTTAAATATATCAAAAATGTATAAAAAAACATTTGTCATGAGCAATTTACAAGTTTTCTTATCACGTAGAATCGAACAACTCAATTAAAAAAGGTTACGGAAAGTGTAAAAAAATACATTAGTTTAAATAACGCGATAAAGACCAGTTCTAAGGTCAGAAGTCATTTTGAAAGGCAAAAATCTTCTAATAACCTATTTTAACGGATATTTAAAGTTGTTTTAATATTTCTTCGCGGATTATAGCAAAATAATTTTATTATTACTTTTGTATTATGGATCTCCGCAAAGTAACGCCTAATTCTATAAATATTTGTAACGAACAGAATCAGCTAAAAGATTCTCAAGAAGGCTTCTGTATCCAAATTTTAGTATAAGATTATTAAATTATAGAATTAGGCGTTACTTTGCGGAGATCCATAATACAAATGTAATAATAAAATTATTTTACTATATTCCGCGATAAAGTAAAATAGAAAATATCATCATCCTCCTGCCCTTATCCCACTCTAAGTGGGGTCGGCACAACATGCTTTAAACATGCAGTCACATGATTTGGCTACGTATTTTACGACCGGCCGCCTGCCTGGCGTCAACTTATCATAGTCGTATTTTACGACACCTCGATAAGAAAGCGGGTGGTCTATTCTACTAACCGGATACCACACGCTGAGTCAACTTACCTTAGTCGCCTTTTACGATACCTCGGTAAGAAATGAGGTTGGTATATTTTACTCAGCCGGATACCACACGGCGGGTTGACATACCGTAGTCGCCTTTTAAAACACCTCGGTAAGAAATGAGGGTGATACTAGTCTATGCGTTCTATTTTGACTGGCCCGTTGGCGCAGTGGGAAGTGACCCTGCCTACAGCTCCGCGGGTCGCGGGTTCGATTCCCGCCGAGGGCCAACATATTCTATATAATGAATTTGTTGGTCTTTGAGCCTGGGTGTATTTATGTATTTAAGTATGTATTTAAAAAATATATAAGTATATATTCACCAGTTGTCTGTCACCCATAACACAAGTATTAAGTTACTTTCTTTGGGGACGGACGCCCGTGTGTGTAACTGTCCCATATATTTATTTATATATTTATTGAGCCGGATACTAGGACGATAAATAGTTATGATAAGAAAAATAATATGTACAAAAATAAAAGTGAAAAAATAAACTTATTATACTTTCAATTATCTAAGTTTAACTTTTATCATATAATCTCGGAGCACGGTAGCGCGGGATAACGTATCTAACGCGACATCTCTAACATAAATTTAGTGTTGTACCCGACCCCGGGTTAACTACGCTCCGACGTGCCGCACTATTTCTCGCCGATTCATTGATATCGATGAAGTTTTATAACCCTACTTGACGATACGCCATGGCTTTGCACAATTAATATATTGTGCCTTAGGCGATATAACTTTAAATAAATAAATAAATAAATAAATAAATAAATAAATAAATAAATAGGACACTTACACACACGGTGAATATATAGGACACTTACACACACGGTCGTCTGTCCCCAAAGTAACTTAATACTTGTGTTATGGTAGACAGAAAACTGGTGAATATATACTTATATATTTTTAAATACATACTTAAATACAAATATACACCCAGGCTCAAAGGCCAACAAATTCTTTTTATAGAAAATGTTGGCCCTCGGCGGGAATCGAACCCGCGACCCGCGGAGCTGAAGGCAGGATCACTACCCACTGCGCCAACGGGCCAGTCAGCAACTTTAAAAGGAATGAAAATATTATTTTGCTATAAAGTAGCGGCCTATTCCCACTGTTGGGAATAAGCCTCTTCTCTCCGTTTTTGGAGAGAAGGATTGGAGCTAGGACCTACCACGCTGCTCCAATGCGTATTTGTAGGTTACACATATCTCCAGAATTTTCTAGAGATATGCAGGTTTCCTCACGATGGTTTCCTTCACCGAAAAGCGTGTGATAAATTGTAATTATCAATTAGACACATAATTTTTAACAGAAAAACTCATCGGTGTCTGCCCGGGTTCGAACCCGTGACCTCCTTGAAAGAATCTCACGGTTTTACCGCTGGACTACTACAGCTCGCGTTAAAAGAAAATATATGTAATGCTAAATGTAGAGTGTAGTATTCGTTCTTATACCTGATACAAGAATTTATTAAAAAACATGCACTATCCGTTACCAATAACACAACAATGCACAAGCACTGCACACATTCACAACCACAATCTCAAGAATTATTTCGCTCCGTAACTGAATAGCTTGAGAAATTCATTACATAAAAATTATATACAAATCGTAAGCATAATCATTATTTAGTAATAAATATGATGTGTTTTTAAAAATTCTTCATGTACCAGGTGTGAAATCATTTAGAGTGATTTAGCTTATTGTTTTATCGCGGATTATAGCAAAATAATGTTTTCATTACTTTTTATTCTTCTATTTATCTTAAATTTAATCATCATGCTCCTGCCCTTGTCCTGCCTAACGTCAACTTACCTTAGTCACTTTTTACGACACCTCGGTAAGAAAGAGGGTGGTCAATTCTACTCAACCTGATATCACACGGTGGGTCAACTTACCTTAGTCGCTTTTTACGATACCTCCGTAAGAAATGAGAGTGGTCTATTCTATTCAACCCTTTACCACACGACAATTATCTTAAATTTAGTATGGATTTGTAATTTTTTTTAAACGGCAGCCATTTTTATATTCTGACTACTCCACATGCTAGTAAAAACAGTTATAAAATCTTACCGCTATACTAACCTAATTAGAAAAGTTGTAAGGCAATGTTAGTCTTATCTTACAACCTTACCTGCTCCTAACATGGACGCATTACAGAAAATATAAGATATTTAGTTCAGCTAAGTATCTAAGAAAATACATGTAGGTTAAAGTACCGCCAAGTTAAGCTATCTTTACCTGTGGCTTTGCCCCCGTGGAAATCAGTGTGCCCCAATTTTTTTCCAGAATTGAAATTTGTAACATAAAAGTAGTTATTGTGAGCTAACCATAATAGGTAGAGACATGCTCTCACAGACTTTTTTGGAGCGTTTTTGTAGATCTACAATTCTCTAATACATTTGGCTAGTGTATCCCTCCTGGTTTACGCGGGGCAAGCGACTAAAGCTTCCAGCAAGCGAGTTTTTTTTCAAAACCTCTATCTGTCCTCTTGAGATATGCAGGTTTCCTCGCGACGTTTTCCTTGACTGAAAAACGTTTGATAAATTGCAATTAACAATTAGATCCATAAGTTTTAACAGAAAAACTCATTGGTGCCTGCATGGGATTTGAGCCCATGACCCCACGAAAAAGTAACACGATCCCACCGCTGGGCTATCACAGCTTGGACTCTGCAAAGTAACGCCTAATTCTATAATTTAATAATAATTTTTTTTAGTGTTTAAGTGGTAGTAGATAGGGAATCTTTTTTAGAAACTATTTAACTTTACCATTATAGCAGTTTGTTGGGAATTCTAATACGCCTGGCCGGTAACACCGGACGGCCTCGTTACTACGGCAACAAGAATAATAACGAGAATAATAAGAAAAAGGAGAGTAACAAGGCTGTCAATGTTGGAACTTATATAATCTTAGATAATCTTGGATAGTAAATATATAATTGGATAAACACACAGATCCTGTTCGTGGAATTATCCCCGACATATTTTTGGTGACCCCGACGTGATCTACGTGATACTATTGCGCGAAGGATCTGTGTTGTCTTTTGTCTACTCACAGGGAAGTACGCCCAATTTTGGTCTTATACTTTGTGTGTGCAGACGGAAGAACGTTGTGTTCATGATTGTTTTGCATCTGCAAACAGTGTTCACATCCGCTTGATTAAACTCAACTGAATACTATTCTATACTATTACTATAGTACTTAAAGCTAGCCCTAGATTGAACTAGGTAAAACTATAAAACTATTTACTTTACTATGAATACGAATGTGTTACTCTAAACTACTTATATTAAAATTAGCTACCTACTTACCTATCTACTTATATAAGAACGAATGTTACTCTCTTATAATATTATCGAAGTTCTTAATACTGAATTGAAACAATTAGAGTTACTAACTTATCTTTATTTCTTATAAATATTGTCATTAAATACACTGTCTTTAATTTCATTCTTTGTTTGCATCTTTCTAACTAAAAATCTAAATCATTCTAGGTTCTTTGTGGCCACTGCTTCTCCGACCCCGCGTAAAGTTGGTGTTCGGTGCTGTTACATCGCGTCGACTGCGTGTGACCTCCACTGACCGCGAGCACCTGACTGGGGCCGGCGTCGTCATTTTTTGACGCTGTAACTAACGTTGCGGTTCTTTGATACCTATATTGTCATTACTTACCCCGAACAGTCTGTTTAGTTGATTATTGTAATAAGGCATTAAATTGTTATTTACTATGGCGGAAGATTTGAAAGAACTTGTTCGGAAACGTGCTAGTATAAAGAGTCGAATTACGACGTTTGCGAAATACTTACAAACTACTTCATTAATTGATCCTAAGGAACTTACAAAGGCATTAGTTGCGGAACTTGAATTAAAACTATCGCGACATAGAGACTTATTTACTCAGTTTGATTCTTTAAAGGATAATATTGAGATGTTAGATTTCGATCAGTTAGAGGAACATGAGAAAATCGAAAATGATTTTTGTTTGAATATTTCTCGTGCCGAAAGTATAATTCAAAGTGTAACTGCTCTACATGTGTCCTCAAATTATAGCTCGATAGCTGGCTCAAAAGTGCCTTCGCACTCTACTGAAAACGTTCGTAACCATAATATTGATAGTATAAAGCTTCCCACCATCCAACTTCCGCGGTTTGACGGCAACTACCTTAAATGGATGGAGTTTAGGGATACGTTTGAGTCTTTAATAAATAGTAATAATATCCCTGACATCAATAAATTTCATTATTTACGCTCTTCACTTGAAGGTGGAGCGTCTCAAGTTATAAAATCGGTTGAGTTTACTGCTGCTAACTATAAATCTGCTTGGGATTTGCTTGTTAAACGTTATAATAATAATAGAATACTTGTAAACAACCACTTAAACTCTCTTTTTAATTTTGAACCGATTTCTAAGGAAAGCTTCAAGTCTCTGCGTTATATGATTGATTACTATTCTAAAAATTTGAGTTCCTTAAATAATTTAAATGAACCTACTTCTCATTGGGACACATTGATTGTTTATGTGATGGTGTCGAAACTAGATGGCGCCACTAGTCGCAAATGGGAAGAAAGTAGGACTAACACGAATACTTCGCCTACTTTAGCTGAATTTAATGAATTTTTGCGCAATCGCGCTGATATTTTAGAAACTTTGCAGTATAATAATGTCACTAAATCTGAAAAACAAAGACAGTCGTTTTCAAAGGAAAATAAACTTTCTACATCTTTTGTAGCTTCTCCTACTTTGAAAAATGCTAATTGTGTTATTTGCTCAGAACAACATTTAGTGTATAAATGTGATAAGTTTAAATCTATGTCAATAGACTCCAGATACAGTGAGGTTTTAAAACACCGCTTGTGTCAAAATTGTTTGCGTCCTGGACATTTTTCTTCTAGCTGCAAACATACTCCATGCAAATTCTGTAACAAAAAACATAATCTATTATTACATAGAAATACTTCTGGCGCTTCTGTCGCAGCGTCCGCTCCTGCGTCCTCTTCGTCTGAAGAAGCTTCTGCTCAGATTTCCACTGTTGCTATGATAGATCCTGTATCATTGTCCGCTGTAACTCTCGGTCAGGTCTTGTTGTGTACTGCTGAAGTGGAGCTTGTTGATACTAATACTAATAACTGTCATGTTGTTAGAGCTCTTCTAGACAATGGATCTCAGTCTTCTTTTATTACTGAAAATTTGCAAAATAAATTACAAATTCCTTGCTCGAATACTAATCTGTCTATTGCTGGTATAAACAATAGAGTCACTACTACTACTAAGAAATGTAAGGTAACATTGAAGTCACGGGTGAATACTTTCAAGTGTAATGTTTCTTGCTATGTCATACCTGCGATTAGTGGTAAACTACCTGGTGTCGAGGTAGATATTTCGCGACTTTCTCTTCCTGATTCTATTGAACTTGCTGACCCACATTTCCATCATCCCTCTGATATTGATATACTACTTGGTGCCGATATTTTTTGGGACATAATGGATTCCAAACAAATCAAGTTAGGCAAAAATAAGCCCACGCTCCAAAAATCTAAACTAGGTTGGCTCGTGACAGGACCTACTACTACTCAGAGTCCTGCTTCTACTACTCATTCTAACTTTTGTCAAGAGATTAAAGATTCTATTGCTAAATTCTGGGAAATCGAAGATATTCCTCTAGCTACTAATATATCTCCTTCTAAAGATAAGGAGTATTGTGAAAATCATTTTACTTCTAATACTGTGCGCTTGGAGAATGGTAGGTTCTCTGTTAAAATTCCTTTTCGCGAGGTTCCCGAGGTGGCTCTTGGCGACTCTTATCATCTAGCCAAGAGGCGTTTCTATAATCTGGAAAAGAAATTGTCTAAATGTAACTTGAAAGCAGACTATGCTAACTTTATTAATGAGTATGAAAGACTAGGACATCTTACTAACTTGGGTACCGTGAGAGAAGTCATGGACCGACTTACCTTTGGTTACTACATTCCTCACCATGCTGTAATTCGTGAAGCTAGTGAAACTACTCGCCTCAGAGTAGTCTTTGATGCTTCTTGTAAAACTACTAGTAATAAATCACTAAATGATATTCAATATGTTGGACCTGTGGTCCAGGATGACTTAATGGCTATACTACTACGTTTTCGTCAATATGCGTATGTAGTGACAGGTGACGTTGAGAAAATGTATCGCCAAATAGAGGTGGACAGTTCTCAACGTCACCTGCAGCTAATTCTGTGGAGGGAGAAAGAAACACTCCCGCTAAGAATATTAAAACTTAATACAGTCACATACGGAACCGCCTCCGCTCCATATCTTAGCACGAGGTGTTTAGTTCAACTCGCTGATGAGTGTTCTGATGATATGATTGCTAATACCATAAGGCACGATTTCTATGTCGATGATTTGAATACTGGTTCTGATTCTAAAACTGTCTTAGCTTCCACTGTGAAAGGGGTTATTGATAAACTTAACGAAGGTTGTTTTCCTTTGAGGAAATTCCGTACTAATGCTCCTGATATATTTGACGATATTCCTACTTGTAATGAATTTCAAGATTTCTGTAAACAGTCTTCTGTATTGGGACTAAGATGGACACCTGACTCTGATACTTTGCATTTTTCGGTTAATGTCGAAAGTATAGCTAAAGTAACTAAACGTTCTATACTGTCGAACTCTTGTAAAATCTTTGACCCATTGGGTTTGTTATCAGCTTGTACCATATTCCATAAAATTACTCTTCAAAAATTATGGCTTAGTAAACTTGACTGGGATGATAGCCTCCCAGAAGATACAAAAAAATCTTGGCTAAGCTTCTATAATGAGACGAAATTGTTTGAAGACATAAATGTTTCTAGATATGTACTTTGTGAATCTCCTACGTCTGTAGAAGCGCACTGCTTTACAGATGCGTCACAAGACGCTTATGGGACTTGCATTTATCTAAAATCTACTAATGATAAGGGTGATCAATCTGTTAATTTACTCTGTGCTAAGGCCAAGGTCAGTCCGTTGAAATCTGAAACTATTCCACGCTTAGAGCTCCTAGGCGCTTTGCTTGGCGCTAAATTATATGCTAAGGTTATACTGTCACTTAAAATTCCTATTACTCGTTCTGTATTCTGGACAGATTCTACTATTGTTCTGGGATGGCTGCACACTCCACCTAAAACACTTAAAACGTTTGTTAGTAATCGTATTGAACAAATTAGGGACTTAACTAATGAAAACTGCTGGCGTCATGTACCTACCGAATTGAATCCTGCTGACATGGCTTCCAGAGGGATTCAGCCTCGTCTTCTTCCTGGGAATGTCCTTTGGTGGCACGGCCCGTCCTTTCTGGCTAAACCTGAAAAAGAATGGCCTTCTTCTCCACATGCTCCTGCTGTGTTACCTGAAACAAGAATAAGCTTAAATACTAATATTTTACCTAATGATGTAATACCGTTTAATAAATACTCTAAACTCTATAAATTGCAAAGAATTTTTGGTTATGTACTGAGATTTATAAATAATATTAGAAAAAATAATACCAAAATAACTGGTAATCTCACCTGTTCTGAATTGCACACTTCACTTACCTTGCTAGCGAAAGCTTCACAAAGAGAAACTTTCATTAAAGATATACACTCGCTAGAAACTGATAAAATCCTAAATCGTAAATCTTCTATTCTTTCTTTAAATCCGTTTTTGGACGATCAAGGCATATTACGTGTCGGTGGTCGTATCGACAACGCTTCATATTGCCCTTATAATAAAAGGCATCCTATTTTACTAGACCCTAAACATGTATTTACGAGAATGTTATTTGAAAAAGAACACTTACGGCTTTTACATTGTGGTCCTCAACAGTTGTTGAGTTCCATTAGAGAACTTTTTTGGCCATTAGGTGGCAAAGTGTTAGCAACTGCTACTGTACGATTATGCGTACGTTGTCAAAGATTTAGGGCTAAGCCTATGCAACAATTAATGGGTGACTTACCTGAACCTCGTGTTACTCCTGCTTCTCCTTTTGAGACTTGTGGCACCGACTTCGCTGGACCTTTTCTTATTCTTAATCGTAAAGGTAGAGGCGCAAAGACTTCCAAGTGCTATTTATGTATTTTCATCTGTTTTGCTACAAAGGCTGTACACTTGGAAGTAGTTAGCGACCTAAGTAGCAATGCGTTTATTCTATGCTTGCGTAGGTTTATCGCAAGACGTGGTAAACCTCATACTATTTTTTGCGATAATGGAAAAAACTTTGTAGGAGCTAGTAATGAACTAAACAGACTTCTAAAGAAATGTCAAGCACCAGTCAGCGACTTTGCGTGCAATGAAGGTATTAATTTTAAATTTTCTCCCGTCTATGCACCTAGTTTTGGTGGGGTCTGGGAGGCAGGGGTTAAATCGGCCAAATATCATTTAAAACGAATAGCAGGTAACTCTAGTCTAACTTTCGAAGAATTGTATACACTGTTTGCTCAGGTTGAAGCGATCATGAACTCACGTCCACTTACGTCAATGTCATCTGATCCTTCTGATCTACTACCCTTAACACCTGGGCACTTCTTAGTGGGTCGACCGTTGACTTCACTGCCTTCGCCTAATATCGAACGTATCAGCCTCAACAGATACGAGCTGATCGAACGCCTGAGACATCACTTTTGGTCACGCTGGAAAAGGGATTACTTGTCGACTCTACAGGAACGTGTGAAATGGAGGACAAGACAGCGAGATGTCAAGATCGGTGATCTTGTCTTTGTACTGGATGATCACTTAACGCCGATGAAGTGGCTTCTGGGCCGCATCCATCGACTATACCTTGGCGCCGACGGACTATGCAGAGTCGTCGACGTTCAAACTGCAGGTGGTATCATTAAGAGATCCATCTCGAAACTTTGTGCACTGGAAGGCACGTCAGATTCCCAAGAGCTCTTTGGGAAGCAAGTTCCCAAGGGGGGGGAGGATGTTGGGAATTCTAATACGCCTGGCCGGTAACACCGGACGGCCTCGTTACTACGGCAACAAGAATAATAACGAGAATAATAAGAAAAAGGAGAGTAACAAGGCTGTCAATGTTGGAACTTATATAATCTTAGATAATCTTGGATAGTAAATATATAATTGGATAAACACACAGATCCTGTTCGTGGAATTATCCCCGACACAGTTTAAGAAACTGTTAAAGGGAGGCTGATACTAAAAGCCTATTATACTGTTGAGAATTATTTAGATGATAAGATTGCGTGGATATAATTATTGTTCTAAGTAGACTACACCCTGTACAAGATAGTAAAGACTTAATGTAACTATTTTTAAGTACTATTTCGAAAAGAGCAACCGCCGAGTTTTTTTGCTGGCTCCTCTCGGTAGGAACAGCTTTAGGAACCAGCAGTAGAGTTGACGATTCAGTAGCGCTTCTTTACAAGTTTACTTGAATAAATAAAATTTTGAATTTGAATTCGAATTACTATACTTGTCCATTTCTTTTTACAAGAGAAAAGTTCGTGTATGATTTTCATCGCCAGTAAAAGTTAAAATGCTTTTTTTCTAATTCGTAAGAAAATAGAGTTCTACCGTCTATTTTTAAACTAAATGTACATTTTAAAATTATAAAAACAAGTTTAATTTTTACATGTCCGCGCGTTCATCGGTAAATCAGTAATACTTATTTCTGATTCCACCTGCTGTTCAGTGGTCCGGGAGCGGCGCCGGGTGAATAAACAATGCGATATCGCAGAATTATAGCACCACGTAATGCCACAACACTGTGCGATGAACGGTGTTATGCGACAGTGATAACGATATCTATTGATAGATGTAGAGATATCCAATATCTATCCGTTGAGGTACCTAAAAATTGAATATGGAATATATATACATATATAAAAAATTAAATACATATACCTGGATGACCGAGTCTTGCTCGGTAAATTAAAAAAAGAATAAAGAAATAAATAAATAAAATTGAATAAAATTAAAAACATTGAGGATGTGGGGCTCGAATCTAGGTATTTTCACCTCTCTAGACCGCCCATTCCCCAAATGAGCTGGCGTGACTTGACATTTAATAGCGAAAATTATTTTTTCAATTCAACATAAATTTTAGCATATTCCTGAAAACAGGGATAAAACGAGATTTTTTTAAATAAAACCTAGCTAGATCGATTCTTCTCCCCCAAAACCCCCTACATGCTGAATTTTAGGTAAATTGTTGGAGCCGTTTCCGAGATTAGAGATACAAGATTAACTCATTTAAATATTAAATATATAAAATAATCTCATAGAAAATCAATAACTTTTTATTTTTGTTTCTTTGTATTATCTCAGAGATATGAGTCAGAAGTGACTCATTCTTTATTTAAAACTAGCAATCGCCAGCGGCTGCACCCGCGTGGTACGATTAAAACCGTAATATATATAGTCTTTTAATAACCATATAAATGGTTAAAGTGGGTTTTTACCTATTTAACCTTAAAAGCTAGACATATGCTGTCGCGGAGTTTTATTTTCAACTTTTAGAGAGGAACAATTTTGTTAACATGATTTTTGAATAACGTTTTCGTACTATTTTTTATTGCTGCTCCTTTCCTATTCATCTTAGCGTGATGTTAATATAAATAATAAATGGAATATTTTACACTGAAAGAATTTTTCAAATCGGTCCAGTAGTTTCTGAGATTAGCGCATTGAAACAAATCTTTAGCTTTATATATTAGTATAGATGTCTCCGATAGAAACATATCACATCTTAATTTCCTAAAGCACTAAGGGGTCCAGTGACTTATATTACTTTTTCTTACTAAAAAGTCAATTTGTTTTGTGTTCTTTTTAAGTAGCACTAGCAGTAAAAATAGTTATAAATATTTCACTCTTGCAGCATCCCGTCCTTAGAGGAGATGTTACCGACCACCCGGGTCGCGACACGCGCTTGACCGTTCGATTTACGGGCACATCGCACCGGCTTAGATAGCGACGGCACTGTGGCGCAGTGGTGCGAAAACCATGTCACCACTAAACGTCCTTGAAACGAATCCTCTGATTAATAAATTGAAGTTCAAAATATTCTTTACTAGTATTCGTCAGCGGCTCCAACCGTGTGGAAAGATTAATCGTAATAAAAATACAAAAGTAATAATAAAATTATTTTGCTATAATCCGCGAAGAAGTACTAATCGGTTCAATCCCACCCTTTATTTTAAAATAAAGGGTGGGGTTGAACCGATTAGTATATAACTAAACTTATTTGGGTATTGCTTCGCTTTGCGATTTTGGTCGTGGAGTCTATCTCCTGATGATGGCTGATACAGAAAGCCTACTATACTCTTAAAGATTATTTAGAAGATAAGAATGTGTGGATATAGCTCTCTTTGAACCTGTAAAAGACAGTAACGACTTAATGTAAATAATATTAAGAATTATATTTTTTAAAAGAGCAAACGCCGAGTTTCTTGTTGGCTCTTCTCGGTAGGAACTGCTTTCCGAACCAGCAGTAGAGTTGACGATTCAAAAGCACTTGTTTACAAGTTTATTTGAATAAAGAATATTTTGAATTTGAATTTGAATTTGAAGCTTCGGTTGCGGGGCGAAACGATTGTTGAGTTTGTGATAGTGCAAGTATGTAGTGCTTGTGTATTGTGGTGGCGGTGGTGGAGGTTTGTGCATGTGTTTTTACGAATCCTGCATGTATCAGGTATGATAACCGATTGTCCACTTACATTTAGCATTACATATATTTTCTATTTTACTTCTTCGCGGATTATAGCAAAATAATTTTATTATTACTTTTGTATTATGGATCTCCGCAAAGTAACGCCTAATTCTATAAATTACGTAATAAAAATACTATATAATAGTATTTTGATAACCATAAAAGTGGTTTAAGGGGGTTGACCTTAGAAGTTAGACATATGCTGTCGCGAACTTTTATTTAGATATTTTAGAGGGGAACAATTTTGTAATACATGATTTTTGAATATCTTTAATTTAGTTTGAAGCATCATCAGGAAATAAACTCACACAAAGGCGATATCGTGGAGATTATTGTCGTTGTAACAGGTATGAAAACTGATTGTTCACTCTACATTTAGCATGATATATATTTTATATTTTACTTTATCGCGGATTATAGCAAAATAATTTTATTATTACTTTCATATGCGATCTATTTAAATTCCAATCTAAGTATATTAAATTTGACTTTAATATCTTCCCATTACACCTATCATAAATTAAACGTTTATTAGTACACTACGACAAAGCTTCTAATCTAAATATTAACTAATCACAAAATAACCCTTAGTAGCGCTATAATTTACGACTGAATGAATAACGACATAAAAAATGGGATCAAAAGGCGATCGTATATCAGAAAGTCAGCCATCAACGTCCAACACTCATTCTAGTTCGTCCGTAGACAATAAACCCAGATTTATTTCGATTTGGATCGTAAATTAACTGGACACTTTTAATGCGGACCCATTTTGAACTATTACGGGGGCATAAAAGTTAAATTTTCAAACATTAAGAATTTCGAACGTAAATTGCGTAGCTGTTTATAATCGTATCAACTTTTAGTTTGTTTGTTAGTACGAAAGTAATAAAAAAGATTCTTCATCCTCCTCGACAACAAAACCTGTGTGCTCTACCACGCTGGAGATGGTGGAGATAGGTACCTATGAAGACATTGCCCCCATCCCCGCGAGCAGCAACTCTGTATCCCAGAGTGTGCCACCTCTGGGTCGAGACTCTCTAAAAGTGGCCCCTTCCTCCGCTGGACGATGCATCGGGAGCACCAGATGCATCAACCCCCTCGGGGACCTTATAGGTTGGGCGTCCGATTTAAGCCCATTGGGAACGCCCAGAAGGTCCCCATTAGGGCGGCACGCGATGGTCTTGAGCGAGTCGCCTGCACCCGGCTCGCCTGCGGCGAATCGGTTCCAAGGACTCGACTTCCCGGATCCGCTCCACCGCTTCCTTCCGCGAGATGACGTCCTTGCAGAAGGAGGCCATCGCTGCCCACGATCGCTCCCTGTCCACCATGGCACGAACCACAGTGGGCAGGGAGAGATCGTGCCCCACCTGTACCACGAGTTTTGCCCGCTGAACCGCCCAATCTGGACAGTCCGCAAACGTGTGCAGCGCAGTATCGAATTCGTGCGCCGTACTCGTGGCACTCTTCCTCCTGCATCTATCCCACTCTAAGTGGGACTGGCCCAACATGTGTTTCTTTTCCATTCGTCAACTCTGGCGCAACTTTAAAATATATGTCATACTTCACACAATCCAATCATCTCTTTGTAGGCTTTCCTCTAGTCATAATTAAACCACATCCCCTTATGAAATGTCCTTACCAACCAAATCTTACATCTCTCGTGTTCTCTATCATGGGTAACGCAACTTTCAAACTTTCCCTTATATACTCATCATCTTCCTTCTGCCCTAATCTTTTTCTAAGTGGGGTCAGCACAACATGTTATAAACATATTGCCACATGATTTGGCTAAGTATTTTACGTCCGGCCGCCTTATCTATTCGACTCAACCGGATACTACACGATGGGTCGACTTAACTTAGTCGTCTTTTACGACACCTAGGTAAGAAAGAGTGTTATCTATTCTACTCAACCGGATACCACACGGTGGATCGACTTACCTTAGTCGCCTTTAACGGCACCTCGGTAAGAAATGAGGGTGATCTATTATACTCAACCGGATACCACACGACTGAGGGTGGTCTCTGGTAGCCGTTTTACCACACGGCATTCTTCCTCTTATATGTATATTCATTTCGTATTACTGAATTGTCAGACCACCTAGATTGTTCAGATTGTTCCTAATATTCTCATCTCATTTGCATGCACTTTTCTTTCAGCCACCAAAAAGAATACTATAAATGGAATAAACACTGGCAGTAGACTCGAAAATGAGTGTCCTGAAGATGGTTTTATCTTCGGCCACAGACCATAAACCTGTGATTTTAACCTACTTGATCGCGTTAGCATTACGTCAATATGTATGACGCTGCAACAGCGACTTCTAGTGACCAATGGTCAAACGTCGAAGAGCGACTAAAAAATAATTTTCAATATCTTCGTTTGATACTTGATATAATTAATGTTTTATGTTTTACACCACTGAGTGTTATCGGATTTTCAATTCATTTTATAAATGAGTTGTAAATTGCAACGAAATCTAAAGTCATTTACTGGTTATTTTATGCCGTGATAAATGTAGGGTGACTATTATCTTTAATATTTAAATGAGTTAATCTTTTATGTATATATAAATATATTTCCGAATCTCGGAAACGGCTCCCACAATTTTCATGAAATTCGGCATGGAGGGGATTTTGGGGGGAAAAAATCGATCATCGAGGTTTCACGATGAACGAAACATCTTTTTATCCCTGTTTTCGAGAAAATGCTAAAATTTACGTTGAATTCAAAAAACAATTTTCGCTGTCAAACGTAAAGACATGGTAGCTCATTTGGGGAACGGGCGGTCTATAGAGGTGAAAATACCTAAGTTCGAGCCCCACCTTACCATTTTTTTTTTTTTTTTTTTCAATATTTTTTGGTTTTTTTTATATTATTTCTTAAAAAATACCAAGCAAGGCTCGGTCACCCACTATATACTTAATTTACTTACTTAATAGACTTCTTAAAAAATGTTCCACTGAAAACAGATAAATCGACTGTATTTTTGAGAATGGCCTTGGATATAAAACTCCAATAGAGCACACACACATAACCTCTCTCGCTGGGAAACGCAGCCTACGCTGTTCGAAATATAAGAAATACAGTTTACAGACGTGCTCCCGTCCCATCAGCAGAGGGGGCCCCGCAACGTGTGATGTTGGTTCTGGATGCTGGTTTGCTTAATTACTCCCCTGAGTGATCAAAGGAATTAAAGATTCACAACATATTGAGAAAGACAAAAGTAATAATATAAATAATAAAATTATTTTGCTATTATAACTTATATTGTGTGCGGATAAATAATTTTATTATTACTTTTGTATTATGGATCTCCGCAAAGTAACCCCTATTTCTATAAATTATCTCGAGAAATGTTTTTGTTCTCCGGGCGTCAACGGGCGAGCGTAGAAGCATTGTTGAGGTTACGGTTGAGAGTAGAGCGCAGAAGCTCTACTAGCGTCGGGGAACGTCGTCCTAAGGGTACCTCCTGTGAGGCCGGACCCCGGCTTAGGGCGATGTGTAGTGGAGGGCTGATGGTATGACTTTGATTAGTCATTACGATGTCGGAAGGTTGACAAGAACCCACGCCTAACCGACGTCAGAAATCTAGGACCTCGTCTTTGCCGGCGGATAAAAAAAACCAAGAAGGACAGTGTTAGAAGTAAACAACTTGGAGTCACCCTAACATACGCACTCGCTCCGATCTATAAAACGTCTTAGTATTGTCCACTTGATTCATAGCTGTTATCAATGTTGATTCGAGGTGATTCGATGTTATCCGTGAGAAAGAGCTGCGTGTGTGGTCTTTGTCTCTCATATCAACAGACATTTGTATGTAAATATTAATATAAATACACTGTCGTGTGGATAAATTTGTGATATAAGCTTTCTTTATGGAATGTGTAGGCTTTGGTTGCAGCATTGAGTGATATTTGATTTATTATTTGTTAAATGAAGAATATAGTACGTTTTTTTTTCTTTCTTGGGTGTTTGCGGCGTTTAGATGTCTTTCTAATGCTTTCTTGGATTCTAATCACATCATCCTCCTGCCCTTATCTCACTCTAAGTGGGGTCGGCACAACATATTATAGGCATGTTGTCACATGATTTGGCTTCGTATTTTACGGACGGCTGCCTGCCTAATGTCAACTTAGCTTAATTGTATTTAACGACACCTCGATAAAAAAGAGGGTGGTCCTTTCTACTCAACGAAATACCACACGGGTGGGCCAACTTACCTTAGTTGCCCTTAACGACACCTCGGTAAGAAATGAGGGTAGTCTATTCTACTGAGCGGAATACCTTGGATACTTTTCTATTATATTTTTTAATTGGTCAATACATTATGGCGAGAAATATGTATGTAAACGAAGAATCTTTACAAACATTTTCCCTTCTTCCTTAATCCTTCTCTGAAAAAGGAGAGATATGTCAGAGAAGTAGGATAGTCATAAGCCCTTTCTTTTAAAAGGCTAATTATCATTTAAATTTGTGCCTTTTTTGCAATCGCTTATACGTAGTTTCAATATCAATTTAGATTACTGCTCACGTAATATCTAAACAATCTAGCTTGCATTGATGCCTAATATTTCTAGTTTATGAGACAGTTTGTCATTTGTTATGACACGCATATAAATCTGACAAGACTTTACGTTATCGGCTTAAGACACGATAGTGCAAGAGCCAGTGGCAAAAAAAGGTTTATCGTACTATTCAAGTTAAGCTAAACAGTTACGTTAAGCTTATTCTATGGTTTACTGTTCGTTTGAAGTAATTTTTTATTTTTTTTATTTTATACACTTGATCGTCCGTCTTAACTAGTAAGTAACTTAATACTTGTGTTATGGTACACAGACAACTGGTGAATATATATTAAATACATACTTAAAAACAAATATACACCCAGATTCGAAGACCAACAAATTCATTTTATAGAAAATGTTCCTCGGCGGGAACCGAACCCGCGACCCGCGGAGCTGAAGGCAGGGTCACCACCCACTGCGCCAACGGGCCAGTCCATTGCTAAAAAAATCATCCTTTCAATTCAATTTTACCCATTATTGGTAATACATTGTAGGAATCGTTGTACAATAAAAATATTATTCAATTTATTTTAAAACTTATCTTTAAATAAAAAACTAGCTGGGAGCTGTCATGTTATCTATTAGTAAAAGATTATGTAAAAGAACTATGGCTACTTTTAGATATATGACGTTTTCTTTTCTTAATACAAACTTTTGTCTCTATGTATATAACTTACCACATTTATTCAGTGAAAATTTATTAGTAAAATTTTTTAAATTTATAGTGTCTACGAATTATTAAGAGATTATTTTTGTTTAACGGCGCGCTTATATTGTTTGGGAACATTTAGTAAAGAGGTTCCTAAATTTGAAATCTTAAGCATCGCAAGGCTTTACGATTATTTTGCTCTAAACTTGTCCACAGACAACAATTATTTAATAGTTCAATATATAGTATCTTTTATTTGAAAATGTTATGAAATAATGTGATTAAATGAAAATTTTAGACAAATTTAAATGCAATATTTTTTTTAATATAAAGTCTATACCAGCTCCTAGACTACGAACACAATTTGTTGTTCAGACCTACATACCTTCTGTTCTCAAATAGATCAAAGCCTGTCTTGTTGATATGATTATTGTTCTAGACTACTGTTTTAGCATATAACCTTGGAAGTCTGCGTGTTGACAATTGTTTCTAGGTTAACTAGGTTTAAGCTTTAACTAAGCTGTGAAAATAATTTATAGAATTAGGCGTTACTTGGCGGAGATCCATAATACAAAAGTAATAATAAAATTATTTTGCTATAATCCGCGATGAATTTCAATTCATCGCGGATTATAGCAAAATAATTTTATAATTACTTTTGTAAGCTGTGAAACCCAGCAGTGAGACTGTGCAATTCATTAGAGATGGTCACAGCTTCAAACCCCGAACATGCAATAAGTTTACATGTTAAAACTTATGTGTCTAATTGATAATGTATTACACGCTTTTCGGTAAAGGCAAACATCCTAAGTAAACCTATATATCTGTAGAAAATTATGGGGATATGTGTAAAATACTAATTTGCTTTGGATCAGTGTGGTAATAATAACGGAGATAGGAGGCCTATTCCTAGCAATGCGATAGTAACAGATAGGGATGTGTAAATCGATTTTTATATTAATCGTTATTTTATTATTATAATTGATTCTTATTAATCGGTTTTCTAAATATTTTTAATTGATTTTAAAAAATATATTATTTTAATTACTCTCTTTTTCTTCTCTTTTTTGTTTTATTAAGATTATTAGTTGTTAATCATTATTTGTTACTCTTCTTTCTTATTGCAATGTGCAGCATAAATAAAGCCATTCTTATTCTTATTCATATTCTTATTCTTAGTACACAGACTCACTACATAATCTATATCGAACTTATGAAAGTTGCTAAGCGCAAAATCTTCACACGGCACAATACATGTCTCCAATCACGAATAGCTAATACATTCATTTGCACATCTATCAAGATCATTCCACTTATATAATTCATGCTCGAGTTTTTGTTTAGCTCTCCGAAGATCACAATTACCATATTTCCTCACCCAATGCTCAATTACAAGAACAATGCACGTGTGGCATTAGACAGCGTGGGCCGGTGTTGTAACCGTGCCCCTAGATTGTATTAATTATGGTTTTATATGTTGAGAAATACAGATATTACGTAGGGATGAAAATATTGTGAAATTATCGTTGAAAGCTATATCACGTGCAGATTATATTAGTGTGGTGTGCAAGAGACCTTATGTGGATTGTGCGGTTCAAGTGAGGGTAGACGAAGAAATTAATGTCTGTAGTACTCAGGAACGAAGACGCCGCGGCGCTCCAGTCAGTTCGTGACCACGGTGGATGCAACTCTGCCGAAACGTCGAACCTTATACAAAGGTAACGTGATTATCGCTATGTGACCCGGTTGTTTATATTTTAATGAAAAACCAGTGACCAAGCGAGTGTTAAATATGAGAGTGGATGGATATGGCGTACAGTCCAACCAACCAAATCAATTTTAGCTTTGCCATTACAGCAGTTTAAAAACACTTAAAAAGAGGCTGATACAGAAAGCCTACTTACTATACTGTTGAGGATTACTTAGATGATAAAAATGTGTGTATATAGCTATCTTTATACACACATTTTTATCATCTCTCTTCGAACCTGTACAAGACAGTAATACTTAAATGTAATTAGTATTACTGGCTCTTCTCGGTAAGACCAGCTTTCCGATATAGCAGTAGAGTTGACGTTTCAAAAGCACTTGTTTACAAAATTATTTGAATAAAGAATATTTTGAAGTTAACAGTTTTTTTATTCTTTTTTAAAATTACAGTTATTCAAATCTTTACCGATCAAACTCGGTCCAGGTACTAGATATTAGGTGTTGTTTCTGGTTACAAAAAAAGTAAATATTTTTCCAATTATTTATTGCCAGAGTTATATTTTTTAATGTGTACTTTCTCGAACCTATCTTGGATCTATACATGGTTTGCTATAGACAATCTTTATTTACTCTGCATCGTGTTTTTTTTAATGTAACCACGATGCAAAGATAGGTATTGGTATAAAAGATATGCTTATACGTAAAGCATATTACAAAATTGAAAATTATTTGGATGATAAAAAAGCCTGGATTTGAAAATCCTTTCAGCTTCATACAAGACTGCGGTTTAATAATGCAAAATTGAAAATGTTTAAAAGATTGACCGCCGAGTTTCTTTCTGGTTCTTCTCGGTAAGAGCAACATTCCGAACCAGTTGTAGCTTCTTTAATCATATTAATCCTTGACGATTCAAGTGCTTGTAAGAGCTTATTTGAATAAAGATATTTTTGATTTGATTTGGTGTTTCAAAAAATTACAATATAAAAAATACAGCCCTAAATACCTTCGCATATCTCTGACAAAAACGTTATATGCCTATTTCGTCACATTATACCATTGACAGTAATCTGTCACTTACTGTTCACACCTATCTATCAGCCAAGCTATTATGACTTTTAAACATCACAGAACAGCTATTAAGCTGTGATGCTTTAATCTATTGTCTATTACGGTAGCGCTGATCTATCAACGATAAATGGACAAGTTGAGCTGACGTACAATTATGGGTTGATCGATCGATCACTTTGTATTTCGTTTCCGGTGGTAAAAATTATACTGTAATAAATGGGGAGGCGACTGTATTGAAAGTTTGGGTTCACAGATTCACAGTTAAGGGATATTAAATAGTTTAAAAAACAGTTCTAATATGAGGTGGGATTGTGTTTTAGAATTTTTGATTGAATTTGAGAAATTTTTATAGAATTAAGCGTAACTTTACGGAGTTTTATATACTTATATATTCGGTTGTAATCAGCGATAACAATATTTTTTATTGCCTTTAATGCCGTGTGGTATCCGGATGAGTAGAATAGATCACCCTAATTTCTCACCGAGGTGTCTTAAAAGCTAACTAAGGTAAGTCGACTCGCCGTGTGGCATCCGGTTGAGTAGAATAGACCACCCTTATTTCTTACTGAGGTGTCGTAAAAGGCGACTAATGTAAGGTAAGTTTACCCACCGCGTGGTATCCAGTTGAGTAGAATAGACCACAATCTTTCTTGCCGAGGTGTTGTAAAATAGTTTTATTATTATTTAATAAATCTTAAATTATTCAATAAGCCCTTTTATTTAACAAATATTCATTAAAAATACATTTTCAGTGGATACGCCTTCAGACGATTTAAATAAAAAAATGAGAATATTATATACTCCTGCCTTTATCCCACTCTAAGTGGGGTCGACAAAACATGTTATTAATATGTTGTCACATGATTTGGCTGCGTATTTTAGGACCGACCGCCTGCCTGATGTCAACTTACCTTAGTCGCACTGACATTAGCCTCATCGGCGTAATAGAAACTTGTCGATTTTACTGATTATTCAATAAACCCTTTTGATCAACAAATATCCCTTAAAAATACATTTGCAGTGGATACGCCTTAAGACGATTGAAATAATAAAATGAGAAAATCCATAAAAATTAACTTGTGACCCGCAAAGTTGTTACATGTAGGTTTCTGAGATCACGGCTTAGAAACCCGTGTCACATTTGTGACAGAACAAATGTTTAGAATAAGAGCGGGCACATATTACTGTTCTAAAATATATGAAATTTCCTGTTTTCTTAAGAATTTCGGATCAAATCCTACTAATATTATAAATGCGAAATTTTGTGCGTATGGATGTATGTTTGTTACCCTTTCACGGAGAATCCGCTGAGCCAATATCGATGAAATTTGCCACAATTATTCCTTAACATCGAAATAACATATGATGCTGTGCGCATCTTTCGAATGGGATGAAAAAGATTAATGAAGATCTCGATAGGATTTCCAAATAGAATGAATGGCTTCCTGTCAATCCTCATAGATCCTAAGCAATAGTCTTATGTATGTCTTAATATGTTTCTTCCTTAAAACCCCAGGTAGTTCCATGTGTTGTTCGATGGCACTATAATACCATTTTCTTGTGAAGTGAAAAACTTAGGGTTAACAAACGATCAAACACTTTCATGGCATTCTCATATCACTAACATCAGTCGAAAGCTTTTTTCTTCTTTGCATTCACTTAAACTGTCAATGCTCATCATGCTGGCTCAATCTTAACTATTGCCCCTTTTACTATGATGTTGCTTATGTGACAAAATTCCGACGCAAACTACAATGGCTCACGATCAGACAAAGAAGAAATCTCCAAATTCTTTCCTTACTCTTCAACGTTCTTTTTAATCCTCTCACACCCTCGTACATTCAGGATTGTTTTGACTATAGGTCTCTCTTAGTGGAGATCGATTGAAATCTGCTAACAACCTCATGCTAGCAATACCGGCAAGTTATTTTCGTACATTTTCAAAATCCTTTAGAGTGAAAGCTGTCATTTTATAAAATTCTCTGCCCATTTCTGTTAGAAAATCACCTTTAATTAACTCTTTTAAAGCTAGAGTCATAAAATACTATGGGCAAGATAGTTATCACTGAAAATGCTGATTAAACAAGTATATGGCTTTAGTAATATTTAGTTATATTTTGAAATTTAAATAATCAAATAATTTAAAGGGCAGTTCCAGAAAATGAATATGCGTAGGGCTTTAGGACAAAGAAAAAATGGCGCTCGACGTCTGGGTCAAATATTGTTCAAAAGTTACATATGTTTGTGTGAAATTTTAAGACAAATTGACGAATGCCATTGTTTTATGAATATTCAATGATGTTTGCTCTTCGAACGTGTCAAACAATGTGTGGCGGAGGTGAGAGGCCAGCCCGTTTGAGGCTTAGATATATAAATGAGTTTGTAAACAGAATTGGGGAGATTGGGCATTTTAAGTATTGAAACATAAATAAATACTAATACTTATATTCTTTATTCAAGTATATGTATAAACAAGTGCTTTTGAATCGTCAACTCTTCTGCTCGTTCGGAAAGCTGCCAACCAAAAAGAGCCAGAAAGTAACTCGGCGGTTAATCTTTTAAAAATATATTCTTATTACTATTTACCTAAATTAGCTAAATCGATTTGTCCCCCCTTCCCCCCAAACCCCCTACATACTGATGCAGATACAGAACGCTGTTAAAGAAATACGAGTATATAAGAACGTGCAAGTTATATGATACGTTCTAAGCCACAAATCCTAGGGGACGCGGTTCATTCGGACCGTGTTATGCTTTGCGATAATATAAAATAAAATTCCAACGTGGAGCGATTCGGTAGTGTATCGTTTTCGTTTTTTTTTTCTCCATCGCATCGAACACGTCCCGCCATTTGCATACAATGCCCGTGCAATATGCGCCCGCTAATACTTCTCGACGGAATCGAGTAAATAGGCCCAAAATGAATAAAGCACTTATGCGAGTACACATATAAGTATTTTATTTATATCAGTACTAGCTGTGTCTGCGGGTTCTACCGCGTAGAAATTTGTATGTCAAAACATTTTTCACTTGTTTTCGTATATAATGTAATTTTTTCAATTGATATTTTGAATATAAAAGTAGTTATTGTGGGTTAACTATAAGAGATAGAGACATGCTGTCCTGGACTTTTTTGTTGTATTTTTATAGATCTACAACTCTCTAGTACATTAATTTAGTGTATCCATGTTGGTTTACGAGGCTCACGCGACTAAAGCTCCCAACAAGCAAGCTAGAAGAAAGCTTGCTTGTTGGGAGCGCGCTACCTCTTTATCACAATTTCCTTAAAATCGTAATGTATTCATCATTCTTCTACCTTTATTCCACTCTAAGTGGGGTCGGCACTAAATGTTACAAACATGTTGTCACATGATTTTGGCTACGTATTTTACGACCTCCCGCCTGCCTGACATGACCTTACCTTAGTCGCCTTTTACGATACCTCAGTAAGAAATGAGGGTGGTACTATTCTATTCAACCGGATACCACACGGCGTTATTGTAAAATATAATATAGATAATAATATAATTTAATATAATATAGAAGATAAGGAACATAAGGAATAGATAGTGTTGCCTTATATTTTTAAACACATATAAAAATATAAGGCCGACCATAGTTCTTTTACTTGGATATTTTTGAATTGCAATGAACATAACTAAAACTAACATGATTTTAAGCTTCCACGATATGAAGTAAACATTCTCACTTAATCCGATTAATGCATTCTTTGGATCACATCGCCGCGTGCTGAATTAATTTTGCCAGAAACCATTGGCAGCGGGCGCACGACCACGTTCGGGTGTTAAGTCACGTTTTGAAATAAATTTATTGGGAATTCCGCAAATATTTTTATAAGGATCACTGCAAGCTATGTACTTTGCAATCTGGACATCGATTTAGTATCTTTGTTTCAACTTATTGGAGTATATTGTTAAAAACCCCTCTATTCATCAAGGTCTTCTATTATTTCACATTCCACGTTATTTCCACCTTAGTTTTTTTATCAAATTCAAATTTAAAATTTTCTTTATTCAAATAAATTTGTAAACAAATACTTTTGAATCGTCAATTCTGCTGGTTCGGAAAGCTGTTCCTATCGAGAAGAACAAGCAAGAAACTCGGCGGTTGCTCTTTTCGACATAATACATAACTAGTTAAATAAAGTCATTTTCCTTCTAAGTCATTATCCTGATAATATCCAGCTAAGCTACGCCATGTGGTATCCGGCTGAATAGTATAGACCACACTCATTTCTTACCGAGGTGTCGTGGAAGGCGACTAAGGTAAGTCGACCCGCCGTGTGGTATACAGCTGAGTAGAATAGACCACACTCATTTATAACCGAGGTGTCATGAAAGGCGACTAAGGTAAGTTGACGCACCTTGTGATATCCGGTTGCATAGAATAATCCACCCTCATTTATTACCGACGTGTCGTAAAAGGCGACTAAGGTATGTTGACCCACCTTGTGATATCCGGTTGAATAGAATAGACCATCCTCTCTCTTACCGAGATGTTGTAAAATACGACTAAGGTAAGTTGACGTCAGATAGGCAGCAAGTAAAATACGTAGTCAAATTACGTGACAACATGTTTATAACATGTGCCGACCACACAAGTAGGATAAGGGCAAGAGGATGAGGATGATAAGTTAGACATGATATGTAACAATAAAAAATGCGGTTGGTACTACGGCCTGTTACTATCCCACTGCTGGGCATAGGCCTCCTCTCTCCATTTTTGGAGAGAAGGATTGGAGTTAAGACCTACCACGCTGCTCCAATGTGGATTGGTAGGTTACACATATCCCCGGAATTCTCTAGAGATATGCAGGTTTCCTCACGATGTTTTCCTTCACCGAAAAGCGTGTGATAAATTGCAATTATCAATTAGACACATAAGTTTTAATAGAGAAACTCATTGGTGTCTGCCCGGGTTTGAACCCATGATCGTCTCTAGAGATTCACACGGTCACACCGCTAGGTTGACGCTTGGTTAAAAATTGCGGTGCGGTTTATTAATCCATTACCAAAGTATATAGTGATAAACGGAGAATTTGAAATATCTTCATATCATGATTTAGTTTAAGCTCAGGTAAGTGGCCTAGTTAAAGTTTTATGAAGTAAAAAATCACATTGCTTTCTCTTACACTCAATGGGACTTACATTGCATTGATAAGTAAATCTTGCATATCAATACGCGCCCACGTGGGATCTATGCCATCCCACATATTCGATGACACTTTTACGATAATTCGAAATTTGGGGGCGCAGACGAGCGTTATAAGCATTATTGGGATACGTCTTGGTGGTTGACGGGAACCTTCCGGGCATTCGAACGGGGTTAATAAATAATATATAAATAAATATATGGGACACTTAAACACACGATCGACCGTCCCCAAAGTAAGTAACTTAATACTTGTGTTATGGTAGACAGACAACTGGTGAATATATACGTATATATTTTTTAGATACATACTTAAATAATAATAATAATAATAATAATATTCTTTATTGTACAATACAAATATACACCCAGGCTCGAAGACAAACAAATTCATTTATAGATAATGTTGGTTCTCGGCGGGAATCGAACCCGCGACCCGCGGTGCTGAAGGCAGGGTTCCTACGCACTGCCCCAAAGGGCCAGTCAAATCAGTTTATCGGAAAGTCAGTTTATCGGGCGCCCATTGGAAAATTGGGTCGGAAAGGTCGGATGCTTTTAGAGAGGCCCCGACACAGGTGGCACACTCTGGGGTTCGGAGTTGTTGTTGGGATGGGGGCAATGTGTCCAAAGGTACACTGTCGCTGTACCAGCAGTGTGTTGGAGCACTAAGGTATTTTCAGTCGTTGCAAGTCCGACATAACCGCCGCTCCTCCCCGTCGGGCGACGGGACCTAAAAGAAGATTTTTCCTGATAAAAAAAGTCTTGGCCATCAAATGTTAGTGGAGAGAGTTTAACTATTGATGACAATAATAATATAGGCGTATTGTAGGCGTATCTTTGATTTGTTAAATAATTTTATATTATTGAAATATTGAATAATTTTTCAAAAGAGCGACCGCCTAGTTTCCTACTGATTCTTTTCGCTCAGGGAAGCTTTTGAAAGATTTATTATGACTGAACGATAAACCAATAAAAGCTAGTTTGAATAAAGAATAATATGACTTTATATACAATATATTTTTGGGGATCTCTCCTAACTAAATACAAACGAAACTCCCGTATAGATTAAAATACAGTTATATATAATTTAAATTATGATATCGGTATACCTGCTATATCTACAAATGGGTACTGTGGGTCATTAAACATTGTTATATCAAAATGACTAAAACTCCCGTCTGCACTGCTTTAATAGACTGCTCACAATGGGCCTGGCGCCGGTCCTTAGGTTTGCATTGAACAGAACGCCCGTCTGAGATGACAGAACAGTACAGCTTAGTACGAGCACCGTTATATAAGTTTGGGGCAATGAAGGTGTTTGAAGTTATTGGTGTTATGGGAAAAGTGGAAAAATACACAACATTAGCGCATATTACCGTAGATTAAATGTAAACCCAAGTTTCTACATAAACAGATCGTCATCATCCTCGTGGCCTTATCCCACTCTAAGTGGGGTCGGTACAATATGCTATAAATATGTTGTCACATAATTTGGCTACGTATTTTATGACCGGCCGCCTGATTGACGTCAACTTACCATAGGCGTATTTTACATAACCTCGGTAACAAATAAGGGTGGTTTATTCTACTTAACCGGATACCACACGGTCGGTCAACTCACCTTAGTCTCTGTTTATGATACCTCGGTAAGAAACGAGGGTGGTCTAGTCTACTAAACCGGATATCACGCGGCGGGTCAACTTACCTTAGTCGCCTTTTACGACAACTCGCTAAGAAATAAGGGTGGTTTATTTTACTCAGCCGGATAACACACGGCAGGTCAACTTACCTTTGACGCCTTTTACGACACCTCGGTAAGAAATGAAGGTGGTAGGTTCTACTCAGCCGGATATCTCACAGCACATTAAATACATGAAATTTAATCATTGTGAAAGCTAAAAGCGATTATTAACTAAATGCTCTCGTAACTGTTTCTGTTTTATCTATATTTTAAGTATTTTAATTTATGTACATAAAATAATAGAGAATTATAAAACGATAGGTGATGTATATGATAGACAAAGTAGGAATCAACATAAGCTTTCGGCTCCTGCTTTGCGCTTTGCAAAAGTGCGCGAGTCTTTTGAGGGTTTGGGTATAAGATTCTATGGTATTGTCAAATTCCGCAATCAATTTGCCATTACAGCAGTTTAAAAACCCTGTTAAAAAGAGGCTGATACAGAAAGCCTACTATATTGTTGAGGATTACTTAGAAAATAAGAATATGTGGATATAGCTACTCTTCGACCCTGTACAAGACAGTAATGACAATGTAAATAGTAATAAGAATTATATTTTTAAAAGAGCAACTGCCGAGTTTCTTTCTGGCTCTTCTCGGTATGAACAGCTTTCCGAAGCATTAGAGTTGACGATTCAAAAGCACTTGTTTACAAGTTTACTTGAATAAAGAATATTTTTAATTTGAATTACAATTAATTTAGAATTTGAATTTACACTTCATAATATATAAAAGACAAACACTGTTTTTCCTCCACATCCTCAAATATGAGCATATTCTTTGCAAAATTTACCAATACTAAATCCCCATATAAGTAATTGGTCACTAAAACGTAACAATGCGTGCATATAAAGTAAAATAGTTCATACAAAATGCAAGTGCTCGTCCGCGCGGCTTTACGAGCTTACGTTAACGCTATGTAAAGCACTGTTTTATGGCTGAATGCGACATGTGTGCAACACTAGTGTTGTATCTGTTGAAATCGGAAATAGTGAACTATTTTTTTTCTAAAGTAGTGTCCACTCGACAGCGACTTTGATCACCGACGACTCGCTGGCAACTGCGAAATTGTGTGAACGTGTATATTAACAGAGATTTATGATCGCTACAATTGCGGCGATCCGATTGCTACAATTCTGCTGCAATAGAAATATAAGTGATACTAGTTTAGTTAGTAGTGATAGGTTGATAATAGATGGCGCTTTTCAATGTCATCCTATTCCTGTAGAATTAACAGGATTGCTATAGCCTATATGTTATCTCAGTGTATAAGGAATAATTGTGAAATTTAATCGATATTGTTTCGAGGATTCGCCGTGAAAGAGTAACTACAATATAATTATAAAGGCATAATTATTCCTTATACACCGGAATAACATATATGCTATAGAAATCCTGTTAATTCTACAGGAATAAGATGACATTGAAAAGCGCGATCTATTATCCATTTATCACACGACACCAGTCCACGCAAATGAAGTTGCGGGTAAAAGCTTGAATATATATTTAAAAAAAAAAGGTTTTCTATCTATCTGAGAAGCTTGCTAATTAGCTGGAAAAATGCTAATAAATTTGGCAACATTGAAGCTTTTACATCAAGATTTTAATTCGAAGCTATGAACATATTATTATACTAGAATACAATAAGTGATTAAAAAAATACTCTGTTTCCTTAGAATAACGTCACAGTAAACACACAATCCATAATTGAGGGTATGTTTACATTATCATGTACAAAGTCGCGGGTAATTATATAATTATTTTTGGACCCAGATTTGTTAGACCGTCCAGTATACTTAACAACACTAGCGCCATAGTTCAATAGGTCAAATAAAACAGTGATAAATTATATAGTAGATTGAAGGACATAAAACTTGTCAAGTTATTGTTAGTAGATTTACAATCTATTAAGCCGAGATGCCCTACGAGTATCTCTACACTTCCTACGTTGCACATTTCCTAGCACTATACTTCACTTTAGCATTTTTAAATTTAAATAACAATTTTTTTTAAGTCAGCCAAGTCTTCTAAAGGGTGACGGGTTCAAACCAATGAGTTATGCTCTTAAAACTTAGTCTAATTAATATTTTTGTCACACGCTTTTCAGTGAAATAAAACATTGTAACGAAACCTTCTGGCTTTGTAAATAATGGTTGACTGATCTAGTGCAGCGCGGTTGTTGAAAAAATAGAAGAAAACAATTACTATAATTTGTCTCTCTAGCACCTAGTTGTACCGTATTCAGTTTTTAGGCCAAGGTCGAAAAGCGTGTACGGTCATTGATTTCTATAAATCGTGTTTATTTTACTAAAACCACTCATTCCTGTGGCTAAAATACTTCATTAAAATTCACTTATTTTATGCCCAGCGTTGGGATAATAAGAAGATGTTTCTATATAATATGAGTCTAGTTAATTATTGGTTTGAGTTCCGTGTGACTGTTGAATGTAGTTCAAAGTACAAACATGGCGGTTAATAGCTAGACTTGTCAAGGGGTTATTATTATAGTTAAGTTTGCAAAGTAACGTCTGTTCTCATGCGCAAACATAATACTTAAGGCGTATTCATAAACTCATCCCGAGTTCAAAGGAATACAGTAAAAACCATTATTTAAATAGGAACACTGCTAAACGGTTTTCATCGAATAATCTTCCCGAAATATATCTCTGCAGTTAACTGACCGTTTAGATCTTCGGGGCATGCAACTGGCTTACTTTTACCCTAAACTTTGGGTTATTGAGAAAAAAAGCTTACGAAAAACTCTGTATCCTAAAGAAAAATTAACATTACGCCAGGACAAATCATGACCGTATAGCTGACACAAGTCGATTCTCGCATGGAGTACTGCAGTCGTATCTGGAATACCACCGCTTAGCACCAACTAAAACTTTTATACCATTCATGTTCAGCGAGAGAGATAGCTGGAATTCTGTGCTAAAGTTTGCGTCTTAATGTAATAAGGGAGGAAAACGTGGAGGAGGACAAGATTTTCGAGGACACTGGCAACGGTGACGCTTTGCCGAAAGGTCCTGCCGTGGAAGGGGGAGAAAATGGGAGGGGCTTTAGTTCGTGGGAATCGGAAACTCCCCTGTGAAACATTCTGTAGAAAGTCCATATATAATTTTCCCGCCTCAATGTAAAAAAAAAACAATCTATTTGAGGTTAAAGAAAACGCGTTACGAACATAGAATTTATCGGGGAAGCGTAATGAATGCAAAAAATATCTTTCTTTTGCATAATTTAAGACTTTTTTGTCTATCTGCTGCACCAACTAAGCTGCATGGTCTTAAAATTGTTGCAATACATCGAAGTATATAACTTCAAACACTAGGCCGCAGTTGAACTGCGATCGTAAAACTTTGCAGTTAAATAGTTGACCGTTCATAATTGTGGTACGGTCTCGGTTAGAATGTTTCTGTATCATAATCTGTTGGAGGTATTGCCTACAATGTTATTTTAACTCTTCTCTGTAAAAAGAGCAGGCTATTCCACAGCCTGCTTAGTACAGAATTTTAGTTAAATTCGCGGTCTGAATGAATTTGAATTTGTCTAAACATCTTTTGGAAAGCTGCAGATGACCATTCCTTTAAAATTCTACACACATGCGATAAAAGCCTCTGAATTAATACTTTAGAGCAACTACACAGAAAAAAAAATAAAATGGACACCTATTAACGAACAGTTGAACAGTCACTCTATCCGAAGAATACAGTATTTGTATATATATATCACGGCTTGCTTGGGTGATGCAAAGCTTTGCATATCCAAGCAAGCAATTTTGTCGTGGAACCTATTTCCTGATTATGCTTCGCTTACGGGGCGAAATGATTGTTGAAATGTAGTGAATGTGTATAGTGAATGTGTGTAGTGTCCTGTTGGTGGTGTCTCATAATACGTGTGGTAACTAATCCTTTAGGTATAAGTGTGACAACAGTTTTGTTTCCTAAACTTAGCATTACATAGATCTGTAGATACTTTTGTAAAGAAAAATAGATGCGCGGCAGTTCGCTAATCGCGGCGATGCCCTTAGCGGAAGATGATGGTGTTAAGGACAGACAATGAACTTAAATAAGGGCGCGTTTTGACCGGTTGTTGTACGGTATCGCCCTGTGCAAACAACTTGTTAATTTAATCGACTTTTTTACACTCGCCTGGCGCTCGCGCGTTACGGCTTTTACCAGCGTCAAACATTTCTCGGTCAAAGTTAAATATTTAATCGCTTTGACAAATTTGTGTCGGAACTCGCTCTCTCTCTAAAGGTCACTTTACATACGACGTTGTATATTTTATGGAATTAGGCGTTACTTTGCAAAGATCCATAATACAAGAGAAATAATAAATTTTTTTTATAAAACTAAAACACATCGTAAAATAAAAACCCCATCAGGAGATAGACAAAATCGCAAAACACTTTGCAATTTTGTCGTGGAGTCTATCTCCTGATGATGCTTCGGTTGCGGGGCGAAACGATTGTTGGGTTTGTGATAGTAATTGTTTGTAGTGCTTGTGTATTGTGATGGCGGTGGTGGAGGATTGTGCATGTGTTTTTACGAATCCCGCATGTATCAGATATGAAAACGGATAGCCCACTCTACATTAGCGTTATATATATTTTCTATTTTGCTTTATCGCGGATTATAGCAAATTAATTTTATTATTACTTTTGTATACGACGTTGCATTCCGTTTTTTTTGTATAAATAAAATCTAAAGCTGTATATGTGATAAAGTATTGCTTCCTTTGACTGGATTACTGACCTACTTCCTCTCTGCTTGGATAGGAATTTTAAACTTTGCTATGATGCGTAGCGAAGCATAGCTTTAGTTTGACAGGTAACATATATCCCATGAATTCTCCATAATTAGCAAATTCGATCATGATTTTTCCTTAAAATTAGAGTAGTTAAATGAATACTAATTTAATGTTTTATGTTCTTTTCTTATATAAAACATAGGTGCCACACAGCTTTAAACTTTAACCATAATTAGAAGATTTTTACAATCAGTCTATCACGAGTCTTGATAAACTAATTACGGAACGAATTTCTAAATTACAATGAAAAAAAATTGTAAATGATAATTTTAATTACTATAAACTGCTATAAAAATAAATATCATTTAATTTAATTTCCATCTTTCTCTGTTATATCACAAACTAAACAATCAATTCGATTGTTGAATATGTGATACAACCGAACCTCACAACTGAAGCATCATTAGGTGATAGTCCATGTCAAAATTGCGACGCATCACGCAAACGACGCATGACGTAGCATAGTCATAAAGTGATTAGTTCCACCCCCACCATTTATTTTGCATCCGAACACATGTATTAATTATTTAAAGATGAGTGACTTTAGCGTAGTGTGTAGGCTCTCTTATGTTATTTGCAGAGAACGTGTGGGAACAATAATGTTTTGTACCATTTCTTTATTTACTGATCGCGTTAAATGTTTGAGCATTTTGTAAGCGGTAGGTGAAGTACTGGCTGAGTGAGATAAAAGTTTGATGGCTAGAATGTAATGGCTTGCTCTATCACATTCAGCGGAGATAAAACACGTGCCCTTCTGAGATCATTGCAGTTGTAGCTTTTAGCTTAAAGACGGGGGCTCGTTTTTATATTTAACACTTTTTTTATGTTAAAAGTGTTACGGTCACTTACCGTGTGATATCTTGCTGAGTATAGACCACCCTCATTTCTTACTGAGGTGTCATAAAAGGCGACTAAGGTAAGTTGACCTGCCATATGGTATCCGGCTGAGTAGAATAGACCACCCTCATTTTTTATCGAGGTATCGTAAAAGGCGAAGGTATCTGGTTTAGTAGAATAGATCAGCCTCTTTCTTACAGGGGGGTCGGCACAATATTGTATAAACATATTGTCATATTATTTAGCTACGTGTTTTACGATCGGCTGCCTTCCTGACGTCAACTTACCTTGGTTGCACTTTACGACACCTCGGTAAGAAAGAGGGTCTTCTATTCTACTTAACTGGATACCACGCAGTGGGTCAACTTACCTTAGTCGCCTTTTACGACATCTCGCTAAAAAATAAGATCGGTATATTTTACCGGCCGGATACCACACCATGGGTCGTGTTACCTTACATTCCTTTTCCGACATCTCGGTAAGAAAGAGGGTGTTCTATTCTACTCAACCGGATACCACACGATGATTCTTTTTACCTTACACGCATTTTACGATATTTCCGTAAGAAATTAGGGTGGTCTATTCTACTCCGCCGTATACCGGTGAGTCGTTTTACCTTACACGCATTTTACGACATCTCGGTAAGAAATTTGGGTGGTCTATGCTACTCAACCGGATACCACACGGCTAAATAGAATTACTATGTACCTTAAAATTAGTAATACAATACTTAGCAATGTAACTTATACGAGTACATAAGTATTTAATTAGGTAAAGACTACGTGTGTAACCTAAATACATAGTTACATAGCGCTCACCCACTAGAGTAGGAAATAATGCATTTATAATTATCGAAATAGTGTTGTAAGGTGCTTCTATATGTTAACGATTGGTTTCTTTTTTTTTTGGGTATAACTAAGGATTTCGACATATCTTTAATATTAAAATGAGTTAATCTTGTATATATATTTTCCGAATATCGGAAACGGCTCCATGTCATGTTGTCATAATCGATCGATTATTAAAAAAAAATGTCGTTTTATCCCTTTTTCCAGGATGAAATTCACACTAAATAAACTAGATAATTTTTGCTGACATTTGTAAAGACTTA
The DNA here is from genome assembly GCA_029227775.1 of Morpho helenor. Lineage (NCBI taxonomy): Eukaryota > Metazoa > Arthropoda > Insecta > Lepidoptera > Nymphalidae > Morpho > Morpho helenor. The sequence goes on along the minus strand of JARGCU010000034.1, from coordinate 15,670,466 downwards.
ATAACAGAATGGTTTATATATGCGAAAAAACCCAGGTTGAAATCCCACGTGTCAGTAGTTTTTCCTTTTTTTATGGCACTTTTTCTTCCTTTTTTATTTTTTAAATTATATTTTTTATATATCTACTATATAAAAATAAGTCGGGTTTTCCTTCCTGACGATATAACTCCAGAACGCACGAACCGATTTCCACGGTTTTGCATTCGTTGGAAAGGTCTCGGGCTCCGTGAGGTTTATAGCAACGAAAATCTAGGAAAAATTTCAATAGAAAAGCGGGAAAATAGGGAAAATCATTTTTTAAATACAGCGCCATATCAAAACTACTGGATCAATTTTAATCATTTTTTTTACACTGACTGACATGGGATACATATTTTATACCCGTGCGAAGCAGGGGCAGGCCGCTAGTTTTTAATAAAATTGCCGAGTAATTATACAAGTTTCGCTCACCCAGGTTAGTTATTGTTAGATGAGCTAGCCTAAGATATGTCCATCGAACAGAAAGAGAAAGCAAATGAGACTTATAGCATCTCTTTTTTATATGTGATTAGCACAGATAATTCAAAATTAATGAAAATATTACTTTGCTATAATCCGCAATATAAGAAAATATATGTAATGCTAAATGTAGAGTGTACTATCCGTTTTTTGGTAATAAAAATGATACATGCAGAATTTGTAAAAACTCATGCACTACCTGTCACCGATAATACGACAATACATAAGCATTGCACACATTCACCATCATTTAATATATAAAAATATTACATACATATATTTTAAAGAAAGTTATAAAAAAAATAATCTTTATTCAAATAAACTCTTTCAAACACTTTTAAATCGTCAGAAATGTAATCATTAATAAAGCTATAACTAGTTCGGAATGTTGTTCTTACCGAGAACAACCAGCAAGAAACTTGGCGGTCAATCTTTTAAACAAAAAACATACATACATATTTTCTCTCTTACATGAATTATGAGGATAATACAAAATTTATTTAAAAGTTCCGACTTAAAATTAACGAAGGATAACATTAAAAACATGTACATAAAATCGATTAAACGAGTATAAATATCGATTATATTAAAATGTAAATATCGATTACGTTCACATTTGAATTCATCCCAACACTTTTCAGCCTCTCAAATTACAACGTCAATACTCATTACAGTATCTTTAAACTGTCGTGTACAAAAATCGTTCTTAATTACTTTATTTTAAGGTTTATTATCGCGTATTATAATTTAGAGTAAATAAATATATCTTTAATATTCAGTTTACGGGGAAATGTATCTTAATTAATGTGGTATAGAGATGAGATTTCTTTGAGATGCTTCAAGTAATACCAGTGAGTCGATTGTCAATAAAACCACGGTAGCTATGCGAAGTCAATATCGAGTTGTTTCTTCGTCGAGATTATGTGTGTCTGTTAGTTCGTGACTCATAATTCCCTGACTGGTGTTTTAGGGCCTCGGATGCTGCGGGTGCTTCCCTGAACACACGTTAATAGGTTCTATCTGATAAATGTGTAGCATTTATCGTATAAAATAGAGCACCTGGGTGACCGTAATTTTTAAGATGATGTAAAAAATAAAATTAAAAATTTTTTTTAAAGGAAAATTAAAAATTAATAGGGCAGGTGGGGCTCGATCCTAGGGTATTTTCACTTCTCTAGACCGCCCATTCCCCAAATGAACTACCATGACTTTACGTTTGACAGCGAAAAATTGTGATTGTATTCAACGTAAATTTCAAAAAAATTTTAGACCCATTTTTTTCAATAAAACTTATCTAGATCGGTTTTTCTCCCCAAAACCCCCTACATGCTGAATTTCAGGAAAATCGTTGGAGCCGTTTCCGAGATTCCGATAAAATATATATACATACAAGATTAACTCATTTAAATATTAAAGATTAAGTCTCGTGATATGAAATATGAAAAAAATTGGACAAGATAAATGTTTATTACTCGGCATCTTCTCTCTATAAAAGTAACGGCCTGTTACAAACTTATTCTTACTATATTAATGTTACCATAGGCCTTCTCTCTCCGGTTTTCGAGACTAGGATTGGAGCTAAGATCTGCCACGCTGCTCCAATGTACATATATCTCTAGAATTCCCTCAAAATGTAGCTTTCCTCACTATATTTTATGTCACCGAAAAGCGTGTGATAAATTGCAATTATTAATTAGACATAAGTTTTTACAGAAAAACTTATTGGTGCCTGTCCGGGGTTTGAACTCGTGACTCGAAAGAGTCGCACGGTATTACCGCTGGGCTATCAAAGTTTCTGTATGGATCTCCTCCTCTATAGACTCTATCCGGTAGAGTAGAATCTCATTTCGTACCGAGGTGTCGTAAAATGCGACTAAGGTAAAACGTCCAACCGAGTGGTATCCGGCTGAGTAGAATAAGACCATCCTCTTTCTTACTGAAGTGTCGCAAAAGGCGACTAAGGTAAAATGACGTCAGACAGGCGGCCGATCGTAAGAAACCTAGCCAAATCATGGAGCAACATGCTGATCCGACATTTTGTGCCGACCCTACGTAGATTGGTATAAGGGCAGAAGAATGATGACATTCATATTTACTTATCATGACATATAGGATATAAAAAGCCTCGTTTTTCCTACGGAAATAGGAGTTAAATAACTTATACATATGTTACAACATGTTTCTAGTACAACCTCTTTCATATAGTCGGTTGATAATATATAAAAACCATTGTGGTCGTCATTATGTGTCATTGAGTTGTTGAGAAATAGTTAATGGGTTGACTTTTGAGGGAATTGCTTTTTATTTATTGAAAAAGGTTAAAGTAGTAAGTAGGTTGATAATTGCAATTTATCACACGCTTTTCGGTGAAGGAAAACATCGTGAGGAAACCTGCATATCTTTAGGGAATTCTGGGGATATGTGTAACCTACCAATCCGCATTGGAGCAGCGTGGACGGAGAGAAGAGGCCTATGCCCAGCAGTGGGATAGTAACAGGCCGTTACTACTACTAAAGTAGTATCATTGTTTTTATGCATAATTAAGGGTATTTAAACACTCAAGTCGATGCGAATTAACTCGCAGTTATCACTAGTATAACATAATAAGCTACGAACACTTTCCTATAACGAAACCAATTTCCAAGTACCTGTTACACAAAATTAAAACTCGTATAAGTCCGATTGCTCACGAGGGCGTGCCGCTCGTCTGATAGGGTTAAACAAATATCATCGGGCCCCGAATATAATGTAATAAATATAATTTACAATGTTTATACGAGTGTAATCTTGTGCTACAATCTGAGAGACGCCCGCGATCCGGCAGGCCGGTGGTTACACAGAGCAATTAAGAACATAGAAAGCTATTTTCATATTTTGACATTGAAATTGGGATAGTCGTGTGATATCTTGCTGGGATAGACTACCCTCATTTCTTAGCGAGGTATCGCAAAAGGCGACTAAGGTAAGTTGACTCGCCGTATAGTATCCAGTTGAGTAAAAAAGACCACCCTCTTTGTTACGGATGGGTCGCAAAAGGCGATCAAGGTAAGTTGATATCAGGCAGGCCGCCGGTCTACTAGCTAATCAATACCTAGACAAATCATGTGACAACATGTTTATAAAATGTTGTGCCGATCCCACTTAGAGTGGGATAAGGGAATCTGTAACCTATTTTGATAACCATAAAAATGGTTAAAGTGGGTTAACCTTAAAAGCTATACATATGCTGTCGCGGACTTTTATTTAGAACGTACAGTTTTGTAATACATGATTTCTAAATGACGATCATCGTTTACTCATTGACTGGCTCGTTAGAGCAGTGGGTAATTACCCTGCCTTCAGCTCCGCGGGTCGCGGGTTCGATTCCCGCCGAGGGCCAACATTTTCTATAAATGAATTTGTTGGTCTTCGAGTCTTCGTGTATTTAACAATTATATATGTATATATTCACCAGTTCTCTGTCTACCATAACACAAGTATTAAGTTACTTACTTTGGGGACGGACGACCGTGTGTGTAAGTGTCTCATATAAAAAAAAACAAAAAAAAAACTCAGCGCACGTAAGGAGAGCTTTAAAATTTGCCGTTTTCGTATTGTTTTTTATTACTGCTCTTCTCCTATTCATTGTAACGTGATATTATATAGTCTTTCTCGATAAATGGACTATCTTACACTGAAAGAATTTTTCAATTCGGTCCAGTAGTTCCTGAGATTAAAACATTCAAACAAACAAACTCTTCAGCTTTGTATATTAGTAGAAATATTTTCGCAAAATAAGTTTGTATTTCGGTTAATTTACTACGAAATCTCACTTACCACAGATATACCTATAAAGTATTGTTTATAATAGAAAAAATAATACGCAGGCAAGCTCTGATAATTTAACACCTGTGCAAATTATAAAAGAAATAAAATCGTTAGCGTTACATATGACCTGGGCAGTACCAGTCAGGTTGTTCAAATATATCTTATCTTGTACTTAAAGAAATTAATAATTAAATCCGCTAATTTATGGCCGGGGGTTGGCTCGAGTGCCCAGGGTCAGTATGCTCGACTAATACACATATTTCAATAAATATTATCATCGGATAAAATTTCTCGGAAACTGTTCCTATTAAAATATAACATTTTATTAATAACTTCATACAGTGAAAGATTGTATCTGCTAATATAACTACTATTTTTATTTGGCGGTTAAAAGCCGATGCAGAGTAAAAAGGGTATGTTTATTGAGGAATTGTGATTACAAGCGGAACCAATAGCCGCTGCCTTTTTAATTGGTATTTATTAACCTGTATTATAATAAATGTTAAAGAAACAATCGTTTAGTGGCCGTCTCGATTTATCGACGTTTTATCGTTGGCAAGTATTTTCTAATGACTAAGAACTTTTTAGAAATAGGGTTTTTTTTACTTATTTATTATCTGATTCATTTCCGTGTGGTATCCGGCTGAATAGAATAGACCACCCTCATCTCTTACTGAGGTGTCGTAAAAAGCGACTAAGGTAAGTTGACCCACTGTGTGATATCCGGTTTAGTAGAAAAAACCCCTCTCTTTCTTACCATCGTATCGTAAAATACAAATAAGGTAAGTTGACTCACTGTGTGGTGTCCGGTTTAGTAGAATATACCACCCTCTTTCTTACCGAGGTGTGGTAAAATATTACTGAGGTAAGTTGACGTCAGGCAGGTGGCCGGTCGTAAAAACGCCAAATCATGTGAAAGCATGATTATAACATGTTTTACCGACCCCACTTAGAGTGAAATCTTTAGAGTTAGGGATAAGGACAGGAGGATGATAAGAACTTAGAAATAGGGTTTTTTCTCAGTCTCTCATCCGCAGTAGATAAACTGCGTGACAAAATCTCAAAGCGATTTGCAATTTTATCATGGAGTCGGCACTGCACACATTCACTGCCACAATCTCAACGATTGTGGTAGTGAATGTGTGCAACATGATGAGCATGTACACTTTATTTTGAGCTTAACATAGATTTTCTGTAATCATTGATTATAGCAAAATAATTTTATCACTAACTTTGCAACTAATACTAAATAAAATAATAATAAATCAAATAATATTTCATTGTAGATACAAAAGTAATAATAAAATTCTGTTTTTGCGAATCCTGCATGTATCAGGTATGAAAACGGATTGTCCACTCTACATTTAGCATTATATTTAATTTTCTATTTTACTTCATCGCGGGTTATGGCAAAATAATTTTATCATTACTTTTGTATTATGGATCTCCGCAAAGTAACGCCTACTTGTTGTCTTGATATTGTATAATTTTAGATTTAAGTTAAATCACTCATTAATTACAAATAATCTCAATGGAGTTAAGCTTTCTAATTAATTTAAGATAAGCAGGTACTAAAAGGAATGAATTTTAACGAGACATTAAAACATGTTTGTACAAGTTAGTGCTCACCCAATCGCCTGTAATTGAGTACATTAAATTTATTTTTTATCCATTCAGTTGCAGAGCGTGAAATGAGTGCATGTAAAGTTGTATGTTTTGTATTTTATGTCACGATAATATATTATACTAGCTATGCCACCGGTTTCACACGCGTTTTTCTCCATTTGATTCATTTGGACATAAAAATATTTATAGTGTGTTAACCATAAGAGATAGAGACATGTTGTCGCAGACTTTTTTGCAGTATATTTGTAGATCTACAATTCACTAGTACAGTACTATAGTGTAAATTGTTCCGCTTGGAAATTATAGTGTCACAAAAATTTACCTAATCGAAATTTTTAACATAAAAGTGTTTATTGTGAGTTAACCATTATAGATGGAGACATGCTCACGCGGAGTTTTTTGTAGTATTTTGGTTGATTTACAATTCTCTAATACAATAATTAAGTGTATCTTTGCTAATTTATGCGGGGCACGCGATGAACGCTCCCCAAGCGAGCTTTTTTACAACTGCGCGATCTCTTCAACATAATTTATAGAAAACGTAATGCACTAAACCTAAACTTAAAATAATATTTAAATTACATACTACATTTTAGAGTTTTTAGTGACCGAAAACAGTGAAAAAAAAATTTTTTTTTAATGTAACCTAGCTAGATCAATTACCCAAAAAACCTTCTACATCCTGAATTTCATGAATTCGTTGGCGAATCCGCTGAACCAATATCGATGAAATTGCACAATTATTCCTTATACACCATGGAAACATAGAGATCCTATTAATTGTACATAAACATTGACATTGAAAAGCGCCATCTATTATCAACCTATCACAAGATAACAGTACACGCGAATGAAGTCGCGAGTAGAAGCTAGTATTATAAATGATAAAGTTCGTGAATATGGATGGATGTTTGTTACTCTTTCACGGCAAATCTGCTGAACCAATATCTATGAAATTTGCCACAATTATTCCTTATGGTGTATAAGGAATAATTGTGACATATAGGCTACAGAAATCCTGTTAATTCTACAGGATGACATTGAAAAGCGCCATCTATTATCGACCTATCACGCGACAACAGTCCACGCGAACGGGTAAAAACTAGTATGCTAAAAATAGTTAGAAACAATTTTTTGTAATCTATCTAATAGCGAAGGATTTGTGGAACAGGATGACCTATTACAAAATCATATTATTGATGTCCTTAGAGACCTGATAAATAAGACGCGGATTTCATACACTGTTGCATATTGCAGAGTCAAAGGTCGGTTATAAAAAATGTCTGTTTGATAACGCGCGACACCTGCCCGTGCGTCGGTCAAGCGACGCGTGCGGTCGTACAAATTGTATGCTTAATGCAGTATTGTTTATATATATTGTTTATATATTAAATCTTTGTGTAAATGTATTTATGTATATGTATTTGATATATATTTTGTATTTATTATGGTATATGTGTAATGTTTTTATATACGAATATATATATAATTTTATATTTGTATATATTTATTTTAAATATGTAATATGTATTTGTATATATAGTTCTTGCACCACCCTACCTTCTTTCCTTGAGTTGTCAAGTTCTCTAGCCCAAAGGTTGCCTGGAAGAGATCGCTTGTTAGCGATAAGGCCGCCTCACTGTATCCCGCAGATTATATTGTGATTCTTTTACTTAATACTATTGTAAATGTTGTGGTGTACAATAAAGAGTATTCTATCTATCTATCTATCTTTAATATTTAAATGAGTTACCTTTGGGCTGTGGTAGCCCAGCGGTAACGCCGTGCGACTCTTTCGAAGAGGTCACGGGTTTGAGCCCGGGCAGACACCAATGAGTTTTTCTGTTAAAACTTATGTATCTAATTGATAATTGCAATTTAGCACACACTTTTTTTGCGGTGAAGGAAACATCGTGAGGAAACCTACATATCTCTAGAGAATTCTGGAGTTATGTGTAACTTACTAATCCGCATTGGAGCAGCGTGGTAGGTCTTAGCTCCCATTCTTCTCTCCAAAAACGGAGAGAAGAAGCCTATTCCCAGCAGTGGGAGAGTAATAGGCCGCTACTAGTTACCTTTGTAGTACCTGAGCTTGTGGTGACTAAGCTTTGCTCAGTATTTTCATTAAAATATATAAAAAATGCAATAATTTTTTTTTTTAAAGATAGGAAGGAAGAAAGATAGGAATCAAGAACTAAGTTAGGTCAAAATAGTCCATTTAACCGGCTTATGACCACTTATAACGCACTTAATTCCCATGATATAGACATCTTCTACGACCCACTATTGAAATATAAAAATAAACTTGCTTGCCTGCTTTAAATTGTTAAGTTTTAGTATTAGTTTTTATCAAAATTTTCCTTAACGTATAACTTAATTTAACTCCTTTTAGTTATATAAATATAAATACCTTTTGTACCCACGATAACGCTGTACTCGCCTTAAAAAGTGTTTTACCTAGAACTAACCGTATGAAAATGTGTTTTAATAAGTATGTGTAAAATACTATTGGCTTGTCATAAATAAATAAATAAATAAATAAATAAAAAGATAGGGCCGGTGTCATGTCGGATTTGAATCCGGGTATTTCCACATATTTAGTCCACCCATTTACCATTGCGTTATTACAACTTTGCAAATGACAGCAAACTTAAGTTTTGCAAACTATTTTATATACTTTTTTTAAAGTTTTAAGCAAAAACACGCTTTTTGTCTATTTTTTATGGGTGAATCGATTCAGCTGCTCGCGAGTGTATATATATTTCTATTTAAGCAGTTTTTTAATGTTTAAAAACAGGAATAAAATGCAATTTTTATTAAATAAAACCTAGATAAATCGATTTTCCCCCCATAAACCTAATTTGACGATACAAAAGTACTGGAAGCTGTCTAACTTCTACGCAACGCCGTAGGCCATGCTAAGCTAGCAAAGCCACTAAAATGTTAAATAGAATGTAAATGATATTTAGCTGTCATTTGTAAATTTGTGATATTCAAATTCAAATTCAAAATATTCTTTATTCAAATAAACTTGTAAACAAGTGCTTTTGAGTCGTCAACTCTACTGCTGGTTCGGAAAGCTGTTCCTACCGAGAAGATAGCTCAGTGGGTAACGGGCGAACTAAAGAAGTGAAAATACCCCCGGGTATTTTCACTTCTTTCATCAAGCCCCAGATATCACTACCCCTTTTATGCTTTTTTTATTCGTAATTTTTTTATATCTTCTTAAAAATACCTCTGCTCTGAAAAAGCTCTGTCATCATGTAAAAGTAGCGGCCTATTACTCTCACACTACTGGTAATAGGCCTCTTCTCTCCGTTTTGGAGAGAAGGATTGGAGCTAAGACCTACCACGCTGCTCCAATGCGGAGGTTACACATATCTCCAGAATTCTCTAGATATATACAGTTTAACTCTCAATGTTTTCCGTCACCGAAAAGCGTGTGATAAATTGCAATTATCAATTAGATACATAAGTTTTAACAGAAAAAATCATTGGTATCTGCCCGAGTTTGAACTCCTGGAAAGAGTCGCACGATGTTACCGCTGGACTATCACATCTCTGTAACCATGTACTAAATGATTAATATTTTGTATTAAAACTTATATAATTGTTCGCATTGGTATAACCCTACACAGGTGTAAAGGCGATATGCGCTAAGCGAGCGACAAATGCGGACTGTGCGCGCAATTTATCAGCGTTATAACAAATACATCCTCGGAGCGAGCATACGTACTTTGCACATCTATTTATGCACATATACTTACAGGTACACCCCACATTATAAGGTAGTATTTTACACCTTTATGGGTATCGAGATAAGAATATTCCTAACCTAAAAACGATATAGATATGTTTTATGTTTTATAGTGTTTGTGAGACAAAATATACATCTTTTTAATAAAAAAAGTGATATTAGTAATAGGCAAACCAGGAACCGAAATAAATTAATAATACCCAGGATACGCCTTCAGAAAGTTCGTAGATCGTTTGTGGGCCTCGGTATACATTTTTATAATAAAATTCCACAATCTATTTTGGACTTGCCTTTACACAAGTTCAAAATAGCAATTAAAAAGACGCTGATTCATAAAGCTTATTATATTGATAAAGCTTGGTTTTAAATTGCGTCCAGCTACGCTAGATTATATTGTAAATTTTTTAATTTTTTCTTAATTAAGCCATTATTGTAAAACTCAATTTTGAAAAGAGTGACTGCCGAGTTTCTTGCTGGTTCTTCTCGGTGAGAGCACCTTTCCGAACCAGTGGTAGCTTCATTGTAATTTGACGATTCGAAAGTGCTTGTAAAGGCCAATTTGAATAAAGAATTATTTGAATTTGAAATTGAATTTATGTCTCGAACTATACATTTTTGTTTAAAGCAGTTCAATTCTATTTAAGACTAGTTGTTAATATCAAGTTACTACAAGAAGTGCTAAAAAATCATTAGAAAATTTATTTATGAAAGCATTTATTATTATGGAGAAAATATTTTCATATATAGGTAAATCCGATTTGTAAAGCTTTTCTTAAAATTTTAAAAGCTCAATTAACATTTTAACTCTTATTTTCTATGGTGTAAACTTCATTTAATGTGAAAGTTGAATAGCTTGGGTTATATCGCTTGGATTGGATTAAGTGGTAGGTTTAAATTGAATATATGTCGGCGGTGGAAGTTATGGCCTCCTTGTAAACAACATGTACGACCAGGTTTACCTCCTCATGGACCTCACATGGGACCTCATGTAAACCATGAGGGTTTGATAGACAGCGGCATTTTGACAATCGTAAAACTAAAAGGGGAGAATTCAATAAAGTAAAAGGCTCTAGATACTCTCCTTGTGCTCAGACTACGGCCTCGTGTACTTGTTCTCGTGCCATCAATGTTATTCTTATATTTTCAAGTGTGGTCAATAGAGTGATTTAACGTAGACACATAAAAAGATGTCATGCCTAATTGGTGTTTATTTAATAATAGACCCCCTACCGCCTATACATTTTTGATTAATTTATAAAACTAAGCGTCACTTTGCCAATAATCCTATTGCATTTTTATTCAAATAGAAAAAGTTCCCAGCGCTGGTAACTGTTCATTTAATTTTAAAATATAATACAGTTTAGTGTGGATCTACCTTAATGGTTGTACTGCGAATCTCCACAGCGACATATTACTGAGCACCGCTGATAAATGGTATCAAGATTATTATGCAGATGAGCGATATGGCAAGATACAATTACTGAATAATTACTTAGTGCGTGTATATATTTTTTTCTGACTCAAATTAGATAAATTGGCACATGGTAGTAAGCTTATCCTAGGGGTGGAATAGTCCGGAATAGGAGCTGACCACCCGCCGACCGACAGGCGTCCCCGACATTAGATAGAAGCTTATCCTATATTATCCATTGTCTGTATACCTCTTTGCGTCGATGTCCTCAATGCTGAGGGTCGTGATCCCTTACACGAATTTATTTGTCACGGTCTATGTCGGATGTCGGTTCCTCTAAACGTGGACATCTTTATGCACCTGGCTGTCAAAAGTAGTGCGGATTTGTCCTGCGCATTGGACTTCATCCTCATGATCTCTTCTGGACCTTGCCGGTGATGATAATCTTTTCAAGATTTGCACCGCTCTTCCGTGCGATATGACCGAAGTACTCAAATACTCGTTGAAGGATAGTCGAGAGCCTGGTTCTGATCTGTTGTTCCTTGAGTATCGACATCATCTTCTAGCTGAGATCTTATAGCTGTCCATGGGATGACTATTCTCCTCTAGTACCACATTTCAATGGCGTCAATACGTTTGCGGTCATTTTCTCTGAGCGTCCATTCGATTCGATTTCGGATCGAAATCGATTTAGATAGATTTTATTTAAAAAAACCCATTTTATCCCTGTTTGTTTAATTATGAAACGTTAATTATGCTTAAGTTAAGTCATGATAGCTCATTTGAGTAACGGGAGTCTTAAATTCAATATACCAAGATCGATTCCAAGTAACATATATTTTTTAAATTGCACTCTTTATATATTAAAAAAAATCACCGAGCAATTTCGGTCTCCCAGGTACTCAGCTTTAATTGCGATTGCCATCAAAATTGTCCTTACTTTACGTTCACTATTTTGCTAGCTGTGATAGCCCAGCGGTGTGACCGTGCGACTCTTTCGAGACGGTCAAGAGTTAAAACCCGGCAGGCACCATGAGTTTTTCTATTAAAACTTATGTGTCTAATTGATTATTGCAATTTATCACACTCTCTTCGGTGAAAGGTTTTCCTTCACCGAAAAAAATGTGATGTAGAAGATCGTGAGGAAACCTGCATATTTCTAGAGAAATCTGGGGATATGTGTAACCTACCAATCATTGGAGCAGCGTGCTAGGTCTTAGCTCCAACCCTTCTCTCCAGAAACGTAGCCCAGCAGTGGGATTGTAACAGGCCGTTACTTACTTTTACTATTAGGATAGATGTTCACACAGAGATTAAGCACTGACACTAAACGTTCGCAGATGTACTTGTTCACTATCGTTAACTGTGAATAATATCAAATCAATAATTCAACTTTAACCTACGCTCCGAGCCTACGTTGAAGCTATATACGTCCACCATAAATCCATTTCAATATATGAGTAACGAATTAGCATAATGGGGTGAAGGGCATTTCGCTTATTGTTCGCTGTCAGACATAATGTATCATTACATATTAAAAAGAGTTAAGTAACGAGCTATTGGAGCGTCTCTGAATAATTGATATTAACGATTCGCCACGGCCGATATCAAGGTTGCTTTAGCGAAACTAAGGTATTTCTTCTTCTTTAACCGATGGTAGGTCTCTTCAAGGGATCTCCACAACACACGATATTGTGTCACTTGTGTCCAGCTACCCGCGACCTTTTTGAGATCGTCAGTCCATCTAGTAGGGGGTCTAAGTTAGTTCACGAAAAGTAGCCACTTTTAGTATGGCTTACGGTATGTGTGCAGTGCTTGTGTATTGTTGTGTTATAGGTGTCGGTGCATGGGTTCTTACAAGTTCTGCATGTATCGGGTAAGAGAACGATTAGTAAACTCTACATTTAGCATTACATATATTTTCTTTTATCGCGGATTATAGCAAAATAATATTCTCATTACTTTTGTATTATGGACCTCCGCAAAGTAATGCCTAATTCTGTAAATTATCCGTGTCAATCTTAAAAAAAAATATGATTTTAAGTTTATCATATTTGCATACCTATTTCTTGGTAATAAATACACTGAAACTAATAATTGTAACACCTTTTTGTAAGTGCATTATGCAAAAATAAATGAATTTGAATTTGAATTTATGAGAAACTTCCAGCGGTTATTAGTTAGCGGAAGAGCGGTGACAATATCGAAATTAATTTTTTTTTTTGCAGCCCAAACCCATGATCTAATACAGGATGTAATAATTGGAGGACACAGAGCAAAATAAACCTTCAAACATTTCTTAAAGTTTTAAAAATGTATATTAGTTTGCTAACTTAATTACTTATTAATTACGTTTTTATTGGATTTGAAATTAAAATTTTTGTCTAATAATATACCCAAGTATTTTAAAACATTCATTAAAATGAAATAAAATCTTTTAATAAAGAGGAGTTATCGTAAATTTCAAATGAACGCGTGCCAAAATATTAGCGGAATGACACACTTATATTGTCTTTCGCAAGCAGGCCATCCCACCGTAAATATAACTTGATAGTGATTATATATTTAATTAAACCAATTAGCATAAACGAATATATTACCGATAAAACAGTGAATCACCTTTAAATACAAAGTGCCTACGCTGTTCAAATTTAAGTAGCTCTTAAAAGTTATTGTAACATCATACCAATTATAGTTATAGTATTTCCAATCTTCTTTATCTTTATCTTTAATATATAAATGAGTTAATCTTGTATATTTTTCTGAATTTTGGAATTTCGGCTCCAACTATTTTCATGAAATTCAGCATGTAGAGGGTTTTGCGAAATCAATCTAGCTAGGTTTGATTGAAAAAAAAGTATTATCCTTGATTTCTTAGCCCAGTTGATTATTAGCCCAGTGGTAACACCGTGCGCCTCTTTTGAAGAGGTCTAGGGTTCAAACCCCGGGCAGGCACCGATGAGTTTTCTAGTAAAACTTATGTGTCTAATTGATAATTGCAATTTACCACACGCTTTGCGGTGAAGGAAAACATCGTGAGGAAACCTGCTTATCTCTAGAGAATTCTGGGGATATGTGTAACCTACCAACCCGCATTGGAGCAGCGTGGTAGGTCTTAGCTCCAATCCTTCTCTCCATAAAAAAAAAACGGAGAGAAGAGACCTATGCCAAGCAGTGGGATGTGACAGGCCGTTACTTACTTACTTTCTTCTTACTTATCCTTGATTTCAGGCACTAAAAAAATTGTACAATTTTATGAGAAAGCAAAGGTGTGTGCTGTCAATTTTAAAATAACGAAAGCTTATTTGGCTTTTTACTTAGCTTCCTTCTTTCTTTTTTTGTTGCATTTTTATTTATATAAAAAAATTACTTCTGAGCATGGCCGGTTAAAGATAAATATCTGGGTAATTTTTTGCAAAAAAAAAACTTAAAAAAAAAAGAAAAAACAATTATTTAGTTTGGGATCGATCCTTGGCATTCACATTTCTCGAGGCTGCCAGTTACCCGAATAAGCTACGTCGACTTGACAGCTAATGGCGAAAATTCAATTCAATATAAATGTTAGTGTTTTTTAATGCCCAAAAACAGGGATAAAACAATATTTTTTTTACATAAAACCTAGCTAGATAAATTTTTCTCCCCCAAAACCTCATGCTGAATTTCGGAAAAATCGTTGGAGCCGTTTCCGAGATTCAGAATATATATATATATATATACAAGATTAACTCATTTAAATATAAAGATTATAAGTACGTGGTGTACTTATAATTAACTTTTAAGGACGTAAACTTCCAAAGTATTTGAGCGTACTTAGAAGTGAAATCTAAATTTAGAATGTCAAGATATTTGCAAAAGCTCTGATCAGTGGCGAACAGCATTGCAGTAGCTGGATGTTTGTCTGTTTGTCTTCCCCTTTAGCTCATAAAGTGCACTGCTTCTCGGCTTACATAGCAAACACTGGCGAGTTCCACTTTTGAGGCAAATACCTGTGTATTAAATTTCCAACTGAGAGAAGCTTTCCATTTGTTTGAGTATTAATTGGTCGTAAAAGTTGGATTTAGATTACAAAGCTCGTTTTTTCATTCATATAACGTTGAATATTATATCCATAGTAGCTGATCCGGCAAATGTTGTTTTGGTTATAAATTATTTCTAAAGAACTCCTAGTGTACATTATAAAAAATTAAAAATTTCGCCAAAAGATGGTACTTTACCCAACAGTGGTATCAACATGCTAAAAAAACCAACATAATGAGTGCATTAATTAATAAATTAATTAGAACCACTGTTTTACGGATCATGGCTACGCCGTTGACTTCGTTTTTTTTAGGATTCCATTTCTTATTTATAACCAACATAACCTTTTACATCTATTGTAAAAGTGTCAGTGATTGAGACTTTTCAATCACGATTTATTTTTTCGAATAGTCCACTCTACATTTAGCATTATATATATATTCTATTAAAGCTGTGATACCCCATCGGTAACACCGTGCGACTTTTTCGAGGAAGTCACGGGTTTAAACCCGGCAGACACCAATGAGTTTTTCTGTTAAAACTTATGAGTCTAATTGATAATTGCAATTTATCACACGCTTTTCGGTGAAGGTAAACATCGTGAGGAAACCTGCATATATCTAGAGAATTCTGGAGATATGTGTAACCTATCAATCCGCATTAGAGCAGCGTGGTAGGTCTTAGCTCCAAACCTTCTCCCCATAAACGGAGAGAAAAAGCCTATTCTCAGCAGTGGGATAGTAACAGGCCGATACTTACTTATATTTTCTATTTACTTTATCGCAGATTACAGCAAAATAATTTTATTATTACTTTTGCATCGCAAAGATTCAATATCCAACCATAGAAGCAGCATATTTGAATACCATAGCAGTTGTTATTTATACCAACCAATACACATTCCGCGCGGGAAACACGTTTAAAACCATCAACAAAACGTTTAAATATGTAAAAGTATCGATAAAATAAATACCCCATTCGGATACTACAAATATGTGCAAAATAAGCACACAGCGGTCGCGCCCTCAGCATTTGCATCTGACATATTGTGCTGTCAATCAAGCCGCGCGGGCATCGCGGCATCACCGATAATCTACATACAGATGGAGTACGGGAAACCCTAAAGTGTTGGCAATAAACTCGGGTGACAATATTCGCTTTATTCAAATTAGAAAAATAATGTTAGACGTATGCTAATGCGTACGTGAGCAAGTTGGATAAGTTGATAGGATTTATCGCTTGCTCCTTTTTGTTGGTTTTGTTTTAGACGCACCAGCAACGCACACTGATCGAGGGAGACATGTGATTATATCGGTGCGATAACTGCTGCTTAGAACGTCATGGCGTTCCTTTCGACCTTAATATATTACTTACTAGTGATATAACGCGGTTTCATCCGCGTACATACCTATCTCATGACAGTGGAAAGTCTACTAAGTAGGACTATAGATTTTTTTTAAATATATTATAAATAGTTTCCGCAGCACATGCGATGATAGATTTTTATGACTAATTTTTTACACCTTAAGACATATTTCGTATGAATCCCTATTTATTTATGTAATATAGATTATGTTGCTCAGTTAAGTAGCAGCTTTCCAATGGTAAAGGAATTTTTGTAATCGGTCCAGTAGTTTTTGTGTGAAAACATTACAAACATACATACAAATTTATAATATTAGTATACATTAGAACTCAAAATAGACAACAAACCGAGGCTTTACAGCATACGGAGGATTTTTAAGTTCTTTGGTCACATTGCTCGCAAGCCTGGCGACGACCTACAGAAACTTATTGTCACCGCAAGGTCCATGTCAATAGACCCAGAGGACGTAGCCCTATGCGCTGGTCAAACCAGATCCGCACTACACTCAATACAACAGTCCACGTGCCCGAAAGTAGGAAACTTTGGAAGACCATCGTTAACAACAAGATGTGAATCATAGAGTCACGACCCCCATTATCGGGGAAACGATGCAAAGAGGATATTACTCGTGTTGGTGGCACTTCATCTTCTCAACTTATAGACGTCCACTGCTGAACATAGGTCTCCCATGATCTCCATGAATAGCAATTCTGTGCCGCTGGGATCTAGAAGCTCCCCGCTTTTTGCGGCCGTCAGTCTATCTCGTAGGGGCATTATCGATGCTGCGTTTTCCAGTGTGGGGTCGCCATTCCAACACCTTAAGACCCCAACCCCTATTGGCTCTCCGCACTGTGTACTCTGCCCATCGCCACTTCAGTTTCGCGACACGCTGAGCTATGTCGGTAACTTTAGTTCTTCTATGAATCTTTTCCAAGCATCTGCAGCATATCCCTTTTGGATACTCCAAGCATCTGTAAGCTAGCTCTATCGCCCGCTGAGTGATTCTGAGCTTTCACATGAGACCCATAGTCAGCGTCAGGTGAGATGTGGTGAGCGAGTTGGTGGCATAACGACACTGAATTCTACAAGTCTATACAAAACTGCATAGATACACTAAAGTTATGTACTAGAGAATTGTAGATCTACAAAAATGCTACAAAAAGCCCGGGATAGCATCTTTTATCGTTAACTCGTTAAAAAATATAACGTTGTTTTCGAAACTGTCTTTTCAGAATTAAATAAAGGGTTCAAAGCGAGAAAATAATTGCGTATAATTGATTTTCACGCTGCCGAAGTCGCAGGCACAGCTAGTCTATAATTTTTGTATGGATATAGTTTCACTTCACTTCATGCATCGATCTACAATCTCATTTGAGCCTATCGTATCGTCTCATGAGTCATTTGATTAATTTACTTTTGTTCGAACTAATCTCATTCAAACGCTATTAGGACGTGGGCGCGTTACGAAATGCGATCCGAACTACGGGATGAGTCATTGCTTGGATCTGCTTGAAGATTAATCCTGACTAGTGACCCTAATTATTACGATGTATTTGGGAATGTCTCGATGACTTAAAATATTGTCATGAAATAAAATTTAAAAATTTTAGTTTATTTATTGAAATAGTTATAATAGAATGCTCTTTTATAACTATTTCTTTTTATAACTTATTATTAATATTATAATTATTATATTATAATTATTTTATAACTATTTATTGAAATAGTTTTAAAAGAATGCTCTTTTATAACTATTTCAATAAATAAACTAAAATTTTTAATTAAGTGTAATTAAGTATTTTAATTAAGTGTTACTCAACATTGGTTTTTAGGTAGAATCCACATTTACATAAAATTTTCAAAAGAATATAATGAATCCTTCTTTGAGATGAAATATAAAGAAAACAATAGATTAAAAATATATTTAATATAGCAAATGCTGACGAGGGTGTAAGACGTTCCTATTCCTATGCCCTCGTCACTAAGCAACATAGTGAAACGCCTTAGGTTTTGGCCGATAAAAGTCTGGGATAGCTGCTCCCCCCCGGATATAGTACTATTCAAGTATTTCCTTATATAAAGGAAAATAAAATATTGTTAAGTAAATCTAATTTAAAGCGTATCACATATTTTGTAAAAACTTATTTGTGAATTAATTTATTCTTAATTATACAGCTAGCGTCTCTAACTTAGTAAGATGGTATAATGATGTGAAGACATAAGTTCTACAAAACGTGAATATATTATATTACATCACTGGACACAAAATTTGGTTTAAATTAGTTTGTTCTTAGTAATAACTAAGAATTAATTAAAATTAATTAAAAGAAATTAATTAATAAATTAAACTAGAATTTTAATGTCTTTATCTTATCAAACGGTGTTTGTTTCTCTCTTTAATTTTAATTTGCTTTCAAAATAATATGTTTATGATTTCTTTACGTAAACGCATATACTATAAATAAACTTATGAAGTAAAGCTGTAATTTTAATATTTAGAATAATTGTAACAACGAAGAACAATATTACACAATTAAAAGTATAATCACTTGGAATGTAGCAATAACTTTCTAAAACATTGGCCACCCTATTCTAACACCTAATGCTGATAAATTATAAATACTTTTTCAACCGCCCATTAACCATTAACAAGTGATATCTAATCGCACTTGTCATGATATTTCTGCAATAATTAACACTACTTTCGAATTTCCTTTTAAATGTACTTAAATACAAAAAACTAAAGCAATAACATCTCAAGTTTTAAAGGCATTACTTTTTTGAGTTTGCTATGAAGGTGCTTAACGTGTGTAATGATAAATAGAAAAGTAATAGAGGAATTTTATAGCAGAAACTTATAAAAATCATGTCTATTGTATATATCATCGATGGTTTTAGTTTTTAAATACAAGTATTATTTATTTAATATATATCGGAAGGGTAATAAGAAGGTAAAGGTATAAAGTATTCAAATTTTAGGGAATTTTGATTGTTTAAATATTAAATATAAAAATATTACTTTTCTGGAATAAAAATAGAATAGAATTGAATATATCGGTCTAAGATATTATTTTGAAAAAAGAACGGGTTGTACTCCGAGAGTGCCGTCAGAAGTGAAATTTGAATATTATTGTCGTCAATTTTTGATTTTGGAATTTGGTTTTGCACGAATTGCTTTAGTTATCAGTATAAAAGAACCATTATTTATGTGTGTTAAAATACAATATTTATTTATTGCAGTATCATACATAAACATAACAATTATTTCGCGCAAGCAAACAATTTCTCCGCGTGTTGTGTATTTCGATGCACAACGTCGCTAAAGTTTTCATTTCATAATTTTCGATTTTCCTTCGGGAAAACACAAAAAATAATACATAATTGAGGGTATTTCAACACTAAAGTTGATGCTAACAAAGTTGCGGATACTACCTGCATATTACATATATGTTAATCTAAATTAATATAAAAATATTAAGACATATTGTATACTACAATTATTGTGTTGATTATGACTGAGCGTGTGAGTTCACGAAGTCAGTTATAAGAAATGTGGGATTAAATAAATAAATAATAAATAAATAAATATATGGGACACTTACACACACGGTCGTCCGTCCCCAAAGTAAGTAACTTAATACTTGTGTTATGGTAAACAGACAACTGGTGAATATATACTTATATATTTTTTAAATACATACTTAAATACAAATATACACCCAGGCTCAAAGGCCAACAAATTCATTTATTGAAAATGTTGGCCCTCGGCGGGAATCGAACCCGCGACCCGTGGAGCTGAAGGCAGGATCACTACCCACTACGCCAACGGGCCAGTCTATACTATAAGTATAGACTGGCCCGTCTACTATAAGGCCAGTCTATAGTACTATAAGGCCGTCTACTATAAGTCTATATAGGCCAGTCTACTATAAGGCACTGGTGATACCACTTCAACCATGGACACAGAACTAACTGCCATGTCATATCCAGCTGAGAAGAATATACCATGCTCATTTCTTACCAAGATGTCGTAAGAGGCGACTAAGGTAAGGTTACCAGTCGTGTGGTATCCCGTTGAGTGGAATTGACTACCATCATTTCTTACGAAGGCGTAAAAGGCGCCAAAGGTACGTTTACTTCAGGAAGGCGGCCGATCGTAAAATACCTAACCAAATCATGTAACAACATGTTCAAAACATGTTGAGCCGAGCTCACTTACAGTGGGATAAGAGCAAGAATGATATGAACAGAGAACTGTGTTTACATATTGTTTGTTTACTTATATTTCCACCTTCACCCAACCAACCTTTTACCTATCTTTTTTCTATTTCTTCTGTCTATTTTCCTTACGAAAATAGACATATAGGACCTCTGGAGTATTTCTGGGATATATGTTACTAGATAATTATAGAAGTTTGCGTTGTTTGCAACCTAGAAGTACGTTGAACCATGGTAGCAATGAAAACTTTCAGATACTTATTTCGCTTTGAGTAGAGTCATGTTATAACTTGCTGTCACATGATTTGGCTAGGTATTTAAGAAGCCGCCTGCCTGACTTAAACTTACCTTAATCGTCTTTTACGACACGTCGGTAAAAACATGAGGGTATTCTATTCCACTCAAAATTCAAAATTCAAAATATTCTTTATTCAAATAAACATGTAAACAAGTGCTTTTGAATCGTCAACTCTACTGCTGGTTTGGAAAGCTGTTCCTACCGAGAAGAGTCAGCAAGAAACTCGGCGGTTGCCTATTTAAAAATATAAATCTTATGATTAGTTACATTTAGTCATTACTGTCTTGTACAGCAAGACAGTAATCTAGCAAGTAAGTGGTCTAAGCAAGCTATTTCCACTCATTCTTATCTTCTAAGTAATCCTCAACAGTATAGTAAGCTTTCTGTATCGGCCTCTTTTTAACAGTGTTTTAAACTGCTGTAATAGCAAAGCTTACATTGATTGGAATTTTACGGAATTTTATCCGGAATTTTATTATAGAATCTTATACCCAGACCCACTCAGCCGAATATCACACGTCGGGTCAAGTTAACTTAGTCGCCTTTTACGACACCTCGGCAAGAAATAAGGGTGGTCTATTCTACTCAGCCTGATACCACACGGCGGCATCCCATCAAAAATTATTCGGACGCATTATATTTGCTTTAGTTCACACTTGTCGTGGTGCTAACCTGTACGTGGGACTCCGGGGGAGGTGGTACGATTTTGCATTGTTATCACACGTCGTTCAAGGCTCTAATCATTGAATTGGTGAATGCATAAGTTATTCATCTCGTGCAAAGGTTAAGTTCACATGAGTTTGTTCCAATATCTGTTTATATGGAGTCAATTTTGTTTATTTTTAAGAGTGTATTGTGAAGAATCATGTTTTTCACTTTCATTATTTTCTATGGTGGCTTTGCCATTTAACATCAACATCTGACTGTGACTGCTGTCACCGCAAAGCAAGCAGCTGTCAGTTTTTTCTCACAAATATAATTCCTAGTTGTAGTTCCAAGTCTCCATATTATTTGAAAAAGTATCAATTTAGTAAAATAGCAGTGTGTTTACTGTTTGTGTGAAATAGTTTGGTGAAAACGTGAAGAATATGAATTGTGAATACGAATGTTTTGTTTACTGCGTTCACTTCGCATATTATTAAAATATTACCCTCATAAAAATACGTACTTCGTTTATACTAATCATAATATTATTCGTTAAATAATATTTGTTTCCCGAGAGTGACAAAGGTCGAGAAACCCACTCTTATTGAAATTGGCGGGTCGATCCCAGTGTATACTAAAGAAATTTTTTAATAATGGTTTCTGAATGTGGAATATGTTGCACTAATATAGGAGCAAAACAAAAGCGAATAAAATGCAACAAATGTGGAGAATTATTTCATTCTGAATGCGTCAACTTCAATAATGAATTAACTTCTGCGAGATCAACTTGGAAATGTCCGTCTTGTATGTTGGAGTTTGACAAGGAAAAACCTCGCGTACCAGTATGTGTTTCCGAGTCGTCCGCGGACATGCACGCTGTATTGGCAGAAATTAGGGCATTTCGTGCCGAAGTAAATACCAGATTAAACGATCAAGATGCTGCCTTTAACGATTTACGTTTATGTTTTACAACAATGAAAAGTGATATTAGTAAATTAGAAAATAAAGTAAAAGACATAGAAGAAAAATTTGAATATTTTAATACACTCGAAAATCAAGTAATTCAGTTGGAGCATAAGAACGAAGAATTAGAATTTGAAATGTATAGAAGGGATCAACGCGATCGTTCTAATAATATTGAAATATCCGGCATTCCTCAATTTCCTTTAGAAAATGTGAAAGATATAGTGATTACACTAGCCAAGAGTCTAGATATAAATCTAGAGAGTCATGATCTTGATTGGGCACACAGAACCAGAATTTGGAAAACAACTAAAGAATCAGCCTTTCCTATATCTGAAGACCTACCTGCTAGTAATATTACCTCTGCGGACGTAACAGCAGCAAAAAATGGAGTTCAAACTGCTCGAATTATCGTGCGGTTACATAATCGCGATCTGAAAGACCACTTATTAAATGCAGCCAGGAAACGGAGAAATCTTCCTTCCGGTCTTTCTACGGCTGAAGTAGGTTTAGGCGGTGACGTCAAACGTATTTTTCTAAATGAGCACTTGACGCCTTACAATAAACAGATTCTTCGTTTAGCAAAGCAAAAAGCTCAAGAGAAAAATTATAAATACGTATGGGTAAACAACTGTAAAATTTTTGTGCGAAAAATAGACCAAGCCCCTAGTATAGTAATTTCTAAATTGAGTGATATAGACAAGCTTATTATATGACTATTGAAATACGAGAAGTTATTTACTTCACCATCCATCAAATGTGTTTAATTTTACAAACTTTTTTAAAACTTTTAGCTTTGTACTATGTTTTGTTAATGTCGACTCCCATTGTAGGTTAATCAGGATATCAATTACTGCTAAGTTTAAGTTACATGAGCTGCACTACGAGATTTTGAATTACCCTATAATATTTTTATTTAATATTTATAATTTTAGATTATCAAAAATCAATTGGTCAAAATAAATTTATTATATATATTTAATATACAGGTATTTCTAAATTAATATTTACCTCCCCCCTTGTTTTATACCTTTGTATGTGTTCAGCGTTTGAGGTTAAGGCTACTATAAAGTTTTAATTTATTATCAAATGCAGCTCATGTGACGCAGTATGTAACTTGTTTATTATGTAACTTTACAATTGGACAATTTGTGTTGGCAGCAGTCTTAGTCACAAGGCGTAGACTGAAAAACAGCTTTGTAGCTGAGTCTACAACCTTTTCCTCAGCATACGTTTTTATATGTATACAATAATGTTTTAAATAATCTTTGTGGAAATGTATGTTGTTGAATAAAGTTCATTTTATTTATTTATTTATTTATTTACTTAAATAAAATTATATGAATTCTAATGCGATAGTCAGTCTGTATCTTTGTCATATTTTCACATCTTATTAGTGAAATATATAGCATAAAAAAAATTTGTTTCCTTTCGGAACGGAAAAAAACTGATTTTTTATCGACTTTGTGGTTTTAGATTTAGGTATTCTTTATATGTAGGTGTTTCTAACTAAAATAAATATTTTTATAAGTTTAAAAAAAAAGTATAGGTAAATGCAGTAGTATTTGATTACTAAAATTGACGCAAAAAAGTCACGGGTTCACCTGCTATGGTCGAAAGTTGTAGATTGTGACCCCTGATAGGCTCCTATATGAACGAAAAAAGGGTTTGGACCCACCATTTCTCCAGCCTCTTTAAAGATTTTGCACGATGTCTTCGGTTAAGACAATCGAGTAACGAACGCGAATATATAAGTTATATACACATAGCGTTTTCGCCGGTGATGACGAGGTCCCAGTTGTCTAAAGTTGGTTGGCTGTGGCTTCATCGCCATTCCGACGTCGTAATGACTTATCTAAGTCATACCATCTACTCTCCACTACACGTCACCCTAAGCCGTGGTCTGACCTCACATGAGGCATCCTTAGTTTGTTCCCCAACGCAAGTAGAGCTGCGCACTGCTCTCCACATTTTCAACCTTGACGATGCTTTGCGCTCGCCCGTCCCACCTGGTGACGCTGTGAAAGCCGTTAAGGTTAGCAGCATACAGTCAGTTCGAAAAAAAAAACCGCGAAAACAAGACGCGTGCTTGCTTGCTTCTGCGCTCACCGTTTTCAAAGCCGTTATATCTAACAACATATAGCCAGTCAAAACTACTTCGGGTCACATTCATAATATTGTACAGATGAAAGCATAAATCAATTCTCAGCGATCGTGTAAAGAGTTTTTAAAAACTTTGACACCGAATAAAAAGCAAAATATTTGCCAGTCGACTACCAGCGCCAGTCGTCCCGCAAACATTACGTTTCACGTGCTTTATGGTGTCTGCCGGCCGAGAATATTTGTTGATCCATTAACGTGCTCCCATATCGACTTGTATTGTAAACGTAACTCGATATACGCGTTATATCTCGATATGTCAAGAGCTGGTGACCAGTAAGCTACTGTCATGGGTACAAAATTTCTAGTTTAAAAAGACACTGCATATTCCATATTCAATTGTTGTTTGATTAGTCTTAAAAATATCAACTTCTCCAATTGTATTAGACTGTGTTGACGACTATTAGCGGACAAGTTCAAACCCCGCCCAGGCACCAATCAAAAATTTTTTTTGCTAAGTTATATTTACTATTGGGGCAGACTCCTGAATCAGCGGTAGCTTCTCTAAAAACATTTTGTTGTCGCCATTGACTTCCGCTTTGTATTGTATAGCAACAGTCATGAAACGAGAGTATCGCGCCCTTTTTGATTAAAATGGTGGCAACACTGTGACGTGTTGTTTCCGGTTGAGTCTTCCAATTGATAAAACGTTTCAGTGACAGTCAGTCTTTGTTCGTCATTCAAGAAAAGTGCATCTCGGAACGGGAATTGTGGTATTCCTATTATATCGTGTTATTGTATATAGTGTGCGCTAACAATTGGACGATTCAAAAATACCGAACAGTCCACTTGAATAAAAAATATTTTGAATTTGTGTTTGAAAAAATGAATATTTGCAAAATCCCTGATATTTATACCTTTATTATCCCTATTAGAAGGTGCGTGGTAGTTCTTAAATTTATTCATGATTTTCAAAAAAAGATAGAGTAGCTCGTTTGTGGGATAAAAGTTAAAATACTTTTTGCTCTAAATCTCTTGGACTATGAGTGAAATTCGGGTTAATCGATTTTGTCTGTGGTAATTAGAATGTGGGTTTAAGACTGTTATGGCTGGATCGAATCCTATACCCACGGGTATCGGCCGTATTAGAAAACGGTATGGGATTGAAATGGCGATCGCTAATAGAGCTAAATAGTCTATTCTGTTTTATGTGGTTCAGATATAGACAATGGAATCCGCTGAAGAATAATACAATAAATATATATTAACAATGCAAATTATAATTTAAACCCGTAATAATAATAATATGGGACAATTACACATGGACGTGCTGTGGTAGCCCAGCGGTATCACCGTGCGCCTCTTTCGAGAAGGTCTAAGGTTCAAACCCCGGGCAGACACCAATGAGTTTTTCTATTAAAACTTATGTGTCTAATTGATAATTGCAATTTATCACACGCTTTTCGGTGAAGGAAAACATCGTGAGGAAACCTGCATATCTCTAGAGAATTCAGGGGATATGTGTAACCTACCAATCCGCATTGGAGCAGCGTGGTAGATCTTAGCTCCAACCCTTCTCTCCAAAAATGGAGAGAGGAGGCCTATGCCCAGCAGTGGGATAGTAACAGGCTGTTACTTTACACATAGACGTCCGTCCCCAGAGTAAGTAAATTTTAATACTTGTGTGTTTTGTGTAAATGGGTTTCCATAAATATTTACATATTTGTTTAAATCTTAAATATATAAATACACTCAGAATCGACAACTCAACAGTTGACGGAAAGCGAATCCCCGACCCCCGGAGCTTAAGTCCGTCAAGGTCCACAAATACATGCGAGAAGTTTCTATACAATTTCTTCTTTATAGATTTATTTTATTCCATATATTTACGTAATTAACTAAATGTAAACAAACAATTCAGCTGGATACCACACGGCACGACTTTGTTTATCAAAACCTATCCAATATTTATTTTTTATCATTTTTTTTTTATAATGCACTGGTTCAATAACCTCTGTAGTGGAAAAATACGCAGCAATAACCAGGTAGTATCGCTAGTGAATAAGCGATATTCTCGTCACGTTCGTGCAAAATCCAGTAAAGATCTGTTGTAAAAATGTTTTAAGCCAACTGTACACGATAACGGTCTAGCATTCTGTTATGACAGAAAAGAGTCATAAGTAATTAATTAAATAAAAATAAAAAAAAATTTTATCCAGTAAATCCATATTGTATAACAAAGTGAGACAAAATACAATTCTGTATAATATAGTGGAAACTTTATTGGTCAATGATCTATACATTTTTACTAGCTATTAAGTTTTACTATGTACTGTTTGTTACTCTTGAAAAATAAATAAATAAATGATATCCTAAGCCCTCTTAAAAAAGTTATGATAGATTTATTTTGCTATAATCCACGATTGTTCAGAACCTACCGTTAGCATTACATAGCTTTTCTCAACAAACGGATTATAACAAAATAATTTTATCATAACTTTTATACTAGGGAATTCCGCAAAGTAATGCCTGTTTCAATAAATTAATAGAAGTATCTTAGATATTACCGAGGTATCGTCAAAGGCGATTAAGACAAGTTGACGTCAATTTGCCAAATTACGTATCAACGTATTTAAATCATGTTGTGCAAACCCCATTTAGAGTTGGATAAGCGCAGGAGTTCTTATTTTATTTAGGCGTCGGAGATTGTTCCACTTTTAAGGCAGATATATTACCTTGTTTTAGTACCATCTTGTAAAAGTTAGTTACACAATAATAATGTAAGAAAAAAACCGTAAATAAATGTATATTTTTGTGTCTTCTAATATTTAATTTGAATGAGTTAATCTTGTATGTATATATATATGTATGTATATTTTCAGACTCTCTAAAACGGCTCAAACGATTTTCCTGAAATTCAGCATGTGGGAGATTTTGGGGGAGAAAAATCGATCTAGCTAGGTTTTATTAAAAAAAATCGTTTTATCCCTGTTTCTGGGCATTAAAAAGATACTAAAAGCTACTTTTAATTTATTGAATATATAGAACACTATTTTTGCCATTAAATGTCAAGTTAGGTAGGTTATTCGGGGAACAGGTGTTTACGAGAAATGAAAATACCTAGGATCGAGCCCCACCCTACCCTATTATTTTTTTCTTTTTTTTTAAGTTTCATTTTTAAGGCTCTAATTTTTTAATATACGACGTGTATGCCAGGCTTAAGCGATCGCTGTACAAAAAATTAAACAGGCGCGTGCGTCGCCATTGCCTTACAAATTTATTCAAACAGATATTGTCGGTGTCATCGTACTAAACATTCAATATTTTTATTCTAATTCAAGAAATTGCTTTGTTCGCGTGTTTATGGTAAAATTTGTATTCAAAGCGACGGAATTGTGATGGTCATATTTCGATCAACTATGGTCGGCTTGGTATTCTATGTACCTTTATTGCGATTTTATGGAACAATGTGTGATTATTTTTCAGGAGTCATTTCTTTCTTAAATCAAAATAATCAACTATTCAAATTCTAATTCTAATTATTTATTCAATTAAACTTGTAGTGTTTTGGAATCGACAACTCTACTGCTGGTTCGGAAAGCTGTTCCTACTAGAAGAGCCAACAAGAAGTTGGTAGTAAGCAGTGCAGTTGGCAGTGACCCTGCTTTAACTCCGCGGGTTGCGGGTCCGATTCCCGGCGAGGATTTAAATTTTCTTCAAAAAATTTCGTTCGTTTCAATTTAGAAGTTTGAAACGAACAAACTAAAGTTACGGGTACGTTATCTATCTATACTAATATATAAAGCTGAAGAGTTTGTTTGTTTGTCTGTTTCATTGTTTCATTGCGCTAATCTCAGGAACTACTGAACCGATTTGAAAAATTCTTTGAGTGTAAGATATTCATTTATCGACGAAGACTATAAACTATAAAAATCACGCTAAAATGAATAGGAGAGGAGCAGCAATAAAAAGTATTGCGACAACGGCAAAATTTAAAGCCTTCCTTGCGTGCGCTAAGTAAACAGTGAAAGTTATTCAAAAATCTATACTAATATTATAAAGAGGAAAAATTTGTATGCATGTTTGTAATATTTACACACAAAAACTACTAGACTAATTTCAGAAACTCTTTCACCATTGGAAAGCTGCATCTTTACTGAGCAACATAGGCTATATATATTACATTGTCAAAAAAATATGGATCCGTTATAAAAATGTAATAAGATGGAAAAAAATAAAAATTACGCAGGTGATATTACTAGTATCTCATAATTAATTGACGGTAATTACTTTTATGTTCAAAATTTCAATTGTCAAAAAAATTGTGAAACACTGATTTCCATACGGGCAAAGCTGCCGGCACAGCTAGTCAAAATATAAAGATCATTTATCAGCATATTTATTTGACGCTAAATATGGCGCCTGATGGTTGTGTTGAAAGTTCATCAAGATTGGGACGATGAATAAATGGCCGACGTCTATTGCGTTGACCATATACGCTGTGTTGGGAATTCTAATACGCCTGGCCGGTAACACCGGACGGCCTCGTTACTACGGCAACAAGAATAATAACGAGAATAATAAGAAAAAGGAGAGTAACAAGGCTGTCAATGTTGGAACTTATATAATCTTAGATAATCTTGGATAATCAATATATAATTGGATAAACACACAGATCCTGTTCTTGGAATTATCCCCGACATATTTTGGTGACCCCGACGTGATCTACGTGATACTATTGCGCGAAGGATCTGTGTTGTCTTTTGTTCTACTCACAGGGAAGTACGCCCAATTTTGGTCTTATACTTTGTGTGTGCAGACGGAAGAACGTTGTGTTCATGATTGTTTTGCATCTGCAAACAGTGTTCACATCCGCTTGATTAAACTCAACTGAATACTATTCTATACTATTACTATAGTACTTAAAACTAGCCCTAGATTGAACTAGGTAAAACTATAAAACTATTTACTTTACTATGAATACGAATGTGTTACTCTAAACAACTTATATTAAAATTAGCTACCTACTTACCTATCTACTTATATAAGAACGAATGTTACTCTCTTACAATATTATTGAAGTTCTTAATACTGAATTGAAACAATTAGAGTTACTAACTTATCTTTATTTCTTATAAATATTGTCATTAAATACACTGTCTTTAATTTCATTCTTTGTTTGCATCTTTCTAACTAAAAATCTAAATCATTCTAGGTTCTTTGTGGCCACTGCTTCTCCGACCCCGCGTAAAGTTGGTGTTCGGTGCTGTTACATCGCGTCGACTGCGTGTGACCTCCACTGACCGCGAGCACCTGACTGGGGCCGGCGTCGTCATTTTTTGACGCTGTAACTAACGTTGCGGTTCTTTGATACCTATATTGTCATTACTTACCCCGAACAGTCTGTTTAGTTGATTATTGTAATAAGGCATTAAATTGGTATTTACTATGGCGGAAGATTTGAAAGAACTTGTTCGGAAACGTGCTAGTATAAAGAGTCGAATTACGACGTTTGCGAAATACTTACAAACTACTTCATTAATTGATCCTAAGGAACTTACAAAGGCATTAGTTGCGGAACTTGAATTAAAACTATCGCGACATAGAGACTTATTTACTCAGTTTGATTCTTTAAAGGATAATATTGAGATGTTAGATTTCGATCAGTTAGAGGAACATGAGAAAATCGAAAATGATTTTTGTTTGAATATTTCTCGTGCCGAAAGTATAATTCAAAGTGTAACTGCTCTACATGTGTCCTCAAATTATGGCTCGATAGCTGGCTCAAAAGTGCCTTCGCACTCTACTGAAAACGTTCGTAACCATAATATTGATAGTATAAAGCTTCCCACCATCCAACTTCCGCGGTTTGACGGCAACTACCTTAAATGGATGGAGTTTAGGGATACGTTTGAGTCTTTAATAAATAGTAATAATATCCCTGACATCAATAAATTTCATTATTTACGCTCTTCACTTGAAAGTGGAGCGTCTCAAGTTATAAAATCGGTTGAGTTTACTGCTGCTAACTATAAATCTGCTTGGGATTTGCTTGTTAAACGTTATAATAATAATAGAATACTTGTAAACAACCACTTAAACTCTCTTTTTAATTTTGAACCGATTTCTAAGGAAAGCTTCAAGTCTCTGCGTTATATGATTGATTACTATTCTAAAAATTTGAGTTCCTTAAATAATTTAAATGAACCTACTTCTCATTGGGACACATTGATTGTTTATGTGATGGTGTCGAAACTAGATGGCGCCACTAGTCGCAAATGGGAAGAAAGTAGGACTAACACGAATACTTCGCCTACTTTAGCTGAATTTAATGAATTTTTGCGCAATCGCGCTGATATTTTAGAAACTTTGCAGTATAATAATGTCACTAAATCTGAAAAACAAAGACAGTCGTTTTCAAAGGAAAATAAACTTTCTACATCTTTTGTAGCTTCTCCTACTTTGAAAAATGCTAATTGTGTTATTTGCTCAGAACAACATTTAGTGTATAAATGTGATAAGTTTAAATCTATGTCAATAGACTCCAGATACAGTGAGGTTTTAAAACACCGCTTGTGTCAAAATTGTTTGCGTCCTGGACATTTTTCTTCTAGCTGCAAACATACTCCATGCAAATTCTGTAACAAAAAACATAATCTATTATTACATAGATATACTTCTGGCGCTTCTGTCGCAGCGTCCGCTCCTGCGTCCTCTTCGTCTGAAGAAGCTTCTGCTCCGATTTCCACTGTTGCTATGATAGATCCTGTATCATTGTCCGCTGTAACTCTCGGTCAGGTCTTGTTGTGTACTGCTGAAGTGGAGCTTGTTGATACTAATACTAATAAGTGTCATGTTGTTAGAGCTCTTCTAGACAATGGATCTCAGTCTTCTTTTATTACTGAAAATTTGCAAAATAAATTACAAATTCCTTGCTCGAATACTAATCTGTCTATTGCTGGTATAAACAATAGAGTCACTACTACTACTAAGAAATGTAAGGTAACATTGAAGTCACGGGTGAATACTTTCAAGTGTAATGTTTCTTGCTATGTCATACCTGCGATTAGTGGTAAACTACCTGGTGTCGAGGTAGATATTTCGCGACTTCCTCTTCCTGATTCTATTGAACTTGCTGACCCACATTTCCATCATCCCTCTGATATTGATATACTACTTGGTGCCGATAGTTTTTGGGACATAATGGATTCCAAACAAATCAAGTTAGGCAAAAATAAGCCCACGCTCCAAAAATCTAAACTAGGTTGGCTCGTGACAGGACCTACTACTACTCAGAGTCCTGCTTCTACTACTCATTCTAACTTTTGTCAAGAGATTAAAGATTCTATTGCTAAATTCTGGGAAATCGAAGATATTCCTCTAGCTACTAATATATCTCCTTCTAAAGATAAGGAGTATTGTGAAAATCATTTTACTTCTAATTCTGTGCGCTTGGAGAATGGTAGGTTCTCTGTTAAAATTCCTTTTCGCGAGATCCCCGAGGTGGCTCTTGGCGACTCTTATCATCGTGCCAAGAGGCGTTTCTATAATCTGGAAAATAAATTGTCTAAATGTAACTTGAAAAACTAGGACATCTTACTAACTTGGGTACCGTGAGAGAAGTCATGGACCGACTTACCTTTGGTTACTACATTCCTTACCATATGGTATGGTGAGGCATTTCTATGTCGATGATTTGAATACTGGTTCTGATTCTAAAACTGTCTTAGTTTCTACTGTAAAAGGGGTTATTGATAAACTTAACGAAGGTTGTTTTCCTTTGAGGAAATTCCGTACTAATGCTCCTGATATATTTGACGATATTCCTACTTGTAATGAATTTCAAGATTTCTGTAAACAGTCTTCTGTATTGGGACTAAGATGGACACCTGACTCTGATACTTTGCATTTTTCGGTTAATGTCGAAAGTATAGCTAAAGTAACTAAACGTTCTATACTGTCGAACTCTTGTAAAATCTTTGACCCATTGGGTTTGTTATCAGCTTGTACCATATTCCATAAAATTACTCTTCAAAAATTATGGCTTAGTAAACTTGACTGGGATGATAGCCTCCCAGAAGATACAAAAAAATCTTGGCTAAGCTTCTATAATGAGACGAAATTGTTTGAAGACATAAATGTTTCTAGATATGTACTTTGTGAATCTCCTACGTCTGTAGAAGCGCACTGCTTTACAGATGCGTCACAAGACGCTTATGGGACTTGCATTTATCTAAAATCTACTAATGATAAGGGTGATCAATCTGTTAATTTACTCTGTGCTAAGGCCAAGGTCAGTCCGTTGAAATCTGAAACTATTCCACGCTTAGAGCTCCTAGGCGCTTTGCTTGGCGCTAAATTATATGCTAAGGTTATACTGTCACTTAAAATTCCTATTACTCGTTCTGTATTCTGGACAGATTCTACTATTGTTCTGGGATGGCTGCACACTCCACCTAAAACACTTAAAACGTTTGTTAGTAATCGTATTGAACAAATTAGGGACTTAACTAATGAAAACTGCTGGCGTCATGTACCTACCGAATTGAATCCTGCTGACATGGCTTCCAGAGGGATTCAGCCTCGTCTTCTTCCTGGGAATGTCCTTTGGTGGCACGGCCCGTCCTTTCTGGCTAAACCTGAAAAAGAATGGCCTTCTTCTCCACATGCTCCTGCTGTGTTACCTGAAACAAGAATAAGCTTAAATACTAATATTTTACCTAATGATGTAATACCGTTTAATAAATACTCTAAACTCTATAAATTGCAAAGAATTTTTGGTTATGTACTGAGATTTATAAATAATATTAGAAAAAATAATACCAAAATAACTGGTAATCTCACCTGTTCTGAATTGCACACTTCACTTACCTTGCTAGCGAAAGCTTCACAAAGAGAAACTTTCATTAAAGATATACGCTCGCTAGAAACTGATAAAATCCTAAATCGTAAATCTTCTATTCTTTCTTTAAATCCGTTTTTGGACGATCAAGGCATATTACGTGTCGGTGGTCGTATCGACAACGCTTCATATTGCCCTTATAATAAAAGGCATCCTATTTTACTAGACCCTAAACATGTATTTACGAGAATGTTATTTGAAAAAGAACACTTACGGCTTTTACATTGTGGTCCTCAACAGTTGTTGAGTTCCATTAGAGAACTTTTTTGGCCATTAGGTGGCAAAGTGTTAGCAACTGCTACTGTACGATTATGCGTACGTTGTCAAAGATTTAGGGCTAAGCCTATGCAACAATTAATGGGTGACTTACCTGAACCTCGTGTTACTCCTGCTTCTCCTTTTGAGACTTGTGGCACCGACTTCGCTGGACCTTTTCTTATTCTTAATCGTAAAGGTAGAGGCGCAAAGACTTCCAAGTGCTATTTATGTATTTTCATCTGTTTTGCTACAAAGGCTGTACACTTGGAAGTAGTTAGCGACCTAAGTAGCAATGCGTTTATTCTATGCTTGCGTAGGTTTATCGCAAGACGTGGTAAACCTCATACTATTTTTTGCGATAATGGGAAAAACTTTGTAGGAGCTAGTAATGAACTAAACAGACTTCTAAAGAAATGTCAAGCACCAGTCAGCGACTTTGCGTGCAATGAAGGTATTAATTTTAAATTTTCTCCCGTCTATGCACCTAGTTTTGGTGGGGTCTGGGAGGCAGGGGTTAAATCGGCCAAATATCATTTAAAACGAATAGCAGGTAACTCTAGTCTAACTTTCGAAGAATTGTATACACTGTTTGCTCAGGTTGAAGCGATCATGAACTCACGTCCACTTACGTCAATGTCATCTGATCCTTCTGATCTACTACCCTTAACACCTGGGCACTTCTTAGTGGGTCGACCGTTGACTTCACTGCCTTCGCCTAATATCGAACGTATCAGCCTCAACAGATACGAGCTGATCGAACGCCTGAGACATCACTTTTGGTCACGCTGGAAAAGGGATTACTTGTCGACTCTACAGGAACGTGTGAAATGGAGGACAAGACAGCGAGATGTCAAGATCGGTGATCTTGTCTTTGTACTGGATGATCACTTAACGCCGATGAAGTGGCTTCTGGGCCGCATCCATCGACTATACCTTGGCGCCGACGGACTATGCAGAGTCGTCGACGTTCAAACTGCAGGTGGTATCATTAAGAGATCCATCTCGAAACTTTGTGCATTGGAAGGCACGTCAGATTCCCAAGAGCTCTTTGGGAAGCAAGTTCCCAAGGGGGGGGAGGATGTTGGGAATTCTAATACGCCTGGCCGGTAACACCGGACGGCCTCGTTACTACGGCAACAAGAATAATAACGAGAATAATAAGAAAAAGGAGAGTAACAAGGCTGTCAATGTTGGAACTTATATAATCTTAGATAATCTTGGATAATCAATATATAATTGGATAAACACACAGATCCTGTTCTTGGAATTATCCCCGACACGCTGGCTTCACGCTTTAGACAAATTTGTGGATTGCATTTAAATATTTCCCTCTTCAATCATAATAGTATAATATCTTATATTCATAGAATATCTTATCTATACTCTATACTAATATATAAAGCTGAAGAGTTTGTTTGTTTGTTTGATTGTGAACGCGCTGATCTCAGAAACTAATGTACCGATTTGATAAATTCTTTCAATGTAAGATAATCCATTTAGTGAGGAAGGCTATAGGTTATATAATATCACGCTAAGATAAATAGGAGAGGAGCAGCAATAAAAAATATTGCAAAAACTGAAAAATTTAAAGCTTCCCTTGCATGCGCTGAGTAAATGGTGAAAGTTGTTCAAAAATCATGTATTACAAAATTGTTCCCCTCTTAAAGTTCTAAATAAAAGTCCCCAACAGCGTATGTCTAGCTTTTAAGGCTGACCCACTTTAACCATTTGTATGGTTATCAAAAGACTATGTTACGGTTTTAATCTTTCACGCGGGCGGAGCCGCTGTCGGTTGCTAGTATCTTATATTCATAGAATATCTTATATTCTATAAATCTTCCATAGCTTGACACTATAGATTAATAGAGGAAAACAATTATTTATTAAGTTTTATCAGCTATTACAAGTTAAGGGGCGTTCATATCGGTGCGTACAGATATAAGATATAAGAGTGCGTAAGATTTCTATAGCCTATATGTTACCCTGGTACTAATATTATAAATGCGAAAGTTTGTGAGTATGGATATATGTTTGTTACTCTTTCACAGCGAATGCACTGAACCAATATCGATGAAATTTGATTTTGGTATAAGATTCTATAATAAAATTCCGCAATCAATTTCAGCTTTGCCATTGTCCCGCCGGGAGTGAAAGAAAAGACTCACCAGTCGGTAACAACAGATTTTATTGGGTCGTAAGTCTACTGCCCGTCAATGCTATGCTTCGTAAGTAGGTAGGTGTGCGCTAGGTACTGCCCTGGCTTTGTCTATCTGCGGAGAAGGCCGTTCAGCGCGCGCCCGGAGAACGAAGAGCTGACCCGAAGAACGTCGGGCCCAGGCTCAAGGTCACTGAAGTCCGGCTCTGGCTGAGATGGGGGTAAAAGGTACCTTCTCTAACCCCGATATGACACCCCAATATGTGGGGAAATAAACTTCACAAAATACTAAATATAATAAAAAAAGAAAAATAAAAGATATCTAGGCTGTTCGTCCTCTTCGAAGAAAGGGGCACGCACGATTAAAGTCACAGGTCATTATGCCTGTGAACGTGCGCACCCCGTCGACTCAGGAAACGAACAGGCCGGGCTGACGGGCTAATGCGCCCGCGCCCACCTATGGCGAGACAAGAGGCGGGGAGGAGCGGGAGGAGGGCCCGCGTCGTGTGACTAGGAATGAGTCACACGATTCCGCGCGTTAAATTATTGTTTAAATAATAAAATATACATAAATACGTTTAAATAAATATAAAAATACATAAATATACGTTTTTTACGTTACAATACTCCCTCGCGCAGTGAAGGATTTTATCCTAAATAAAATCCGCTTACCAAATGCCTAGTATTCGTTAAACACTTTCATACTTCGCTATCATTCTTCTCGCTTTCACAAAAACGTCAGTAATTGAAAGTAAAGAATTACTGACGCACAATTACAAAAAAATAGGTAACCAGTTAAACGAACTGAATTACCCTACGAATACTATAGAGACAAGAGATAAGAATAAAACGCTTAGGAGATTGAAAACGAAAAAAAATATATATGAAGCTAAGTTAACAAAAACAAAAAAATCAATGAAATAAATGATAAAATTTTTTTTTACCAAAATAGAAAAATACTAAGAAAAAAAATCAAAAACAAAAATGATTGGGTAAATGCTGAACAAAACGAAGTGAAAAAAAAAAATTCTCCGTCTGTTACAAAAAAATTTAAATTGAAATAACGTTTCGGTTGAATGAGTTAAGCAAAAAAAGCGTGAAATAAAATCCAAAGGCAACAGAAAAAAAATCAACGACAAAAAAATAAAATGAAAAAATGATTAAGAAAATACAAATAAAAATGCAACTAGTGTGTACGGACCCTTACAAGTAAAAGAGTAAGTGTACAAGTCTTAAAAAAAAAAAAAAATCTTTTTACAAAAATAATTATTTGCTGACTGTACTAAAAACAAGTCAACAATATTTAGAGAAAAAAATAATAATATTTTTTTTCAAGTAAAAAAAAAATATTTAAAACAAGTAAAAAAAAACAGGTAATGTGACCGCACCTTTATATATGTGTGTCACAAAGTGACTAATTTAATACAAAGTGACAAGTACTATATTTAAAAAAATTACTATGTACGTACACCTTAGTTGATAGCAACCAAAAAATAAAAAGAAAAGAAAAGAACGTTTTACAAAAATAAAAAGACAAAGCACATACACCAATAAGTATCACTACCTCCTTAAGAAGCAAAGCATGACCATGAAGAACCACGACAAGGGCGCCAGTGTCCCGCCGGGAGTGAAAGAAAAGACTC
The DNA here is from genome assembly GCA_029227775.1 of Morpho helenor. Lineage (NCBI taxonomy): Eukaryota > Metazoa > Arthropoda > Insecta > Lepidoptera > Nymphalidae > Morpho > Morpho helenor. The sequence goes on along the minus strand of JARGCU010000034.1, from coordinate 15,632,802 downwards.
ACCAGTCGGTAACAACAGATTTTATTGGGTCGTAAGTCTACTGCCCGTCAATGCTATGCTTCGTAAGTAGGTAGGTGTGCGCTAGGTACTGCCCTGGCTTTGTCTATCTGCGGAGAAGGCCGTTCAGCGCGCGCCCGGAGAACGAAGAGCTGACCCGAAGAACGTCGGGCCCAGGCTCAAGGTCACTGAAGTCCGGCTCTGGCTGAGATGGGGGTAAAAGGTACCTTCTCTAACCCCGATATGACACCCCAATATGTGGGGAAATAAACTTCACAAAATACTAAATATAATAAAAAAAGAAAAATAAAAGATATCTAGGCTGTTCGTCCTCTTCGAAGAAAGGGGCACGCACGATTAAAGTCACAGGTCATTATGCCTGTGAACGTGCGCACCCCGTCGACTCAGGAAACGAACAGGCCGGGCTGACGGGCTAATGCGCCCGCGCCCACCTATGGCGAGACAAGAGGCGGGGAGGAGCGGGAGGAGGGCCCGCGTCGTGTGACTAGGAATGAGTCACACGATTCCGCGCGTTAAATTATTGTTTAAATAATAAAATATACATAAATACGTTTAAATAAATATAAAAATACATAAATATACGTTTTTTACGTTACACCATTACAGCAGTTTAAAAACACTGTTAAAAAGAGGCTGTTACAGAAAGCGTACTATACTCTTGAAGATTATTTAGAAGATAAGAATGTGTGGATATAGCTCTCTTTGAACCTGTACAAGACAGTAACGACATAATGTAAATAGTATTAAGAATTATATTTTTAAAAGAGTAACCGCCGAGTTTCTTGCTGGCTCTTCTCGGTAGGAACAGCTTTCCGAACCAGCAGTAGAGTTGACGATTCAAAAGCACTTGCTTACAAGTTTATTTGAATAAAGAATACAAAAGTAATAATAAAATTATTTTGCTATAATCCGCGAAGAAGTAAAATAGAAAATATATATAATGCTAAATGTAAGTGGACAATCGGTTATCATACCTGATACATGCAGGATTCGTAAAAACACATGCACAAACCTCCACCACCTCCACCACAATACACAAGCACTATATACGTTCACTATCACAAACTCAACAATCGTTTCGCCCCGCAAAAAATCAACAACAACAATCGTTTCGCCCCAAAATCGCAAAGCTTTGCGATTTTGGTCGTGGAGTCTATCTCCTGACGATGCTTCGGTTGCGGGGCGAAACGATTGTTGAGTTTGTGATAGTGAACGTATATAGTGCTTGTGTATTGTGGTGGAGGTGGTGGAGGTTTGTGCATGTGTTTTTACGAATCCTGCATGTATCAGGTATGATAACCGATTGTCCACTTACATTTAGCATTATATATATTTTCTATTTTACTTCTTCGCGGATTATAGCAAAATAATTTTATTATTACTTTTGTATTATGGATCTCCGCAAAGTAACGCCTAATTCTATAAATTATTTGAATAAAGAATATTTTGTATTTGAATTTGAATTTGGCACAATTATTCGTTATAACATATAGGCTATAAAAATCATACAGGCTAATTCTACAGAAATAGGATGACATTGAAAAGCGCCATCAACTTATCACGCAAGAACAATCCACGCGAACGAAGTTGCGAGTAAAAGTTAGTAAGGAATAATTGCGCTAAACATCAGGTTAGTTCATTGGTTAAGTGGATTCGCAAAAGTAACAAATATACATCCATACTCATAAAATTTCGCGTTTATAATATTAAAAAAAGAAAGTAAGTAGCGGCCCGTTACTCTCCCACTTTTGGGAATAGGCCTCTTCTCTCCGTTTTTGGAGAGAAGGGTTGGAACTAAGAGCTTCCTACCTTCCTTCACCAAAAAGCGTGTGATAGATTTTAATTATCGATTAGACAAAAAGTCTAAGAGATAAGTCTAAAAGTTATATTTTAACAGAAAAACTCATTGATGTCTGCCCGGGTTCGAACCCGTTACCTTCTCGAAAGAGTCGCACGGTGTTACCGCTGGGCTATTAGAGATCTTTATAATATTAGTAGGAAAGAAGTACGAGGACAATGTTTAAATAAAAATGGTAAATAGCTTATTATCATAACTAGATGAACTATTAACGAGGCGTATATAATAAAATTATAGTCCTGGTAATTTAAATTAGTCCTCGGCACCGAAAGGGATGCTAATAGCAGAATGACATGTCATACATGGACATGTTACGTAAGGTTTAGGGTCGCTTCACATTACAGGATTATTAAAAACTAGTAATATCCCGCGGTTTCACCCGCGTAATTTCTATTTTTTTTGAAAATGTTATATAGACTATGTTGCTCAGTAAAGATGTAGCATTATAATGGTGAAAGAATTTTTGAAATCAGTCCAGTAGTTTTTGTGCGAAAACATTACAAACATACATACAACTTTTCCTCTTTATAATATTAGTATAGATCGGCTCCGCCAGCGCGGATGTCAGCATAGCAGAGTATGTTCGTCTGTTGCAAGTACATGTTAAAATTATGAATTTTGCATAATGCACATATATAAAATGTTGCTGTGGCTGCGTTTAAAATAACGCTTTATATTAGCTTTATTTCTAATCTGCCTTAAAAGATCTTTAAATGACCTAATACTTACCTAGATGTATAACGCCGTGTGGTATCCGGCTGAATAGAATAGCACCACCCTCTTTTCTTACCGAGGTGTCGTAAAAGGCGACTAAGGTAAGTCGACCCGCCGTGTGGTATCCGGCTGAGTAGAATAGACCACCCTCATTTCTTACCGAGGTGTCGTAAAAGGCGACTAAGGTAAGTTGACTCACCGTGTGGTATCCGGTTAAGTAGAATAGACCACCCTCTTTCTTATCGAGGAGTCGTAAAATACGACTAAGATAAGTTGACGTCAGGCAGGCGGCCGGTCGTAAAATACGTAGCCAAATCATGTGACAACATGTTTAATACATAACATGTTGTGCCGACCCCACTTAGAGTGGGATAAGGGCAGGAAGATGTACTTACCTAGATGTATACTAGCTTTTACTAGCGACTTCGTTCGCGTGGTCAGTTCTCGTGTGATAGGTCGATAATAGATGGCGCTTTTCAACGACATCCTATTCCTGTAGAATTAGCAGGATTTCTAAAGCCTGTATGTTATTCCGGTGTAAAAGAAATATTTGTTCCAAATTTCATCGATATTGATTCAGCGGTTTCGCCGTGAAAGAGTAACAAACATACATCAATACCCACAAACATTTGCATTTGTATTATTAGTAGGATATGTAACACAAATGTTAGTGTTAGGTGATTAAAATATTAGCATTACTATAAAACAAGCCTAGGGTGCTTTTAGTGTAATCTTTTTAGTTCTATGCACTATTATAATGTGTTTTTAAGCCTAATCTCCCAACGTGGTGACTATTCGACGAGATCTTTATAGAAAACCGCACCAAGAGAATTATGTGAAAATTATTCCTATAAATACGTCACCAACTCACCACTATGTGAAAAGACCTTAAAGTTCATAACACTAGCCTTATTCTAACCTCATGTATAACTGCATACAATGCATCTAAACTGTTCCACTTTGCCAAAAATTATTTTTGTTTGAGTTAAAGCAATATAAGTTTTATGTCAATGAAATAAGAATGTATATGAAAGTAATACAAATATGTTTTATGAATTATTAAAAAATATTTAAAAAGTTGTATTAAACAAATTTGAACTTCAATGAAAGGTATTAGAATGATAATAGACCGCACATTGTAATTTGTAGTTTGTATGTGACACTGCCAAGGGAAGACAATGCGAAGGTATAGTAACCTTAATTGTCAAGGATCCATGAATATTAGTAAAATTGAGGCGGCGCTATAATTTAATAAAATAAACATTTAGTTAAAATCATTTTATCAGGTAGTTCTATCAAATTTTAAAACGTTACTGACTGACATATAAGTAGAATGGCACATAAGTATCGTAAAAAGTTAAAAAAGGATTGAAAATGAGGACATTCTGTTTTCTTAGAGACGGCAGCTGGTACTGTAATTGTGTGATAGAATAAAATCTATACAAGTCAAATAATTTGCTAGAGAACAACTCCTGTTCACCTCAATAGACTTGACAAAATTTAAACAATACAAAACAAAGAATTTAATTTTTCTATCACTACATTCTTAGTATCTGCTTGGTAATAATTATTCTACCATTAAGTTTTCTTCTTGATTCATTTCTCCACGATACTAACCATACTGTTCCAATTAGTAGGTTTCAAATAACGCTGAAAATAAAAATTTACCAAGATATTTTATTTATCCGTAAACATGTATGAATTTCGTTTAATAAATCTTTCGTGACACCTTATTATACTGCACTGCTACAAATAAGTTTGTAAATAGATTTATAAATTCAAATTTATGCAACAAAGCAGTAACAATGATAAACTTAAATTGATAATAAAAAAGTAATATTATCTAAGGATTCTTGAAAACTAGACATTACAACTTTCGTTAGAGTAAGTTTAAGTCATAAACAGAAATGTCAGTCAACATTTTTCGGAAACAGCCGTGACGCTGGTTTTCAGAACAATCTTACATATACAGAAGAAATTAAAAACATCAATACATGGTCTAGATTTGAACCCACAAATAGCAAAACTATCTCAAATTTTCACTTAAAACCAATCCAGTTCGGTAAATATGCAATAAGAAATGCATATTTAATCGAGTATCCAAAATATGCCGTTTCTAAATTAATTTCACTAAACAACTTCTCCATTTTATTTCTCACATCCACACGACCTATATTTAAAACTGGTTTGATGCCTATATTCTAATTAGGCGTTTGACAAGGGTCTTGCGGTACACAGTAGCGGCTGACACTCCCACTTAAAGGATTAGGGTAAAATGAATAAAACAATATATTTAAGGAGTTACAAGCTAACAAGGATACTTTCATGTATTATAATATAATCATAAAAGTCACATTGCCATTAAATCGAGTTTTATTTTACGGTTCAAGTGAGGGTATGAAAAGAAAATGATAACTCGACATCGAAAACGACGCAGGCCTTCAGTAAGTTCGTGACCACGGCAATTGCAGCGTCGAATAATATGACATGTTATATTTAATCTCTACTATTTAAATGAGTTAATCTTGTATATATATTTATTTATATATATTTTATGAATCTTGAAAACGGCTTCAACGATTTTCATGAACGTCATGTTTTTCGAGGAAAAATCGATCTAGTTAGGTTTTACCTTAAAAAAATGTCGTTATATTCCTGTTTTTGAGCACTATAGTAAGTGAGCTATAATTTTATGAGAAAGTAAAAGATAATAAATGCCTAAAATGCCTTTACCCTACTCTAAATACGACCGGCCGCCTGCCTGACGTCAACTTACCTTAGTCGCCTTTTTACTTTAAATAAGCTATTCTTGTGTATAAATAATCTTTTTCGGAAACGGTTCTAATGATTTTCATAAAATTTAGGTATATATAGGGTTTTGGGGACGATAAACCGATTAAGTTAGGTTTTTTTTTATTGTCTTTCTATCCTTGCTTTCCGGTAATAAAAAACTGATACAATTTTTTTTTATTTACAGAAAAAAATGTACAAGTTATATCTATCTTAAATTACTTACACGCTAGGACTATACAAATCATGCCCACGTGGAATGGTCCCAAGCATGCTGCCAGCGTTTCCGCGCTGAATTGCTAAGCTCATTCTTTGTGCGAAAAAGGAGCCAGCCCTCTTGTCACTAATACAATAATATATTTTATATATATTTTTAATTATAAGAACACCGCCGTGTGGTATCCGGCTGAGTAGAATTTACCAACCTCTTTTCTTACCGAGGTGTCGTAAAAGGCGACTAAGGTAAGTTGACCCACCGTATGGTATCCGGTTTAGTAAAATAGACCACCCTCTTTCTTACCGAGGTGTCGTAAAATACGACTAGGGTAAGTTGACGTCAGGCAGGCGGCCGGTCGTAAAAACGCAGCCAAATCATGTGACAGCATGTTTGTAACATATTGTGCCGACCCCACTTAGAGTGGGATAAGGGCAGGAGGATGATGATTTTTAATTATAAGAACACGAAGGCTGCTTCTGTAAGTCAATATAAAGCGTTTTTCAAGCGTCTCTTGTTTTTTATCAAATCAATTTTTAGCTCTTTGAGCTGTCACAACGTTCAGTAAACTTATCCGTCGCCATATTAAATATTTAATCCGATTTAAATTCATATCGATGGTGTTCGGGCGCGTGCGCGGTGGGTTGCGGTTTTGGAGTCGGCACGCGTGCGCTGGGGTGACCAAGATATCGTTATTTTAAAGCTTTTCTTACAGCAGATGCTTGTAAGTGTTGCATATGTAAAAAATAAAACATTTGATATGTTTGCTCCCGTCACACCGTTTCATAGTTCAATCAAATATATTTTTAATAATATAAATATATATTTATTACGTATATATTTATTATAATATATGTATATCTTTAGGATCCTCCTCCTTGCGTCGTTTTCGTCAGTGCTGCGGGTTGTGACCGTTACCACGGATTACTTTTTTACGGGTGACTGATCTCCAGGTTTTTCGATCACTTGCTCTTTTTAAGGCCTCGTAGAAAAGGAAGGTTTATAATATATATGTTTAAATAATAACAAATAAACGTTTATTGGGAACAACACATAATACACAAGAAAATGAACAGCAATGCTGCAGAAGTATTAACTATTGCAATGATCAACCTCTCCTCCATTAAAAAATGAAACATCATTCTCCTGTCCTTATCCCATACTAAGTGGGGTCTGCACAACATGTTGTCACATCATTTGGCTAGATATTGCACGGTCGTCTTCCTGTCGTCAACTTACCTCAGTCGTCTTTTACGACACAACGTTAAAAAATGAGGGTGATCTATTCTACTCAGACAGACACCACACGGCGGGTCAATTTACTTTAGGCGCTTTTATGATATCGCGGTAAGAAATGAGGTTGGTCTATTCTACTCAGCCGGATACCACACGGCGGATACTAATAATAATAATTATAAGATTTATTCAGCCAAAAAATACATACAGTCTTAAATATATCTATTCTAGTTACAATTAACTTCTTTTTGTCTCCAAACATTACAATATTAAAAACTGTCTACTGTCTACCTTAGTCGCTGAAGCCTCGGTAAGAAATGAGGTTGATCTATTCTACTCAGCCGGATACCACACGGCGTAGGTTCCTTATCTTTAATATTTAAATGAGTTAATCTTGTATGTAATTATATATTTTTTCGGAATCTCAGAAACTGCTTCAGCGATTTTCCTGAAATTCAGCATGTAGGGGATTTTGGGGGAGAAAAATCGATCTAGATAAGTTTTATTTTAAAAAAATCATTTTATCCCTGTTTTCAGAATCTATATTTTTTTTAATTTACATTGAATACAATCACAATTTTTCGCTGTCAAACGTAAAGTCATGGTAGTTCATTTGGGGAACGGGCGGTCTAGAGAGGTGAAAATACCTAGGATCGAGCCCCACCTGCTCTATTATTTTTTCATTTTTCTTTTTTTAATTTTAATTTTTTTTCACATCATTTTAAAAATTACCTAGCAAGGCTAATAAATAAATACTAATATATTATATAATTTATAGAGTATTGTTAATCCGAAAGTATTGACATTCCTAGGATGAAACTGTTACATGGTTTCCATATTTAAGCGTATTCCGAATATTTGAGCCCGCCTTATTCGAGATCACGTACGTCGCGTGCGACTACTCGTTCATTCCGCGATGGTAGTTTCATTTATTTTGACATTCATGTACTAACTTATGTACCTGCACGAATATTTTGACATTTATGAATAAATTTACATGAAATAATATTTTGCCATTTATGTATAAACTTACCTTAAGATTTTGCCATTTATATATAAACTTACCTGAAATAATATTTTGCCATTTATGTAGTTATAAATTTACCTGAAGGAATATTTTGCCATTTATGTATAAACTTACCTGAAAGAAAGTTTTGCCATTTATATATAAACTTACCTGAAATCATATTTTGCTGTTTATTTAGTTATAAATTTACCTGAAAGAATTTTTTGCCATTTATGTATAAACTTACCTTAACGAATTTTGCCATCTATGTATAAACTTACCTAAAGAAGATTTTGCCATTTATGTATAAACTTACCTAAAGAAGATTTTGCCATTTATGTATAAACTTACCTGAAAGAAAGTTTTGCCTTTTATATATAAACTTACCTGAAATCATATTTTGCCGTTTATGTAGTTATAAATTTACCTGAAAGAATATTTTGCCATTTATGTATAAACTTACCTTAACGAATATTTTGCCATTTATGTATAAACTTACCTGAAAGAAAGTTTTGCCATTTATATACAAACTTACCTGAAATCATATTTTGCCGTTTATGTAGTTATAAATTTACCTGAAAGAATATTTTGCCATTTATGTATAAACTTACCTGAAAGAAAGTTTTGCCATTTATATATAAACTTTCCTGAAATCATATTTTGCCGTTTATGTAGTTATAAATTTACCTGAAAGAATATTTTGCCATTTATGTATAAACTTACCATAACGAATATTTTGCCATTTATGTATAAATTTACTTACAAAATTATACCTTATATAACATAAAGGCTCTAGAAGTACTGTTAAATAAACAGGAAAAGGATGACATTGAAAAGCGCCATCAGTTATTAACCTATCACGCGACATCAGTCCACGCGAAAGAAGTTGCCGGTAAAAGCTAGTTTGTCTATAATCCACGATCTAATGACTTGATTTATTCAGTAAAAAAACGCTACTTACAAATAAGCTCCGAGTTATTTAGAGGGCGATGTAGAGAGCTTTGCACGTAGAGTATTTACGAGATAAATTCAACTGGAGTTTCTGGCTTGTCTAGACGCTAAGTTATCACTTTTGGGAAAGACCTCCAGGAAACTGGACCAGTCTATAATTTAACTATTTACATTGTTATGCGTCACGACACCTGCATGCCGAGTGTGCATTAAATCCAATATTACGCTCTCAGTTAAGTTTGGCAACCTCTCAAAACAATCAGTTCAAATTCACAAAATGAATGAAACAATTGTTGTATATATATGTCGGTATTTTTGTCATTTATATCTCACCCGTGTAAATTTTTTCAAATTTTCGCTCAAATTTTTTCCCGAATTGAAATACTGAACATAAAAGAAGTTTTTATGAGTTAACCATAAGAGATAGAGACATGCTGTTGTGGACTTTTTTGAAGATCTACAAGTCTCTAGTACATTACTTTTAGTAAAAACTGTACAAAAATTAAATTAGTTTAGTAGATTTTGAGAAAATCGATCACATAAAGAGACATAGCTTTTGGGGACTCTATTTTATAAAATGTATAGATGGACAAAGGCTATCTCAGCGTATATTGGATATTACAATTGGAGAATCGAATCTGAGTCTTTTTTTATTGACTGCAAAACCAGTAAATGTTCATCATCACACTTATTTACGTTTCTTTTTGAAGATTTAAGAATCTGCTTTTAATTTAATTCAAATTTTCTTTTCAATTTAGCCAATTACAAGAATTATTAAATTCTATTTTCTAATTTTATCAAATATGCCTTCTAGTATGCGGATTAGTAGAATAGACCTCATTTCTTACCGAGGAGTCGTAAAAGGCGACTAAGGTAAGTTGACCTACCGTGTGGTATTCGGCTGGGTGAGAACCGAGGTTAAGGAGCTAAGGTAGCTTGGGAGACTAAAAATTCCGCTCCACCCAGGGGCTATTCGCAGCTCGCAAATATATCAAGTATGCGCCCAATCATTTTGGCCACCGCTCCGTGTCAAGGGTAAACGAAACAATGTAAAATCATTCCTAAAATACTAAATCTGCTCCCTCACTTTAGCAATGATGTCACACGTTTGAAAACATTCTTAAAATTCAAATTTCGTATCCACCTATGGCGCAACTTATAAGCGGAAGCGGGTTTATACAAAATATACCTCACACAGTATTAAAGTGATCGAATTAAAAAAAGGTAAGTATCGGCCTGTTACTATCCCACTGCTGGGAATAGGCCACTTCTCTCCGTTTTTGGAGAGAAGGTTTGGAGTTAAGACATACCACGCTGCTCCAATGCGGATTGGTAGGTTACACATATCTCCAGAATTCTCTAGAGATATGCAGGTTTCCTCACGATGTTTTTCTTCACCGAAAAGCGTGTGATAAATTGCAGTTATCAATTAGACACATAAGTTTTAAGAGAAACACTCATTGGTGTCTGCCCGGGTTCGAACCCTTGACCTTCTCGGAAGAGTCGCAAGGTGTTACAGCTTTTTAAATGACTACAGTATATCCAATGTAAAAAAGGTGTTTTGTGTTAAATTTCAATAAAGCATAGTGTCTACAAAACTGTAGACGCAAAAAGTTGTACCCACTTCGTTTGCAACTACCTAAGTCTTTAAATACTAATTATATAAACTATTCAACTGAGTTGTTATTCCTTAACACATTAACTGGCACACTGATTTCACCTGGTTCATTCATTTGGGCGATTTAAAAAATAAATAATTTATGTTTTGGTACATATGCATACGCCGTGTGGTATCCGGCTGAACAGAATAGTACCACCCTCATTTCTTATCGAGGTGTCGTTAAAGGCGACTAAGGTAAGTTGACCCAACATGTGGTATCCGGCTGAGTAGAATGGACCACCCTCATTTCCTTCCGAAGTGTCGCAAAAGGCGACTAAGGTAAGTTGACCCACCGTGTGGTATCCGGTTGAGTAGAATAGACCACCCTCTTTCTTACTGAGGTGTTGTAAAATACGATTATGGTAAGATGACGTCAGGCAGGCCGGTCCTATAATACGTAGCCAAATCATTTGACAACAAGTTTATAACATATTGTGCCGACCCCACTTAGACTGGGATAAGGGCACGAGGATGATGTTTTGGTATATCTGCATGTAATTTATTAGGATTTCTTACTTAACTTGAACAAAATTGGAAACCAAGCTTTGACTGATGACCTCCGTAACAGTTAACGTGTTAACAAAAAATAGTTAATATGGTTTAATTGTAGCAAATTTCATAAATATTGCACCAGCGGGTTAAAGAAACACGAAAAGACCGACCGACTTTTACATGTACAACATAAGTGTTGGTGTAATTCGACGTACAAAACCGCTATGTCCTGTCCCATAGAACCCATAGCGACAGACAGACTGACGGTCGACAAATTAATCGAGCACGCGCCACTCCAATGACAGCCGTTCGCTCGGAATGTCGATCAACGGACGGACGTACGTAGAATATGACTTGGCGATGATCCATATAGCACAACTAATAAATACGCCTATAGTGCCGTTAGCTGTGTGGTAATAAAGACGTCTGGTGGACTAGACTGGGCATACATCATTATTTAACAAAGTCTTCCAACGCGTCAGTCTGTCTATGATAAACTTGCATTTTTACCACATGCTATTTAGTGAAGGATCAATTCAAATTGGCTGTGTCAAATTGGCAAAGCAAAAAAAGCTGTGGTAGCCCAGCGGTATCACCGTGCGCCTCTTTCGAGAAGGTCTAGAGTTCAAACCCCGGGCAGGCACCAATGAGTTTTCTAGTAAAACTTATGTGTATAATTGATAATTGCAATTTATCGAATGGCGAAGGAAAACATCGTGAGGAAACCTGCATATCTCTAGAGAATTCTGGGGATATGTGTAACCTACCAATCCGCATTGGAGCAGCGTGTTAGGTCTTAGCTCCAATCCTTCTCTCCAAAAAAAAAGGGAAAGAAGAGGCCTATGCCCAGCAGTGGGATAGTAACAGGCCGTTACTTACTTACTATTTACAATTCACATTCGATTTTTTTCAAATTCAAAATATTCTTTATTTAAGTCGACAGTTTACAATACTTTTGAATCGTCAAATGTTTTAAAGAAGCTACCACTGATTCGGAAGTTTGCTCCTCGGCTCAACTCGGCGGCTAATCGTTAAGAAACCTGAATATCTCTGGATAATTCTGAGGATCTGTGTATTCAATCCTTTCCTTCCTACTAATGTTATAAATGCGAAAGTTTGTGAGTATGTATATTTGTCACAGTTATTCCTTATACATATAGGCTATAGAAATCCTGTTAATTCTACAGGAATAGGATGACATTGAAAAGTGTCATCTATTATCAATTTATCATGCGACAACAGTCCACAGAAACAAAGTTGCGGGTAAAAACTAGTAATTTATATTGGAACAGTCTGGTGCTTTGCAATTGTAATAAAACTCCAATTTATTCCTTAATTATAATTCGATACAATTTAGATAGAAACTACATGATCCAACAAACAAATTAGTCGCTGTGTTATTTTTAATTTACATGGATCACACCCTTTTTGTAGCCATCTTTTTTTTTCAGTGTCGCTGGCACAAAATATCTTTATCATCATCCTCCTGCCCTTATCCCACTCTAAGTGGGGTCGGCACAACATGTTATAAACATGAATTGGCTACGTATTTTAACACCGGCCACCTGCCTGATGTCAACTTACCTAAGTATTATATTACGACACCTCGATAAGAAAGAGGATGCTCTATTCAACTCAGCCGGATACCACACAGCGGGTCGACTTACCTCAGTCGCCTTTTAGGACTTTGGTAAGAAATGAGGGTCATACATCTAGATTGTCAAGTGCAAACCAGTTAACATAAAAATAAACCATACATAAATATTTGAGCGATCAAACGTCAATGAACTTTAGTAATTTGGCCCGGGTGGGATAATTATACCTTAAACACACACAAGATGTGTGTCTACGTAAGATAAGTGGCCTCTAAACACTTTGATTGACAAATATTAGACGTTATTTTGATTTTATAACTGACAGACTTAATGCCATGTGGTATCCGGCTGAGTAGAATAGAGACCCATCATTTCTTACCGAGATGTGGTAAAAGGCGAGTACGGTAAGTGCTGTGTGGTATCCGGCTGAGTAGAATAGACCGCCTTCATTTTTTGCCGAGGTGTCGCAAAAGGCGACTAAGGTCTTACCTCACTACTTACTTTGTTGCCTTAGTGCCGTGTGGTATCCGGCTGAGTAGATAAGACCATCCTCATTTCTTACCGAAGTGTCATAAAAGGCGACTAAGGTAACTTGATATCGGATTACCGTTTGTAAAATACCTAAATCATGTAATAACATGTTTAAAACATGTTGCACCTACTCCACTTAGAGTGGGATAAGGACAGGAGATTGATGATGATTAAACACGGTGAGCAGGGAGCGATCGTGGCCTCCCTTTGCTCTGCGGAGGGGGGTGGAGGGAGGCGGCGGAGAGGTTCCACGAACTGTTGTTCTAGATCCAACCTGCTGCTTGTGAGTCCAGGTGTTAGTGACTCACCCAAGCCCCTACCCGGAGAAGGTGTTTGTTCTCTGTGATCAGAGCTGTCGGCGGGGATGTGGGCAATATGTACAATGATACCCTGTCCTTGCCATCGGCAGCGTGTTGGAGCACACAGGTCGTTTTCGTCGGTGCGAATCCGACATAACCATCGCCTGTCCCTGTCGGGCGGCGGTACCCATAAGGGGTTTTTTCCTGTATTAAAAAAAAGGAGATTGATGATGATACTCGTATATTTGACAGACTTAATTCATATTACCAATATTAACTTGCCTGTCTGTCTGTTCATAGCTGGATTATTAATATAATGCGGTATAACTGACGCTTATATAATGAGTTAACATTTAAGAACAACAACTTATTTTTCCTCCAGGACATTTAACAAAATACATAACTGTGGTTATTCTTAGACTACAGTGATGTCCTATTACTATCCCACAGCTGGGCATAGAATGTATATGTAACCCAAATATGGGCATATGAATCCCAAAGCAAAAATTAAAAAACATGATTGCTATGTCATTAAAATTTGAGATTTTATTACGATAAAAGCTTTACGCGATCATTAACTGAATGCTCCCATAACTGTATTTTTATAGTTTATTAGAAAACTATCAAAAGGAAATATGCTTTTACTGATTAAATATTACTATTATATATAATTTATGTTAATAAGCATCTTGTTATATGTTAGGTAATTAAATACATGTATTATTAAAAAATCTTTTATTTAACTTGTATGCATGTGAAGGTGGATCTTGCAAGTTAAATTTGACCCACTTCCCGATATCAGATTGAGTTGAAATGTTACATACTGGTCCAGTCCAGATAATGCATGTTTATGATAAGCATGACCTGATGCTGCTGCCAGGATTGGCTCCAGACGAGGGAACTCTTCAAACGTTAACAGCAGAGACCTGTAATGTTGATAAAAGCATTAATTTTTAATTGGCAATTTGACTTCTTCTGAAAAATAAATATAGTGCGAAGCGAATGTAATCCTTACTAATACAATTTCCTTACTAATACTATTACAATGTATCATCAATCTTTAATATTTAAATGAGTTAATGTGTATATATATACAAATATTTTTTTCTTTTTTTTTTATTTATTTACAGCAAAAATGTACAAGTTATATCTATCTTAAATTACTTACACGCTAGGACTTTACAAATCATGCCCACGTGGAATGGTCCCAAGAATGCTGGCAGCGTTTCCGCGCTGAATCGCTAAGCTGATTCTTTGCGTGAAAAAGGAGCCAGCCCTCTTGTCACCTGAAGAGGCAATCAACCGAGGTGTTAAAACGGATAATTTTTTTTGCACTTTGACTACATGGCCTAGGGTCTCGACTGCAAACGGCACAAATATATAACTCTCGATGAGAGATGTATACTTCCGCTGTTTGCCGGATTCGGCCATATATATTCCGATTCTCGGAAATGGCTCTAACGATTTTCATGAAATTCGGCATGTAGGTTTTTAGGGAAGAAAAATTCGATCAGCTAAGTTTCCTTTAAGAAAATGTCTCTTTATCTCTGTTTTCGGGAAAAGCTAAAATTTACGTTGAATTCAAATCAATTTTCGCTGTCCAATGTAATGTCATGGTAGCTCATTTGGGGACGGGTGGTCTAGAGATGTAAAAATACCTAGGTTCGAGCCCCACCTGCCTAACTTTTTTTTCACCTTTTTTCAATTTTTTTTTTATTTTTTTTTTTATTAAAAAAAAATTACCGATCAAGTCTCAGTCACCCAGGTACTATAGTTAATACTAAGAAGATATATAGAGGGTTTGTAAGTGATAAAAGCTACTATTAATTCAAATACTACAGTCTACGAAGAATAACGCGAGCGAAATAGCGGGGAACTAAAGAGCTAGCAATAAATATTTCCTAAAACTTATCCATTATAATAGAAATGTCAATGTAGTTAGATTACTCATTGTTTTTAAAGGCATCCCTCTTGCAATGTGTTTAAATAGTTTCGTTAAGAGAATCTCTCGCAGGCAGAGGGCGCGACTCGTGCTCAGATCCGCAGATAGCGAGATCGCGCCAGATAGCGCCGGCCGACATTCTCACGCCCGAATTGTTTGATTGCTAGATAAACTATAATGGTTCGGATTTACAACACTTTTTGTTCTTCTTGCTGTGAATTAGAATACCAAGTTTGAAATACAAATTTAACGTTATCGTTATATTCCTACCCTTATAATACCCTTATAATAATTACATGTGCTTATGTTTTATTTAAGTTTATGTAAATCCGGCATGTAAGCTACCATTGTGCTAAATTTCAATATCATCATCTTCCTGCCCTTATCCCACTCTAAGTGGGATCGGTACGACATGTTATAAACATGCTATCACATGACTGCGTTTTTACGACCGGCCGCCTGCCTGACGTCAAATTACCTCAGTCGTATTTTACGACACCTCGATAAGAAAGAGTGTGGTCTATTCTACTCAGCTGGATACCACAGGGTGGGTCAACTTACCTTAGTCGCCTTTTTCGACAACTCGGTAAGAAATGAGGTTGGTCTATTCTACTCAGCCGGATACCACACGGCGGGTCGACTTACCTTAGTCGCCTTTTACGACACCTCGGCAAGAAATGAGGGTGGTACTATTCTATTCAGCCGGATACCACACGGCGTTTAACGTTATCGTGATTAAAAAAATGAAAAACATGATTGTGATATTCATGGGCGTAGCGAGATACGGGAAAGAGGGCCAACTGCCCTCCCCCCCTTCGATAAACGGGTGTTCGCTTTGAAACTCACAACCCGCAAAAAAGTGACACTTTATAAGCGCTTTGTATGTGAGCTACTCATTTTAAATACCATGATTAAATAATGTAGATTCCAATATATACGTTTCCCTTTCAAAACATTTTCAAAAAAAATTCAAAACTAAAATTATCATTAAGGCGCGTACAGACATCGTGAGGCGTGAGATGCGAATGGTTCGCCTCGCATGCCTCAAGCTGTGTGGACGTGTATGCTCACATTGAGCATTCGCCTCCTCGTTGCGAACGCTGGCACAGTGCAAGCCTCCGTCTAGAGGGACGTTTTGTTTGCGTTGCACGCTCATTAGTCATAGAGCCCTTGTATTGTCATAATATAATAAAATAAAAACTATTGTCCACCAGCGTCTTTTCTCATTTTTTGATATTTTATGAACTACTATATATGTAGACCGCAGCTGCAATCTGCACGTCTTGCCTTTTTGTAACCATTTTTCTACTGACGAATACCATGCGTGGTTGTTTGTGCGCTCAGCTTGAGCATGTGTCATTCGGGAAGTATGTATAAATGTACCGTCCTCAGGTTGAGGCATACGAGACGAACTATTCACGACACGCGATATCTGTACGCGACCTTAGATTGTTTCCACTTCCAAAACTAAACGATAAATCCAAATGGTTGCCCAAGACAATCACTTACAGAGGCGTTATTTAAAGGCTGGTAGAGGGCGCGACTCTGATCTCGCGATCGGCTGATAGGCGCATATCGGCGAGATCGCGCCGGATAACTGCCGGGCGACATTCTCACGCCCGGATTGTTTGGCCGGTTAATATCTATTAATAGTTCAGGCCAGTGGCACTTAAAGTTTTAAGACTACGGAACACTAACTAATTTATATAAATAATTACTTTTCGGAGGTCCATTACAAAAGTAATGAAAATATTTTATTGTTATAATCCGCGATATAAGAAAATATATGTAATGATAAATGTAGAGTATACCATCCGTTCTTATACCATGATACGTGTAAAAACTCAAGCACTACCCTCCACGAGTAATACAACAATACACAAGCACTGCACCATCGTTTACCATCACAATCTCAACAATTGTTTCGCCCCGTACGTGAAGCATCGTCAGGAGATAGACATTTAGACACGACAAACTTGTCGTGTAAAAGTAATTAAAACTGAATACTACATGCAAAACCTTTTGTAACGATGTGACAATGCTCTTTGAAGCAGTAATTTGAAGGGGCGCTCTACAAAGGGTAATTTAAATTTGAAAATTAATAGGATTAATAATTATTATTATTTTCATTGTCTTTTTGGATACGTTGGTAAGCGCATTTGCCTTAATCCACATCCACAACTCTTTGATAAGCAAAGGGCTGTGGATTCAACCCCCGAGACACCTATAAGGGATTTGAACTCACTAACTCTAGGTAAGGATTACATACGATACAATCAGTACTTCATCACTTAGTAATAGATTATTAAATTTTACAGCATAGGCAAATACTAAATAAATGTAATTGATTCGCGACTTCAGTTATATTTAAGGACCCGTGGGGTTCCACGAAAATCACTTTTGAAAACGCTGGTTTAGACAATTCCTATTTTTAAAACCTTATGGAACTTATTTTATGCTTTGCACTGGTTTACAAATTCCAGAAGGTTTTTTTGGTTGTTTTTAAAGACTGTTCTGTTTACAAATATTTTATTTAAAAAAGCTAAAACATTATTTATTTATTTTCTTTTAGTACATACATATAGAGAAAGAAATAGTAAAAAAAATAAAAATGAACAAAGGCGAACTTATCCCTAAAAGGGATCTCTTCCATTAATGTGGGTAACACAAATATGAACTAGAAGTCAGAGGGTTTTTGCGGGAATTTAGTAAAATATGTCAAGGCAGATAATTTATTCAGTCCTCATTCAATACATCTGACGATTCAAAAGTAATTTATAGAATTAGGCGTTACTTTGCGGAGGTCCATAATACAAAAGTAATGAGAATATTATTTTGCTATAATCCGCGATAAAAGAAAATATGTGTAATGCTAAATGTAGCGTGTACTACTCGTTCTCATACCTGATACATGCAGAATTTATAAAAACTTGTGTATTGTTGTGCCATCGATGTCGGGTAGTGCATGAGTTCTTACAAATTCTGCATGTATCAGGTATGAGAACGAATAGTACACTCTAAATTTAGCATTACACATATTTTCTTTTATCGCGGATTATAGCAAAATAATATTCTCATTACTGTTGGATTCAAAAGTACTGAAAATAGTCTACTTGAATAATATTTAGAATTAGAATTAGAATTTGAATAAACAGTCTTTCGGCTTTAAAGGATTTTGGACTAAAATATCTCACGTAGTGATTCTATATGAATAAAAAAAGCAGACAAATTGAAAGCCCATTGCAACAGACAAACAAGATCGTTATCTATACGAACCAAATTGCAATCGATCCCAAACAAAGGCTTAAACTAATTACAAAATTGACCGTTCCAGAGAGAGCACGACGAATCGACATAACGTTCGATCGATAACAGAAAATCAATAAAATCTATTGACTCGATTGTAAAAATGGCCGCGCCGTTTGATGTGGCCGGCATCGGCGCTCTTTGATGTCCTAATAATGCGACTAAATTAAGTCAAAAGCGCTAAGTGTGTGTCGAATTGAGATATCAAAGTATTTCTTTGCAGTGTTGACGGGTCGACAGCTTGCGAGACTGTGTACAGGACGATCCAAAAAGAAATTATTAATTTTTGTGTATAAGTAATTTAAGTATTCCGATTTTATGTTTTAATGTCTGTAGTGAAAATCTATCAATATTTTCTTAAAGTCTTTTGTCGTATGTGCGATTATAAAGTTAAAAATGTATAATAAAGTTAAAAGAGACGCATAAAGTTGTCGCAAAGGATCTGTCAGAAAGTTTTATATTCGTAGGAACATAAAAAAATTGCGGAAGAATCGGAAGTAATCAAATGTGAAAAAATTAAAAAAGAATCAGTCTGTGACCTGAAGAAATTGTGATATATGAATATATAATTTCAAAAAACTAAACATCACTACATATTATAAAACAAAGTCGCATTATCCCTATGTACGCATAAAACTTTAAAACTACGCAACAGATTTTGATGCGGTTTTTTTTAATAGATAGAGCGATTCCAGAGGAAGGTTTGTACGTATAATGACATTCAATACGGAGTAAAAAAATACTGTAATTTTTGAGGTTTCTGTAAATAATTACATTTTTTTCCGCTTACCCGTGCGAAGCAGGGGCAGGCCGCTAGTATATAATAAATTTCAAAGAGACATATAAAGTTGGCGCAAAGGATCTGTCAGAAAGTTTTATGTTCTTAGGTACATAAAAAACTTAAATGATAATCATATATGATTGTTAGAATCGGAAGTAATCAAATGTAAAAAAATTTAAAAAGAATCAGTCTGTGACCTGAAGAAGTTGTGATATATGAATATATAATTTCAAAAAACTGCACATATACATATAAAATACTACTAACTAGAAAAAAAAACGAAAATTTATATAATACAATTTTATAGCTCAGATTTGCCATTACATCAGTTTAAAAACACTGTTAAAAAGAGGCTGATACAGAAAGCCTACTATACTCTTGAAGATTATTTGGAAGATAAGAATGTGTGGATATAGCTCTCTTTGAACCTGTACAAGACAGTAACGACTTAATGTAAATAGTATTAAGAATTATATTTTTAAAAGAGCAACCGCCGAGTTTCTTGCTGGCTCTTCTCGGTAGGAACAGCTTTCCGAACCAGCAGTAGAGTTGACGATTCAAAAGCACTTGTTTACAAGTTTATTTGAATAAAGAATATTTTGAATTTGAATTTGAATTTGAATTTGAATATAAATTTAGATTTTAAGCTTTTCAATTTATCCAATAAACAAAAATGTTTATAACTAGTAAAAAAACCTTTTTATAAACACTCTGTATCAGCTATGATTTTTTGATATTTGAAAATGTGTCATGGATGGTAATATAGACTTTTGACTTAATGTCTATGTAAATAGTATGATGTTAGTGTGAAAAAGAAATATGATTTGTTTAATACAGGTGTCAACAACCTCATAAGACTAAAGAGCCGTAAGTGTTAATTTACGAAATTTTAAATAAAGTCCACGACAAATTCGCAATGTTTTGCGATTTTTTCTATTAAGGTCATAGCATTATATAGATTTTCTCTAAATGCGCTTTATAGTAAGGTAATTATTTGTGTGTTTGGATATAAAATTTAATAATAAAATTCTGCACTCGATTTTAGCTTTCATTACAACAATTTAAAAACACTATTAATAAAAGGCTAATACCGAAAGCCTACTATACTATTACTTACTTACGGATTACTTAGATGATAAGAATGCGTGGACATGACTCTTCGACCCAGTGCAAGACAGTACTGACTAAATGTAACTAGTTATAAGAATTATATTTTCTAAAAGAACTACCGCCGAGTTTATTATTGGCTCTTCTCGGTAGGAACAACTTTCCGAACCAGCAGTACAGTTGACTATTCAAAAGCACTTGTTTACAAGTTTATTTGAATAAAGAATATTTTGAATTTGAATATAAACAGTAATTATTTAATTATCGATTTTTTCCACTCTAATTTACCTATTAAGAACTCCGGAAAGTAACGCCTAATTCTATAAATTGTCCAGTAAAGTTGTAAATGAGCGCTATAGCAGAAATATTGCTAACGAGGGGCGTGTTCGCCGGGGGTTTATGTTAGCTGTCACACAGGCCCGGGTCACGGGGTTTTAGCTTAATTTGACAGATTCGCTAGCAGACGATTAATTGGTGATTAATTTTACCGATACCGTCCACGCGAAACTCTGGCCGCGTAATTTAATCGGATAAGTCGATAAGTTATCTGAGTTTGCGAAACGGACATTGGATAAAAGTTGGATAATCTATTGGATGTACATGTGACTTTATTCAAGTTAAGTTATGTTGAAATATTTTCACTTTTTTAGACCGCCTGTTCTCCAAATGAGCTACCATGATTTTACAGTTGACAGCAAAAAATAGTATTATCTATTCAATGTAAATTTTAGCATTTTTTAAGTGCCCGAAAACAGGGATAAAACGATTTTTTTTAAATGAAACCTAGATTGATTGAACCGTGACTTCATTCGCGTCAATTTCAGCGTTAAATAACCCTCATTAATGTATCATGTGTTCTTTTCTATTTTTTATACGTCCAGTATATAAGCTTCAATTGTTCATTATTTCAGTAATATTGACCTAGCCGTAAAAGCCTGAATGAATGAATGAATGAACACTTTTATTGAACACCACATTAAAAACAGTAAAAACTAAAAATAACAATAATAAATACATATTGAAAAGTAGTGCTACAATCTGGCGGACTTATCGCTAAATAGCGATTTCTTCCAGCCAACCAGGTTGATGAAAGGACAAAGCTACAGATATATAGTAGGTGGTGTGTATATACAAAGAATAAAGAATATTAATTAAGATATACATACGAATACATACATAAACATAAAAATATACATAGATACATACAATATACTAATACATATATAAATATAATTTATTTAGAATACATAATATATAAAAATCGTCACGCATCACAGTAACCCAGCAAGAGTCAAGAAATGCTGTTTAACCCGCTTTTTAAACAAAAATAAGCTTTCCGATTGCCTTATAGGCAATGGCAAAGAGTTCCAAAGCTTAATGGTCTGAACTGCAAAAGACTTGTCGTAGAACTTGCTTCTGTGCGCAGGCATCTTTAAATTGAGCATGGTTGTTTGGCGAACGGGTCTACGATAATAGGATGCCAAAAATTTAAAAGAACTCTTTAAATAGTACGGAGTTGTGGGGTTAAATAACACACAGTACAGAAGAGAAAGACAATGTAAATTCCGGCGAAAACGGATTGGCAACCACTTGAGACGATTACGAAATTCGGAAATATGATCATATTTACGTAAATTAAATATGAATCTAATGCTAATGTTTTGGAGCCTCTCAAGTTTATTTAATTGGTCTTGGGTTAAATTTATATAGCTCGTGTCAGCATAATCAAGAATAGGAAGAAGCAAAGTTTGTGCGAGCATAATTTTGGTAGGAATAGGAAGAAGATAGCGTAATCGTCGTAAAGAACTCAAAGCAGCGAATGATCTCCTACTCACTTCTTTCAAGTGATGCGACCAACTCAAAGTATTCTCCATATAAATACCTAAGTTCTTAACTACATCGCTGTAGGGTATCGTGACTCCATTAAATTTAACCGACGGAAGACAGGTCCAATCAACTTTAGAAATCTGGCCAGGACTACCGATGATAATAGCCTGAGATTTCAGGGGATTTACATCAAGACCATAGGACTGGCTCCATTGTGATATTTTATCCAGATCATGATTTATTTTAAAGATAGCTGTGGTAAGATTATCAACCGTGGACTGCGCATAAATTTGAACGTCGTCTGCATACATGTGATAGAGAGAAGATATGTTATGAGTTATAGAGTTTATGTAAATGGAAAAAAGTAAGGGTGATAGCACGCCGCCTTGGGGCACTCCAGACGTAACATCGCACCAGGCTGAAAAACTGTCTTCCACCCGGATGCGCTGCCGTCGGCCTATGAGATAGCTTCAAACCAGTCAATCACTGATGGAGATATGTGAAGAGAACGTAACAGACTTAACAGCACATCAAAGTCAATTGTATTAAACGCATTGCTAAAATCCAGCAACGTCAATACAGTAAGTTGCTTGCTGTCCATACCCCATCGAATGTCGTCAGTAACTTTGATAAGAGCAGTAGCCGTACTATGTCCAGGCCGGAAGCCTGATTGATGGGCATTAAGTATTTTATGATTGTTTAAGAATACATTTAATTGTTGATGAACCATCTTTTCAAGGACTTTGGATAAGAAGGGTAGAATGGAAATTGGACGAAAATCGGATGAGTCTACAGGATTATTTTTTTTAGGTAAAGGAACAATTTGAGCGGACTTCCATGTTTCAGGAAACGTAGAAGAGGATATGGATGCATTTAAAATATGGGTCAACACAGGAGCAACAATATCAAGGATAGGAAAAAGCGTGATAGACAGACAAACTTACGGATGGATATATATAAAATGATAGATGTCTTTTACGAAAGATTTCTTTCCAAAAATGTCTTGGCCCAACTGTGGAAAATATATACAAGAAATATAGTATTATAAAAATTTAAGTGCTTTTGAATCGACAACTCTACTGCTGGTACAAAAAGCTGTTCCAGCAAGAAATTCGGCGGTTGCTCTTTTCAAAATATTATTTTTATTACTAGTTATATTTACTTATTACTGTTTTGTACATGGTCGAAAAGTAACTATATCCACGCATTCTTATCATCTTAGAAATCCTCAACAGTATAGTAGGCTTTCTGTATTAGCTTCTTTTTATTTCTTTTTATACATATACTTAAAAAAGAGAAAGAAAAAGCAAAAAAGCACATGTATAAAGGCGGACTCATCCCTTAAAGGGATCTCTTACAGTCAACCTTTGAGTAACATAAGGAGAAGGACAAGAATTGAAGAAGAAAGAGAGTACGGGTAATATAGAGAAAAGAAAAAGTTTATATAAATAACAGTTAATAACAGTGTTTTTAAACTTCTGTAATGGAAAAGATTAATCAAATTAGATGGGTTTAGTTATAAGTTTAACTTTTACTTTCGTTGCATAAATTAGTCAAGCGCGAACCGTACTAAGTGAAATATAAAAAAAATGTTAAAATGTGAAAGTGTTGTCAATTTATATAGAATTTGAATTTGAATAAATTACGCGACTCATAAATTGTCTCCTCATTAGATATATGTTTCTTAAAGAACACAAATTGTACCGGCGTTCTTTATTACTATTTGTCAAGATGATTAGCCTTGACAGCGTAACAGACAGACAGACTTTCACATTAATTATTAAGTACTAGGTGCACCTTACGGTACTAATCGCGGCGATTTAGTTGTAAAAAGGTGTTAAAAGTAAGATTATAATAATATGAGATATAGAAGAAAAAAATTAATAAAAAAACGAGTGTTTTTAACTTAACTTTTTATTTTATAACCTATCTTAGGTCTGACCTATCTTTGGACTGGCTCGTTGGAGCAGTGGGTAGTGACCCTGCCTTCGGCTCCACGGGTCGCGGGTTCGATTCCCGCCGAGGACCAACATTTTCTTTAAAATGAATTTGTCGGTCTTTGAGCCTGGGTGTATATTTGTATTTAAGTATGTATTTAAAAAATATATAAGTATATATTCACCAGTTGTCTGCCACCCATAACACAAGTATTAAGTTACTTACTTTGGGGACGGATGACCGTGTGTGTAAGTGTCACATATATTTATTTATACTCTTATTTATACTCTTATTTGATATGCAGGCTACCTCACGATGTTTTCGTGCACCGAAAAGCGTGTGATAAATTGTAAGTATTTATTAGACACATAAATTTTAACATAAGTTTTCTGTTAAAACTTAATTGTAACAAAAGTAATAATAAAATTATTTTCTATAATCCGCAATAAAATAAATAGAAAATATAATACCAAACGCAGAGTGGAATATCCGTTTTCATACCCGATACATGCAGGAACGTGTGTAGTGCTTGTGTATCTTGGTTGCGGTAGTAGAGGTTTATGCATGTGTTTTTACGAATCCTGCATGTATCATATATGAAAATGGATAGTCCACTATACATTTACCATTATACACAAATATCTTCTTATTAGCTGTGATGGCCTAGCGGTGCGACCGTGTGAATCTCTAGAGACGATCACGGGTTCAAACCCGGGCAGACACCAATGAGTTTTTCTATTAAAACTTATGTGTCTAATTGATAATTGCAATTTATCACACGCTTTTCGGTGACGGAAAACATCGCGAGGAAACCTGCATATATCTAGAGAATTCTGGAGATATGTGTAACTTACCAATCCGCATTGGAGCGTGGTAGGTCTTAGCTCCAATCCTTCTCTCCAATAACGGAGAGAAGATACCTATGCCCAGCAGTGGGATAGTAACAGGCCGCTACTTACTTACATATATCTTCTATTTACTCTATCGTGGATTATAGGGAAATAATTTTTAATCACTTTTGTATTATGGATCTCCGCAAAGTAACGCCTAATTCTATAAACTATCATTAGTGCTTGGAGCGTATGTACCTTTGTTTCGAGGAAAATCCCGTGTGATAAAAAAAAACTGAAAAGAAATTAGTTTCATTTACGTCTTACTATATGTATAAATAAATAATAATTATATGGGACACTTACACACACGATCGTCCGCCCCCAAAGTAAGTAACTTAATACTTGTGTTATGGGTGACAGACAACTGGTGAATATATACTTATATATTTTTTAAATACATATTTAAATACAAATATACACCCAGGCTCAAAGGCCAACAAATTCATTTTATAGAAAATGTGGGTCCTCGGCGGGAATCGAACCCGCGACCCGCGGCGCTGAAGGCAGGGTCACTACCCACTGCGCCAACGAGCCAGTATGTTATATACCAGATGACTTAAAACTGCATGGTTTATCTTGTACAATTTATCTATACGTTTGTAACTTGATTATATGTTGATAATCTGACATAATAAATCGCGATAAACTTAACCACCAATTAAGTAATCAAATCTCATTACAAAGTTAACCGCGACACAGATTTGAGTTAACGAATGTGTAAAATTTGTCAGAAATCTCTAACGCTTAATCTCTAACTAAACTTATAACATTAAATTAATCCTCATTAAGTGAACTGGAGAAATTAGGGTCCATAACCGGAGAAATTGGAATTTGTAGTCGTATAGAAATTAAGATTGCTTATTCTTTTTATTATAAAGATGTAAGTTTGTTAGGATGTGCTTTTCCGATATAAATACAAATATATAGGACACACACAACGGTCTATCCCCAAAAGTAAGTAGGGAACTTAGGTAATACTTGTGTAATGGGTGACAGGCAACTGGTAAATATATTTATACTAATATATAAGTAAGTTTAATATATACTAATAAATAACCTAATATATAAAGCTGAAGAGTTTGTTTGTTTTATGGTTTGAAAGCGCTAATCTCAGAAACTACTGGACCTATTTGAAAATTTCTTTGAATGTAAGAAAGTCCATTTATTCAGGAAGGCTATTGTATATAACATCACGCTAAGATAAATAGGAGAGAAGCAGCAAATAGTAAAAAAAACGCAAAAAAAAATTGCGTGAAGGCAAAATTTAACGCTTTCCTTGCGTGCGCTAAGTAAACGGTAAAAGTTATTCAAAAATATCTTACAATTAACTCACAATAACTACTTTTATGTTGAAAATTTCAATTCGGGAAAGAATATGTGACCAAGAATGTGGCATACTGATTTCCGAAGCCGAAGCTGCTGGCACATCTAGTACATGAATATATTTAAATACATACCTACATATAAATATACACCCAGGGTCTAAGAACCAACTAATTGTTTATAGAAAATCTTGGCCATCGGCGGGATCGAACTTGTGACCCGCGAAGCTGAAGGCAGGGTCACTACCAACTGCGCCAACGGGCTAGTCAATCAGATTTGTTCAGTAGAGATTGGGTTATAGAACAACCTATAATACACATAATTTCTCATTGCTGTAACCGCGTTCGACCCAATAACAAAATAGACTCGTTATACGGTACGTCAATCAAGCGATGCGGTTCAATTGGATTAATATAAACGTTACAAATAGTAATCAAAGTGATCTCGGTTACATCGCCAAACGATTTTTTATGTGTTGACCCCATGTGCTTAAGTTTTTGGGCAGAGCTACAACAGTATTAGACATACCAAGTGATTAAAATCGAAGAATTTTCTCTATATGACCCGTACTCTCTTTCTTCTTCAATTCTTGTCCTTTTCCTTCTATTACTCAAAGGTTGACTGGAAGAAATCCCTTTTAGGGATAAGTCCGCCTTTATAAATGTGTTTATTTTTTTTTTCTTTCTCTTTTCTAAATATATGTATAAAAAGAATAAATAAATAAATAAGACGAACTTTTTAGAAATTTAGGCAATGTTTTATTGTGAACATAATAAATATTACTTTTTTATTTTTAGCGTACTTTCTTTTTTTTATTTTAACTCTTGTTTCTAATTTTAATATTAATTTAAAAATTGTTATTTGTTAAGTTGCAGAATAATAAAACTTGTTTATATATGCATGTTGTAGCTACCTCAATAAGCTGCATATTTAACGAACGCTATTAATATGTTTTATAGTTTAATAATTTATTAAAATGTACGTGTAGGTGGTCCTTAAATAAAATATAATAAAATAATATGTTGTGGCGACCCTACTTAGAATGGGATAAGGGACTATAGTCGCCTTTTACGACATCTCAGTGAGAAATAAGGGTGAACTATATTCTACACAGCCGGATACCATACGGCGGGTCGATTTAACTTAGACGCGTTTTACGAAGCCGCTGTGAGAAATGAGGGTTGACTACTTTATTTAGTCGGATACCACACGGTGGTGGCAAGCTTTTTTATGGGTGATACTGATTAAAATATTACAAGTTGTTGTTTGTTGTTTTAATTGACCCTGGTAATAATTTAATTCTTATATTTTCAATACTGGTTATGTTATATGAAAATCTAAACTAATGGAGTAAATAGCAATAATAAACAAAACTTTATTAAGGCATTCACAAGAAAACGATACAAAATTTAAATTTATCTCTACATTAGCAAATAAAGCCGTTTATTACAACTGATAACCTGACCTATGCAGACGTCTGATGGGTCGCAGATACCAATCTAATGAAACATGCGGTGCTTGCTGGGTTAATGGGGTCCGATCCATACAGATTCGTGAGTGAGAGGCCATTTGGGTCTGGTTTATTTGACAATGTAATCTCGTTTATTCCAATACAGTCTTGAACTGTTTCAATACTGTAAGGAACATTTCTTGCAATAATTAAAACACAAATGTACTTATATACGTTCAATGAAAATCAGCGTTTAGGGACTATCAGGGGCGATAAATCGATCTAGCAAGGATTTATTTTAAAAAAATGTGGGTATAAAAACTGCTAAAATATAAATTAAAGAGAAAGGTTAATTTGGCTGTCATTTGAAAATTTGTTATTGAAACCTAACTAGATCGTATTATAATCCACGAAATCCCCTACATACTAAGTTTCATGATAGTTGTTGGCACCGTTTCCGAATTTCATATTCTAAGATTATTATATTTATTTTGTTTATTTATTGATATTATAAGATTAAATAATTTATTCAGTGTTTTCCCTTTCTCATTCAACATTTCGGTTTTCCCGTGAGTTAATCTAGTATATATGTATATTTTCCGAATTTCGAAAACGGCTCCAATTTTTACTAAAATCAGCATGTTAAAGGTTTTTGAGGGGAAAAATCAATCTTGCTAGATTTCATTTAAGAGAAGTGACTATTTTCCCTGTTTTCGCGCACTAAAAAAATACTAAAATTTACATGAATAAAAATGACTATACTTGTTGTCAATTGTAAAGTCATGATAGCTCATTTGGGCAACGGCTGGTCTAGAGAGGCCCGATTATTTTTTTACATCTTTTAAAAAAAATACTCGGCACCCAGGTACTTAATATTATATGACTTATATTACATTTGTAATCTCTGTATGTAATATCTATATTTTCGAAGGTCTATGGCGATATAATACCGCCCGCCTGTCAGTATTGAAAGCATGGGTGATGTATGGAATATTTGGCATTTTTTCGACCTCTCGCGATCATTGATCATTATTTGTGTGATATGCGCGCGCTGTCTTCCGATTAACGATTGCACTTATAGTCTCATTAACGTAACAGTATTCTATGCCTTCTTTTAACTAACTGTTGAGGACTATGTGTCTATGACTATGGGAAAGCTTATATTTAAATTGCGACTAACTACGCACTAGATTATATTTTAAATTTTGATTTGTTAACAATTATAATTACGTTAGCCTCGTCCCATATCAGAGAGACCTGGAACTGCGGCGGAAACGGCGGTAGTATGCATCTCTCATCGAGAGTTATATAGTCGTGCCGTTTGCAGTTGAGACCCTAGGGCCATGGAGTCAAAGTGCAAATTTTTTTTATCCGTTTTAACACCTCGGGTGATTGCCTCTTCAGGTGACAAGAAGGCTCCTTTTCGCACAAAGAATCAGCTTAGCGATTCAGCGCGGAAACGCTACCAGCATTCTTGTTACCATTCCACGTGGGCATGATTTGTATAGTCCTAGCCTGTAAGTAATATAAGATAGACATAACTTGTGCATTTTTGCTGTAAATAAAAAAAAAATTACAAATACATTATTTAAATAAAACCGCCGAGTTTCTTTCTGGTTCTTCTCGATAAGAGCACCTTTCTGAACCAGTAGTAACTTCATTGTAATTTGACGATTTAAAAGTGCTTGTGAAAGCTAATTTGAATAAAGAATTATTTGAATTTGAATTTACCGAATCGCTTTGCGGCTATTTTTTTGTCAGGAAAACCCATTATGGGATATCACCGCCCGACACATTTGCCGCTTTTATTTTTTAATCCTGTATTACATAATTTATTGAATTAGGCGTTACTTTGATCCATGATACAAAAGTAATAATAAAATTATTTTGTTATAATTCACGATAAAGTAAATTGAAGCAACATATAATGCTGCATGAAGAATGGATTATCCGTTTCCTAGGATTCAGAGTGCTGCATGTATCGCATGAAATATTATTCGGTATTTCATACTTAATCTGAAATTTAATTAAAATCTAATCACAATTTGTTTACGGGAATACATTATCAATACTAAATAAATGTTCAATTAAGATGTTTTTATATTATCCTGCATCAATTTGAATCCATAAAAAGATCTTTTGTACATAAACTATAATTTATAATATCGCACAAATACTTCCAATTATAAGCCAATTATTTTCAAAATCATTATCAGAGTTCTATGTATCGTAATATAAAAAATATCTTAAAACGTATAAGACAGTGTTTATGAAAATACAGCTTGACTTTTCCAAAATCTTTAATATTATTCTCCTGACCTTATCCCACTCTAAGTGGTTTCGGCACAACATGCTATAAACATGTGTCATGATTTCGTTAGGTATTTTACGACCGGCCAGTTCCCTGACGTCAATTTACCTTAGTTCCATTTTACGACAACTTGGTAAGGAGTCAATCAAACGAATTTTAATTTTAGTTTTGTAATGGCAAACAGTTTTTCAAAAAACAGTTTAAAAACACTGTTAAAAAGAGACTGACACAGAAATAATACTGTTAATGATTACTTAGATGATAGGAATCTGTGGATATAGCCACTCTACGACCATGTACTAGACAGTATTGACTAAATGTAACTAGTTATAAGGATTATATTATGAAAAGTGCAACCGCCGAATTTCTTGTTGGCTCTTCTCGGTTCTTCTTAGCTTTCCGAACCAGCAGTAGAGTCGACGCAAAATTATTGTTTACAGGTTTCATTGTATATTTTGATTTTGAATTTGAATTGGAATTTGAATTTAAGGAGTCAAGTCCTTAGTTGTATTCAAAACTGATACCCGATACGTTTTTATCGGTCTTTTATTATCGGTTAGGTATAAAACTTTGAAATCTATCTTTATATAAATTACCACTTTACTTGCAGTTAATGCATCGATACCGAACGCCATATCTACGAATTAATCTCGAAAGTGAGGTCTTTGACAATATACTTTAGCCGACAAAGCGTTTGACTTGGACCTCTGACCCTCTTAAATCGATTGCCTCATTAGGGGATTATCAGAAAAGGTGATACGGTTCTCACGATATTACTAATTTTGGCAGGCCTTATTAATTCCCTTAATCTATATATATAAAAGAAAGTTGGTCTTAGTTACACTATTTATAACTCAAGAACAGATGAACCAATTCGGCTGAAAATTGGTGTAGAGGTTGCTTAAAACCAGAAGACGGACATAGGATACTTTTTATCCCGTTCGGCCGCATTTATTTTATCCCGTCAAGTCACTATAAAACATGGTATAACAAAAACGACTATGACATTGAATAACCAAACGCAAATGTCAGTGGAATACAAAACATAGATGACAGCTAAACGTAATTTTGTCTTTGGTGAAGTATGGTAAAAAATTTGACAATTACCAAAATAATACCTAAACGTCACTACATAGTATAAAACAAAGTCGCTTTCTCTAAAATGTATAAGTAAATAAGTAAAAATGTAGTATATGAATTTAGATATTCCAAAGATAGCAGGGAATCTTCATGGTATAGGGAAAGGGAAATTGTTTTACTCCAAATTTAACGCGTGTGAGCCACGGGCATTAATGAATAAATCAAAACTACTGGATAGATTTTAATAATTTTTTCACTGAGTGACATAGGCTATATATTTTATACCCGTGCGAAGCCGGAGCGGGCAACTAGTACGATATAATTATCGCATTGGATGATTTGTTTTTTGTTTACATAATAGTTGCGCGACTCCTTTTGCATCATTTAAAGCGTTAATTTATCCTCGGGACTTTATTATGCGTCTTTTATTCATCACAAAGGTAAAGCTTTTATAATTTATAAAATTAGGCGTTATTTTGCGGTACTTTGATCCAAAATACAAAAGAAATGATGAAATTATTTTACTATACTCCGCGATTAAGTAAATTGCAAAGCTTTCCGATTTTGTCGTGGCGTCAATCTCCCTATAATGCTTTGGTTGCGAAACGATTGTTGAGTTTGTAATAGTGAACGTGTGTTGTGTGTATTGTGGTGGCTGTGGTGGTAGTTTGGATACATCTCTACATTTAGCATTATATTTTTTTTTGCATTAAATATTAGAATTTCATAATAACAAAAGCTTACATTTTATTTAAGCTTAAGTAAGCTGCCGTCATGTAAGCTGCCATTGTACTAAATTTCAATAATAGTGCTCCAAATAAGTTGTAAATGCGTAACAAACGGACAAAATTTCACATTTATAATGTAAGTTGATTCAAATAGACTTTCAGGAACTCTTAATTCGTTAAATTATAATGACACTGTCATTGGTTCAAAATAAACTCTAACTGAGACTTTACTTTTTTACTTTACTATCTCATTACCATTAGCTTATTTTGTTGTCTGTTCAAGCTATTTTGAAAATAACATTTAGACTTTAATTCTCAGTCTCTCAACTAAATATTTATTTTTTTCATTATTTACCGCAAACAAACTATAAAAACTTCACTTCCGCAAAACATAATACAATCAAAACTATGTCATGTTATATTTAAATTATGTGGACAAAAAGTAACAAAGAAAGCAAAGTTACCCCCGACTGTGGCGTCATTATCACCGGAACAAAAGGGGATGGGTCGTCAGAAAAAATTGTGGTCGCGACAAGTCAAAACATTTTGTTTCTGAGAACGGTTTGTGTTGTTTCGTAGCGAATTCTTCATTCAACCGTTTGGATTATACAGAGTGTTCTAAATTTTTTTTTAAATTCTTAATCTTAGAGGAATTTTTACGATAAAAATACCACCAAAATCCAATCCTTAAGATTTTTCTCACTTTCTACACTTATATCTTTAATATTTAAATGAGTTATTCTTGTATATATACTTGTATGTAAATATATTTTTTTGAATTTTGGAAACGGCTACGATTTTCATGAAATGCATAGCATTAGCATGTTAAAGGTTTTGGGGGTGAAAAAACGATCTAACTAGGTTACATTTTAACTGTGTTTAACTCTGTTTTTGAGCACTTAAAGAATGCTAAAATGTTAAATAGAATGTTAATGAAATATTAGTTGTCAATTGTAAAGTTGTGATAGCTCAATGGTATTTTTTATTTGTCGTTTTTTTATAATTTAAAGCGTAACAGACAAACAAAATGTTAAATTTTATATACATTTTCAGTAGGTCTGAGAATCGGCTGCAATCTATTTTTCATACCCGTAAGTAATAGGGGTTGTGCACTCCTAACATTTTATTTATTATTTGGACAATTTTTTATATTTTTTTTATAATGTACACTAGAAATTCCCTAGAAATAATTTATATGGCAAGACAACTTTTGGGTCAGCTAGTTTTAATGTTGTTTTAAAATATTGAACCGGAATTGACTGCGTTATGTCGCTTGAAGACGAAGAAGTTGCGGCGACTATAAGTTATAGAATTGTATTCCAAAAACCCCAAACGATTAACGTTCTTTAATAATACGTACTTTAGCCTCATTCAAAAGTAAATTGTGTAAATGATTGCGTAACTCATAAGTAATTTAAAAGAGTATTTTACTTTAATTGAACTATGTGTACTAATTGCATGTTGTGTTCATTTCCAGTAGGTTATAATCTTGTGTATTTGTTATTAGCATATTGCAGCAGTTTAAAAACACTGTTAAAAATAGGCTGATACATAAAGCCTACTATACTATTGAAGATTATTTAGAAGAATGTGTGGATATAGCTCTCTTTGAACCTGTACAAGACAGTAACAACTGAATGTATATAGTATTAAGAATTATATGTTTAAAAGAGCAACCGCCGAGTTTCTTGCTGGCTCTTCTCGGTAGGAACAGCTTTCCGAACCAGCGGTAGAGTTGACGATTCAAAAGCACTTGTTTACAAGTTTATTTGAATAAAGAATATTTTGAATTTGAATTTGAATTACTTTTGCTTTTATACATCTAAATTGATTATAGCCAGTTTAATGAACAAAATAAAAATAAAAATAATAACATTACTTTTCGGATCAGCCTGTACATAAAATGTCCTATTCTAATTCCGAAACCGCGCCCCTGCTGATATGAATAAAAAATCATAATGAGTCGTAAATATCCGATAATCTGTCATAAGAATGGAAGCTAGTGGTTGTCATTGAGATGTCTCATGAGAATTGCTATACGCTGGTAAGGTTTATCAGAACTAATATTATAAATACGAAAGTAAATAAGATAAATATTTATCTTAAGTAATTATATGTTAGTTACATCTTTTCATCTATTTATTTTACCAAAATGAATTAATAGATTAAATAGTTAAATTTATATAAACTTTTTCATTTTCTCTATATTACCTGAATAATCCTTATACCTAGATAATATATATATTATCTAGGTATAAGGATTATTCCTACCCTGGTACCCTGTTATTTTCATTCTGTGCTATAGCACACAATGAAAATAACAGGGTTTAAGATGATTTATGCTGGTGGTATGACTGAGGTATTCATCTTTGGTAGCTTGGAGAAGCAATATTAGGTTTTTAGTCGGTGTGAGGCAAAAATAACTCGATTGATGAAAGAAAATTGCGACATTAGTCGTCGCGACTAATTGTATGCACATTTTTGTGTGCGTTGTTTTTATGCGTGTGTGCCTTTTTGTATGTGTGTGTAATATTTTTGTCTCTATTTGCGATCGTAAAGCATTCACCAATGTCTAATTGATAGTTGCAATTTATTACAAGCTTTTTTGTGAAGGAAAACATTGTGAAGAATCTTCAGAGAATTTTAAGGATATATGTAGCTTACCAATCCGCATTGGAGCAGAGCGGTAGGTCTTAGCTCCAATACTTCTCCAAAAACGGTGAGAGGAGGCCTATGCCCAGCAATGGGATAGTAACAGGCCATCACATTTGCGATTGCAATTAGATTCTGGAGGTTATATAGATTACAGAATTGACCGATTGTAGACTAACAATAAACTCTATCTATTAGTGACTAAACTTATTGTACAATTTATGAAAATGTCTAGTTAAAAAGGCATATGAAAGTCGAGATACCGTTTATTCTAACCACAGAGTTTATTTGTGTAACTAGTCTGTGGGGAAAACGATATTACATAGAAATGAATTATTTTAGTGTAGTACGATTAAACACATTTGATACTTGACTATTTCTTTAATTAGTTTAGAATGTTAACGTTCATGATAGTTTTAAAATGTTCTCATGTATATTGCTGTAGTTAAACCTCGTGGTACCCGACTGAGTAGAATAGATCACCCTCATTTCTTACGGAGGTGTCATAAAAGCCAATTAAGTTGACGTCAAGCAGGCAGCCGGTCGTAAAATTAAAGAATATAACATAAAAAATAATTAGCTAACATATGAGATTAAATAGCTAATATTAAATATATAA
The DNA here is from genome assembly GCA_029227775.1 of Morpho helenor. Lineage (NCBI taxonomy): Eukaryota > Metazoa > Arthropoda > Insecta > Lepidoptera > Nymphalidae > Morpho > Morpho helenor. The sequence goes on along the minus strand of JARGCU010000034.1, from coordinate 15,597,481 downwards.
ATGAGTTAATCTTGTATGTATATATGTATATATTTTCTGAATCTTGAAAACGTCTCCAACAATGGACCTGAAATTCATTAATGTAGGGTTTTGGGGGAGAAAAATTGATCTAGCTAGGTTTTATTAAAAAAAATATTTTTATCCCTATTTTTAGGCATTATAAAATACTAAAAATTTACATTGAATATAAAACACTATTTTCGCCGTAAAATATCAAGTCAGCGTAGCTTATTCGGGGAACGGGTGGTATCAAATGAAAATACTTAGGATCGAGCCCCAGCTACCCAATATTTTTTTTTCTTTTCTTTGAAGTTGCTTTTTTATTTTGTAAAAAATAAGAGTATTACTCTTATTGATTTATAAATGCTAAAGTATCAAAGAAGTCGATCCAAGTATTGTTTTAATCTCATTGCGGCTTTGTCGCTAGCTTGACTGCGGAAGTGTAAAAATGTAATCTATTTTAAACATTTGTCGTGGTGCTCGCCGCCCGCTGCGCTAACTGCGGTTAACTGCGGGATCATATAAAATTATAGTTAACAGAGATGACGAGTTGTTTATTAAACTCCTGACAAGTATATATTCAGCTCTTCACGCCTTCGGAAGTGAGACCTATACAAATAAATTTGCAGTACAGACTTCTGAAGCAAAACTATTGTATAGAAGTCCCAATATAACTAAATAACTTTTTCCCGAAACTTCGTATATACATGTTCTTTTTCTCAGTCTTGTAGAGGCTGATCGGGACAACCTTTTTACCTCTTACCCGGGCTTGTCCTCTCAGGCGATTCCTATCCCCCGGGTAATTGCTTCGACCTGAAACGGTCAGGGGTCGCGCTAGTGAGCCGGACGCCTTATGGCTACAATTCGGTTGGACTTCTTTGTTCGGTGTCATCACTCTCTTCTCTCTCCAGGGAGTATGAGAGGAGCACTCTGGGTAGAGGTCGTCCTTCAGTCGGTCTCGTTTCTAATGGTGCTATACCGTGGAGGTAAGCGCACACACTTTTGTCCGCACTTGCGAACATTGTGCGCGGGATTTTGCGGACATACTCCTCCACGGTCGAAAAAAACTTCGTTTGCATGGACTGTTGTCGCGTGAAAGGTTGATAATAGATGGCGCTTTTCAATGTCGTCATATTCCTGTAGAATTAACAGAATTTATATAGCCTGTTATCCGTGTGTATCAAGAATAATTGTGCCAAATTTCATCGATATTGGTTCAGCGAATTAACAGCAAGATAACATCCATACTAACAAACCTTCGCATTTATAATATTAGTAGGAAATAGGATAGAATATAACCATATTGACCACACGCATAAGCATAATAGAGACAGTCCTACATTATTTTATCAATTCTTCTCACGGTGTCCCATCGCTAAAGATTTTATAGTACATTTCCTCATCCCACATTGAAAAGTATCAATTTTAAATTGATCTCTCCAATCCTATACAAATTTAGAATTCACCATTGAACAATTTAGGGAGATGGGTCAACTGTTTGTGGTTGTGTGCGTGCTAACAGAGGTTATATATGTCATTAATATGGTTAACACCATAGCCATGGGTTTCCCGTGTGAAGCTATTCAGAGATATCGGCCGTATTGTTGAAAGGGATCGCCACTTAGAGTGTTATGATAAACTTATTAAGGTATTGTTCTTTGTGCAGTTAACGGTTTAATTTTACTAAATTAAGTCAATTTATATTACATATCGCCCACACGGAAATCAGTGCGTCACGATTTTTCTCGAATTGATATTTTGAACATAAAAGTAGTTATCGTGAGTTAATTATAATAGATTTTTGATTAATTTTCACCGTTTACTTAGCGCACGCAAGGAAAGCTTTAAATTTTTCCGTTTTCGTAATATCTTTTTTTGCTGCTCCTCTTCTATTTATCTTAGCGTGATGTTATATAGCCTATAGCCTTCTTCGATAAATGGACTATCTAACACATCATCATCCTCCTGCCCTTATCCCACTCCAAGTGGGGTCGGCACAACATGTTATAAATATATTGCAACATGATTTAGCAACGAATTTTACGACCGGCCGCCTGCCTGACGCCAACTTACCTTTGTCGTATTTTACGACACCTAAGTAAGACAGACGGTGGTCTATTCTACTTAACAGTCGACTTACCTTAGCCGCCTTCTACGACACCTGGTTAAGAACGAGGGTGGTCTATTATACTCAGCCGGATACCACACGGCGGTCCGACTTACCTTGATCGTCTTTTACGACACCTCGGTAAGAAATGAGGGTGGTCTATTCTACTCACTTGGATACCAAACGTTATCTTAGGTATTAAACGAACCTATAACAGGGGTTTATCGCAAGTAGCTCATTGGTTCAGGCTAAATAATTTGGTACTGAACTCAAATAAAACTAAATGTATTGAATTTGCATTACCTAATGCTGCAAAAACAGCAAATAGACTCTCTTTAAATAATGTACCACTAAAAACAGAAAATTCAACTGTATTTTTGGGAGTATCTTTGGATACAAAACTCCAATGGAGCACACACGTAACAACTCTTGCAGGGAAACTGAGTTCAGCGGCCTACGCTGTTCGAAAGATAAGACAATTCACAGACGTCGAAACAGCAAAACTTGTTTATTTTGCCTACTTCCATAGCATTATGTCTTATGGAATATTGCTGTGGGGTAAATGCGCGAATAGTGAAAAAATTTTTGTTTTACAAAAAAGAGCTATACGTGGCATTTATAATTTAAGACCGCGTGATTCCCTGCGAGAGAAGTTTAAGGAAACAGGTATTCTTACATTTGCTTCACAGTATATTTTAAGCAATCTAATTTATGTACATAAAAATATAAAGAATTATAAAACGATAGGTGATGTATACAATAGACAAAGCAGGAACCGACATAAGCTTGCGGCTCCTGCTTTGCGCCTTGCAAAAGTACGTAATTCGTTTGTGGGTTTTGGTATAAGATTCTATAATAAAATTCCGCAATCAATTTCAGCTTTGCCATTACATCAGTTTAAAAACACTGTTAAAAAGAGGCTGATACAGAAAGCCTACTATACTCTTGAGGATTATTTGGAAGATAAGACTGTGTGGATATAGCTCTCTTTGAACCTGTACAAGACAGTAACGACTTAATGTAAATAGTATTAAGAATTATATTTTTAAAAGAGCAACTGCCGAGTTTCTTGCTGGCTCTTCTCGGTAGGAACAGCTTTCCGAACCAGCAGTAGAGTTGACGATTCAAAAGCACTTGTTTACAAGTTTATTTGAATAAAGAATATTTTGAATTTGAATTTGAATTTGAATATTAAAAATTCTTGCAAGTCGCATATTTGCGTCAAAACACTAAAGGAGTTTCCAATTCATTATAATAGCTGCCTACACACAATCTCCGACGGAAGCCGTTCAAAATATGAAAAAAAACCAAAACCAACCAACAATTATCTAAATTTGGGTTTATCTTAATAACCTAAAAAAAAGTCCTTTAACCTATGTCCTGATCTTGACGTCATCCAATCAGATCCAAATTGCCAAAACGATTGAAATCCCAAGCACGATTTTGGTCTAATTATAAAATATTCAAGAATCAAAAAGGTGTGGATGGGTGCAGTCATAAGACAAGACTACTTATAAATTACAAAAAAACATTATTTTATAGCACTCCGAATTAAAAAGTGGAAAATCATGATATATATGGGTAGAATTTTAATAATTAATTTATAAAATTATAATAAATCTGTAGAAAGGTCAATTCTGTAACTGGAATATATTTCCAAAATAACTATCAGGGGGTGATTAGGGATCGATACTGATGCCAAAAATGCAATCAGTAAAAATTTTGTCTGTCTGTCTGTCTGTCTGTCTGTCTGTCTGTATAACCGTTATAGAAACAAAACCTACTCGACGGATTTTAACGAAACTCGGTACAATTTTTTTTCATACTCCTGGGCTGGTTATAGCATACTTTTCATCACGCTGCATTCAATAGGAGCAGAGCAGTGAAGGGAAATGTTGGGAAAACGGGAGAAGTTACTCCATTTTTTAAGCTTCCGTCGCGTGTGCAACCTTGATGGTTAAAGCTACACAGAAATCATGTATGACGGAAATGTTCTTCTTAAAATTATATAAAAACTATCCCACGACAGCATATGTCTATCTTTTATTGTTGACTCACAATAACACGTGTAACTCCCGATAGCTTAGCAGTTCGAAGCTTTCTGGTTATATTTGTCTACTCCTACGTTTATATCACTCTCAGTCATCCCTAAATAAAAAAGTGAATAGTATTAACCATTGTATAAAAAAAGAATCATTGAAATCGGTATAGAAACACAAAAGTTATACATGAAATACGTTAATAATAAGCCATCGCGCGTGAATACTAAATCATGCTATAAGGATTATAACTACATAGTATAAAACAAAGTCACATTCTTTGTTTGTCCCTTATATCCCAGATTTTGATGCGGTTTTTTTAATAAATAGAGTACTTTTTTGCCTTATATATTTCAAACACAGGCTACCTAAAACCCTACGATATTTATCAAAATGATGTACTAAGTATTTGTACACATTGAAAAGGTCTACAGAAAAGTCCGCGATGGCATATGTCTATCTCTTATTAATAACCCACAATAGCATTTTTTGTCATTAACTTTTTACGAAAAAGAATGCCTTATTTTCGAAGCAATTTTTATACAATATAGCCATTAATCCTTATCCAATTAAGTACCTTAAATACATTGTTGATTTCATATAGATCAATATGACCGTTTACAGCATGTAATTTAAATGAATTTAGCAGCGATCGGACGCGCAACTAAATGTCGCTCTTTTAAGAGTAACCTCTAAAGAAAACATTTTTGTATTGTCTAATGATAACTTTCTATTCTATTCTATTCTATTCTATTCTATTCTATGATAACAAAGCTATGAATGTTGTATATAAAGACATTCTGTAATTAATTTTAAACATAAAATATATAGGGAAAAATGTAAAATGTAAATATGTAGTATATGAATTTAGATATTAGATATAGCAGGAAATCTTCTTGGTATAGGGAGAGGGGAAATGTTTTTTTTCAAATTTAACGCGTGCGGGCCACGGGCAGTAATGAATACCTAAATTTAAACTACTGGATCGATTTTAATCATTTTTTTCACTGGGTGACATAGGCTATATATTTTATACCCGTGCGAAGCAGGGTAGGCCGCTAGTTTATAAAATAAAAACCCAAAAAGTTGAGTGTCTTTTTTACAAAAAATTTTTAAGACAAAACCCGCAAAAGTTGTGTCTTTTTGTGTTGAGAATGCTCAGTTGTAAAAAACTCGCCTGCTGGGAGCTTTTAATATTAGCAAAGTAATATTTTCCTTTCTTTTGCTAAATTAACCTCTACAATAATTATATAAGTAAATAGCGGCCTCTTACTATCCCACTGCTGGGCATAGGCCTCTTCTCTCCGTTATTGGAGAGAAGGATTGGAGCTAAGACCTACCACGCTGCTCCAATGCGGATTGGTAGGTTACACATATCTCCAGAATTCTCTAGAGATATGCAGGTTTCCTCACGATGTTTTCCTTCACCGAAAAGCGTGTGATAAATTGTAATTATCAATTAGACACATAAGTTTTAATAGAAAAACTCATTGGTGCCTGCCCGGGTTAGAACCCATGATCGTCTCTAGAGATTCACACGGTCGCACCGCTAGGCCATCACAGCTAATAATTATATAAATTAAGTAAATAATTTGGTATTTTTATATACCAAATTATATAATTATTTATATAATTTTATATACCTAAATAATTTAAATAAATAGTTAGGTATTTTTACTCACTTTGACGGAATTATTCCAAACACTTAATTTGTAAAAATAATTCACATAGGGTATAGAAAAATTCTTATCTCCCTGGTACTCTTTTAGGAGATACTTGCTATAAACTAGCGACGTATTATACACCTAATTTGGGTCGTAAACACATTTATTGCCAACATGATAGATTTCAAATTCCCTTCACCCGAAGAGATCATAACTTACTGAATGGATTCGAAACTAATTGAGAAAACTTGGAATTTATGATGCATATATATTCTGTTTCTGTAAGGAGGTATTTTTTTTAAGTTTTGTAAAAATATATTTCTCAGTAGCAGTAAATAAGGGACCTGTATTAATGAATAATGTAATAATTTAATAAAATAAGTTAGGCCTTTTTATTCCACTAATTCATTGGGAATTTGAAGATTTCAATTAGTTAAGTGTCTAATGGAAGTTGATGAAATGATGACAAGTCTTAGGAACTATATGTGACCCCCAAATGCCTCTTAAAGTAACGTGATTTTTTTTAAACAGTCATAAGACCTGTCGTATTATATGGATCGGAATTTCGGGCAATGATAAACACTGATGACAGAGTGCATGAAAATAAGATAAGAATGTAATAGTGGATGTGTGGTGTGAAATGACAGGATAAAATATGAAGTTACATTCATTAATTGACAGTACTAAAAAATAATCGCATCAAAACCAAACTTGACAAGATTATCTTCTGGGTCAATTAAAAGATTTCATTTAAATTGGTCAAACCGTTTTGGAGTCTATGAGGAATATATATACATTTTAACTGGAATTTGGTTTGTGTGGACTGTTATCGCGTGATAGGTTTATAACAGACAGCGCTTTTTAATATAATCCTATTCTTGTTGAATTAACAGGATTTTTATAGCTTATACGTTACCCCGTGTATAATGAATAATTATGGGATATTTCATTAATATTTGTTTAGCGGATTCGCCGTGAAAGAGTATTACTCTTTCACGGCGAATCAAACTTTTTTCACACGAACGAAAATTTCAAACATACATTCATACTCATAAACTTTCGCATTTATAATTTTAGTAGGACTTTCTCTTTTATAAATATTGATGGAGAAAAAAAGTATGGATTGATGGGGTTTGACGCTCAGTGAAAATGACAACGCTTTGAATGTTTAGCCACCATACTGTTTTTATTAATAATAAAATTATTATTATTAATTATTTTATTATTTTATTTATTATTATTTTATTTTATTATTATTTTATTAATTATTTTATTAATAAAATTATTTTTATCTTTGGTCTGCGCTCGCCCAAACTAAAAATGTATTGCGTTTTTTATCTGACGCGATTTGAACGGGCGAAAAAAATCAATTATATCCGACTTTTGCCATTACAAAATGTTATTTTTTTCGTATTATCCTAATGAAAAATTAAGTTGTACCCATGATTGATTTATTTGTGACCTTAAGTGAAGGTAGTATTAATATTGCAGATCCTTGCAAACAGTTTTTCGATCGAATAGTGAAAATTAAGTTTCAAATCCATATACACATACACGCACTGTTCGAAAACTTAGGTTGTTTTAAAAGCTTTTATTTAACTTGCCTTGTATGTTTGTATGTGAAGGTGGAATCTTGCGAGTTAAATTTGACCCATTTTTCAGTGTTCAATTGAGCTGAATTTTTACATACTAGCCCAGTCCCGATGACAATGCATGTTTATGATAAGCATGACCTGATGCTGCCAGGAATGGCTCCAGATGAGGGAACTCTTCAAAGTTTAACAGGGACATGAAATTTTGATAAAAGTATTTTTAAAGCTTTGATTTAATGCAAAGACTAAAGAACCAACATTCAATGCGAGTTTAACCGTGGGGCGTAGGTTTAAGTTAATAAAATAGATTAGAACGACAAAATGATGATGGCAAGAGACCTGACGACTTCACGTTAGTTCCTTGGGAACGGGGATGGGCCCCTCATGTGGGACGCAATATGTGTTGATACGTTAGCCTCGTCCCAAATCAGGGAAACAGCGTCAAGACCTGGAGCTGCGGTGGAAATGGCGGAATCCGGAACACGGCGGAAGTATGCATCTCTCATCGAAAGTTATACATATATTTGTGCCGTTTGCAGTTGAGACCCTAGGGCCATGGAGTCAAAGTGCGATGTTTTTTATCCGTTTTATCACCCCGGTTAATTGCCTCTTTAGGTGACCAGAGGGCTGGCTCCTTTTTCGCACAAAGAATCATCTTAGCGATGCAGAGCGGAAACGCTGCCAGCATTCTTAGAAACATTCCACGTGGGCATGATTTGTATAGTCCTAGCGTGTAAGTAATTTAAGATATATGTTCAATATTATTTCTTAGACTTTGGTAATATTTTTTATGCAAAAGAAAGGCCAAATATGTAGGGAAAACTTTCTTTAATTTTTTAACTTCATTGCGTACATAAGCTGAATGACCATAGACGGTGCGTTCTACGATACGGAATCTTTTCGCTGTGTCTATGACACATTACAAGTCAAGATTGCCGATAGATGGTGATATATGTTTTAAGCTTCTATTTAGTCGTGCTATGTTTATGGCGCGAACATTCTCCCGGCTATTGAAAGCTCATGCTTTCAAGCACAATCAGCTTCGTCATTTGCAGATGGAAGTAGACATATGCGGTTAAAAGCTCGCCGCACTGTGCCTCGCATCGTTGAAATGTCAGCAACCCTTGGCACGCCATCGGATCAGGGAAACAGTTGCGTGATCCTGCCCAGGCGCCATTGTAGCGGGGGCAAATTTTGCTCCTTAAGCAACACCAAATCGTTGATCTTAAGATCCTTGCATTTTGTCTTCCATTTCGTCCGCTGCTGGAGGTCACCTACATATTCCAGCACTCATCTCGACAGAAATGCTGCCTTATTTGCTCAAGACGCTGAAATCTGTCTAAGCGGCTGGAATTGTATAACTTGTACGTTTTTAAAAAAAAGTACGACAATGAAAATATATTGAACTGTATATTAAGACCAGGCTCACACTTAACGCCAGTATTTAAATTTTTGACCGTTTTGAACTTCAAACACTTTTATGAGTATTTATGTAACCGCCAGTCGCTGCACCCGCGTTCCGCTTTGGTTACATTGTATGGACACGAGAAAATTATCGTATACCTTCCTTTTTACACGCTTTAAGGTAAGGGCACTAGTAATTGACCATGTTCTAGTAGTTGACCGTTTTGTATGAAATTTTAAATAATAAGCGTTTTGTTTGTTTTAGCTGATAATTTTTTTTAATTAATAATATTAAATTTGAATAATACGCCGTGTGGTCCGGCGGAATAGAATAGTACAACCCTCATTTCTTACCGAGGTGTCGTGAAAGGCGACTAAGGTAAGTTGACCCACCGTGTGGTATCCAGTTAAATAGAATAGACCACCCTCTTTTTATCGAGGTGTCGTAAAATAAGACTATGGTAAGTTGACGTCAGGCAGGCGGCCGGTCGTAAAATACGTAGCAAAATCATGTGACAACATATTTATAACTTGTTGTGCCGACTCCACTTGGAGTGGGATAAGGGCAAGAAGGTGATGTAGATTAAATTTGAATAATATTGAAGTACTTTGGGGACGGACGACCGTGTTTGTAAGTGTGCCATATATTTATTTATATTTATTTAATGAACTGTATTAGAAAATTTTACAAATGAATGCCTCAATGTGCAATTAAAATGCGAATATGTATATTAAAATTTAATTAAAATGCAAAACTGACATATTTGATTATAACTCGTTAATGGAAATCTTCAAAGAAACGTTCAATAGATAATAATTGCTAGGAACCGTGTTGAAATTAAATCATAAATTTTAAACAACAAACATATCCGACCTTTAAATTTATTTACCATATTTTGGCTACTTGATCTTTAGGATTTCGCTTTCCGTATTAAAAAAATAAATGATATGATATGATTTTACTATAAAAATAAAAAAGATATGTAATTCTAAATGTCCGCCGTGTGGTATCCTAAGTAGAATAAACCACCCTCATTTCTTACCAAAGTGTCGTAAAAGGCGTCTAAGGTTTTTTGACCTGCCATGTGGTATCAGTTTGGTAGAATTGACACCAAAATTTCTTACCGAGGTGTCGTAAAATACAACTAAGGTAAGTTGACGTCAAGCAGGCGGCCGGTCGTAAAATACGTAGCCAAATCATGTGACAACATGTTTATAACATGTTGTGCCGACCTCACTTAGAGTGGGATAAGGACAGAAGGATGATAAGGTAAGTTGACCTACGACTGAGGAAATTCTTATTAACCGGATACCACATGGCTGGTCGAGTTACCTTAGTCGCCTTTTACGACACTAGTTTAAGAATTGAGGGTGGTCTATTTTACTCAGCCGGATACAAGGCTTTGGGAATAAAAATCTAGTAATAGCAACTTAATTTATAAACTTATACAAAGAATTACAAACGGAAACGCCCAATAAAAGTCAATGAGACATCTATTAATAAAGACATTATCAAAAAAAAAAACTAGACGCCATGTCAGCCATTCATACTCCAATCCAAATTCGAAATTCGAAATCGTATCGCGTCCTGACGTTTCCTCTACGTGCCGTTTCCGCTCTGCGCAAGCGCACCACGAATCCCTAATCGCGCGCTTTTACATTTTTTTTTTCTCTGGATACAATTTTTTTCCTATAGCTCCCCAACTATGTTATTCGTATCCTGTTTCTGTTGATTGATGGGAGGGAGATAGGATGGCGATGGCACCATTACCGCGGCGCGGACTTGATAAAATTCGTGCGTTATATTCGGAGCGCGTCCGCCATTTTGGTTCGTCCGCATTGATCTTTGACGCGATGTTTACGTAATTTTAGGGTTGAATTAATATTCGAATCGAATCAAAATCTTTAATATTTAAATGAGCCTGAATATGATAATTTCATTGAGCCCCGAATATATAATTTTTTTTATATATTTTCGGGGGTGATAAATCTAGCTAGGTTTTATTTTTAAAATGTCGTTTTATCCCCATTTTCAAGCATTGAAATACTGTGAAAATGTAAAGAATACACAGGTTAATTTTGCTGTCATTTTAAAGTAATAGCTCAGTTGGAAGCAGGCGGACTGAAGAAGTGAAAATACCCGGGTTTAAATACCCAGATTTTACCAGTCCTTTTCGTCTCCTTCTTTTTTACCGCCTCCTCTTTCTTTTTACTTTTCCTTTTTTAATTTTTTTAATTGCATTTTTTAATATTGTATATTTCTTTAAAATACCCGATCATGGCTCGGTCACGCAGATCATCATCTTCCTGCCCTTATCCCACTCTAAGTGGTGTCGGCATAACATACTGTCACATGATTTGGCTGCGTTTTTACGACCGGCCGCCTGCCTGACATCAACTTACCGTAGTCGTATTTTACGACACCTCGGTAAGAGAGAGGGTGGTCTATTCTGGTAAACCGGATACCACACGGTGGGTCAACTTACCTTAGTCGCCTTTTACGACACCTCGGTAAGAAAGGAGGTTGGTCTATTCTACTCAGCCGGATACCACACGGTGGGTCAACTTACCTTAGTCGCCTTTTACGACACCTTGGTAAGAAAGGAGGTTAGTCTATTCTACTCAGCCGGAAACCACACGGCGGGTCGTCTAACCTTAGTCGCCTTTTACGACACCTCGATAAGAAATGAGGGTGGTACTATTCTATTCAGTCGGATACCTCACGGCGTTACAATTATCTGTGTCGGCTCGGTCACGCAGATACTAATCTTTATTAAAGTAAACTTTTGCAAACACCTTTAAATACTTTAAAAGTTGATATGAATGAAGCTACAACTGGTTCGGAATGTTGCTCTTACTGAAGCTGGAGCTGGAGAAGAACCAGCAAACTTTCGTACTTGTGACAGCTTCTGTAATAATATAATAATAATTTAAATAATAATAATTTCTGTAATAATAATCTGTAATAAAATAATCCCAAAAAGATGTTTTATGTGACCGATTTTCTCTATAACTGCTAAACGAATTTTTGTATGGTTTTTACTAAAAGGCAGAGCAATGCCGTCATATGTTAAATTATGTTGAAGAGTTCGCGCGGTTAAAAAATTAACTCGCCTACTGTTAGCTTCACTCGCGGGCGGTGCGTAAATTAGTAGAGATAGACTAAAGTAATGTACTAAAGAAATATAGATCTACTAAAACACTACAAAAAAGTCCGTGACAGCATGTCTCTATCTCTTATGGTTAACTGGTTAACTCACAATAACTATTTTTATTTAATTAAATTTTAATTTTGGGAAAAAATTGTGAGGCCCTGATTTCCAAGAGGGAGGAGCTGTTGACACAGCTAGTAAATATTATTTGGCAAAAATTAATGAAAATATCATCCGCGATTTATCGCGGATTATTATCATATAATGGACGCGGATAACAAGTTTTCTAGAGCCTATAAGTAACCCCGGTATATAAGCAATAAATGTGTCAAATTTAATCGATATTGGTTCACCGGATTCGCCGTGAAAGAGTAACAAACATACATCCATACTCACAAACTTTTGCATTTATAATATTAGTAGGATATACACTAGTGGTGTAAGTTAGCAAGCTGTGGTAGCCCAGAGGTAACACCGTGCGACTCTTTCGAGGAGTACACGGGTTCAAACCCGGGCAGAAACCAATGAGTTTTTCTGATAAAACTTGTATGTCTAATTGATAATTGCAATTTATCACACGATTTTCGGTGAAGGAAAACATCGTGAGAAAACCTGCATATCTCTAGAGAACTCTGGAGATATGTGTAACCTACCAATCCGCATTGAAGCAGCGTGATAGGTCTCAACTGCAATCCCTTTTTTGAGAGAAGAGGCCTCTTCTCAGCAGTAGGATAGTAACAGGCCGCTACTTACTTACTACACTAGTGCGGTGAGTTTCTCAATTCAAAAGGCAAAAATCAAATTAATATTCAACCTGGCGCGTCTATTCATTAGCTAGTCTACAAACTCTTTAATATGTATCACGCCCGTGATTGACCGTTGGCTGATGACTTCATTGCACTCAACACGACAGCTTAATATGTTAATCATATTACTATCTACTTGAACCTATGTCATGTCTGTTTAACTATAGTAACTAGATGACAAACAGCAAAAAAGGTTTATTTTTCCCTTTTTCATAGAGTTATGTCATATGGAATCATGCTATGGGGTACAGTGGCTGATATTCACAGGGTCTTTGTTTTACAAAAATAAATATTCGTATTGTTTATGATATGAAACTTCGTGATTCTCTTAAGGAGAAATTTAAATAAGTAAGCGTCTTTACTGTAGCTTTAAAATATATCTACACCTAATATACTATTTTTACCAAAAAATTGGACGGAGATTTTTTTATATTCCCCTTCCTCTAACATGATCAGAGACTATGTTTGCTTTATAATTTTTACATTGTGTATTACCCTAAGTGAATAACTGAGAATTATTTTGCGGGTCGCATACTGCTGTAACAAAGGAAATAATTTTTTAACTATCTACATTTACAATATTACAAATGTCAAAGACTAATTTCATAAATGCGCCTAGTTAACCAATTATTGGAATATATGTAATCGAAAATATTTGAACTTTATTTTACTTAAATCTCATCTTAAATGTGAAATTAACATTCCAATTCAAATTCAAAATATTCTTTATTCAAATAAACTTGTAAACATGTGCTTTTGAATCGTCAACTCTACCGCTACAGCTCTACCGAAAAGAGCCAACAAGAAACTCGGCGGTTGCTCTTTTTAAAATATAATTCTTAATACTATTTACATTCAGTCGTTACTGTCTTGTACAGGTTCAAAGAGAGCTATATCCACACATTCTTATCTTCTAGTTAATCTTCAAGAGTATAGTATGCTTTCTGTATCAGCCTCTTTTATACAGTGTTTTTAAACTGCTGTAATGGCAAAGCTGAAATTGATTGTGGAGTTTTATTATAGAATCTTATACGAAAACCCACAAACGAGTTACGCAACGAGTTAAGCTTATGTCGGTTCCTGCTTTGTCTATTGTGTACATCACCTATCGTTTTATAATTCTTCATATTTTTATGTACATAAATTAAATTATAATATACCTAGCATATTTCAATCCTTATTAATATATATATTAGTTTTATTAATTTAATTTCAATCTTTGTTTACGTCTTTTCCTTCTAATCAGTACAATTTCAAATATATCCAACTATTGAATCGATCGTATCAGTTTCAGAAATGGTTTGGACTCGAAATAATCAAATCCTCCTCAAGTAATACCTCCTTTTATAAATTTCAAAATTCATTATTAATAATTAATTAGTTTTCCGATCGCGTCCACCGTCGAATACAACAGATACCAAAACCGTAACTCAAACCATTACAAAACTGCACCACATACCATATAACTCAGTCGTAATAAAATCTAATTCTAATACCAGCACTTGCTAAGCGGAGCACGTCGCGCCCGCTGACGACAGGGCGCACGTTAAATACTGAACAATATCATGATCTATATACGAGTTGTACACGAGCTCGCTTATGTGTATTGAATATTAATAATTTAACTAAAGGGCCAAAGAGTAATATTTTTATATATATGTTTTTTTTTTATATATATGGGACACTTACACACACGGTCGTCCGTCCCCAAAGTAAGTAACTTAATACTTGTGTTATGGTGGACAGACAACTGGTGAATATATACTTATATATTTTTTTAAATACATACTTAAATACAAATATACACCCAGGCTCAAAGACCGACAAATTCATTTTAAAGAAAATGTTGGTCCTCGGCGGGAATCGAACCCGTGACCCGTGGAGCCGAAGGCAGGGTCACTACCCACTGCTCCAACGAGCCAGTCAATTATAATTATAATATTAATAAAGCGATTTTTATCTACCAATTGTTAACAATAAGCCACATTAAAAGAGTAGAGAATGTGTTTATTGACAAGTTACTGAAACCGATATAAAGACGCCGTGTGGTATCCGGCTGAATAGAATAGTACCACCCTCATTTCTTACCGAGGTGTCGTAAAAGGCAACTGAGGTAAGTCGACCCACCATGTGGTATCTAACTGAGTAGAATAGACCACCCTCATTTCTTACCGAGGTGTCGTAAAAGGCGACTAAGGTAAGTTGATCCACCGTGTGATACTCGGTTTAGTAGAATAGACCACCTTCTTTCTTACCGAGGTGTCATAAAATACGACTAAGGTAAGTTGATGTCAGGCAGGCGGCCGGTCGTAAAATACGTAGCAGAATCATGTGACAACATGTTTATAACATGTTGTGCAGACTCCACTTAGAGTGGGATAAGGGCAGGAGGAGTTGTTAACAATAAGCCACATTAAAACAGTAGAGAATGTGTATATCGTTACTGAAACCGATACAAAAATCCATAGGTCATTAGTTCAAATCCGGCTCGAAGGACCAATGTTGGGGGTTGTACTGAACTGGGAGGTACTATAGAGGTATAAATAAAACCGTATGTATCTTGTTCTTGAGTACAACCGCAATAACACGTGAAACTGACTCGAAACATTTGATTATTTGAGTTGAATGTCGTCATCTAGCGCCATCTAGTTTAGTTCTACAAATTATTATAATATTAAAAATACATTATTGATTCCCAGACCTCCCTACCGAACACCAAATCCCGTAGGTCACCTAGGTGACCTGGGCCTACGGCCCAAACACAGTCCAGGCCACAAAGCCTGCGAGGACCAGCCCGGGCAAAGAGGTTCGCCTCGAGGCCCGTACCCCGCCTACCCCTCAAGGGTATGCGAGAAGACCCCCTGTACATTATTGAACGCAGTGTGTATGCCAATCACTTTAACATCTTACAATTTTACAATTTATTCTTTTAGACTTTATCATTTTACAATTTATTCTTGACACAATTTACTACTGAGCAAAACAGCAATATACACGTTGGTTATTAACTTGGCTACAATCTTACTTAACTTGTACGTGTACATTGGATAACACCAAAAAATTAAAACCAATGTCATTACCAAGTAATAATCAAAATTATATGAACACTTGAAGTAAATAAGGCACTAAGTACCTAAATATTAAAATTCGAACTAAGTATGCAATTTGGTTCTAAAGGGCTTTTAGAACCAAATCGAACTAAGTATGCAGTTTGGTTCTAAAGGGCTTTTAGAACCAAATTGCATGTAATGTTATGTAACGGCCTGTTACTATCCCACTGCTGGGCATAGGCCTCTTCTCTGCGTTTTTTTTTTTTGGAGAGAAGGATTGGAGCTAAGACCTACCACGCTGCTCCAATGCGGATTGGTAGGTTACACTTATCTCCAGAATTCTCTAAAGATATGCAGGTTTCCTCACGATGTTTTCCTTCACCGAAAAGCGTGTGATAAATTGCAATTATCAATTAGACACATAAGTTTTAACAGAAAACTCATTGGTGTCTGCCCGGGTTTGAACCCTAGACCTCCTATAAAGAGGCGCACGGTGTTACCGCTGGGCTACCACAGCTTCACCAAATTGCATACTTAGTTTGAATTTTAATTTTTAGGTACTTAGTGCCTCATTTACTTCAAGTGTTCATATTACCACCTGCCTCTCAGAGGCTAACGTTAATAACACGTCACATCTGCATCGTCTACTCTATGCCAATAATTTCAGAAACTTATTCAAAAGTGGCATCAGTGGTTGTAAAGATAGCATCTTCGTATACGGGATTTCCGGTGTCCGCCCCACAGGACTATAAATACGTCGCTAATTTCTCAGGAACTCTTAGATCATGCCATATATGTCCCTGGAATGCATTTTTTCTTTCATTCAATTGTTCATAATACTTGCGCTGTTTTTTAATGAAGCTGCATCTATTTTGTGACGAGTATTTTCCAACGTCATTTATGCATATAAAACCTTTTACGTGACTATGGAATAAAATAATTTCTTGTTATAACTGAGTCATAGCGAACTAGTGGCCTGTTACTATCATCATTTTTCTGCCCTTATCCTACTCTAAGTGTGGTCGGCACAACATGTTATAAACATGTTGTAACGTGTTTTACGAACGGCCGCCTGCTTTACGTCAACTTACCTTATCCGTATTTTACGATACTTCGGTAAGAAAGAGGGTGTCCTACTCAACCGGATACCACACGGCGGGTCAACTTAGTCGCCTTTTACGACACCTCGGTAAGAAATGAGGGTGGTGTATTTTACTCAGCTTAATACCACACGGTAGGTCAACTTACCTTAGTTGTCTTTTACGACACCTCGGTAAGAAATGAGGGTGGTGTATTCTACTCAGCTTAATACCACACGGTAGGTCAACTTACCTTAGTTGCCTTTTACTACACCTCGGTAAGAAATGAGTGTGATCTATTCTACTCACCTAGATACCAAATCACACGGATGGTCGATTTACCTTAGCCGCCTTTTACGACTCCTCGGTAAGAAAGAGGGTGGTCTATTCAACTCAGCCGGATACGGCATATTAAAAAATCTAAATCATTTATTCAAATATATGTATTTAAATACTAGTTATCACATATTATTAATAAATAAATAAATAAATATATGGGACACTTACACACAAGGTCGTCCGTCCCCAAAGTAAGTAACTTAATACTTGTGTTATGTTAGACAGACAACGGGTGAATATATACATATATAATTTTTAATACATACTTAAATACAAATATACACCCAGGCTCAAAGACCAACAAATTTATTTATACAAAATGTTGGCTGGCCCTCGGCGGGAATCGAACCCGCGACCCGTGTACCTGAAGGCAGGGTCATTACCCACTGCGCCAACGGGTCACTATTATAAGAAAGAAACCTAATTTTAGACATGCCAATGACAAAAATAAATAAATGGAATTTCTTAGAACACTGTTTGCTCTATATTTTATGACTAACAGATAATTTGTAAAATACATTAGTGGACTATTTCTTATAAATTGACCGCCAAAACGTGATTTGATTGCGGAGATGACTTTGGTCTAAATAATGATTGTTAATTGACTCATAACCTGGGGATTTTTCTTAGTCATAGGTTATTGATATTATTTTAAACGTTTTTCCTCTTATTAAATATTTAGCAACTACATATCGCAAATAGATACAACATTCATGATATGCGTATCAATTGTATTAATATTATAAATGCGAAAGTTTGTGAGTATGGATGTATGTTTGTTTCTCTTTGACTGCGGATCCGCTGAACCAATATCAATGAAATTTGGCACAATTATTCCTTATACACCAGAATAACATATAGGCTATAGAAATCTTGTTAATTCTACATGAATAGGATGACATTAAAAAGCGCCATCTATTATTAACTTATCACGCGAACGAAGTCGCGGTTAAAAACTAGTACTTATATAAAACAAAGTCTTCAAAGGCTGTCTGTCTGTGAGCTATTTTTTCAAAATCTACTAAATAATTTTTTATACGGTTTTTACTAAAAGCTAGTGCAATTGTTCCGAAAGGTTTAGGTTAATAGTGCATTACCGTTTTATGTAAATTGTGTTGAGAAGTCGCAAAAAAAAAAACTTATCGTATCGTCGTTATCGTAAAAAAAAACTACTGGGGAGCTTTAGTCGCGTGCGCTGCGTAAACCAGCAGAGATACACTAAAGTAATGTACTAGAGAATTGTAAATCTACAAAAATACTACAAAAAAGTCTAAGATAGCATGTCTCTAACTCTTATAGTTAACTCACAATAACTTTGTTTTTAAATAAAAATTGAGTAACTTAGAATTAAAACAAAATGAGTTGAGTTTTTTGTTTTGTTCGTTATACAGACTTTAACTTTACCCCTTTAGAAATAGAGGTTTTAAAATTGGTTCTGCGTCTAGCTTCGGTCTTGCGATGACAAGCATTATCCTCCTGCCCTTATCCTATTCTAAGTGGGGTCGGCACAACATGTTATAAACATGTTATCACATGATTTGGGTACGTATTTTACGACCGACCTCCTGCCTGACGTCAACTTACTTTAGTTGTATTTTACAACACTTCGGTAATAAAAAGTCTATTCTACTCACCGGATACTATACGGTGGTTCATCTTAACTTAGTCGCCTTTTACGACACCTCGGTAAGAAATGAGGGTGGTCTATTCCACTCAACCGGATACCACAAGGCGGGTTGATATACCTTAATCGCGTTTAAGACACCTCGGTAAGAAATGAGGGTGGTTTATTCTAATCAGCCGGATACCACACGGCATAGGTCTTGCGATGATAAGTATGTCAATATTCACCAGCCGACTCCTTTCATCTTTTTAAATTCACCTACCACTAAAGTAAAGGTCTACTATACTACGGATGAGCATTGGCCTTCCTTAATATACAAATATCGCTGAGAATAAATGTGCTAAGAAGTATATCAGACCAAATTTAAACACCGTTGTATTTTCAATTATAAAAAGCAATTTAAAAGGTTCTATTAGTTCCCTCATTAACGTTAAAAGCCTAACTCATCAGGTTTCACTGTGAACATGTGCTACATGCTTAGTATTAGCTGACACGCGTCGTGTTTAGCATAGTGATGTGCGTAAGTGTCTACGATAAGAAGCCCTAAAATAATCAAGTTATGTAAAAAAAAGCTTTAAGAAATCTTTTAACAAAATTACATGTCCCTACTGTTAACCTTTGAGGAGTTCCCTTGAATGGAGCTAATCTTGGTAGCAGTATCAGTTCATGCTTATCATAAACATGCATTGTCATTGGTACTGGACCAGCATGTAAAATTTAAGCTCAATCGGACACCGGAAAGTAGGTCAAATATAACTTGCAAGATTCCACCTTCACACTTTAAAAAAAAATCGCTTTGCGATTTTGTCGTGAAGTCTAATTCTATAAATCATAAAAAAGCTATCAGTGTTTAGTATTTTTAAATTATTTATTAACACTATCTACAAACAATGAACGAATCTTAATTAATATGTCACAGACGGAACCGGTGAAATAATGTCCGTATATTAGTTTCATACCGAATATGTGGTTTACATATTTCCTTTAAAATAAGCTTGCCATAAACAAGAAAGTCTTATTCAAAAAGTAGACTCGTGTGGCTATTAGATATCCTGTCATTAAACATACTTAGATACAATACAGTTTAATCGGCTTTATCATGACCCCACGAGGTGTGTTATCAGTTAGGCATTAAAATATCTTTAAAGTACGGAATTTTACTATTCCATTGCTCGGCGCAGGCATTCCCTCTCCTTTTTGGAGAGAAGGGGTTGAGCTTAGTACAACCACGCTACTCCAATGCGGATTGGTAGATAAGACATATGCTCAGGATTCTACAGATGTGCAGGTTTCCTTCCGATATGTTTCTTCAAGAAAAGCGTGTGATGAATTGCAAATATCGCAGCTATTTCAATCCGCTGTAGAAATTCTGGGTAATCCGGTACTATTGTAGTTTAAATAACGGGTCAAAAGCTAGAGTGAGCATGAGCGGGAATAAAAAGAATACATAATTAATGTTATTTTAAAAATAAAGTATTTAAACATTAAATTAATTAATTTTATCGTTTTTCTTGCCCATCACTAGTGAGCTCTTAAAGACTCATGCGCATTTGATTTGGATCGCCCGATCTATTCTTGGAAACGTGTCATGGAGTCATAGTTTAAACAATGAGTGTAGTACATTATGGCAAAGATATGAAACATAGATAGACCACTCATTCTCAGTCTTTTTATTTATATATTTATTAAGACAAACAGTTCTACAATACATAATTATAAGAGAAACAAAATAAAAATATAAACAAAAAAAGTCTTCACAGGAAAGAAAAAACTTAAAGAACAAATAGAACACACATACAAGTCAAATTACATATTGATTAATAAAAATAAAAGAACTTACATAAACTTATAAACGGGTAGGGAAGGAACTCTTCGGATGACATCTTAACTTATTTAAATTTAAATTCATTTAACCATTTTTAGGCTCAAAAAATTAAATATTCCCCTTGTTTACAAACTCAACAATCGTTTCGCCCCGCAACCGAAGCATCTTCAGGAGATAGACTCCACGACCAAAATCGCAAAGCGATTGTTGAGTTTGTGATAGTGAACGTATATAGTGCTTGTGTATCGTGGTGGCGGTGGTGGAGGTTTGTGCATGTGTTTTTTACGACTCCTGCATGTATCAGGTATGATAACCGATTGTCCACTCTACATTTAGCATTATATATATTTTCTATTTTACTTCATCGCGGATTATAGCAAAATAATTTTATTATTACTTTTGTATTATGGATCTCTGCAAAGTAACGCCTAATTCTATAAATTAATCTCATGGTGTTACCGCTGGGCTACCACAGCTTTGTTATGAAAATAATATTACGTAATTAAGGCATTGTAATTATATTTTTTTTTTCAGGATGAAATTGACATTGCGTTGAAGATATTTGACATAATGATTAGAAATATACCGAGCACAAGAACAACTCTCTCAGAAGCTGCTGGTAAGTAGGTACAAAATTATATTTGACAAAGGGTTGTCTGCGTGACTGATCTATTATTGTATTATGGATCATCGGTGCGGCGCGCGTGGGCGCCATTGAGGCGTGAGCGCGCATTTGTATCGATCGTAATCCAATTGTATCATGGGATTAGTGTTACGTAATTAAACACGGATCATTGTCTCTAATTAAGCAATGTTTGATTGCATTTTATTTAATTCACAGAGTCATTCATAGGTTTCAATGTGGGTTATGTCTCTCTGAACCTACACACTTATTATAACAAAAGAAGTCTGTCTGTATTTTTTTTTTATATCCAGTTCTCTGATTTGGGAGTCAAATTCTTTGTTGACAAACACTCTTATGTCGAATTACATAGCCGTATGGTATCCGACTAAGTAGAATAAAACCACCCTCATTTCCTACCGAGGTGTCGTAAAAGACGACTAAGGTAAGTTGACCCACCGTGTGGTATCCGGTTTAGCACAATAGACCACCCTTTTTCTTACCGAGGTATCGTAAAATACGATTAAGGTAAGTTGGCGTTAGGCAGGCGGCCGGTCGTAAAAACGCAGCCAAATCATGTGACAGCATTTTATAACATGTTTTGCCGACCTCACTTACGAGTGGGATAAGGGCAGGAGGATGATAAACTTGCTAACCGTTCCAGCTAAGCTAAATGCTTGTATTCGGAGTTCACGTCGGTAGTATTATGGCCGGGATTCGCACCCACGACCCATCGCAAGACCGTTATTCTAACCATTCCGCTACCGCCGCTTATATTGGTCGAACAGGAATTAAATAGAATATTTTCGGTAATGAATTATTATTGAAGGAATCCTTAAAATGTTGTTACTAGAAACTTCGTTGAAACAATTCCAAAACAAGTATTCTTTAGATTTCTAGAAGTTAATCAAATTTTAATTAGTGAGTAGCTAATAACTAAGCTTGCAAATTTATGGTTACATGTTGCCCGCTTCTACGGTAGGCGAAATAAATTCATCATATATTTCTATGGGCGTGTAAATCAAGAGAAATATATATCCAGAGGATGTATTTCTGTTACTTCACACGAGCTAACAGTTTTCTTTTCTGCGTAAATCCAATTAAGACTTTAGGTTTGAAGAAATTTATTTTAACAAGTTTCTCAGCTAATTATTGAATAGTACCTGGTATATAAAATATAAAAAAGAACGCTTTATAAAATATAAAAAAATAAAGCTGTGGTAGCCCAGCGGTAACACCGTGCGACTTTTTCGAAGAAGTGACGGGTTCAAACCCGGGCAGACACCAATGAGTTTTTCTGTTAAAAACTTATGTGCCTAATTGATAATTTATCACACGCTTTTCGGTGAAGGAAAACATCGCGAGGAAACCTGCATATCTCTAGAAAATTCTGGAGATATGTGTAACCTACCAATCCGCACTGGAGCAGCGTGGTAGATCTTAGCTCCAAACCTTCTGTCTAAAAACGGAGAGAAGAGGCCTATGCCCAGCTGTGGGATAGTAACAGGCCGCTACTTACTACCCATTCCCCGAATAAGCTACGCTGACTTGACAATTTACGGCAAAAATAGGGGTTTATGTATTCAATGGAAATTTTAGTATTTATTATTATTTATTAGAGAATTTGAATCTTACCAGGGCTAGTGTGTTCACATCCTGGTTAGGAAGGAACAAATGAGTTTTCTAAAAAAATGAATTTTTAATGCAATTTTTTACACTTTGTTATATAAATGAACTTATTATTGAAAGCTTTAAGAAATATAGATTTAAGATTTTGAACTAAATTTGCGATTTACATATTGAATGTAGCTGTGATCGCCGTTTGAGGAGGCGTGTGATTCTTATCATAAGGTTTCAATTCATTAAAATCCCGAGCAGGCACCAATAATTGTTGTATAAAAAAAAGTATTTGTCTCGTTGATGTTTATAAATCATGTGCTTTGTGACGATGAAGCGAATCGGTGACTTCATTTGTTTTTGCTCTGAAAAATTCTGGAGATATGTGTCATCTGCTAATCTGCAATGTAACAGTATGATGGGTTTTAACTCCATACGAGAGAAGTGTTTGTTAACAACAGTTTTCGGAAGTAGTTATGGCTGCAATATCGACTAACAAATAATTAATGATGTATTAACTAAAAGTCTGCTAGTTATATCATCATTTACCATCCCACTGCTGGGCAAAGACTTTGGAGATCCTTGGACAGAAGGACACGTAGTTTAGGTCCATCCTTCTGTTCCATTGCGTTTTGGTAAATCACATATTTCGTTACGGATAAGCGAGTAACATATCATTTGTCGTTAAGCCCATATTGTATGGTAAATATTACATAAGTTGCCATTGGAAAATACCGACCCCTACCGGTTTGTAAGACCGGGCGATATCACTAGGCTTAAATAAAAGACCTGGGATACCTGAACTATTTGGTGGTATTTATTGGTACCTGAATTGGCCTAACCTGTCATCGATATACAAAATTGTTCTCCGCAATTATATTAATTACATTACACACTCAATAGCGTGGGCTAATCTTGAACAGCGCCACCTATGTTTAACCGAGTACAACTTTAATTAGTAATTGTTCTATTGGTCATGAACAGCCATACAAAACTCATAGGTCAGAATAATTATCACTTAATAAATATAATTGCTTAAGGATAAATCAATTAAATAATTAGCAGTAAATTAACTTCAAGCGTCATATTGCTTTGAATTATCTCTTCAAAGCCAAGTTTCTCTCAATCTAGTCTGGTTAGTTAGTAACTCTGTTAAAATTTAATTACCGTGTGCAATATTAAGCTGAAT